>OX456987.1:13947038-14665638 GCA_949752695.1 Melanostoma scalare | reverse complement strand
TGAAAACGTTAAGAGCAATTTTTTTCACTTATTTTTGTGAGGCGAACAAGTGAACAACAAAAGCGGAAAAAATGTATTGTATAGTGGAATTTTGTGTACAGGGGAAACTCATAATAGCATTTGAAATTCTGGGCGAGCAAAAATGTTCCTGATGGCGAAAAGCTGTCCACGTGAAACTCATAATAAGGCTGAATGAGAAAAATAACAAACAGAAGTAGAAGTAGTCACAATACTTCTTTAAAACACAGATGGAACCCGAACGTTTGTTGACCCACCGTTGTTGTTTGTTGATTAGTGTTTCAAATATATATATTTAAATATAAGGTTGTTTCGGGTTGTCGAATGGAGAGAAACAAACTAATAACTCTTTGTGTCAGCTTGTCCATTGCAGAGATTTGAACAATATTAAAAGTAACAGGAAGTGACTTCATTCAAAAAAAAAAAGCGTTTCGCTCGAAGAACGTACGTGAGGGGGATCACGAGATAGATGAAGCCAACCAAGACTATGGCCCTTATTCCGAGTGTCGCCTAACATTCGATGCGACAAGGGCCGAAACCCGAAAGCTTCGATAAATACTCCTTTTGGTATTGCGTATCTCTATCGACAAGGATTTCTGTTACTGTGAATAATTAAAGTAGTCATTAGGGGTTTTTCTTTTTTAGTTCCGAACAGTGAACAGAACTGAGAACGAACAGCGTGAACGTGTTCTGAACTGAGCGTGTTCAGTGAGCTGCGCTCAGACTCTTGCTCTAGATGCCCCGTCATTTTATTTCGAGCACGTAGAGTGCGCTCGCGTAGTGTTCCGAAGAAAAAAGAAAAACATTTTGAGCGTTCAGATATTGCTGAACTGAAAAAGAAATACTCTTACGTTTTTGACGTTTCACTTATCTGTTCGGAACTAAAAAAGAAAAACCCCTATTGTGAATAATTTCTATTATTTGACATTTGAGTTAGTTTCAGTGATAGTCGAACGCAAAAATATAGACGATAACGACCGAATTCAAAATTGAAAGTATCGAACAATAAGAATACGCAATACCAAATTTCATTTTCGATGTTCGACTATCGACAACCGTCGTGCATCGACAGTCAAACGACACTCGCAATAAGGGCCAATGGCATACATTTTTTAGACGCAAGAATATCGTCGTTACACATCTTAGAAAAATAAAATTCACAGACAAGCTCATCACAGTAGGAGTTTTAGTAAAACGCCAGTTAAATAACATGCTCTACGTTCAAAAATGGGCGATTAAGTTATATTAATAAAGATCATAGAAAATGTTGAGCTTCAGTTTTTATCGAAACACAAATCGTCGCTTCTCTGGAGCTCCGACATTTTCTAGGAGTTTAAATGAAACACCTAAGTAAGAGTATGTATATGCTGCAATTTTTATAAGTGTCGGTGCAATTCGATCAAATATTAGGTTCGTTCGTTGAACTTTACCCAGGGTTGACCCATGTTCTCTTGACAGCCCTATGAGTTCTCACAAAAACCCGGGTTTTCCAGTCCTCAAAAAACGCTTTGGCACAAAATCACCACACATCCCTGTCATTTGATTAAAAACACATGCCATTTGACAGCCCTCAAATCACCACAAACCTGGAACACCCAGGTCAACCCTAGGGCTCAAAAAACACTCAGTCTGACATTCAGGGCGACTTTAGTTTTATCAAAAAACGCTTTGTGGCGACCCTAGGGCTTCAACGAACAGACCAATTACGCCTGGAAGGGCCCAACAGCATCTGAATGAGGAGCCAAATATACTTTCGTACCCAGGCGAAACGATCTTTCAGAGTTAAGGTCACTTGGTTTTTCTATTACTTTTGATTAAACAATCCTTGATTTTGTTCTATGACGAAAAACATTTTTTAAAGTCTAGGGTCTATTATATTATATACCTCAATTTTACAATTAAATATGCCCAAAATTCCTCCAACGTAATTCTGAAGGACGTAGGAGTAAATTCGAGAACCTGAACGAAACTCACAAGCTTTTGTCGAAAGCAATTTGAAGGAAGAACAAATTCGATTCAACAAAGATATTTTTCCGAATGACTCGAAAGTAGAGTAAATATACAAAGTTGGTTCTTTGAGCCATTGGAAACATATAAAGCTTCTAAAAATAAAAAAAAGTCATTTGAGTTTCCGCAAACCTGTATCAGGAACTTCTTTCACAGATCATACGTCAAATAGAATCAATTTCTGGCGTGAATAAGCCTTACAAATTGGAGGCAATTTAAAAAAGACAACGAAAACGGAGATAGAGTCAATCTGAAGTTCATTAACACCGCCAAAAGAATCAAAGAATCTACTACGTTACGTAGGGATCATCATACATACCACGGGTTGAAGGGGGAAGCAGTTAAGTGTTTAGCTTATTTTGCTGCGTAGCGAGATTTTTATAACGTATGACATCTGAAATTCAGAGAAACTTAAACACTCGTTTTGGTCTCAATCCGTCGGGTCTCGTAACACAAATTGTTGAATAGTGACAGTGACAGTGAACATAATAAGGTGTCAAAATGAAAAAAAGTATTATCAAGAATACATAAACTAGAATGTTGCTTGTGCATAAGCTCTACCTTTTGTTTAATGAAGTATTTGAGTCTGGAACTGTGCCGAAGAGTTTTTTTTAGAAGGCCTTACCTACCCCATACACAAAAAAGGAAACTTATCTAACCCGGAACATTATAGGGGTATATCATTTCTGAATGCCAGTTATAGAATCTTTACTGGAGTGCTGTAAAAACGATAATGCAAATTGGTGGAAGAAGAAAATCTTCTTCAGGCTGGCTTTAGGATAGGATACTCGACGGTAGACCAAGTGTTTGTGCTCAAAAGCATTTCAAAGACAGGGCAAGAAACTGTATACATTTTTTGTGGATTTTAGAGCAGCATTTGATTTAATAGATCGAACATCGTTGTTTTACAAACTCTACGGAAAAGGCATGTCATAAAAGTTCGGAAGGGTTTCACAAAACTTATATGCGAGGTACTCGAGCAGCAGTTTAGAACGGAGAGGAATTATCTGCATGGTTTGAGACAAAATCGGGTGTAAGACAGAGATGTGCCTTGAGCCCAGTACTTTTTTCGCTTTTTATTGATGATTTACTCGATGGACTACCTGGAGGTGTGAAGTGGGGTGGAACGCGTACCAAGGGACTAATGTTTGCGGACGATATGGCTTTGCTGTCCAGTTCACCAGAATCCTTGCAGCTAATGATCAATCGCCTTTATGACTATTGTAAGCTCTGGAATATAAGCGTTAACACGGAAAAATCCAAAATAATGATTTGTAAGAAAGATGGAGGAAGGCGCAGTAGAAAGGAAAGATGGTACTATAATGATGTAGAACTGGAAGTGGTGGCGGAATATAAGTAGTTAGGAGTTAATCTTACCAACGGCTTTACCTTGCAAAAGCATCTTAAAGAAAAATTAGCAAAGGCCCTTATTGCGAGTGTCGCCTAACATACGATGCGACAAGGGTCGAAAGCTTCGATAAATTTTCCTTTTGGTATTGCGTTTTGCGTATCTCTATCGACAAGGATTACTGTTATTGTGAATAATGAAAGTAGTTATTATGAATGAATCCTATAATTTGACATTTGAGTTAGTTTCAGTGATAGTCGAACGCAAAAATACAGACGATAACGACCGAATTTAAAATTGAAAGTATCGAACAATAAGAATACGCAATACCAAATTTCATTTTCGATGTTCGACTATCGACAACCGTCGTGTATCGACAGCCAAACGACACTCGCAATAAGGGCCAAAGTCTAAAAACGCAATAAACGCAACGTGGAAAGGATGTTTTGGAAATCGTTTCATTTCACATGGCAGCAAATATAGAGCTTTTGAAGCAGTTGCAGAGTCAGTGATGTTCTATGCTGCGCAGGTATGGGGACATAAACAATATACGAGGAGGTCGAGAAACTTCTAAGGTTTTATATCAAGAGAATATATCATATTCCTTCAAACACCCCAAACTATTTACTCATGGTCGAAACTGGACTTTCACCTCTGTTTATTAAAACCTTCAAACTACAGGTAGATTAAAAGTGATGAAAATGTCTAATGAGCGACTACCAAAAAAGCAGCTCTAAAAAATATTGCGGATGGAATAAGTTGGTACGCGGAATGGTTAGATCTGGCACTGCAGTGTGACATGGCCGTGGACTTAAGTCTAGGAAATAAAGAAAACTGGAAAAACGAGGTGCATAGGCTGATACAGAAGGTGGCTGATCTATATGCATCTAAATACAGACAAGATGCTGAATCATCAATTTTTAGATCTATTTACAGCCCTTCAGATTATAATTTGGGAGAGAAAAACTATTTTCATGACAACAACAGCGTACAAGAAATATCCATGATGACAAGGTTGACAGGAGAACTTTTGAGCTTAAATTATGTGCCACAAAGAGATGATTTACCATGCCTTTGCGAGTTGCGTAATTTGAAAGAACGAGAAGATGTCCTGCACTTTATTGGAAAATGCCCTATACTACAGGAAACAAGATTGCATGTATTTGGAAAAAGGTTTCTAACGGATGAAGATTGTTTTAATGTGTTGAACCAAAACGATATGAAGAAACTGTTTTTATTTTCCAAAATCGCTCTTGCCTACAGACAAAGAATTATGACCTGAAATTTTAAACTAAATACTTTTTTACTTTTTATTAGTTCTTTTTTACACTGTCAATCTGGCAGACGGCAAAAGCCAAGTCTATTTATTTTTGGTAAATTTTGAAAAAAGAACTTATGATTTAATAAAAACCAACTAACTAACTAACTGCATAAACTAATCAAATTTAAATACAGAGATCGAAACGTTAGAAAGAGCTTTTCAAAACCAATCGAATGGTATCAATAAAACATCATATGACCATGACCAAGTCATAAATAAAATAAATAAATATGGTGGCGCAACAGAGCGAGGAGCCCCTGGGCCTAGCGCATTTCTCACAACAATGCCTTTTGAGGGAATGGAAGGGACCTACAATTTTCTGCCGGTTCCGAACGGCTAATCGAGAAAGCGCTTTTTATGGCAATGAATTTACTAACGGAGGACTTGCCAATTCCTCGCGAAAGGCGATACCCGTGGAAAGAACATTTTTGCATCTGTTGGGATTCGAACCACGAACCTCTGGATTAACAGGCGGATATTCTATCCATCACACCACGGGAACCACACCAAGTCAAGCAGAGCTAAAAAGCAAAAGAACGAATGAGGCCTAGCGTATCAACGACGGTGCAGAGCATCTGCAGCTAGGGCGGTTAAAACTATTTTATATATAGAAAATATTACCCGTTCACGTACAACACACTGCCGTCGTGTTTGCGATCCCGTCACTGTCAAAATCAAACGCATGAATCTTTTTGCAGTGGCAAACATTTACGTTATTGGCGGTCGTATAATGAAAAGTGAACACTTTCCACACGAACCAGTCTCCAGTTTACATGTTGTATGAAATTTTTATATCTGCACCAGTTGATAGTCAAAAAATAAAAACACGCATTATTTTATAGAAAAAAAAGGAATTACGTATTAATTTCAAGTCTTAGTTATTTTTTAGAAAATCAATTTCAAAAAATGCAGCAATTTCGATACAAATACAGAAGAAAGTACAGTTTTGAATAAAACTTAAAAAAAAGAACAGATATGTAACAAAATGTATTGACACAAAAAGTTTAGTTTTCTTAAATATTTACATAAGTTTAGGAGTTTTGTTTTTAAATTAAATTAAATTCAATGCTTTATATAAAATAAAAATTATAAAAAAACAACAGAAACTCCAAACTTTCAAGTTCCCGCTGAACCGCGCTTTGCTAATACGATTGACTTATTGCCTTAATTTTATTATTTATTATCGATTTTTTTATCCAAAGGGTTCTGCGATCGAGGTTTTACTTTTGTGGCTCAGAGTAAACAAAAACTATATATAAACTATTTAAGTTCTGTTAAAATTTTAGTTCGTAGAAAAGAAGTAAACAGATATTTATTTTTTGTATAAATACTATTCTTATATTTATTATTAATTATATAACTTTTTTTATATTGAAATAATATTTTTGGTAATTATTTAAGTAATTTTAAGATTCACACAACAACAGTATAATGTCTATGACATTTAGATAGAAAAATAATTTTAAGACTTTAACAAAAAGCAATCGGAAGAATTTGTTTCTTATTAGTGAGTTGCTGTTAGATTCTCTTGTGATTTATTATTTATGACATACACATTTCTATGTTAAACAAGAAATATACTGGGTGATTTCCATAAGATCCAACAAAAGAAAGTAAGTCACCCGGTATTTATTTATCGTTTTATTTTATACGTTTCAATCTTTTTAAACGCTTTATCTCTTCAAAAACAAAAAACAAAAATTATAAATTCGATAGTCATATAAGTTAAAATAAAATCATACAAAATCAAAAATTTAAGAATACAATGCATACATGTATAGACTTTTCTACGTGTTCTATTTTCAAAGATAATATATTCGAATATCATTTTTTTTTTACAAAGAAAAATAATAATAATAAAAATCTAAATAATAAAGTAAGTAATATATAAAAACGATGCTTGAGAGTTTAAGTTACTTGTTCTCTAAAGTTGTAAGTACATTTAAAACAAACTCATGTTGGTTATAATTTTTTGCTTTTCTTACTATTTTATTACTTACGAGAAATATTATTCGACAAATGTTTTACGAAGAGGAATGTTTTTTTTTGCATACTTTCAACACATTGATACTGATGTTATTGTTTTATGAAACCTACACGTCTAATTGACTCGAGAGAATTTAAAATTCAATAATAACAGAAAAAGAAAACAATGGAGTTTGTAATACGCCTGTTATACATTAATGAAACTCGAACAAAATCGGTTTAAGTTGCCGCTTTGTTTTTTTTTGTAATCTTGTGAAACCAAATCACCACGGATAGGATTTTGGTAGCTCTACCTTTCTGTCGCGATTGTAAGAAGCTATTTGATTGAAAACTATTGTTGGCTGACAGGTTAAACTTAATCAGTCGTATTTATAATCCCATTTGCACGAGGTTTCACCTTGACGTGGTGGGGAGCTTATGTTTAGACACTCCAGCAAACCAGTTGCAGAGTCCAACAAGAAACAAAAAAACCTCAAAACAGAGATGTCTATCGAAAAAAAAAATGGAAAGAGAAAACAAAGAAGGAAAAACTCGAGCGGGGATTTACGCTCAAAAGTCGGCAGTAGTCACGGCTGTCGGCGATGGCTTGGCTTCGAAAGAATATAAGTCGCCAGTGACAAGAAAAAACGAAAAGATAGACAATGCAGAAAATTGCATTCCTGCAACAGAAAAGCCACTGAAACCAATGAGGGACTCTCTGAGAACCTCATGGGCTTTTTTTATCGACTCCGATGATGGAGATGGAGGAACAGGTGGACGAGAGATAACGTCGGAAGAGGAACATCGCATCCTTGAGGAAGACGACTATCAATCGTTCGCAAGTTCTGACGACTCTATCGTGGATGTCACTGTGGCCGAAAATCCTGACCCAAGGCGGCCAGAGGCCGAAAGAGGCGAATACCTGACGAAAAATTAAAATTCGGCCAAAGTGACCTCAACTCCAAACAAGGGTCCAGAAAAAAGCGCTCATCCCAAAGATAAAGCCCCAACCAAAAGCCATCGCTCATCAGAGCCGGCTAAAGGTAAAGGCGCTAATCCGAGGGTACAGAATAAGGAAGATGTCCAAGTCCCAGGTCAAAAGAGGCTCGAGAATGCCAGAAGGACCGTACGAAGATTCGGCAAAGGTGACACCTCAACGCTGTGTTTCCGTAATTGGAAACGCCTAAGCTGGGCTCGGAAACTCATTAAGAAAATGGAAGCCAAGACCTTACCCTAGGCCAAGACCTTAACCCAGAGGTAGAGCCACCAAAGAAGAAGCAAAAGAGAAAACCATATTGACAAAGACTGCGGTGTCCAAAAAAAACACCAGGGAGACCACCACTGGATGGTCCTAAAACCGAAAGGTTTAAAAAGCCCGAAGAGAGCAGTCAAAGAAAGAGAGCCAAACATAACGACTCGACCCCCAACCTCCAATGTCCGTGAACAAAAAGCCTAAGACGGCAAGTACCACTGACAAAAAAAGTACTGTAGCGGAATTGATAAAAGAGAACCTTCAGGTGGCCATTATCAATGAGGAGAGTCCAGAAAAGGACACGCAAGGAAGACTGGACTCGAGTTGAAATAAGGCTACTCGAGTGCATGACTGACGAGCTTCCCACGTCCTCGGGCGCGGTGCCTGATTTCGGATCCATTTCGACTTTAAACGGTTTCAAGATTATCACTTGCGGTGATGAATTTACCATGAACTGGCTAAAAACCAAGATATCCGAAATGGCGGATTTTACAGAAGGAGCAACATTAAAAGTTGCCTCAAAGAAAGACCTCCCCACCAGACCTAAAGTCCGAATAAACATTCCTGGACCGAAACAATTGAGCTTTTCTTACGAAAACTCAACCCAAGTTTCCCAAATGTTCAGACTGGGAAGTGCTAAAAATGGAAGTGCCTACGAGCGCAGGCCAAGAAGTCTTAGTCATGCTCAATCATGAGTCAATGGCTTTGCTTCCAGAAAGGGGATATAGACTCAATATTGGCCTAAACAAGGTTAGGGTGAGGTCGGCAACGGCTGTCAACTTTCAAAATAAAAATGACTTAAAAATACACAAAAAATGACACTTGCAGCTGTACCCCCCATGCAACCTAACCTAATACCGTTCCAAAATACATCTAACTTTAGACAGCTCTTAGATTAGTGTCCAAACTCCAAATCGTATTTATAAACACTTCCATCGCTGTCTAAGGAATGTCCAACTATAGACACCGAAACTGGTTGTCTAAACTATGGCTGTAGTGACATTTGATACAGCAAAAAACAATTTTGTTGAATATATTAAAAAATACTGTTAAGTTTGACATGCAAAAATACTACTTTCAACAATTTCGTTTACAAGTTAAACAAAGGAGATGGCTCATTTTTCTATGGAGCATGGGCCCAGGGCGTACACCTATGAGACTAGTACCAAATGAAAGCTTACGTTCAGCACCACCTCCTTTAATCATTTAATGGGACTTGGAAAAACTGTAACAATAATTTCAAATCCGCTTTTTTTTTTTTGGTCTAGTTCAAGTCCTACGCCACTCTTTTTCAAAGCCTTATAGTTGATGTACTCGCATATCAAAACACAAGCAATGGTACTGCACGGATACATCATGAACGTTTTTGGTTCAAAGTAGACAGTTTGAGGAGTTGTTTAGACAACTGTTGGAATGCATTTATAAATACGAAATTGGCTAAGGCTTGTCCAACTCTTTAGACACCGTCTAGCTGAAAAGCTGTCTAAGGATGTTCTAAGCAAATTTTATAAAAACGACTGAATAATTTCACATCTGAGATAAATTGCGTTCTCGTCTTCATGGCCCCTTTCACAAAGCCCGTTGTAACAATTTCTTCCATCAAATGCCAGAAAGGAAACACCATGGACTACATCGTAGTGAATGTTTCGTTACGAAATTTGCCCCCTTTAGTCATTTCTTTTTTGCATTCGTCCCAGTTTGTTACGACACGGGCCTTGTGAACGGGGTCAGCGAAATTTTGGAGTTTTTTAGATTATACACCAGAAAGTGGTAAGAAAATCATAACAAGTTGTAAAGTAAACATTTTTTTCGGAAGTTGGCAGAAAGTAAATTTGCAAAGTCATATTAGCCGAGTTCACAATGTACAATTAGTTGGACAGACTTCGTTTGATGGAAGTTGGATGGTCGGATGTTGTTTGCGTTCACACTTATCAAACTAGTCGTCCAACTTTATGTCACATACTCTTCTACTCCGTCCAACTTCTAAATTTTCAAAAATATTTGAAAACCATCCAACAAGTTCACACTATCAAGCATTGGTCGTTCAAGCCAAAGTCTGTCCAACTAATTGTACAGTGTGAACTCGGCTTTTGGGACAACAGATAACAGAAAAAAGTTATTTAATGTTGAAATTTGAGAAAGAAGCTAATTTAAACGTAGAAGAAATTCATGCTTATTTTGACATTCTATTCGATAGAAAGATAGTCGAATTCAAAAGAAGTGCCTTTCGAAACTCGAACGATTCGAAATTCTTACATGTTCAACATTCGAATCATTCGAGTCTCAAAATGCACTTCTTTCGAATTCGACAAACTTTCTATCGAATAGAATGTCAAAATAAGCATGATTATGTTGGTAGTAGAAACCAGCTCCTTGCGTCTAAGCCTTATTTCCTAGAACCTCTACGTTTCTAATGGGCCCATCAAAAATGGTTGAAAACAAGCCTGGCAATAGAACAAGTGAAACAGGAGTATCTCAAGTAAACAATCATATTCAAATCTTCACAGTTAGGAATCAAACTAATACTTGGACCAGGATTCCGTAACATTTTAGGGGTTACGAAATACAGGACCTGTTTTCTAAGACCTCTCTTTTTTACCAAGACAGATGATTACTTTCAATTTGACAAATGAAGAGAAACAAAAAAAAAATTCAAACATTTTGAAAATGATCATTTTTAAAGTCTTAATCAACTAGAACATAATTAATCATAAATTTCTTACCTTTCGGGAAAAAGTTAAAATACCTAACATGGTTCTTCATAATTAAATAATAGTAAAACAATAATAAAAAATATATCTCAAGCAGTAGTCGTGTGTTAATTTGATTGAGGATGAAAGAAATAGCACAATGTATTAAATTAAAATATTTTTTTATAAAAGAAAAGTTAACGATGGTTTTTTTTTTCAAAATTGAGAAGACGGAATACAAAATGTTTTTTTCGTTTTTCTTTCATAAATATTATCCGAGAAAAAATAGAACAAACGTTAAGAGGTTTTGTGTTGTTTTTTTTTTTTTTGTCTTTGTGTGCTAGCACAACAAACACAAAGAGTTACTACTTTTTAAAATTGTTGTTTAAATGCTCGTCTCATCCTGCTTCGGACTATTTGATTTGTTATAGTTAGAACTGTTAGTTCTGGTAGTGTTACCATTTCTACCAGATTGCTGTTGCGGTTCTTCGTCGATAAATGAAATTTCCGATAAAATTGCCGAAGTTGTTGGTGTGGTTGATAAATTTTGTGCTGCTGGCGAATGCTGTGGCTGTGGCTGCAATGTGTTACGTCCGGTATGCATCAGTGCTGCATTATAAAAGTTTGCCGAGCCAGGTGATTGAACTAGTTGATATCCCCCAGCCGAAACCGGTGTACGTGGACTACGGAGACTATGCAAACTATGCACAGAACGACGTTCTGTCAAATCTTCCAATGTTGATCGAAATGCACGAATTACACGTAACTGAAACATACAAAATTAGACAACAAACAAAACAAAACACAAAAAAAAAAATTAAAAACAAAATCAGTAAAACAAAAAAAATTTTAGAGGCAATATTTGTTTAATTTTTTAATTTATTATTAAAAGCAGTTTTTTGATAAAGAAACAAAATGTTCAACACCATAATCAAAATAAATAAGTATTTAAAAAAGCTGGCTGCTAATTGTCTGTTTGGCTGCGGGTTTTACTTATTTTTGTGTATATTACAAAAAAAAAATATTTTTAAATGCATTTGTGATTAACAGCAATTTTTTTTTATTTATGAAAACGTTTTATGCAGTGGGTGGGGGTGGGTGGGGGTTGGGGTCACAAAATTGGTAAATGTGTTTCGAGAGGTTAAGAGAGAGTTGGTTGGTTGAATAAGCAAGGGACAGAAACCAGAACTCTTAATCATTGGAATTTAAATGTTCAAGAAAATTAAAAAAAAAAAAACAAAAACCTCTTCAAATTATTTATAAGCAAACATTGAAAAATTGAGGCTCAACGCGTGTAAGTGACTTTTTTCATTGAGAATCTGTATTCACTTCAGCAAAACATCGCAAAACATCGCTCATGGGAAAACAACAACTCTAAAGTGAACAACGATAGCCGTGTTTTATTGGGAATTTATATTCACTTCAGCAAAACATCGCAAAACATCGCTCATGGAACAACAACAACAACTCTAAAGTGAATAGCGTAAGTGGTCAAAAATAACTCACTTGCAGAAGTAAACAACAGGGATGGTTGGTAAATGGAGTTTATGTTGAAAGTGAACTTGGTAAGTGAATATAGCCAAGAAAGCATTTTATTGAGACTCGCAAGTGAAGTGAATATAGAAATTCCCAATAAAACACGGCTGATAAGTGGAAAAAGATAAGTCACTTGCAGAAGTGAACAACAGGGATGGCTGGTAGTTGGAGTTGTTGTTTTCCCATGGGCGATGTTTTGCGATGGTTTGCTGAAGTGAATACACATTCTCAATGAAACTCGGCTATAATTACTTTTGAATGGTGTATTTTGGTCGCAACTCAGCACAGTATTATAAAAAGCTCAGCACTGCACTTTACCACTAAAAAAAAAAAAATACAAATCAAATACTGAGCTAAAATTAATCGGTATGGATGTCTTTATGTGTTGAGTGGTAAAATCGATCGCCGAACTTATTATAGGACTGCTGTGTTGCGGTAATAACGCATTTATTAACTTGTTTTTATGTTCAGTAGTAAAGTGCATTGTTGAGTTGACTATAGGATTGCTGAGAAAAAACGCACCTTATGTCAACTCGGCATGAAACCAAAGACGTAAAGATATAGAAATATCGCAGAATTCAAGTGATTGAATTCGTTTTTTCAAAACTTGGTTAAATAAAAAGGGTTTTTTTAAATAAATAAAAAAAAAATAAATAGGGAGGAGCCCCTAGGCCCAGCGCATTTCTCACAACCATGCTTTGTGAAGGAATGGAGGGGACCTACAATTTTCTGCCAGTTCCGAACGGCTAATTGAGAAAGCGCTTTTAATGGCAAATGAATTTACTAACTTAGGACTTGCTAATTCCTCGGGAAAGGCGATAGCCGTGGAAAAACATTTTTGCCTCTGCTGGGATTCGAACCTCTGGGTTAGTAGTTGGACATGTTAACCATCACGCCACGGGTAGCACAAAGAACGTTAACCGAATTAGGGCACGGTCACACAATGACCGGAAAAATTAAAACAAAATTAAAATTGAAAACTTTCAATTTCATTTTGCCGCTTTGCCGCTCAGTGCATAACCCTGCCCTTAGATTGTAACACTACTCTCTCCGGACGATCGAAATCGAAATTTCAAGCGAAAGATGTTGGATGAGGCCCAGGTTTAACCCGAAGTGTAGTATCTACCTAGCTGCGTGTTTCTCATAACTTCTACAGGGTGTCTCAAAATAAATTTTATATTTGTTAAGCCAACGGCACGCGTGATCGCATCGAATCAGAAGAACAAGGGGGTATTCAAGTACATAGCGTGGCAGTATTTCTAATAAGTGATTGGCGCGAGCGCCAAAGCTCACATCTGGATGATGTTATTTTTGGAAATATACGAGGTGTGGCAATTTGAAACCCGGAATCGACCTATATCTCCCGAGCTAACAACACCAGCTGGTTCGTTGTTCTCTTGTTCGAAAGAAGGAGCTCTCCTCCAGTACCAGATAAATTTTGAAAGCGGTAGCACGTTTAGTTTGTGTTTCACCCGTGTTTTTGTAAAGAAAGGTTTTTTCTACACGTCGCGAAAATGAGAGAAGTAATTAAGAAGCAACGCGCGGTTATCGAATTTTTGGTTAAAAGAAACGAAACATCCGCGAAAATCTTTCATATGCTTAAAGAAGTCAATAGAGATGATTCTCTGGCGAAAACTGCCGTTTTTGAGTGAGCAAAGCGGTTCAGGGAGGGGCATGTTTCGATAGAGGACGATCCGAGGCCTGGCGCGGCAGCCGTCACATCTCGAACCCTCACCAATGTCGATCGTATCCGCACGTTGGTAACATTAGACCGTCGGTTAACACTCCGCGAGTTGTCCTACGCGTTGAACATCAATGAAGAGGCCCGAACTGGCGGAGAATGGTTGGCTGTTGCATCACGACAATGCACCTGCACATTCGTCGCTACGAATTCGCGAGTTTTAAGCCAAAAAAAAAGCATCACAACGTAGCCCCCCCCTACAGCCCCGACCTCGATACGTGCGACTTCTTCCTATTTCCAAAGATAAATCAGTACCTCAAGGGGACTCACCACGGCGGTGTATTGGAGGCGAAAGAAGCTGCGAGGCATGCGCTGAACACCCTAACTGCAAACGACTACCAAGGGTGCTTCGAGGGGTGGGAGCGGAGGTGGGAGCGGTGCGTGGAACTCCAAGGAGACTACTGTGAAGGATTATGATCGAAATTTCGCCGAACATAAATTTAGCTGCCCCTCAGAGCTCGATTACGGGATACCCTATCAAGTAGGCGCAAAGATGTTTGAGGAGCACCTGACCAGATATGGGAGTTATAATCCAGTTTTGGGCGAATGAAGGCCTTATTAATTGTAGCCAGATCAGAAGAGGTGAAGAACTTCCTGCATCATCTCAAGAAACCTAAGCATTTAGCAGCGTTTTTGGCGACTTTAAATATGTGGTCATTCCAATGAAGATCGTCGTTTACACACATACCAAGTACTGACAGCTTTTCGGTTTCTTGGATGCAGGTACCATTCAACTACAAGAGACAGCATTGAGTATTCGAAGCATTGAATTCTACTCGGTTTTTTATGACCCCATGTAACCATACTGTCAAGGTCCGAATTCAATGAGCTTATCATACACAACCGTTCCAGATCCACATCCGAATAGCAGGGACGTGAATTTGGAAACGAATATGAAAAGCTGAGGGTCGAGTCGTCAGCAAAACAGTTAAGCGGATTAGAAGTTTCAGACAAGAGATCGTTTATGAAGATGAGGAAGAGAGTCGGAGACAACACGGAGCCCTGTGGCACACCAGCTTTTATGAAGTGGGTATTAGACTTGAAGCCATCCAATACAATTCTTAGCGCACAAACAGTCTGTGGTGACTCATTTATCGATCAGGGGTTTTTCATGGATGAACATCCCCGAGACCATGGCTGTACGCACAACTTTGCGTTTACAGGGATACTGATGTTTTCGAACGTTAGTACTTCTCAACTTCGACGAGCCAACATTTTGGCCACGCTGTTTGTTTTTTCTTTTAAACGACAGAGCATTGAATGTTGCCGCTTTCGTGTTTGCCGTATCGGCGCGATTCGCCTTTCCGACCGTTTCTTAATTTTAGTACCCATTGTTTCTTCAATCAACTGTGCCGCAAGACGCATGCACTATCAATGGATTTACCATGCTAAGATTGAAATTCTTATCAATGGTTAGAAGTTTATTTTTTCATGACTATAAATAAATAAATATGCAAAAAAAGCCACTAATATGTTAGGGCTTTAGGATAGAACCTGACGCAAACACAAAACGCATTATTTGCATTTTGTTTACCCGTGAGAAAATCGTGAATGAGTGATAATTTTTTCAAAAACTGAATGAATATTCACGTTATTGGAATCATGTTTTGTTTTGACGTGAGCTTATGTTACCTTTTTATTTTGTATAAAATTTAGGGACAAAAAAATTTCAGATGAAAGAGAAGATATATAAAAATATATGGGATGACAATTAAAGGCATACACAATGTTTATGAAATGTAAAGTGATAATGTACAGTAAAAAAAAAAATAGTCGAGTTCCATAGAAGCGAGTCAGCAGAAGTTTAGCAGAAAGCAAATGATTAAGGAAAGTTAAACAATTAAAGCCAAAAATAAAAACAAAACATAAATAAACTTACAAGTAAATATTAAGTCACATACAAAAAAAAAACTAACGAAAACAGAAATTACTAAAAAAAAAATATCACAACGTGCAACAATTCAGCAAGTGGAACAAAAAATTACTGAACAAAATTCGCGATTCAAAATAACAACTTTTCAAATACAACCTTGGCCTAAAGTATTATGCATTGCTCTAATTCTGCCAAGTTTTCGAATGCTCGGCAGCTGCTTTGGAAAATTTTAAAACAAAAGCTTCCAACAACACCCAACGAAATTATCTTAAAAATCTTTATTTTAACAAAATTGGAAAAAAGTTAGTTAGAGTATAAAATGCAAGTGGTATAACCGGTGCACAGAGGGAAAACAATGTTAGATTACTGACTATGCCGGAAAAAGGGTGATTCCGATTGAAACAAAAGATGGTAACATTGCTCTGCACCCTTGATTGCGTTATATCTAAATTCTTTTTTGAACTGTGGTCAGATTGTTAGAGTGCTTAATACTTTAGGTCCAAATTGTAATTTTAATCGGGCTCCAAAGGGGGTGATTAAAGGAAGCCAGGAAAGATAAAACCACACGTATTTTGCTTTTTATATCTAAAATATTTCAATAATTTAATACACACTAACAAACAGTCCTGTACTTAACTACTGGCACGCAACGCTTTTTAACTTTAAGCATACATTTTAACCACAACCAATATCCAATTTAAACAATTGCAATTAAATCTTTCAATGACTATCTTATTTTCCATCCAAATGCAATAAGTTTTCATAATAATGGGTCCGCCATCTAACTTTTTTTCTCAACTAGTGCTTATTTCGTGAATGCGGTAACACTTAGCTCATGTCTGATTAGACAGATAATTAATTTTATCTTTCCGCTGAACGAATATGGTTGTGCATCGCTTCGATAAGTGGGCCTGCGATCGACTTAGAGAAGATGCCGATTTTGCAAAAAAAAAATCGTCTTTTCAGATGAAGCTCATTTTGATCTTGGCGGGTATGTAAAACAAGCAAAATTGTCGCATTTGGGGCACATAAAACCCGCACGCATACATTGAAAAGCCGATACACCCAAAACGAGTCACTTTCGGGTGCTGATTTTGGTCCAGAGGCATAATGGGGCCATTTTTCGAAAATGAGCAAGGAGTGGCCGTTACAGTCAATGGCGATCGTTATCGGGCCATGTTGAACGAATTTTTGTTCACAAAAATTGAAGAAGAGGATATTGGCAACATTTCGTTTCAACAGGATGGCGCTAAGTGCCACACAGCCGTTGCTACACGCAATCAAGTGGATGAAGACCTCAACCGACTTAGAGTGCAAAACTAGAGAGCTCGCCCGAAATCGAAGTCGTTACAGAAGGATGTTGGTTGAGGCCCAAGTTCACCCCGAACTGTAATGCCCACTTAAGTAAGTAAGTAAGTTCACATTCCAGCACGACAACACAACAATAAATCCAATTGAACATTTGGGGGAAAAAAGTTGATAAGAAAGGTTCACAAAATGTGATATTTAAAGAAAACTAAGCTGAAGCAACAGTCATCAAAAATTGTCAAAATTTTGGAGAACAAACGACAGAAAAATGGGTACTTCTATGCCTAAAAGATTAAGTGCTGTTTGAAAGCAAAGGCGTGAAATAAAATAAGTAAGGTGGCGTAACAGGGTGGGGAGCCCCGGGACCTAGCGCATTTCTCACAACCATGCCTTGTGAGGAATGGAGGGGACCTACAATTTTCTGCCGGACGGCTAATTGAGAAAGCGTTTTTCATGGCAATGAATTTACTAACGGACGACTTGCCAATTCCTCGCGAAAGGCGATACCCGTGGAAAAACATTTTTGCCTCTGCTGGGATTCGAACCTCAAACCTCTGGGTTAGCAGCTGGACATGCTAACCATCACGCCACGGGTACCACATATTAATCATTACAATTTTGTCCTTTGTTTAAAACTTATTATTAAATGTGCCAATAATTTGTGATATGTTTTAAACCCATTCAACAATTCTAAATAAAACTTACTGCATTTGATTAGAAATAAGTGCGACATGAAAATAAAAATGAAAAAGTCTATAAGCCAATTTTGTAAAGGCTTGAACTACATTTTTAAAGAAAGTAAGATGAGCCAGTACTTAAGTGCGGCACTGTAGGCCGATTGACCAAAGTTTAATGCACAATTTTTCATAAAAAGAGGAGATAATTGTTGCCTATGTTCTGTCAAAATCTTCAAAACGAAGTTTCTATCTGAACTTTTTATGAAATATCGTGTTTCTAAATTTTCGACATACTTTGGCGAGTTTTCTCGTTTTACGATTTAATTCGGCTCGACGGTCGGTCAGGAAGGAGTTCATCAAAATCAAAATAAATTATTTTTATTTTTTAAAATTAATATCAAAAAATGCAAAAAGCAACTCAAATGTGTTTAATCCAAAAACAAACAAATCAATAAATATATTTAATTAAACATACCACAGGAATCCGTTAAAACTGTTTCTTTGTATACTTTTCTCTTTACATGTACACATATACCATTTCCCGTATAAACATATAAATAATACTTTATAGGTATGCATACATATCTTATACATGTACATAGAATGATTTTATAAAATTTCTTACTTGCTTACAGTTTTACTAAAAAAAAAAAATTAAATTAAAATAATTTTCGAATTTGCTGCATTTTTTGTTTTTAATTAAATTTAAGTTTAAGACTTACCAAAAGAAAAAGGTTTGATATATGAAAAATTAACTTTGTTTTAATTTTCAGTTTTTTACCTAGAAACGAGTTGAAAGCATTTTTATTAAACAACCCAAAATACCTTAAGGAAATGCGATGATTTTATTCATTATGGTCGATGATAGACAATTAAGCCGACAACACAAGGACAATATATAGAAGATTGAAACTTTTAACGATCAATTGTAATGTCAATGGAACCAATTATGTTTTGATGGTTTCTTTTTTTTTCAACACTTATTTAAGTCATTTGTTTTTTTTTTGTCCTTTTTTTTAATGAAATATCAAGACTCCTTGACGTGTGCAGCAGGCAGGCGGGTAAGTATTTAGTAAATAATTTTATGTACAACTTTAAATTTTAAAAATACACTAAAGTGATCATCTATGAAAAGAGGTATCCAAAAACTAAAATTTAATGCAAATTTTTGTGTATTGAGATCTTTTTCTCAATATCATAAGGTAAAGGTATAAAAATAATCATTAAACTGGCAAGGGTCATAGTCAACTGATTTACGTGGCGCACCCCATTGGGGGATCAGTAGTGATAAGTGGGGGAGCTGTTATTCCTTCTAAATCACGATACTCGCGATGTCAAAAATAAAAAAGAAGAAGAAGAAGACAAATACGGATGGTTCAGCTCTATAGCCGAGTTCACACTATACAATTAGTTGGACAGACTTCGTTTGATGGAAGTTGGATGGTCGGATGTAGTTTGCGTTCACACTATCAAGCTTGTCGTCCAACTTTATGTCATATGTTCCTCCGCTAAATCCAACTTCAAAGTTTTCAAAAATATTTGAAAATCTTCCAACAACTTGGTTAAGCGGTAGTCTGAGGGTTCACATTGTCCAGCATTGGTCGTTCAAGCCAAAGTCTGTCCAACTAATTGCACAGTGTGAACGGCTCTATTGTGATTATACGACATTATCCTCTAGCTAGAACGAGCTGTGGCAGTTTTCTTTTTTTTCGCTCTTACAGAATCCAGTCGACACACGAAATGAATATCAAGGAAATAACAATATATGTACAACCGATTCAACAACTGCGAAATTATTCTGCTCCCAAGATCAACAAAAAAGCTTTCCGATCAGAAAACAGTTAATCGAAAAAGTGTAAATAAAGGATACATATCGGACATACAACATATAAAAACAAACACATGCCAATAATGACAGACAGTCAGGCTCACAAGATCCTACACAATCACTTTGGGCAGTTACAATAAGGTTATAATCTACTGGGTACCAGGACATGTAGAACATGAGCATGAGCAGGCTGACGAAATAGCAAAGACAGGAGCCGGATCACCTCTTATAGAACCGGAACCATTTTGTGGAGTAACGTAGAGCCGCATCAAGAATGAAATCAGAAAGTCGGAGGAAGACAAGCTGGAATAGGTAAATAATGTAGACTTTCCTTAAAAAGGGTCCGCCATCTAACTTTTTTTTCAAATAGTTCTTGTTTCGTGAAAAGTAACACTTAGCTCATGTAATAAGTTGTATCCTTCCACTGAACGAATATGGTTGTATATACGCTTCGCTAAATGAGCCTGCGATCGACTTAGAGAAGATGCCGATTTTGCCAATAAAATCATCTTTACAGATGAAGCTCATTTTGATCTTGGCGGGTATGCAAACAAGCAAAATTGTCGCATTTGGGGCACAGAAAACCCGCACGCATACATTGAAAAGCCGATATACCCAAAACGAGTCGCTGTTTGGTGCGGATTTTGGTTCACACGCATAATTGGGCCATTTTTCTTCGAAAATGAGCAAGGAGTGGCCGTTACAGTCAATGGCGATCGTTATCGGGCAATGTTGAACGAATTTTTGTTCACAAAAATTGAAGAGGAAGATATTGGCAGCATTTGGTTTCGACAGGACGGCGCTACGTGCCACACAGCCGAAGCTACACTCAATGTTTTGCGCCCTGTTTTTGAAGATCGCGTTATCAGCCACAGAGCTGATGTCGTTTGGCCACCTCAGAGCTGCGATTTGACACCGTTGGACTATTATTTGTGGGGTGCCGTAAAAGATAAGTGTTACGCCGACAAACCAGATACAATTGACGCTTTAAAAGACAATATTCGTGAAGCCATTGGTGAATTACAGCTGCACACAATCGATAATGTGCTTAAAAATTGGGCCGATCGTGTAGGCTGCATGCAGTAGCCAGCAGAGGCAGCCATTTGAATGAAATTATTTTCCATTATTAACCGGAAGTATTATACTTTCAAATAAAAAATGAAATTTGAGAAAATATTCAGTAGTTCTTTTTTTATAGCATTTTCAAAAAAAAAAAATGTTATTTGGCGGACCCTTTTTATAGAAGAAAAGGAACTAAAATCCTTAAACGTAACCCAGATTCTTAGTTTCATCAAAGAGACTAAGAAGCAGGTAGCATAACTGATTTACAGGGTCGAAGTATAATGTGCAATACAAAACCTCAAACCATTCATTCATTCATTCAACAGGAGTGCCAGAATTGGTCAATCATGTTCTCTATTGGCAAAGGCCTATGGTGACCAGTCCATTACAATCCACCGGACATACTATTCATAGACAAAAGCTCGAGATCGACATTGCCGTTCCACTGAACATAAATAAAACCGAAACGGAGAAAACAACAAAAATATAAAAACCTGGCCATTGAAATATAGTCAGTAAGGCAATTAGAACAATTGGAGTTAATATCTAACCAATGGTTATATCCGCAAAGGGACTAAGAAAAACCTGGTTGCTATTATATTCGATGAAATAAAGGACAAAAAACACTTATAACATGTGCGAAACTTTCTCGACTGAAAAAAAAATGTATTTAGGGAACGGGTTTTTATGAGATAGGGTGAATTCTCTCCTCATCAACGTCCTAGCCGCATCATTGATCTCACGATTTGAGAAAGTGCAACAACTTGATAATATTAATAATAATAATAAAAGTACTACTAAAAATAATAATAACAATAAAGATAATTGTATAGCAGTAATAATAATAATTTTAGTAGTAATGATAATAAAAATAAGAATACTGGCATTGGCGCAGACAGTTGGTTTAAGTTCTTTAATGATTACTAAAATTACAATGAGATAAAAATCTATAGAATAGTCTACTTTAACAAGTCGATAGAATAGAATAGGAGACACATGGGGACGTTACACAATATAAAACTAAGAATGCGAGTATGATTAACAAGATAGAGAGAGTTTACAAATAGCACGCGTATTTTAAAGAGAAACTTGAAACAGAAAATTCATGTCTTTTTATTAGTTATTAGTTTTTTTTTTTTATTAAAATTGTGTAGGTCTATGTCTATCATAACTCTTAAGTTTAACGTTTATATCAGATGAAGATTAAAATATAATAATAAATCAAAGATAAAAAAAAAACAGCAAAGAAACCAAGGCCCATGTTAACAAAAAATAAATAATAAAGAGAATAACTCTACCAACTCAATGATACGGATACCAAATCATACAACACACCACAATGATGAAAAAATATACAAGAAATAATAAGGAAAAAAAAAGTAGAAAATAGATTTAGTCTTTAGTTAAGAGATCCTAACATGTCCAACGAAAATATGAGAATGAGTGAAAGACTTATGGTTTATTGGTAGTTCGTTTTCATCAATTTCTTTAAGCTTTCATTAGTACACTCAGTCAAGAAAACCAGTAGTATACATAGTGGGGTTGCTAAAAGGATAGCTTTGACACTTATGACAATATAAAGGTGCGTCCACACTATGCCGACCGGGATACCGATCCATTTCATTTGGTTCGGATTCGGTTCGGCTTTCGGTAAGGAGGAAGGCCGATCGGGACGTCCACACTAAGTCTGCATGTGCCGATTGATGCCGCTGGGTATAGTGTGGACTCCTCACCTTAAGGTGCGTTTTTGTCGCAACACAGGAATCCTATAATCAGCTCAGCGATTTACTTTACCACTGAACTAAAAAAAAACACATTTAACTCAGTACTGACTTGAGTTCAGGGGTAAAATTGACTGCTGAGCTGATTATAAGATTGCTGAGCTGACACCGAACTTATTATCATCTCAGTAATTTACTTTCTATCGCAGTTGTGACAAAAATACACCAATTATTAAATCTAGTTCAATAGCTTTAGTTGTCAACGTCCAAAAAAAATGGAAAAAAGGAAGAAGTGCAGGAAGTACATCTGAAAGAATTATCAGATTTTTAAAACTGTCACAAATTTGGTTCGGTGTGCTAACTTACTTAAGTGACTGAGTGTATATCAATTCATAAATGATATTTAAATACACATGTAAACTTGAACGCTTTATCAACTGAAAAAAAAAGTATTTCAGCAATGCGAAGACTTTTTATAAGGCATTCGAAATGAAATCGAAGGGCGAGACAACTCCAATATAAGGACACTAAATACACTCCGTCTAATATGATTACGAATAAGTAGTTTACTGTTTAAAAGTTACGAAATATAATTCTAACCTAATTGCTAATTGAAGAAAAACCAACTAAATGAAAAAAGCGAATTCACAATCAAGCGTCGCGTCGGCGTGCGTCGCTATGACCTCACTATAGACGGCTATCAAAAGTTCAACTATATGAAATCCCGATAAAAATAAATAAATAGATAGGGTGGCGCAACAGAGCGAGGAGCCCCTGGGCCTACCGCATTTCTCACAACAATGCCTTGTGAGGGAATGGAGGAGACCTACAACTTTCTACCGGTTCCAAACGGCTAATTGAGAAAGCGCTTTTCATGGCAATGAATTAACTATCGCAGGACTTGCCAATTCCTCGCGAAAGGCGATACCCGTGGAAAAACATTTTTGCCTCTGCTGGGATTCGAACCTCGAAACTCTGGGTTAGCAGGTGGACATGCTAACCAACACGCCACGGGTACCACATATGAAATCCCGATAGCCTCATACAATCACGATTTCCCTTCCAAAGCGTTGTTTGACAAATGTAAGGAATCGTAACAAGGAATGTTGACTAAAGGCGTCAACATTTTTTTTTTCAAACAGTCTCGAACATCTTGGTGTTATCCTAGTTAACGAGCTACTTTGATTTAAACATGTCGAGTTGAATGCTTAAGCACTGTCAGTCTTCTGGTAATGTGAGGGAGCCCATGGCAAGACATAGAATCTGTCAATGAAAAAAGTTACAGCTATGATAAGAACAATCAACGTCTTTGTGGGTAGCCCGGAATTCGTTTCTTAATTTCTCGCGAAAGGAGTCTATTGATTATGTCATTTCTTAAGGAAGGAAGGACTCGATTAAAGTACTATTAAGAGCAGATTCCTAAAAACTTAACATTAATAATTTTCTGTATGAGAGCATAGCTAGATTACGCAGCGCAATGTAATGCCACCTAAGTAAGTATGAAGAAGTGTATGTCACGTGAAACCCCACAAGAAGGTATCCTCTCACCCCTGTTCTGGATCCTGGTTATGAATTAGATCCTCGTAACTCTCAAACATGATGGTGTTAAAATGGTTGCCTATGCCGATGACCTAGCTCTTCTGGCGACGGGAAAATTCCCTTCCAATATTAGCGCACAATTGAATAATACACTAACGAAGGTATGCGCAAATCCGTTGTCAATTTGTCAAACACAAATCTGAGTCCAGCAGCCATAAGCATTCTCAGCAAAGGTTTGAACTTTGCACCCACTCCACGCCCCCTTTTCTTTGCAGATTCCGGGCGTCTATGTAGTCCCTTGCAGCTGCGGGTCTTCTTATGTGGGACAAACCCAACGAAGTGTTGCCACCCGCTTAAAAGAACATATAAGTGCTGTCAGCAAAAAACAGCGGGAAAAGTCGGCAATAGTCGAGAACATCCTAGACAATCCAGGAGAACATCACTGGGTTCACTTCGATCAAGGTAAAGTTTTAGCTCACGAGCCTCATTATATCCCTCGGCTTATACGCGAAGCGATTGAAATAAAACGTCATCAAAATTTCAATCGCGATGACAGCATAAAATTGTCGCGTACATGGGACCCCGTCATCAACATCGCACGGCCATTAAAACATCCAGCGATATTGTGAGCACTGTTTGCTCCCAATCTTCTACTCAACAACAACAACAGCTTTAAATAGAACCGTCTTCGCACCGCTACAACTTGCGTAGCCAAAGAAGACAGTAACATTTCAAAAGCAGTTTCCCGGTGAAAACGCTCAATGTAACTTGAAGCGAAACGTTCGAGGTGAGTACAGTAGTGCAATCATTTTATATTTTTAATATTAACGCGGCTAATCCGAAATCATAAAAATTTTAATATGTCAATAAACAACCGCGGAAGCCTTAAAAGTTATATTCTATATAAATACTGCTGAACTGGTTTATCCTTTAGTTATTGTACATGTGGTTACTTCTCCCACACTAGCTAAGGGCTTGGCGCAACCAAGCAATGAAAACCTCGGGCCCTAACGAATTTTAAAATACATAGATACATAGGAAGATCAGAAGAAAAAAAACTGCCTAATCGTAATCATGTGAGACGGAGTGAAGGTATCTGTTTGTTATTGCAATTTTTGTTGTTATTTAAAAAAAAAAAAAAAACAAACAGTGCATAGGTATGTAGGAGTTTTCTAGTGGGTGAAGTGTTGTTTACACGAGGAGAGGTTAACAACAAAAAGGATTTTTTTTATTTTTGTACAAAGCACATAAATATACTTGGATTGAGAGTAAGAGATAAAAAAATAATTCTAACTAGATGGCCGTAGGAAAAGCATACATTTTGGATCAAAATGGATGGTGGATCAGATCAATTAACGACAAAAAATAATCAAAAAAAAAAGACAAACAGATAATTAAAACTACAATCTATTTCTATATATAAATATTTTTTTTTGTGTTTTTTTAGGTTTACTATTTTTCTCACTAAAACAAACATACAATATGTTTTATTTTCTGTTGTAACACTTATCACTTAAATTAAAATATATCTTATTTTTTGCATAAATTGAAATCACAAACATTTGTTTTATATATGTGTAATAATTGAGTCAAAATTAAAAAAAAAAAGGTTAGATTAAGAAGAAAATCAAACAAAAGACACAAACAAATAAACAAACAATTTTTTTTTCTTTCAATTCGAACTCAGTGACAAGAGCTATCTGAATAATGTGCACGTTCTTTTTCTTGCAAAAATAAAATAAAATAAAATAAATAACAACAGTAATAATAATATAATAAATAAATAAAAAAAAAAAAAACAAGTCCTACGTACTTTGGATAAACGACTTTTTTTTAAATCATCTCTCTCTGCAAGACAATTACCTAAAATTTCTTGAAAATAGCGGTGAAGGCCTTGTAGTTTGTTCGTTTGTTTTGATTACTAGTTCTTTTTTTCTTCTTATTTTGTGAGAGGTACGGAAGAAGTTTAATACAGAAAAGTAGGAAGATGGCAGAGTTGTTTATTAAATGTTTTGTTCTTTTGATCTTATTTTTTTCTTTTTTTCTTTTTTCACACACTATACAGCCGCGTCATCAATTGTTTCTTTTTCTCTTTGATGGTGGACTATTTTTTTTATTGTTTCTAATAAACTCCATTCGCTAGATTCTAGTATCGTAATCGTATGTATATACAAGTGTAGGTAAACTTATTTCAATTTCAAAAATTTTAGAATCTGTTTTTTGCTTGATGTTGATTGATTTTTTTCCGTGTTCTTTTTTATTTTTTGGAGAACGTAACGTTTAGTTTTATGTAAAAACCGCTAGTATAGTAGATTATTTATTTATAATTTTCTGTTTTATTGTTTTTTTTTTGCTTTTGCTTCAAATTAAAATACTTTTTTTTCTTTTACACTAACATAAAATGTACACATACGACCGTATGTAAACATATACGATTGTATGACAGGAAGAATTTTATAAAACTGACTCAGGCATACATATGCATATACTATACTTTCATGTGAACATATTTTCTATTTAATTTATTGTATTAAACACCGTTTTGCTAAACTATTTCAAAAATTGCTTCAAGTTTTTTTTATTGTTTTCTTTTTTTTTATATCTAAGTTTGTTTCTAAAAATGTTCTTAATTTGTTAATGTTTAAATCATTTCTTCTCATTTTTTTTTTTGTTAATCTATTAAGTTTTATTTTGTATCTAGATTTTTGCTTTTTTTAGTAATTTAATCGTTTTATTTATCTAATTTTTTTATTTTCTTTTTATGTAAAGCTGCCCCATATTACACTTCAGTCTCTCGCATTGGTTCCGCCGGCTAATTTAAGAATACAACAAATATTGAATATAAATATAAAAAAGTAATCAACTTGAAGAAAAAAGAAAATATTTTTTGGTAACATTAGGAAATGTTTTCTTGATGTTATATCGAGTAGTTAAGTTAAATGTTTAGTTTTTTTTTTTTTTTTTGAAAAATGTTCTTTTTTGAAAATGAAGTGTAACAAAATTAAAAACAAAAACAAAAAAAAAACAAACAAAAAATAAATAAATAAAACAAAAAAATAATAAAAGAAGATATACATATACATACTTCTACTGAATGTGATTTCTTCCTTATTTTTGTATTAAGGTATGGATACTGTCCCTGTATACAAATGATGAATATTTAAGTATAAATTTGTGCTTTGCTTACTTAAATATATGTATATAAACAAAAATCGTATACATATACCAAAGCTTATCGGAATTATGTATTAATTAAAAAAAAAATTGTCAAAATTAGTGTCAAATTAATAGCAATGTCCACCACCTCTATCAAATCCAAATTTTGTTTCTCGATATTTTTATGGAAATTTTTTACTTACATAGTCAAACAGTTTGAAATGAAAAACAAAAAAAATTATGTTGATTGTCATGTTATGAAACATGAAGTGGTAATTATAATTTTTACTATGAAACCTATGAAAAAGGATGTACAAAAAATAGGCATCTGAGAATCTATGACAAAGGAAAATTCACATGAGCACGACCAACGAACGATGAATAAATCAAATAAAGTGATTTTAAGGTCCTTGCGAACCTAGGTTCCCTGCGAAATCTAAATTTCATTTCATTTAGATTTTTTATTGATTTTTTTGTCGTTCGTTGGTCGTACTTAAGTAATAAGTCAGTCCTTAGGAGCCCTATTCTGCTAAGACTTAACGTGATCTTTTATGTTTTGCAATTCGAGTGATTGTTCCAAATCAGTGGCGTAGATAGAGGGGGGGATCAGGGGGATATATCTTATATATCATAACCAGTCATGAACCGATTAAGTTA
Organism: Melanostoma scalare; assembly: GCA_949752695.1. Lineage (NCBI taxonomy): Eukaryota > Metazoa > Arthropoda > Insecta > Diptera > Syrphidae > Melanostoma > Melanostoma scalare. The sequence continues at coordinate 14,637,939 of OX456987.1, read as the reverse complement.
AAAAAACGCACTCTAAAATTTAGTACCTACTTCCTACGTGAATTAAGTCTTATTAGTACTTAGTGTTCCCAATAAAACACCTATTCTTTCATCCAGAATCAACGGTGGCGTCTACAGTTCCAGTCAGGTTGAACTAATTAGTGAACACCTTATAAGGCTACTAAAACATATTTGGAGCTCAGGCCTATAAGGAACGGTATATCCGGCTCCCCATCTTTGGAGCTATACAAGGATCTGGCCCTCCAGGTTGGGGGTCGTGCTGTCGGGGTGACTTCCCGGCCACGTAAATCAATAGTAAGTTGTGAAGCGCCTCGGATACGGACGGATTTACTGATGACGAACCAAGCAAACGAAAAACGGACAACAAACTTCGGATCTGTACGTGGAATGTTAGGTCCCTTAATAGACCACGTGCAGCCGAACAATGAGCGGAAGCCCTAAACTGCTACAAAGCAGATACTACCGCTATCCAAGAAATGCGATGGGATGGACCAGGTAGACGCAAATTAAAAGACTGCGATATCTACTACGGCTATTGCTACCGAGAACAATAGCAGCGACTGTTTGGATGTGGATTTGTTGTTGGAACTAGACTCAGGCAAAAAGTCTTGAGTTTCAACTATGTGAGCGAGCGCATAGCAATCCGCATCAAGGCTAAATTCGTCAACATAAGCCTCATTTGCGCACACGCCCCCACATATTAAAAGGATGAAGACACCATCTACGAGCTCCTGGACAAAACATATGAGCAGTGCCCTGGCTATGACATTAAGATTGTTCTAGGAAATTTTAATGCCAAGCTAGGAAGAGAGGATATCTTTGGTGGAATAATCAGAAGATACAGCCTGCACGACAACACCTCCGATAACGATTTCAGGCTGATCGATTTCGCTGCTGGGCGAGATGTTCTGGTAGCTAGTACGCGGTTCCAGCACCTCAATATCCACAAAGGGACATGGAAATCTCCTGATCAATCAACCGTCAACCAGATTGACCACATTGCGATCGCCGCACGACACTTCTCCAGTATAGAGGATGTCCGAACATTCCGAGAGCCAATATTGACTCGGACCACTACCTTCTTGTAGCCAAGATACGACTGCGGATATCCCGATCTAAGCCAAAACAAGGAAATACTGTGAGAAAATTCGACGCTGGACGACTACAATCGCAAGAGATCGCCAAGTCCTTTTCCGATCGAGTCTCTTACAACCTCTTAAGAAGTCCTATGCCGCCAGCATCAAGTATAGAGAACCAGTGGCAGCGCTGCCAATCAGCCATCAGAGATGCCGCCTCTGAAGTGCTGGGTTTCTCACGGCCACCACAACGAAACCCCTGGTTTGACGACGAATGCCGGCAAGCACATGCAGCTAAACAGGAAGCATACAAAGCGGCGCTGCACAAAAAGACTAGAACTGCTTACGAGCTCTACAAGCAGAAGAGGAGAGACGAACACCGACTTCTTAGACGGAAAAAGAGAGAGCATGAGAAGCGCGCGATCCAGGAGATAGAAGGGTGCCACAGCAGGAATGAGGTTCGGAAGTTTTACCAAAAGGTAAAAACAACAGCCTCGGGCTATAAGCCCCGAGCCGAAGCCTGCAAAAACGATCAAGGGAACATCGTGGTGGAACCGCAGTCAATGCTGAGGATATGGAAAGACCACTTCTCCAAGCTCTATAACGGCGATGATGAACCCAATTCCGCTGTTAGAGAGATAGAACCATTCGATTTAGGCGACGTAGACCAACAATTCCCCCAACCCGACCTGAACGAAGTGAAGACAGCAGTATCCAAGCTAAAGTCCAACAAAGCTACTGGTGCTGATGGCCTCATTGCCGAATTGTTTAAAGCGGCAGGCGATGACCTGGTTAGGAGTATGCACCAGCTCATTTGCAAAATATGGTCGGAAGAAAGCATGCCCGATGAATGGAACCTCAGCATTGTTTCCCCGGTCCTCAAGAAAGGAGACCCTCTGAACTGCGCCAACTACAGAGGTATCAGTCTTCCTAACATAGCGTACAAGATCCTCTCTGCCGTATTTTGCGAGCGTCTGAAACCATTCGTCAACAACCTGATAGGTTGTGCGCGCGGCTTTAGATCAGGAAAGTCCACCATAGACCAAATCTTCACACTACGGCAGATCTTGGAAAAAACCCAGGAGCTTCAAATCGATACTTACTACCTTTTTATCGACTTTGAGGCCGCGTATGACAGCATCTATAGAGAGGAGTTATATAGAGCCATGTCTAGTTTTGGCATCCCTACCAAACTTGTCCGATTGTGTAGGATGACGATGGAGAACGCACGCTGCTCCATCAGGGTTGGAAAAGATCTCACCGATACATTCGATGTCAAAAAAGGTTTTAGGCAAGGCGATGCACTGTCATGCGACTTCTTCAACATCGTTCTTGAAAGAATATTGCAAAACTCCCACGTCAACACAAGAGGCACAATCTTTCAAAGATCCGTCCAATTGCTCGGATATGCCGACGATATTGACATAATTGGAAGAACGCAGCGTGATGTCAATCGCGCGTTTATGAGCATTGAGACGGAAGCGAAGAAGACGGGTTTAGTGGTCAATGAGGGCAAGACCAAGTATATGCTGTCATCAAGAAAGGACACCCAACACCGACGTCTGGGACAGAACGTCACGATTGACAGCTATTACTTTGAGGTAGTTAAGTACTTTGTCTACCTAGACGCCGCTATTAATTCAGACAACGACACCGGCGCTGAAATCAAACGACGAATAACTCTTGCCAATCGCTGTTTCTTCGGACTAAGAAAGTCCTCTCTCGAGCAACTAAAGTGTCCCTGTATAAGACACTTATCATCCCGGTTCTTATATATGGCGCAGAGGCATGGACCTTGTCAAAGGTAGACGAGAACGCTTTAGGATGCTTCGAGAGAAAAATTCTTCGGGTGATTTTTGGTCCCGTCTACATAGATGGAGAGTGGAGAAGAAGATTCAACGACGAACTGTACGGGCTGTACAGCGACACTGATCTGGTCAAACGAGTCAAGGTCCAGCGGCTTAGATGGTTGGGTCATGTAGAGCGAATGGACAACAACGCTCCGGCCCGGAAAATCATCGAATCCAATCCCGAGGGACGGCGCAGTAGAGGAAGACCGCGACTCAGGTGGCGCACGCAAGTAGGAGAGGACCTCAACCAACAAAAAAAATGAAAATGAAGAGCAAAATTGAATTGAACGTTCACTTGAATTGCAAATTCCGATCGTCGATCCAATCGAATAGCAGAATAGGACTGTATGTTTATGAAAGTTTATGATTCTGTACAGGGTTTTTTGGGCCGAAAATAAATAATGATCATGAAAATCTAATGCATGTTATTAGTCTGATCCTCTTGTTGATATTACACAAGAAATTGATTTTAGCTTTTATATCGAAAGTCAACCGGATAATTAATAGTTTTGTCATCGATAACTAAATACACTTAACTCATATTTATTCTAATGACGAATATAATCGCTTATGAGTATCCCACATCTATCAACAGATTCCTAAATAGCTTCAACAGTCAAAAAAATCAAACCCCCTTGAACTAGGTCTTTCAGGGGCTGTCAATATTAGGACAGGGTGTTGAAATAGATAAGGTAACGGAAGAGTGCCTGACGAGCCTACTCCAGCTTTGCAGTAAGATACTAGCAGCGGATTTTTCGGCCCCTTATGGGCAAGAGAATTCCGTAAGGACCTCGCCCTCTAAGCAGAGGGCTGTGCGTGTGGTTAACTAACCAATATTGAAGAAAACATCTGCTCTAGATATGCAAAGCTGACATAACTGCCAGCCAAAAAGTGTGATGGAATGGTAAATGCATAAAGAATATGAAAACCTGCGACATATACTACGGTGACTTCTAAAACAACATAAAAAACACTTATTTGAGTGCGGAATTGTCGTTACAGGTAGACTCAGGGATAAGATTATCAGCCGAAATTCGATCAATGAGCGTATTATAACAACCTGGATTAGAGCTGAATTCACCAACATAAGCCTTATCATCCTAAATGCCAAATTTTATTTAAAAACGTGAACAATAAATAAATGCTTATACGTCAACATTACATTAATTCATCAACTTACACACCAAATGCTAAATTTTGTTTATGTTAGTTTAATCTTTTTAACATGAAAATTTAAATTTAAGAACAATTAAGCGAAAAATAGCTTTGCAGTATTTAATAACTGATAGATGAAGATAATATCGTAACGTAACTCCCTGAGTTAATTTAAAAAAAAGTTTTCTACTTCATAATAACACGAGTATATTTTTTTTCTTCTTTCTAACCATCTACAAAAAAATTACCATACAACTTCAAAATATTTACTTATTAGCTACAAAAATAAACATAAAACCTACATACTTTGCGCACATATTAAATACATGACATTTATTAAATTTTAAGAAAGATTGATATTAATAAACTTATAAACCTCCTAGAGTTAGAGACAGAGAGAGAGTGAGAGAGAAGAAGATATAAAAATAATTAGCTAAAACAAGCTACATGCACCTCTTCATTTGACGGTTTTGTTGTTCAGATTCGATTCTTAAAAATGTTTACATTTTATAAATGTAAGTTGTAAAATTAATGAACACAATGATGTTTGTCTTTTATGACCCAGGCAAAAAAGCAAATGAACGCCCAAATATATAGTAAAGTGGATTTAAAATTGTTTAGAGACCTTTTCTTCTATTTTGTTTTTCTTTTTTTTTTGTATGAATTAAATACTCTCAAGCTCAATCTCATATTTTTTTTGTACGTCAATTTCGAAAGCCTGATGTGAGATACAATAATGCGTTTAAATAAATGAAAATGATTAAATAACATAAAAACAATTAAATTAAAATAAATGGGAGTAGGTAGAGATTGCAGCAAATAGTTAAAGTAATGAAACGATAGTCATAAACTTAAAAACAAAAACTCAATAAAAGTGGTGGAAGAAAGTTTAAAACTAACACAATTTTTTTTTTTTGCTTAAAGCTCCCTGTCTGAAAACTCTCTTTTGTATTTAAGAAAAAAAATCAAAACAACGTGCAAGTTGTTTTTCTCTATTGAAAATATTCAAGGTCATATGCTTTTGTTTTGTTGTAAGATATGAAAAGTCACTGTAACAGATTTGTTGTTTGAATGATAGAAAATTATAAAAACTAATATTTTAAATACATACACAAAAAGAAATATATTTTATTAAAAAAAAATTATATAAAAGATGAAACTCTGCGAAGTGTGTCGGGTGTGACTGTGGGAGTGTGGTTATTATTATTTCTTTTTTTTTTTTTTCTTCTTATTCTTTATTATATATAAAAAAAATAATAATTTTTTTATTCCAAGAATTATATTTCTTAAATAAATGTTCAAATATGCTCTCTAAAGTTTTGACATCTTAAGGGAAAGGCATAAGAAAACTATGGTTTCGTCATTGTCTAAATGCTGTGCGACTACTATGTGCTGGTAGTTTGACTTAAACATTGAGAAACAAAAACAGGGGGGGTCGTTCGTTGGGACATAAGTAATTAAGAAAACAGAGGCTTTCGTGTTCTGTGCAAAAGAATTCCATATTTTATCTATCAATGCCATTTGCACTGGACAGACATTTCTCTGTGGACAGTAAATGTCAAATATGAACCTGTTTCTTGATGTAAGAATCTAGTTTGAGTCACTATCAATGTGCCACTACATTTAAGAGGATAATACACATTTAAAACGATTATCAATAATGACCATACCAATGGTGATTTTTTATTTATTTAAAACATAAAGTTAACCCTTATGTGTGTGAGTAAAACACCTTAAACCATACAAATCACCCGGATACCGATATGAATCTATGAATAAAAAGCGTTACGAAAACAGTTTGCATTAAAAAAAAAAGCTGCGAGATCGAAGGCAAGTGTATTTTGGCATATTGGTCAAAAAACGAACCAGGGATGCCTATGACCAGTAAAACGAGATCTACAAGATAGCTTATTTGCTTCATACAGTCGGAAGAATGGAAGCTCAGCATCGTAGGTTCGGTCATCAAAAAGGGAGACCCTCACAATTGAGCCAATTAAAGATGAAGAATACTCCTCAACGTCGCTGTAAAAAGTGAGTGTCTAAGAAACCAAGTCAACAATTTGATAGGTCCTTATCAGTGTTGTTTTAGCCCAGATAAGTCTTCAATAGACCAAATTTTTGGACTGGGCATAAAGAAGGTGAAAAACTGTGACATCTACTATGGCGACTGCTACACTAACAGAAACAGCGCTTATTTGGGTGCGGATTTGTCGTTAGAGGAAGACTCAGGGATAAGGTGATCAGCCAAAATCCAGCTAATGAGCGTATAATGACCATCCACGTCAGGGCTATATTCGCCAAACTTTGGCCTAATATGCGCCCACGCCAGGGGGAGAAAGACGACAATTCCAAAGACTGTTTCTACGAGCTCCTCGAAGAAACATATGAGCAGTGCCCTAGACACGACGTGAAAATCGTTCTTGGCGATTTTAACGCAAAACTAGGGAAGGAGGGGAAATACAACCGCGGTCAGCATAACCTCCATGATAAAACCTCCGAAAACGAACTGAGGCTAATCGATTTTGCTGCGGGGCTAAATCTTGTTGTAAGTAGTACACGCTTCCCGCATCTCAAAATTCATAAAGGTACATGGCGATCCCCACATCAATCAACCGTCAACCAAATTGATCATGTTGCGATCGACGCAAGGCACTCTTCCAGAGTGTTAGATGTCCGAACTTTCCGAGGGGCCAACTTTGACTCGGACCACTACCTTGTTGTAGCCAAGGTACAAATGAGGATATGTTCACGACCTGCACGAACTAACGCTGTGAAGAGATATGACGTCGGAAAGCTACAATCGCAAGAGATTATGCTTTCTCCAATCGAGTGTCCCTTCAATTATCCTTGAATCCCATGCCGTCAGCATTAAGCATTGAAGATCAGTGGCAGCAATCCCAAGACCTGGGATTGCTGCAGAACCGCTGCCTCTGCGTTTCTGCGGTTTCACTCGGGCCCCAAAACGAAACCCATGGTTCGATGAAGAATGCAGGCAGGCAAATGCAGCCAAACAAAAAGTACGACAAATGCTGATGCAAAAACGAACAAGGGCTGCTTACGATCAGTAAAACGAGATTTACAAGGAGAAAAGAAGGGGAGGAACACCGAATTCTCAAAGAGAAAAAGAAGCAGCATAAGAAGCGCTCGTTTGAGAAAATTGAGAGGTGCCATGACAGGAACGAGATTCGGAAGTTTTACCAAAAGGTAAAAAGGTCCTGTCAGGGTGGCAAACCTTTAACTCAAGCCTGTAAAGACCAGCAGGGAAACATAGTTGTAGAGTCACAGTCACTACTGAGGATCTGGAAAGATCACTTCGGTAGACTGCTTAACGGCGAGAGGACACAAATTCCGCTGTCAGGCAGATTGCCCCATTCAGCTTGGACGATGACCAAGAATGCCGTCCTCCCGACCTAGAAGAAGTTAAGCTTGCCATATGCAAACTTAAATCAAATAAGACTGCAGGTGCAGATGACCTTGATGCCGAACTCTTCAAGGCAGCTGGAGACCAGTTGGAAAGGAGCATGCACCAGCTGGTCTGTATGATATGGTCGGAAGAAAGCATGCCCGATGAATGGAACCTCAGTATCGTATGCCCGATCCTAAAGAAGGGAGACCCTCACAATTGCGCCAATTATAGAGGGATAAGCCTCCTTAACGTCACTTATAAGATCTTGTCTGCTGCAATATGTGAACGCTTGAAACCCCACACGTCAACAACTTGATAGGTCCTTATCAATGTGGTTTTAGACCAGAGAAGTCCACAATAGAATAAATTTTCACATTACGGCAGATCTTGGAAAAAAACCGAGAACATAATATCGATATTCACCATCTCTTTATCGATTTCAAGGCCGCGTATGACAGTATTTACAGAGACGAGCTGTACAGAGCCATGTCTAGTTTCGGCATCACTACAAAACTCGTACGACAATGTAGGATGACTTTGGAGAATTCACGCTGCTCCGTCAAGCTCGGCAAAGAACTCACCGAGACCTTTGATGTCGAAAAGGGTTTTAGGCAAGGCGACAAACTGTCATGCGATTTCTTCAACATCATACTTGAATAGATTGTAAGAAACTCAAACGTCAACACCAGAGGAACAATCTTTCGAAAGTCTACAAGTACAATTACTCGCCTACGCAGACGATATTGACGTAATGGGAAGAAAAAACGTGATGTCCATAGGTGCGAGGATTAAAACAGAAACGGCAAAAATAGGTCTGATGGTTTACGTGGGTAAAACGAAGTATATGTTTTCATCCAACGAGGACACAGAACATCGATGAATTTGACAAATGTCACAATGGACAGACATAACTTCGAGGTAGTACAGGACTTCGTCTACCTAGGATCCGCTGTAGACACGTACAACAACATCAGTGCGGAGATCAAACGGAGAATAACTCTTGCCAACCTTTGGGTTAAGAAGCCAATTGAGAAAGAAAACCCTCTCCAGAAAACCAAGTTAACCCTGTATAAGATCTTGATCATCCCATTCCCAATTTACGGCAGGAAAGCATGGACCTTATCGAAAGCGGATGAGGAAACCCTTGGTCGTTTCGAAAAAATTCTCCGAATGATCTTTGGTCCCGTATGCGAAGACAATGTATGGAGAAGAAGATACAACAACGAGCTACCGCGACATGGGCATAGTCAGAAGAGTACGCATCGCGAGGCTACGATGGTTGGGCCATGTAGAGCGGATGGACCCAAACGCTCCGGCTCGACGGGTGATCGAAAGCACATTGCAGGGAAATCGCGGAAGGGGAATACCTCGTCTTAGGTGGTACAATCAAGTGGATGAAGACCTCAACCGACTTAGAGTGCAAAAGCTGGAGAGAGCTTGCCCAAAATCGAAATAGTTGGCTAAATATATTGGTTCACCCCGAACTGTAAAGACCTTCCCAAGTAAGTAAGTCATCAACTTTGCAAGGGAAATAGTGGAAAAAGCAGTCATTTGGGTAGGTTAATATATTTCGCTGCATAAAGGTACCCGGGTACTATTTTACATGGACTATGGTGTTTATAGTTTTTTTTTTGGATGTTAATGAATTAATTAATGAATAGGTCCATCCGAGTAGCTCTTCACAAAACACATAGAGTTTAAGGTGGTTCTAGGGAAATATTCCACTTAGTGTTTAAAAAGTTCAGTTAAACTCTGACCATAAATTGACTGCGTAAACGCAATCGTATTGTCTTAATAGAAGCTGTGATGATTTAAAAATTTTTTTTATAAAACAAGCTGTTTTTTTCTGTTTCGTGTACGGACCAGATATTTATCTGACCAAATTTAAAGCCCTCTAATAGTGGAAGCTACACTGACAGCTTGATATAAGAATAATTTGAAAGAATAAAAGGTCCATGAACACGAGTTCTTAAAATCAGTGTTTCTAAAATACAAAAATAAAAATATCATCAACTATCATCAGTATCGAGAACATTGTCCTTGCATTTTTCAGATAAAAGTTATACTCTAATTCATATACTTGCACTCGTGAAATTGTAGAAAGACATTATCTGCACTAAAATCATAAATTTCATAAGATCAAGCATAGCTAAGGCAAGTGCTGTTTCTCTACAAGACGAGCGGGCGGACACAGCAGATCTCAAAATTACATTTTACCCTTCAAAATAAGCTAGCGAAGTTCTGCAGCTGCATAAGAGACACCTGAATAACTAGGTTTGGAATACTTTTCTTATATTAGGAACTCAAACTTTAAACTTGGAAAAAAAAACTTGACAATATATATGTAACTCAAAACTTACATGGTTTTTTAACCACTCTACACTCACGAAATTTTGCTTCGCAAGTACTATTGTTGATATTTTTGTTTACATTCTCGTTATTGTTCAATTTTAAATCGTAATCTCTAGAGAGCCAATTGCTTGTACCTTTAAATACAAGCTGAACAGTGCATATATATTTCTCGCAATGTCAATATGTGATCGAACACCGCAGTTATTTAAAATGTTGCAAACGCAATTTATAATCAAAGTCTTATTTTTTCGGCAAAGCGGGGTGCTTTAGTTTGTAAAAATGGCACCGAAACCATTGATTTTAATTAAAAATGAGAGAAGATAGGTAAAATTGCAACAAAAAAAAACACCTTTAAGAAAAAACAAAATATATATATAACGGTTTGAAAGAACTTAGAAAAAACACTATGGAAATTCAAAAACGTTTTCGAAGAAACAAAAAGAAAGGTAAGTTAGATAATATAGAGTCGTTTTTCCACCGAACGTAGAGAATCACTTGGAAGTACGTTGGTAAGAAGTCTTGTGGTGGTAAATGCGTTAAATTATCTTTAGCCAAAACACTACTCCTTCTTTTTCCCTAAAGTTGTTTCTCAATACATATTTGCTTTTTGTCTCCCAAATGGGGGGTTATATAAATATGATAAAAAACACATTTAATTAATATAGAGTGGAGTAATAATTTTAAAAATTTTAGGTATGGATATTTTAAACTCTATGTAAGAAGATTTATAAAAGAAATATTTTGAAGAAAAAAAGTGAACTATCAACTGAAACAAATAAAGGACTTACTTGTGTCTGTAAACGAGTAAGTCCACGAATCCAAAGAATTTGACCCGCTCGTGGTTTTTTGTCAGAATCAATTGAATCAAACCGTTCTTCACCTAAATTCATCGCTTCTGTGTATTCTTCAGGGTGTCCACGACCCCACCTGCAATAGAGAAAAAATAAAATAAAAATAAAAATAATAAAAATAAACAAAAATAAAATGTTCAATTAATAAAGTTAAACTGTTTTTGTCTTCTATTTTAAAACTAGTTTTGCAATAAATAGAAAAAAAAATGTTTTTTTTTTTGTGGTTTAGTTTTTTTTTACGTAGCAAAGTTTTTGAATTTTCAAATCATTCTCTTGCGATTTTAATACAGAGGTTATTTTTTTTTAATAAAATACGTATAATTATGTGCTTAACAGGACATGCAGACATATAATAGTTTAATATACAGAATCATTTTGTCTGTTTTTTTTTTACTTGCTCTTGACATTATTAGAATCAGATCATCCAATTAGATCATCCAATTAATTACAGTAGTGATGTTTAAGTATGTATATAGGAAAAATTAAATAAACTTTAAATGAGTGATTATACAAATAATGTATTAGTCTGATTGATTGAGATCAAATGCAGCTTCTGTTTTTGTTTTTTTATCGAACAAAGTATGTATTTGTACACCAATGAAAGAGATAGCGAAAAATAATATATAGGAAAAGAACAATAAACAAAAGTAAAATAGTATATTGTAGCAATAAAATTGTTTTACAGTTGTATTTTCTATGGAATTTTGAATTTTGGTGTTTCGACTGAACAATAGCTTTTTTTTTTAATTTCAACATCACAAAACATTCAATGTAGTGGTACATACCCAGTTCGAATATTTTAGAAAAAAACATTTTTACGTTCTCGACTTTTGCGTGGCCTTTTCCGAGCGGAGTGGTGGAGATAGAGATTTCAATAGACAAAAGCCCAAAACTGTTTTTTTTTTTTTTACATGCAAAAACCTTCATCATTCATTCATGACGACACACTGATAGCTGTTGAAAAATGAAGTTAAAGAAACCTTTACTTGAAAAACAAACCAAGAAGCAAAATCTAAAATCAAAACCCAAATCAAACCAATGCCAAACGTGATGACTGATGAGTATCATAGTGAGTATTTCGGTCGTATGTAGGCGCTTTGTTTTGCTGGTACTCGCTTGTGTTGAAGAGAAAAGCTGAAAATTTACAATGATATGAAACCTACAAGTGGAACGGTTTGCAAGCGTAGGAAATGGTGGTTTTTCGCAGCCATGAAGTATTTTTGAAAGTGTATATTGACACCTACGGTCGAAAGCACCAACTTGTCAGGGTGTTCTGTAATTCGTGTTACATGCTTTGGGATGTGATTCTTGATCATATTCTAAGAAAAAAATTGTTTCATAGTAAAGTCCGTTTCTCAACTTTGACATCACTTTTTGACAATTTAAAAAAAGACTAGCTTTGGTGTACCCTGACCTGTGTTAAATTCGATTTCTCTGTCAATACTGATGGTAGAGACCTAATTTTAGACTTAGTTTTTTGTAGAAATAATAATCTTTAAAACTGTATTTAAATTGGGCTCCTATAGGCTTAGGGAAAGAGAAAACAAAGAAGAAAAAACTCGAGCGGCGATATACGCTCAAAAGTCGGCAGCAGTCACGGCTGTCGGCGATGGCTTGGCTTCGAAAGAAGATAAGTCGCCAGTGACAAGAAAGAACGAAAAGATAGACAATGCAGAAGATTGCATTCCTGGCTGCAGCAGGAAAGCCACTGAAACCAATGAGGGACTCTCTGAGAACCTCATGGATTTCACCGACTCCGATGATGGAGATGGAGGAACAGGTGGGCGAGTCGGAAGAGGAACATCGCATCCTTGAGGAAGACGACTATCAATCGTTCGCCAGTTCTGATGACTCTATCGCGGATGTCACTATGGCCGAAAATCCTGACCCAAGACGGCCAGAGGCCAAAAGAGGCGAATTCCTAACGAAAAATGAAAATTCGGCCAAAGTGATCTCAACTCCGGCTAAAGGTAAAGGCGCTAGTCTGAGGGTACAGAATAAGGAAGATGTCCAAGACCCAGGTCAAAAGAGGTTAGAGAATGCCAGAAGGACCGTACGAACATTCGGCAAAGGTAACACCTCAACGCTGTGTTTCGGTGATTGGAAACGCCTAGGATGGGCTCGGACATTCATTAAGAAAATGGAAGCCAAGAACTTACCCTTGGCAGAACCCAGAGGTAGAGTCACCAAAGAAGAAGCAAAAAAGAAAACCATATTGACAAAGACTGCCGTGTCCAAAAAAAAAACACCAGGGAGACCACCACTGGATGGTCCTAAGACCGAAAGGTTTAAAAAGCCCGAAGAGAGCAGTCAAAGAAAGAGAGCCAGACCTAACGACTCGAATACGCCTCCAGTGTCCAAAACGGCCAGTACAACTGACAAAAAAGCGGAATTGATAAAAGAGAGCCTTCAGATGGCCATTATCAATGAGGAGAGTCCACAAAAAAGCCTAAGCGAAAAAGACTGGACTCGAGTGGAAATAAGGTAACTCGAGTGTATGACTGACGAGCTTCCCACGTACTCGGGCGCGGTGCCTGATTACGGAACCATCTCGACGTTAAAGGGTTTCAAGATTCTCACCTGCGGTGATGAATTCACCCTGAATTTATAAAATCTGCCCTATTGCCATTAAAATTTCGCTTAAAACTTCTCCCATATTCAAAAAATTGGCATCAGCATATCATGGTAAATTTATCTGTGTTTTTACTTGGCTTGTTTAGCATTCACTTTTGCAAGGAGATTGTTGTAATTGCAATGTAAGTGCAGAAATAATTATGTTTGTTTTTTATTATTACTTCCATGAACATAAATATTTGCTCCATGCGAAATGCATTTGGGGTAAGGTTCACGAAAGCGCGTTATATTTCATGGAAACAAAATATGACCTGAGAAATAATATTTTTTCGGAGATTTGGAGATAGGACTCAACAAATCATTTCAAAACTGAAAAATGAATGCTTCAAATAAAAAAAAAAATAAGTAAGATATATATTTTTGAAGTGAAAGTCGATGAAACGAAAATGTATCACCATAAGGAAACAAAAACTATCGCGACGCCTGGTTTGTAAAAAAAGATGGTAAATAACCTGATGGCAATAGTTAGTGCTTGAACCTGCACATTTCAAAGCTTGTAAGCCAAGCGTATGGTTTTATTAAAGTCACACTTCTTAAGAATCATGTGATATCCAAATTTCGTGAGACCAAATACGATACGAAAGGACAAAAACGTTTAGTCTGAAAGAGAACGAGCTATCTGGCATACGTAGTTACCAGAATCGAAAACGTAAAAGAATGAATGACGGTGCCAGTGCATCTGCAGCGGTTGAAGTTTTTTTAAGCAAGTTCTTTCGTAACACACATTAATCACTCAATTCGAACAAAACCAAAAATCCTGGTTTGAATAAGAAGTTTGAATAAAGCAGTGATCGTAATAAGTGTTGGCATAAAAGAATCTAAGGACTAAAAGAATAATCTATAAATTTTTTTGATCTTGAAATTTAAGTTCTTTTACACAAAAATCTGTGGAATTTTATTGATTTCGTATTCCCCAAAAATGTTGTAGTGCAAATGCAAAAAAAACGAAAAAATATAAAAAAAATCATTTTGCAGATGAAAAATTATGAAAAATGTCAGGTAACTTAGAACAGAGTCAGCTGGTGCTGATGTTTTGACTTAGGTTGGAGAAAGTTATTTGGTATCTAGTCAAGTAAAAGTTGAAAGCATTAGAGTCAAACCTTATCTTCAACTTATTTCATATTTTATTTCATTTCAGATGGTTTACACAAAAAAAAAAAAAATAGTGCGTGGAGTCCTTTCGCTCGGAAGAAGTGAAACTTCCTAATGTGGAAATGAAAATAGGAAGGGTTAGAAATTGATTTTTAGTGAGCTCATATTGTTTCTTTAAGACAATATTTATTAACATTGCTTACAATTCACAACTGATCGCATCTTTGAAGCTGAATGACGCGGAATTGATACATTGATACAACTGTTATATCAACAAATTGCAATCGATAATCCGCGTTAAACGTTAAGTCGCATAAGAAGTTTCACTTCAGAAAGAAATAAATGTCAACAGATGATTTCGACATTGGACAAATCAGCTCTCACTCAAAAGGAACAGCACAAAATGCTGTGGTCATTAACCACAAAACATTTTTGATCAGATCAGAAAGTTGGCCATTAAATATAAAAAAATTTGTATTTTTCAGCTCTACATCGATATAGCGCAAGTCATTAAACAGAACTTATGTCCTTATCAAAACCTCTTAGTCTTTTTATCATTGAAATCATTAGCACGTGTCATCAACATTAAAACCTGCTGACATTTTGTTCTTCTTGTCATAAAGTGACTCGGAGACGCTACAGTATGTTTCTTAATTAATTTTTAAAACAATAAAATATCACTCGTGCTTGACAGAATAATCTAGAACGGTGAATTTCAAGTTAAAAAAAAAAACACAAAAAAAAAACAAAGAATAAGCGAAAAGCAAATTTGAGAATTTTTAAATAGATTTCAAATTAAATGCGAGCCACCACCTCCTACACAAAGCCTCCCTACAAACTCACTTGCACCACCATACACTTTTGTGGAACTGAGCTTATAGAACACTTAAGAGATCCCTTTTCATTCAAATAAAATTTGGTTTGCTTTTTTTCTTTTTTAAATAAGTTCTCATATTTTCTTTTCAATAGAGTTTCTTTTTAACAACCAATTGTATCAATAAAAATAACTTACAATTTCGAAAACAAACTTTGATGCAAATAGTTATATGTTTTTAATTTCCTTTTCGTTTGGCAATTTCAACAATACTTTTTTGAAATGGTATTATTCTGTAGTTTCAATTTGTTTTAGATAAATTTGGTATGTTTCATGCCAAAATTAGGTTAAGTTAATCTTTCTTGTCAAAATTCTATTTTTATTCATTACTACGTGACTTAAATTAAATAAACAGGCTTACAGCAAACAACAATTCTATGAATATTAATCAAAAACATACATAGAGCATAAAACATATTTGTAACTATGAATAAAATAGCCGAAATAATATATAAGTAAGTACGTCTCATGAGATTTGCAGTAAGAACAAGCCTGTTGTTGTTCTCGCTAAACCACGGGTCAATTTCTTAGTTTTTTTTTTCTATAATTAATTTTCTATACCATTTTTTTTTTATCTAATATGTCATTGATTTGTTTAATACTGTAATTAAGTTTTTTCCTTAATTTTAATAAAACTAAAATTGCTTGTTATTCAATATCACTTCTCTTGATAAATTAGGAAAGGAAAGGAGTAACGAAAAATAAAAAATAATACTGCTTAGTTGCGGTAGCACTCGAATGTTACCTTAAAATACTTGAAAATGAGACAAATAATAAAAGGAAAAATCCAACATATTTACATTTCATTGTTGTCGTGATGGTTTTTGCTTTATAAAATTTTTTGCCTTGCCTGGTTTTTAAATTATTATTTTAATCGATTTTGTTTTATTAATATTTGTGGTTACGTATGAGACTTAATTTGATTTTGAAATATAAGACCAATTTAAGACAATGTATTCATATATTGGTTGTATACCATGTATTGTTTTGTACGTAATTTATGCTTTATAATTTCTAATTTAAATACTATTAATTTTTTTTAATTTTGTGCTATCAGGACTGTGTGTTCTTGTGCACAAGTGGTTTCTGCAGTGTGTTAAATCAAGAAATCAAAAAATAAATTTTAAACCAAAATAAAAACGAAAAAAAAGAAGGACTTTGCTGACTTATGTCTTTCTCTCAGTTTACTTACGATAATATTTTAGGTAGTTTTCTTGTAGGCACTGAAGTGATTAATTGTCCCCAGACTAATGTTCCAAGACCAAAGAATATACACCATAGCCATTGGTCTAGTGAGAGGGCTTTTGTTGAAAAAGCCATTTTACCGTATTGGATAATGACAACCTTTTGAGAAAGAAAATAAACTTAGAGTTTTGTTTTGTTCATTTGAATTATCGTTTGTAACAAACTTACCTGTGAAATGGTTGTAAATATCCATATTGTATAAAAAATAGGATTTGTGAAGAGGCCTCCGAGAACATTTCTTTGACCATGAATTTTTCTGGCGTTCATCTCATTGAACAGAGTCATCATGACAAAAGTGTTGAAAATTATAGTAAAATGTTGCGTTGGACCAGCTCCTAAGTCTTGACGCCGTCCAGATTCGATATCGAGAACAATATCACCTGAAGATAAACAAAATATGTTAGTTTATTATCATTCAGGACAGAATTGGATGTATGTAAACGTCTTTATATATGTACATATTCCTGTATGAATCTTGATATATGTACTTCTTTCGACTTTGAATTCGCACATAATAACCAACAATTGCTTGGTTTTTCCTGTAAATCCTTTTAGAAAGAAACTTCACGAAACTTAATATAAGGCAAGCCTGTTGTATTATTGAAGTCAAACTGCTTTAGTAACTTGTGATTTTATTTTAAAATCTTATGAAACGAAAAAGCGACACAAAAAAACAAACAAAATCTTCACTAACAGGATTCAGTCTGCAAGACAATGAAGTCCAATACAAATTCTTTCTATAATCTTCGTTTTGTCTTGCTACTGACTTTCTTAGCACCTTGTGTGTTATGAAGTATCATTTCAGTCGTGTTTAAATAGTGATAGTTAGACCACTCAGACACATTCTACTTCCTTTTTTTGTGGCGTATTTGATAGAAACAAGGTAGTTGCAATTTCACCATTACTTCAAGGATGGCATGCAGAAAAACTTGGAAACTGAAAGAAAAGTTATAACCAGTGGGCCCGAAATTTGAGCCAACGTTGGCCTATAAAATAAACACTCTTCAACTCCAACCTTGTCGACGCCCATGGAATAGACTACTTGACCCATTAAAGATGGTATTGGGATACTAATCTGTAATTGAATTCGCTTCTCATAGATATGCCAGTTTTCCTGTCGAACTCCTTTCACTTGCGCCCGACAGGTTCAGTGTAAGAATCTACAACTTCAACTTTTGGCTTTAGCGCTCTTTTCTTGTTCGCTCAATTAAAAAGTTTCCGGACAACACAGAAAACACACCACCAAACAAAATTATGAACAATTTGAATTGTACATTAATTTCAAAATCAACAAAAATAATCCCATTCTACTTTAAGGTTTTTCTTTTTTCATAACTAAAACATTAGCGCCTACTTACGGTGTTGTTAGATTTACTATACAGCACACTGTCTAATGTTAATTGAACTCAAATTATTTGATACTTACCGATAAACAATAGAGCAAAGATAATCGTAAGTTGGTAAATAGCTTGGCCTAAAATATTCTTCATCATTGTGCGTGAAATAAGTGGTTTCGTTCGGCCATATGGTTTGCGAAGTAGTAAATCGGGCGTTGGAAGTTCAGTGGCTAAAGCTAGTGATGCAAGTGTGTCCATAATAAGATTTACCCAAAGCATTTGAACGGCCTTTAATAAGAAATTTGAGTTTTGAGTTATTTGGATTAAAAAAATATATTTAGACAATTTATATACTTTGAGTGGTGAATCCTGAATAGCACACGCACCGATAAATGCAACAATTACAGCAACCACATTTACTGTCAGTTGAAATTGTAAGAATTTCGCTATTGAATCGTAAACATTGCGTCCCCACATGACAGCCTTAACAATACTACTAAAGTTGTCATCGGTAAGGATAATATCGGAAGCTTCTTTAGCAACATCAGTACCGGCGATACCCATTGCAAAACCTACATCAGCCTTTTTTAACGCTGGCCCATCATTTGTGCCGTCACCAGTTACAGCAACTACTTCACGATTCTCACTCACCGCACTGTCAATTATACCTTTAAATTAAAAGAAAAAGACAAAATATATAGTTTAACCACCATGAATTTTAAATTTTATATTAAAAGACGAAAATTCAATTTTTGAATGGCTAAAATATTTACCTTTAACAAGAGTGTATTTGTCCGTTGGAGATGATCGAGCAAGTACCCGCAATTTTGGCCAAACTTTGTCAATAAGGTGTTGTTGAATCTTAAATAATAATCAACAGTAAAAATAAAGGAACTCGTTTTACACAGTAGCGTTTGAACAATGAAATTGCTCAATACTCACATCACCATTGGTATCTCGAATGCGGCGGTTAAATTCTTTACCCTCTAAAATTAGAAACTCTTCGTTTGGACGCAGAATGCCACATTTACTGGCAATTGATCGTGCTGTATTTATATTATCGCCAGTAACCATTCGCACAGTAATTCCAGCTCGTTGACATTTACGAATAGCTTCCGGAACTTCAGGACGGACCGGATCTTCAATACCAACAACACACAGGCATGTTAAATTACTGCAAATATTTTCTTCATCGTCCCAATTTGGCTCATTATCAATATGCACTTCGTTAATAGCCGCTTTACCGGGCACAAAATCTCTATAGGCAATTGAAATAGTACGTAAGCCATCGCAGGCCATAGGTTCAATAACTTCACGAATCAGGCGATCTTGCATGTCTCTTGTAAATTTTTCTAGCACACCATCGTGACCATAAATGAATGCACACCTGTAACATAATAATATTTGTAGAAAAGTTCAAGTAAAATAATAAACAAAAAAATCTTACTTTTTAAGTACTATTTCGGACGCTCCCTTTGTGTATAGTCTGAAACCACCATTTGGCCTAGGAATGACTGTGCTCATTGATTTACGCACCGAATTAAATGTATATACACGGGTAAATTTGTCTTCAGTTATTTCATCGCGAACAGTTTGATATTTACATCCTAAGGCTTGAACGAAACCCAAAAGAGAGCATTCAGTTTTATTACCAACTTGCATCGGTAGATCAGTAGGTTGGGCTCCGGGCTAAAAATATTTTTATAAATTATTGAATGAAAGAAAAAAATTAATTTTCTTCTAGTTTACCAGAATATTTGAAGTATACGCTGAATTGACAGAGATACCTTGAACAATGAAATTTCCCACATGTGATGGTAGATCAGAGATTTTTGGTAAAACTTTACATAGCTTTTCACAAATATACGACTGGACAACAGTCATACGATTGGTAGTCAAAGTTCCAGTCTTATCAGAACAAATGGCAGTGGCATTGCCCATTGTTTCGCAAGCGTCTAAATGTCGCACCAAATTGTTGTCTTTCATCATTTTCTATAAAAAATGTTTGTAAACGATTTTGTTTTTAAATAATCAAGTTGCTGAATACGCGCAACAGAAGAACTGCACAGTTCTTCCGACTCGATAAAATGATAGTAGTGTCAATATTATATCTGATACTAGCCCTTGGAACAAGGCTCGTTGTAACATTTCCGGACTACGAATGCCAACAAATGAATGTTTTGACACAGAGTTTGTTACTATTGATACATAATATTGTTAACAAGTTCTAAGCATCTGTTGCAAGATATTCACAACAAAAATGTTTTTAGGCTTGTGCTTTTGGGATCAGTAGTAGTTCTGAATTTGTTACGACGACCATTGTAATAGGGCTGATTATCAAAATGGTTATAATAATAATTTATCATCCCATGTAAACGTACCTTAACCGAATAAGCCAATGACAATGTAACAGCTAAGGGTAGACCTTCAGGTACAGCTACTACTAAAACAGTTACACCAATAATTAAATGTTTGACTAAATTATTGACATATGTTGTCTTCCACGGTTTTTCTTCTATGACGAATGTTTGTATACAGAATTGTATTATAAGTATAATAACTGTGAGTACAGCGATAGTTGACCCGGCATAACCAATTTGTATAGCCAATTTCGTCAGCTTAGCTTGAAGTACGGATTTCTCTTTTTTGTGTCCACCACCACCTTCAGAAGATGACGTTGCTTGAACATGATTACCATCCGATTCTGATTTCACAACATCGACTGGCATTGGTGAGCTCATATGACTATTGCTGACTGGTGTTGTGCCATCGTCTGTTGTTTATTAGTTTTTTTTTTTTTTTTTTTTCAAAATAAAACAAAAAATCAAGAACGAAACATACAAAAATTTGTTATATCGAAGCATTACATATAGTGTTTTTTTTTTTATTTTTAAATTTTGTGCAGTTTGGACAAAACAAAAGTAAACAATTATGTTGTTTTTTTCTGGATTGATATTATTTCTTAATTGTAAGGTACATTTATACACATGGATTTTTCTTTTCTTTCTGTAAGCAACACATTTATTTATAATAGTTTATGATTATATAAAGATTGTTGAGGTTCTTTTTATTTAAACTTGGTATATATATGTAAATATATGCATATACATACACACATGAATATACATACATATATATGATCGTAAATATTGCAAAAAAAGCGCAAGTGCTAACCAAGCTCAAAAACAACAAACTAAAGTAAAAAACAAAATTGAACTCAATAACATGCTCTATCAAAATACATAATAAATAGACAAGAAAAGAAAAATGCAGGATAATCAAAATAAGAAAAACAAAATTATATTATTTATAATAAAAACAATAAATTAAAAAGCCACACAAACAAATAGTAAATAAAAAAGAAAAACAAATATGCGGAAATCACCTGTTAAACTCTTGCTCTTCCTCGCCTTTTTAGCTTCTGCCAATGTTTTATATATTTTTTGTTTTATCAATTGTTTATTGGTTAATAAATGTATTATTTATTTATTTATTTATTATTATTTTTTTTTTTAAATAGTATTCATTTTTTTCATGACGAATATCACAATGTGGATGAAGAGGAGAGGGACGATCAATCAATCACATCATGCAACACGAAATATTTTTTTGATTTTATTTTTTGTTTGTTTTAGATATATATATAGATATATTTTTTTCGTACAAAAACGTATTCATATATATATATATCGTTTCCACAAAGAAAGAAAGAGAAAATAATTTTTGTTTTAATTTTATAATCAAAGAACAGTTAAGATAAAATAGATGATAAATATTTTTAAATATATATATATTTTTATAATAATCAATTGTCAAATTACTTTTATCTTCCGTTTCGATTGTTTTCATTTTAAATGAATGGACAAAAAAAAAGTTCATTAAAATAATTTTCATAAAATTTAAGTTTTTTGTTTTTTTTTGGTTTCGAAAAAATAGAAATCAAAAGAGAATGTTGCTCAAATAAAAAAATTAGAAAACATTATTAGGAAAAAAAAAGAAAGAAAATAATTGAAAAACAGCTTAGCTTTTTCCTTAAACAAATACTAGGAGTCTTATTTTTTTGTTCTTAGATTTTGTTAGTGACAAACGCTCGCACAGTCATTTGTTTGATTTTGATTATTATCGGAACAATTGCTTAGCAAAGCAGCAGATAAGAGCACAAATAAAAATTAAAGAAAGCGGTTTGGTTGTCTTCTAAAAATTCTTTTCGAAGAAAAGTTAAGGTGTGGTATTTTCTGCATCAACAGAAAATCGCAAACGAAATTCTAACTGGAATTCATAATGTATGTCAGATTGGCCATCTTCTTAACAATTAATTTATTTGTTATAGAAAAAAACTTAAAACAGGATAGTGGTTTGGATCTTTGCTTTAAAGGGTCTCATCGAACATTCCGAAAAAGGTTTATCTATATTTCCAACCAAAAACTATGAAATGCTTGCTTTACTCCACGTTGCTATTTCTAGAAAACAGATTCCTAATTGAGCCGATATAAAGTATTTTGAGATTTTGAATGGTTTTGGAAACAGCACTGCCTTATAATAAATAAATAGGGTGGCGCAACAGAGCGAGGAGCCCCAGGGCCCAGAGCATTTCTCACAACCATGAAATGGAGGGGCCCTACAATTTTCTGCCGGATCCGAACGGCTAATCGCGAAAGCGCTTTTCATGGCAATGAATACTAGTGGAGGACTTGCCAATTCCTCGGGAAAGGCGATACCAGTAGAAAAAACATTTTTGCCTTTGTTGGGATTCGAACCACGAACCTCGGGATTAATAGGCGGACATGCTATCCATCACACCACGGGTACCACACATCACTGCCCTGGAGTGATGAAAAGTTACTTTGCCAATAATTCTTTCTTGATTCCAATTATAGAACAGTAAATAAATGAAAAGGATCAAAGCAAACATGAAAAAGATGCTTTAGGCTAAATATACACAACCTACATTAGAATACCACAAAAGAGGAGAAGAGAAGGAGGGGAGGAGTAATCGGCCATATCGAGGTAACCGTCGGAGCGGAGTTTTCTCCGCAACGCATCTCTTTTCAGAGATTCAATTTTGCTTCGAAGTAGTTGTCGTCGTAAGAAATTTTTAACAAATGCGGCAATGCATTGCCGCATTTGTATTCGTCCGATCGGAGAATTACCACGAAGCAAAATGTCTCCGATCGGAGAGAATTCCGCTCCGACGGTTACCTCGATAGAGCCGGATGACTTCGAGGGTACAGGGAGACAATTCTTCGGATGGAATCTGACAGAGCATCAAATTCTAGAGAAGTTGAATTTCTGTCAAGGTTTGGACTTCGATAAAGAAAACAGTAGTGGATGATGTGCTTGTTGATGGAAAATTTGAACCACATGAAATTAAAAAAGGAAATGGAACTTATGCCATATTGTGGTTGGAACTGGTATGCAACATCATTTCTTATGTAGACGGCGCGGCGAGACCGTGGTGGGAAAAAAATAAGGGCACTAAGTTATATCCATGTAGCTTGAACTACGATGGATCAGAATTCTTTCGTCCAACTTGGGTTTCGCTTAGTGCCAAAATAGCTGGCCTGTACAAAACAGTGTGGAGGTACGCAGACAAGAAATTCGCTCTCAGCCCACGTATGTTGCTGTAATCAACTCTAAAATTATCATTCATTACAAAACAAAAAAATAAAAGTCATATATCATATTGAATACCAAGTTTATCAATTAAAACCGATACATTGTCATTTACAGCCGTGCAAGAAATAAAACCAGAAAGTCTCAGATGAAAGACTGGGAAGGCTGTCGCCACCATCTTCTACTGACAGAATTTTTCACAGAGGCGGTCAAACAAACAAGGGCTACTAAGAAAATCAATTTGGACACAGAATGAACTCTTGATAAAAGTGGCATTTAAAGCATGGTTAAAGAACCTATCAAAAAAAAAAGATGAATAGGCTTGCATCGAAAGGGATTAACGAAGCGGCAAGAAGCGAAGAAAAAGTGAGCTCGATTCCAAGCAAAAAGCATGGAATATCGAGAGTTGGAACAAATGGACAAGCTATTCGAGCAATCTGACAAAACAACTCAAATAAAATTGGCTAATGACAAACGAGCATCTCTCCACTGGTTGCTTTTTCTCTTGGTTATGACAACCAAGTTTACACAAGCGTCTGCCAATAAAAGGCAATTTTCCTATTGTCTGAACCCACATGTCGTGAGAATCGATCAACTGATAACGCTGACTTTTTTTTTGAGTTAGTATCACACGGCTAAATAACAAGGTGGGAGAGCTGTGGTGCCTTGGAGAATATGATGATGCTTATGCGGCCGAAAAGTAACAAGGAGTAAAATCAGTATGAATATAACGTCAAAATTGACGCACCATACAGCACAACATACGCTGACAAAAGCATCAATTTGCAAATCTTAAATCACTCCCTTCTAAGTTAGCTCAAAAGACCTTTTTCAGGCGCTCGCTGATTTCCTTCCTTCTGATGAAAAACAATATTTATTTGACACGAACAATAAAGCCAAGTCTTCCATCCATTTTGACCCTCGGTTGTAAGTAATCAGCTCTAATGATTGGACCAAAGAACATTTTGATACTTTAAAGGAAAAGGAGGACTCTTAATTTTTCCATTATATAAAATAGACTGATGAACATTGTGCGAAAACATAAAGGGATGTACTGAGTCGTTGGTTTTGAAACGGGTTTTTATTATTAATTTTTTTGAATATGAACAGGGTTGGTAAAAACTTACCGTCACATCAATGGACTGTGAACTCTTGAAAAACAAAAGAAAAATATGTACAAAACTACAATAAAACTATTAAAGGGAGAGGGATTTGATATGGATCCAAGCTTAAACTATTGCAAAGGTTTTTTTTTTATTATGTTTATGAAAGAAAAGATTGAAAAAGTTCGCATTTGGATCTTTGCTTTAAAGGGACTCATCAAACATTCCGAAAAAGGTTAATCTATCAAACCAAAAACTATGAAATGTTTGCTTTACTCAAAGTTGCTTTTTCTAGCTTAAGCCGTTTCTAGTTTATAACTATATCTTACAAAGTTTTTGTTTTGTATGATGGGAAACATCTCAAGTGTTAAAGTTTTAATTTTTTTTTTTTCGTTTAAGTTAAGAATTAAATAGTTCAATAAAAATTAAAAAGCAGAAATTTTATTTTAACTTGCGCTAACCTAAATTGAAGCTTGTACTTACCTTTTTTCATTTGTTTGATTTCTTGTTCTTGTTGATCAACTGCAGCACCCAGAAGAGTAAATATGATACCCGCTTGCGAGTTAACACCCACAGCGGTAACAACCATTTTACCGCTACCCTCCATGATATGAGTGCCGGATAAAACCATCGGATCTGAGTCGGCCCCTTTTTTGACATGATCAGATTCACCTGTCAACGAGGACTCGTCAACCTATGGGAATGTCAAAGAATGTTCGTAAATGCAAATGATAAAAATCTTTTAGCCATGCGCAAATCCCAGAGTGGCCCGCGATCTTTGGAACGTATTCATGTTTCATGTACCGTCACATACTATACTAATATACTAGTGTTACATTTTTTAACAGCCAGCGATGACAATCTCAGGCCCCTTCCGCTTGCGCATATCTTTATATGAGTTTGGTTTTTGCTTTGTAATGAATGCACTTACTTTCAAATCGTTACTCTGAATAAGAACACCATCAGCCGGTAAAAGATCACCATATTTAACTTGGCAAATATCACCGACTACTATGTCGCCAACAGATATTTGGCACACTTGTCCGCCTCGTATGACAGAGAATTTATGTTCACCTTCAATACGATTTTGCAAGCCACGGAATTGTCTTTCTTTCGAGTAATCATTGAACGCTGTTACTATCACAACAACGATAACCGAAATAAGGATTGCTAAGCCTTCTATCCAACCATGGTGATCGTCTTCTTCTGCTAGAACAGCTGTAAAGAGAGACAATCGTTAAAACTGTCAGTTTTGTTTTTGTGAGTTTTTTTTTTTATAATTACGAGCATCTTCATCGGCGGGCTTATAAAATGATAGACCAAGGGATACTAATGCAGCTACTTCTAAGATTATAAGTGTGACATCTTGGAGAGCTTCCCAGACTAGTGTCAGAAATGTTTTTGGTGGTTTCGGTGGTATAACATTCGAACCAAATGTTTCACGTCTATGGTCTATATCAGATCTTGATCCACTCAAACCTGAAAATTTAAATAAAAGCAACTTTGTTAAGTAGAAATCTTCGAAAGAAATTTTTTGTGATACAAAACTAACAGTAGTTTTGCTGCTAAATTAAGAATACAATCCAACAGTTTGTGTTTTCTTTTTGGCTTAAATTATTTTATGTTTGCCACGATTGGCCTCTCATTTGCAAGGATCAATTGAAATCTTCGTTTCTTGGTATAATACACTTTGGTTGCTTACTTGTCACAACGCAGAAATCAGCTCGTTGGCCAAAGGCCCGACATAAATAAACGAATCTTTAGTTGCAACCAGGTTAGATTAGGTTGGATGAGAGGTGCAGTCAAAAGAAACAACACAAAGAGGTTAGATAAGTGAGAGGGAGGAGGAAGGCGGAAGGTGATTGTTGGTAATTGAATTATTGGGGTTGTGGATCTTCACTGAACTACCTCCACATATATCAGACGCGGTTATGCTATTTTTATCATGTGTGAAATCAACATATTATATTATATGCCGGCTATATCGGCATGATTCATTAGTTTTAGGCCACAGAACTGGAAAGGTATGATTATTTTCGAATTATTGCATTATTTGAGCCACTCTCTCTCTTTTCGGCCAAATTTTGTTTCATAAAAAGATTAAGAAGCTGCTAGCGACTGGAAAGTTTGGAAAGTTACTGTTGGTGTCGCTCTCGTAGAACTGATTGAGCGAATGTATACATAGAAGCTAAAGATGAAAAAACTGTGACATCTACTATGGCGACTGCTACAGACAACATAAACAGCGCTTATTTGGGTGCAGATTTGTTGTTAGAGGAAGACTCAGGGATAAGGTGATTAGCCAAAATCCAGTTAATGAGTGTATAATGACCATCCGAATCAGGACTAAATTCACCAACATTAGCCTAATATGCGCCCACGCCCCCACAGAAGAGAAAGACGACAATTCCAAAGACTGTTACGACGAGCTAATCGAAGACACGAGCTAATCGAAGACACGACGTGAAAATAGTTCTTGGCGATTTTAACGCAAAACTACGGAATATACTCCATCTTTGGAAATACAATCGGTAAGCATAGCCTCCATGACAAAACCTCCGAAAACGGACTGAGGCTTATCGATTTTGCTGCGGGGCTAGATCTTGTTGTAAGTAGTACACGCTTCCTGCATCTCAAAATTCATAAAGGTACATGGCAATCCCCAGATCAATCAACCGTCAACCAAATTGACCATGTTGCGATCGACGCAAGGCACTCTTCGTGTGTTAGTTGTCCGAACTTTCCGAGGGGCCAACTTTGACTCGGACCACTACCTTGTTGTAGCCAAGGTACGAATGAGGATTTCTTGTTAACGACCCGCACGAACTAACGCTGTGAAGAGATATGACGTCGGAAAGCTACAATCGCAAGCGATTGCCAATGTCTTTTCCAATCGAGTGTCCCTTCAATTATCCTTGAATCCTATGCCGTCAGCATTAAGCATTGAAGACCAGTGGCAGCAATGCCAAGAAGCCATCAAAACCGCTGCCTCTGAGGTTCTGGGTTTCACTCGGCCCCCAAAACGTATCCCATGGTTCGATGAAGAATGCAGGCAGGCAAATGCAGCCAAACAAAAAGCACGACAAATGCTGGTGCAAAAACGAACAAGGGCTGCTTACGATCAGTATAACGAGATCTACAAGGAGAAAAGAAGGGAAGAACACCGACTTCTCAAAGAGAAAAAGAAGGAGCATGAGAAGCGCTCGTTTGAGGAAATAGAGAGGTGCCATGACAGGAACGAGATTCGGAAGTTTAACGAAAAGGTAAAAAGATCTTGCCAGGGTGGCAAACCCCGAACTCAAGCATGCAAAGACCAGCAGGGAAACATAGTTGTAGAGTCACAGTCGCTACTGAGGATCTGGAAAGATCACTTCTGCAGACTGCTTAACGGCAATGAGGACACAAATTCCGCTGTCAGGCAGATTTCCCCATTCAGCTTAGACGATGATCAAGAATGCCGTCCTCCCGACCTAGAGGAAGTTAGGCTTGCCATATGCAAACTTTAATCAAATAAGACTGCAGGTGCAGATGGCCTTGATGCCGAACTTTTCAAGGCAGCTGGAGATCGGTTGGAAAGGAACATGCACCAGCTGATCTGTAGGATATGGTCGGAAGAAAGCATCCCCGATGAATGGAACCTCAGTATCGTTTGCCCGATCCTAAAGAAGGGAGACCCTCACAATTGCGCCATTTATAGAGGGATAAGCCTCCTTAATGTCGTTTATGAGATCTTGTCTGCTGTAATATGTGAACGTCTGAAACCCCACACGTCAACAACTTGATAGGTCCATATCAATGTGGTTTTAGACCAGAGAAGTCCACAATAGAATAAATTTTCACATTACGGCAGATCTTGGAAAAAACCCGAGAATATTAAATCGATATACACCATCTCTTTATCGATTTCAAGGCCGCGTATGACAGTATCTACAGAGACGAGCTGTACAGAGCCATGTCTGGTTTCGGCATCCTTGCAAAACTGGTGACTTTGGAGAACTCACGCTGCTCCGTCAAGCTCGGCAAAGAACTCACCGAGACCTTTGATGTCGAAAAAGGTTTTAGGCAAGGCGACAAACTGTCATGCGATTTCTTCAACATCATACTTCGAAAGATTGTACAAAACTCAAACGTCAACACCAGAGGAACAATCTTTCAAAAGTCTGTACAATTACTCGCCTACGCAGACGATATTGACGTAATGGGAAGAAAAAAGCGTGATGTCATAGGTGCTTTTGCTAGTATTGAAACAGAAGCGGCAAAAATGGGTTTGATGGTTAACGAGGGTAAAACGAAGTATATGTTGTCATCAAGCAAGGACACAGAACATCGACGAATTGGACAAAACGTCACAATAGACAGACATAACTTCGAGGTAGTACAGGACTTCGTCTACCTAGGATCCGCTATAGACACGGAAAACAACATCAGTGCGGAGATCAAACGGAGAATAACTCTTGCCAACCGTTGCTTCCTTGGGTTAAGAAGGCAATTGAGAAACAAAACCCTCGCCAGAAAAACCATGGTAACCCTGTATAAAACCTTGATCATCCCAGTTCTGCTTTACGGCGCGGAAGCATGGACCTCATCGAAAGCTGATGAGGAAGCCCTTGGTCGTTTCGAAAGAAAGATCTTTGGTCCCGTATGCGAAGACAATGTGTGGAGAAGAAGATACAACAACGAGCTGTATGAGCTGTACCGCGACATGGGCATAGTCAGAAGAGTACGCACCGCGAGGCTACGATGGTTGGGCCATGTAGAGCGGATGGACCCAAACGCTCCGGCTCGACGGGTTTTCGAAAGCACATTGCAGGGAAATCGCGGATGAGGAAGACCTTGTCTTAGGTGGCGCAATCAAGTGGGTGAAGACCACAACCGACTTAGAGTGCAAAACTGGAGAGAGCTCGCCCGAAATCGAAGTCGTTACAGAAGGATGTTGGTTGAGGACCAGGTTCACCCCGAACTGTAATGCCCACCTAAGTTAGTAAGTAATTATACAAAGAAGCTATGGAATTTTGGTTGTGTTTTTTGAGGTTTATCACATTCACTAATGCTGGCAATCTGGTTGCATCAAAAATTGATTTCTAACGTCGACGGCAGATCATCAAGGAAGTCAATAGAACTTTATCATCACCATCTGCCAAAAGGGCCACCATGAACATAATGTATGCCGATATTGAACTGGAGACTCTTGGATCAAAATTTTCTCGAAAACTCTTGGATTACCAAGGAATGGACCCATCATTTCGACATAGAATACTTCGTATCATACGAGCTCAATAAGTTGGAAAATTTATTTAATAGTTTTAATCAATACACGCAGTACATCAATGAAGTCAGTTTACCGATACAGTTTAATGAAATGATCTACATGTAGCAGAAACAGCAGCAATAATTTTCTTTGAAGAAAGCTTAAACTATCCCAGTCTTATATAACCTCCGAGACCAAAACATACATTAAATGGAAAATTTGTCAAGAATGAATAATGGGTAGATTGATTGCCTTGAGAACTGACTCGAGGTCTCGGAAACTATCAAACCGATACGCTTGCTAAAAATGATTCCAGACCAACACTCTGAACAAGAAAGTTCAACAACGATTGATGAATATCCTTCCTTACGTCGTCGACGACAAAATATCAACTGTGACAGGAAAGATAAGCTCCAAAGAATGGTTAAAGTTGTTGAAAGCTTTAGTGATGGCAAAATACAGGTGGACACTGAATTGGACAAATGTAAGATGACTCACCTTATAAAAGAAGAACTCAGCCATCTGTAGAAGAATGCCCAAAATCAATCTATAACATCAAACTTTTTTTTCAAGCGGGTATTTCCTTTGGCAAGTCCTCCGATAGCAATTTGAACAGTTCTGAATCGGCCAAAGCTTGTAGTTTCTCTTTGTTCCTCGCCTAGGTATGGTTGAGAGAAATGTGCTGGGCAAAACGGCTTCTGGAGTTCTGTTATAGTTCTTAGGAAACCAGTTGCAAGACCATCAGCATGTACTTCCATACACATTAGAACTTAAAAAGCGGCTTCAGGCTGATATAATGCAGTTTTCAATAATTATCTGTACACAACTTATTAGGTCATCAAAGCCTTCGGCTAAAATGAGGCATCCAAAGGATAATAATGCCTCGAAAATAGAGAGCAGAGGAATGGCAACCAGATGATGCCAGAACAGATACCATATGAGTTTCGGAAAAAGATAGCGTTCAGATGGTTTACGATTCTCATCTAGAAGCTAATAAGAGCTGATAATAATAAACCTTAGAAATCAAAGGATAGTTAACTTCTATTAAGATTAAGATCAACACTTAGAAAGTTGTTAAGCGGGTATTTTGTGGCCGACTGCGAAAAATAATAAAGCTGTCTGATAAAAAATGCTTGTTTTAACCAGGGTATTCCAGCAGCAAATGCAATCGAAAGAATTATAATCCGAACGGAAAGATATCGTGGTTCCTTTGGGGGTTTGCACGGAAGCATTATGAGCTTGGCCCTCAGATGTATGAAGGAGTATTGACGAAGATGTCCAGCTGGAGCCACCACATCATCCCAAGTCACAGTAAGTGTACACCAAGGAAGAGTCTTTAGTTTTTCTGCTCTTTTCAACAGCCCTTGAATATCTGCTGGAAGATTAAAGTACAGAACATAAAAGTACATCAACTATTCTTTTCTAAAGATGGAGCCATCATAAGCGAAGATCCAACATCTTTGTAAACGTAGTGGGTACCATAAGCCCAAAAAAGACTGAGTACTTGTGTTGCCAGTTTCAATGTGCACCATGGCTATTCCAGACACATACATATTTGAATGGAAATGTGCTACCTTAGTGTGAAAAGTATGGGATCTATAATCACTATTGATTGGGGATGAAGAAGTGATAAAAATCCGCCTTCTACTGTGATAGATAAATGCACACGAAATAAATAAAATGAAAAGGGTGGCGGAACAGCGCGAGGAGCCCCGGAGACTAAGGAATTTCTCACAACCATGCCTTTTAAGGGAATGGAGGTGACCTATAATTTTCTACCGTTCCCGGATGTTTAATCGAGAAGGCTTTTTCGTTGCAAAGAGTTTATTTGACTTTTGAATCATTCAAGTTATCTTTATTTTATTCGAATCGAATTTTCTAATTGCTTTCGACAAAAACTATAGTGCTTCTCCAAAGCATATCGTTAAGAATTACAAAGAAGAAATTTTCTGTGTTCCACCAAATAAAAAATAAATAAATAGGGTGGGGCAACAGAGTGAGGAGCCCCACGGTCTAGCGCATTTCTCACAACCATGCCTTTTGGAAGAATGAAGGGGACCTGCAATTTTCTGCCGGTTCTGAATGGCTAATCGGCAATGAATATACTAACGAAGGACTTGCCAGTATCCATGAAAAAAACATTTTTGTTTCCGTTGGGATTCGAACCACGAACCTAACTGTCAACAGGCAGGCTTGCTTACCATCACGACACGGGTACCACACTCTTATTGCAATTTCAAGTAAATTGCCCACAGTATAGTTGTCCAGGATTGAGCAACACGAGCAAAGAATTACATAGTTGGGCAATTTTAAGAGAGATAATAGAAGATAGGTGCAGACGATGAGGTGAAGTTGGATAAAAAAATTGCACAGCACATTCGCACACCTCAAGGCTATTGCAAAGATACTCCATCCATCCAATCTTGGGTCAAAATTCAAAACACATTGCCCTACTATAAATATGTAAGTGTTCGAAATTTTAAAGATTTGCAAAAAACACACAGTTCGTTTCTTCATTGAAGCACGTCTATGTCCCAACATAGCCTAGTCCCTGTGCATAGCCCAGGATATGTTATTCCAAAAATCTACTAGAGGCCGGGAAGTTTTTTTAAAATATTGAAAATACTAATAATTAAATATTTACTTACCATCATTTGGCGATGTGTATAATTTTTTACAAACATCCTGCACACCCCCAAACTCATTTACTTTGGCTACGCCCTCCTGGCCCCTGACCTCCATGAGCTCTCGTAATTGCTTAAGAGAAATCCCATATTGCGCCGGTCTTCCATCTATTGTGGCCATTTGTTACGATGAAAT
Organism: Melanostoma scalare; assembly: GCA_949752695.1. Lineage (NCBI taxonomy): Eukaryota > Metazoa > Arthropoda > Insecta > Diptera > Syrphidae > Melanostoma > Melanostoma scalare. Next base: position 14,605,283 of record OX456987.1, on the reverse strand, counting down.
CTATAATAGAAAAAAGAAATGTCTTTCATTAAAAATTATACCAAAGCAATATATGTGATTCAAAAACATGCAAATGTTAAAAGATTTTGAAAGATGAAAATGTTGAGCAAACATGTATTTTGTGCTTTATATAATCGTTATTTTAACTTTGATTTGTTAAGACCAATTCAGAAATAAAGTTCATTATTAGGTGCGTTTCTGCAGCGTAAAAAACAAATGAGTGTAATCGCTTGTCATGCTCCTCAGAAACAGTCAAAATGACACCGTTGCCCTTTGTCAGCGAGATATATGACTTGTTGACTTTGCCGATTATGAAAAATTTTTGTCGATCTTCTGAAAATTTTTTGTCGATCTTCAGACAAATGGATGACCTTGAGTTTTCTTAACATATAGAAAAGATCAAAGGAATCTGGATGCCTTTCGCGATTGATGACTGTGCCGACACATCCCTACAGTTGTACCTCCAGTAATCATGCACATGTTTGATGAATTGAGCTTAATGTAATCGGTAATTTTGCAGTTAGATATAACTATTGGACATTGTTATCCTACATCAATAAGCAATGGGTCTTTACGTTGTGTGTGACTAAGAATGGGGCCTCCTTGCAAACTTTACATACGTAGTAGAGTAGATGCCTTTCACTTCGATGGATTGTAAAGGGTCCAAGGGGTGAAACCTAATGTTGCCAATTTTCAATTTTTTTTTTTATAATTTGCGCCCACTCAAGGGGTTGTGTTACTTAACATGTTAAGTAACACAGTACGAGCGTTAGGAAAAAGGGAGAGAGTTTGAAAGGAGATACCGATGCACATTAGTTTTAAATTTCTGAGGATTGTAATGAAAGGGAAAAATAGAGCTGGGCAATACATTCCACATTCGCGTGGTACGGCTGAAGAAGGAATCTCGTACGTCCGAAATTGGACTCAAGATTAAACTGATGGGTATTCCTAGAAGCGCGAGTATTACAGTTAAATTGTTTAAGGGGAGGAATGCAGCTGGCAATCTCATAAGAGCACTGTCTGTAAAAAATAAAAAGATAAAATAAGGATAGACAAGAAACATTACGACGATGTTCAAATGTCGTGAAAGTTTCAATGGTGTTCGTATCTCCAATCATTTTAAAGGCTCTTCTCTGAACACTGTCCAAAAGATTCAGGTGAGTTGAAGAAGCACCTGCCCAAATATGGGAGTTATACTCCATCTTAGGACGAATGTACGTTTTGTAGATGACTGCCAGGTCATTGGGTGAAAAAAATTTCTTGCATCGTCGAAGAAAGCCTAAGCACTTTGCAGGGTTTTTGGCGATGTCAAGTACATATATATAGTTATTCCACAAGAGGTGGTTGCTAATGCACATACCGGGGATTGAAAGCTGTTCTGTTTCAACAATGCAAGTCACTCATGGATAGTGGCAAGGGAGGCAAGTTTCGCTTCAACGACAAAAGACCGCATTGAGTTTTTGAAGCATTAAATTCTACGCGGTTTTTTATTCCTTACAGGACAATGTTGTCTAGATCAGAATTTAATGAACTTAACATACGTTGCCGCCCTAGTTCCACGTCCGAAGAGGAGGGATGTGAACTTAAGAACGAATATGAAAAGCTGAGGGTACTGTCGTCGGTAAAACAATTTAGTGGATTAGTAGTTTAGAAAAAGTGGGGCCTGTATCGAGAGCTGGAAGAGATTTCTTCCCCAGCTGCTGAAGCAAATCAGGCAATCCAAGAGCTAAGACAAAGCAACTTGAATAAGGGAGCAACCATTTTCAAAATAGCCGCTCAGAGAAGGAGAAATGCGCAGGAGATTCGTTCGCCGAAGTTCATAAATGATGCTCAAGGACTGCTACATGTGGATGACGACAAAATTCTTCACAGGTGGCGACAGTATTGTGATGATCTTTTGAATGAACAGTTTCCTCGGCGCCACTTTCCAACAGCTGCACCTAACTTTACGGAATTATCCGACGTCACAGTCGAAGAAGTTAGGGAGGCAGTTAAGAACTCCAAAAAAGGCAAAGCGATTGGGCCAGACGAAGTACCATATGAGTTTTGGAAAAATATGGGAGACATCGGGTTGAGATGGCTCACGATTCTCATCTCCAAACTTATAAGAGGTGACAGTTTGCCTAATCAATGGAGGGAAAGTTTTCTTCTTCCAATGTACAAGGGAAAGGGAGATACCAGAAGCTGTGACAACTATCGTTCGATCAAGTTGATGTCCCACACTATGAAGATCGTTGAGCGGGTTTTGGATAGCCGACTGCGGAAAATAATAAGACTGTCTGATGACCAATGCGGGTTTGTCGCGGGTAAGTCAACTACAGACGCAATCCAAAGTATAAGGATCATTATGGAAAAACACCGAGATGCCTTAGAGGATTTGCATATTGTGTTGGTTGACTTCGAAAAAGCATTCGATCGACAACCACGAGATCTGATATGGGTGGCCCTCAGACACCGAGGAGTTCCTGAAGCCTATGTGCGAATAATTATGGACATGTACGAGGGAGCAGTTACAAAAGTGAGATGCCCAGCTGGAGTCACCGAAGAATTCCAAATAACAGTAGGTGTACATCAGGGAAGTGTCTTGTATCCACTGCTCTTTATTGCTGTTCTGGATTATTTGCTCGAAGGAAAAGTAACGGACAATAAAGTACAACAATTATTCTTTGCTGACGATGGAGCCATCATAAGCGAGGATCCTACATCCCTGCAACGAGCACTTGACGTTTGGATTGATGTTCTGGAAGGAAATGGGTACCGTATTAGCGCTAAAAAGACTGAATACCTGTGCTGCCCTTTTTCTGATCCAGACAAGCCTATTCCAGACATTTATTTGAATGGAAATGTGCTTCCCAAGTGTGAAAAGTTTAAATATCTGGGATCTATGATCAATAGTGATATCGAAAAATGCCCCCTAAGCTGAAGGGAAGACTCTACACAGCAGTTGTCCGTCCAGCTCTGACATACGGTTCACAATGTTGGACAATGTACAAAAAGTATGAGAGCAAATTGACGGCAGCCGAAATGAAGATGCTTCGGATGACAGCAGGAGTAACAAAGCTTGATCGAATTAGAAGTACTAAGATCCGTGGAAGCCTTCATGTCAAAAGTACCATCTTAAACAAAATTCAGCACGACCGGCTCAGTTGGTATTGTCGTGTTCAAAGGAGAGATCCTCAGAACCCCGTCCAAAAGGCAATATCGTACAACGTTTCAACAAATTCGCGACGAAAAAGAAAAGGCAGGCCAAAACACTCCTGGTACAAGCAAATGCAAAAACAGCAGCATTTGGTTGGCCTCAGACATGAAACAATCCAAAACCGGGAGGCTTGCCGACGCTTTCTGAGGTCAACGTGGCGTACCCCACAGGCGGATCACTAGTGTGAAGCAGAAAAGTGGGAGAGTTGTGATCGCTTCAAGATCACTACTCGTAACGCCGGAAGTGAAAAGAAGAAGTAGTTTAGAAAAAGTGTCGGAGACGGAGCCCTGGGGCACACCAGCATTTATTGTGTGTGTTTCAGATTTATAGCCGTCCAAAACGACTTGTAATGAACGGTTAGAAAGGTAGCTACTAATCCAGCGAAGAAGAAACTCATCGAAACCAAAGGCACGCATTTTCGATAAATGAGCTTGATGCCAAACTCTATCGAATGCTTTTGAAATATCAAGCGCAATAATCTTACTTTCTCCAAATCGATGTAAAGACTTGTGCCACTGTTCAGTGAGATATACCATCAAATCACCAGTGGACATATTGCAACGAAAGCCATACTGTCGGTCATTAAGAAGCTTTCGTTCTTCGAGATATTTCTTAAGCTCATAATTGATCAGCGTTTCCATGACCTTAGAAAGAAGTATGTGCAATTGGACGGTAGTTCGAGGGTGAGGAAGATTCGCTTTTTTTAGGGACTGGCTGGAGAAATGCTGTTTTCCATCCACTCGGAAAAAGACCTGTAGAGTAGGACAGATGGAAAAGCTTACGCAGTGGTTTTGACAGCGTGGAAGAACACCTCTTCAGAACTATACTATCCGGGCCTGCGTATTTATGAATGTCGAGATCTTTCAAGACTTTTGCCACTGTACGAGTGCGAAAGTAGATTGGTCCCATGGAATCATACACGCGCTCAAGCACTGGAGGAGCCATAACACTTTCTGGAAGCGTTGAGTTGGCGGCGAACTGCTTCGCAAAAAAATTAGCTTTTCAAGAGAGCTAACAAAGGGTGTGTCGTTGGAACCGAAGATGTTGTTGTGTTCCGGATGTTCTTAACAAACGAACAAACATTTTTACTACTTTTGGGACATTGTAGTATTTTTTGCCCTAATTTTTGATCATGTAAAAATTTCGTTCGTCGAATATGGACGTTGCTGGCTTTCCTGGCCTGTTTAAACTTTTAACGATTTTCCTCAGTTGGGTTGGCTTTGTATCGTCGGAAGCTTACTTCTCTCACCCAGATGACAGAAAAGTTTAACATTCACATTCTCTGGGTGCAGGCCACAGAGGTTTTATTCTGGGTAAAAGTAGAGGCAATAAACTCGCTATAAAAAAAAACTGTTTCTTATCTCTTAGCAGTACAGTCTGCTTTCTTGGAACTGGCAGATGAATTCAACTGTCATGTTCTCAATGGAAGTTGTACAGGAGATTCCGAAGGAGAGTATACCTTCATTAGAGGAACAAGTTGTTCTGTCATCAACTAATGCTTCGTATCTGGAAAATGGAATGACATTATGAGCAGTTTTGAAATAGGATGCAATACATTTTCATTTCATATGCCCCTTGAAATTGTCCTTTCAATCACAACATCGCAATTCCCAGTCAGCACAAAGCAGCTTAACCTTGTCCTAAAAATGATATGGAGTGATGGAAACCGAAACCCTTATAAGACAAACTTAAACAAAGAACTGGAAGCGCTTGGAAATATAGATATTCATGCTGATATAAGCACTCTCACAGGAATTATTAAAAAAGCAAATCCCTCGGAGGAGTAAAGAACTATTCAAACAAAAATGGTTTGAATTAGAATGCATAAAAGCAAGAAATTTATCCTTTAAATACCTTAACCTTCTAAGATCCCGGAACCAACAAGTTTTTTAAAAATTATATGCCGATGCGAATAGAAATTTCAAACGACTATGCTATTCCAAAAAGGTGTCCTTTGAAAACCTAAATATAAAAATTATGAAAGCACACTCATCTTCAGAGTTCTGGAAAGCTGTTAAGCATTTTAATGGAAAAACAAATGTCATAGCTCAGGGGTTACATGCATCTAGTCTTAGAGACCATTTCACCAGCCTTCTCAATATCTCATCAAGTGGACCTGTGGTACAATATGCAGCCCCTTCAATTCAGGACAATTATTTGGATGCACCTTTCTCAGTCCAAGAAGTGGAAAAAGTTGTCGCTAATGCAAAATCAAACAAAGCCCTAGGGGATGATCCTCTCCCCTTCGAGTTCTTCAAGCACACAACGGAAAAATTTATCTACCTACTTACATCTGAGTTCAACCGAATTTTCGAAAACGCGTCAGTCCCAGAAGCATTTCAAAAATCAATTATCTTCCCGATACACAAAAAGGGTAACTACGAGGACCCAGCAAACTACAGAGGGATCTCTTTTCTTAACACCTGCGCTAAGCTTTTTGCGGGACTCATTCACAACAGACTATCAAAATGGGTTGAGGACAGAGAAATTTTATCGGAATTTCAGGCTGGTTTCAGGAAAGGTTACTCGACGATAGACCATATTTATTCACTATGGAACATTGCTGATCTCTATAAAAGGAAACAGAAGAAACTATACGCGTTCTTTATAGACTTTCGTGCAGCTGACTCTGTTGATCGTTAAGCTCTCTTCTACAAGCCTTGTGTGACAGGAGTGTCGAGCAAGGTTATAAGTGTGCTAAGAGAGATGTACGACAACAACGTAAATTACGTTTGGGATGGCGAGACTATATCAGAGGAGTTTACAACAGCCACTGGTCTCAAGCAAGGCTGTATTCTGAGTGCCCTGCTATTTATAATTTCATAAATGATATTACTGATGAAGTGAGAGGTGGAATCATTGTGAAAGGAATGACTGTCTCAGCACTTATGTATGCAGATGACATAGTGATCTTCTCTGAAACAGTAGATGGAATGCAGCTCATGATAAATAGGCATGGGGCTTATTGCAACCGATGGAATCTTGAAATCAACCTGCAGAAATCGAAAATGATGATTTTTAGAGGCGGAGGTGGCAGGTATTCAAGAAATGAAAATGGGAGTCAAGTTGTCCGCGAATATAAATATTTAGGAGTTTTGATAACCTCAAATCTGAACATGAAGAAGCACCTGGAGGAAAAATTGACTGACGCTAAACGAACAATTTCGTCGTAATGGGAAAAATGCATCAAGAACAAATACATTGAGCACAGTGTAAAGCAAAAATTATTCCGACCTACGACATTGTCAATCTTGTTCTACGGGGCGCAAGTATGGGAACATTGCTCCATGGAATCTGTGGAAAAATTTCTAAGATATTTCGTTAAAAGGATATTTCGATTACCAATGAACACTCCAAATTACATGATTTATCTTGAAACAGGAACACCTCCTTTGATTATGGACACCCTTGCCATGCACTTTAACTACATTGTAAAGGTAAATGAAATGGAGGCTAATAGGTTACCAAAAGAAGTCTTAATAGCAGCTATCAAAAGAAAAGGAACAATGTTCGAAGAATGGACTAGCCTTGCTGCAACGAGTGGCATCACCATAAATATAAGTACTAGCGAGCATCCATCCATGTTAAGAAGAAAGCTCAAGGAAATCCTGGAAAAGTTTGGAAAACCCCTGTTTCAAAGATATGTTTCAGAAGCCAGCTCTTCTCTGTTTAGATGTCAGTCGTCTAAGTTTCAACCTGCAGCAGAACTCGTACCTTTTAAATAGGAACTCGTTGAATAAAATAAGCATTATCTTCAAAGCGAGAGGAGAATTGCTCAGTCTTAACTTTGTACCACATCGACCAGATCTGCCTTTACTATGTAGTCTTTACAATTTAAGAGCAGAGCGCGTGAAGATACATTTCATTTTATTGCGATATGCCCAATCCTGGCTGAGTTCCGGTACAGATATTTCAGCAAACACAATATGAAGGAAGGAGAAATGCTCAGCATACTCAACGGTGACCAGGGATGGGACAGACTTTACAACTACATTATAACAGCATTACGATATAGGAAAGCTATTCTTGAAGAAGATTTTTAGTACAAGCTTTTTTTTTAACACTACTTATCAACTTATTAAACATAATTCAAAATGTCAATCTGGTAGACGGCCATACTAATTAGGCTTAAGAATTATTTTTCAAAAAATGTTAATATGCAAAGAAATAAAGGAGTCATTACAACTAACTAACTAAAACAGTCTGCTTTGTTCCGCAATATAAATAGACACTGCCTCATAGTTAGACATACTGCAACGCTCGATGTCCCATCAAACATCTTCACCGGAAGCTGCATGGACGAAAAAAAGAGGAAAACGTTCCTTATCATCTGTGCACATTGCCCTGCCCTGCCCTGTCCTGCCCTCTCTCAAAGGTTTGGGAAAGCTCTTCTTCAACAATTTAAATGATCTTAGAAACATAGACATGAATAGTGTCCATCGATTTATTGAAAATTCAGAATGGTTTAAAAAGTGAGTCTATTCCTCACATTCTTATATGGTCTAAATGCGTTAGTTGTTCTCCCGAAAACCACATTAACCTAACCTAAACTAGCCTTTTCCACCATTCCCGGCAAATGGAAATTTCCAACAGCAATTTCACTACATAGCCAAAAAACAAATTTAAAATGAACGCCTACGTCTATCTACAATATAAACGAAGTATAGACTAATGAAATATGCAACGTTTGCATAAGCACTCCAAATATAAAGTTCCTATCCAAAGGCAGTTCAGATCAGATTCAATAAACAAGTTGAAAGGCCAACATGGCAACTACTAAAATAAACCTAGTCCATCACATCGTCAAGACTGTTTTTTTTTTTTCATCGATTTCTGTTGATTGCTCTCTTCATATCCTGCACGGGAACCTGGTTAGCAGGCTGCAATGCAAAAAAAAATTACCACCTAGTTTTTCAAATAAAATCCCTATATGAAAAGGATGATGTAGATGATATCCGAGAGCCAATTAAAAAGTTTTTCTTTTTCAAGTTCATATATTTTTTGCGTACTAACATTTCAATCCTGACACACGGATGGATGTGATATAAAAAAAAGAACAAGAACGAAAGCCTCTCTTTACTTAGGTATTGGTTTGACTATAGTCCGTAGTGCACTTCCTGGAAACAGCAAACCAACACCAAACGCACTCATGGTTTATTAATATTATTATTTTTCTCTTCTTAATTAGGAATGTTTGTCCTTGATGGCAACAACATAGAAAAAGAGAAATAAACAAAAAATAAAAAAATAAATACAAAGGGGCCACTAAATGACACACATCTATAGATAAATAAATGGGGCGAAAACGAAGCCCCACAACAAAACTGTTCAATCGAAGGCAAGTGTTTGACTTTGAAAATGGATTTGCAATAGCTATCGGGAAGGTGATTAAAATGAAAAATACATAACTTATGCAGTTTTAATTGCTTACAGTAAGCTACCTGCTGGATTTAGTGAAATCGAATTGATTCCCATGGATACATGCCCTGGCCCTACAGCTGTATTATCAATTTTAACGGTATATCAAACATGAAGAAAGGAAATGCTTGGCTTTATACTTTAACATCGTAAAAATAACAATTTTGCAATTGAAGGTTTAAAATAAATCTCGAAACGAAGCGACGATTGTCATACAACAACGGGTGAGCATTGTGGAACATTAAAAAACGCCATAGATTTGAATTTCGATTTGTAAAACTCAAGTAACTAGCAATCAATCCAATTCGCTGGTATATCAGTACAATTGTTCCCTAAAAAGGTTCACGAATGAAAAAAGCCCAACATCTGTTGTTTCACCCGACAATAGAAATGGAAGAAGCACATCTGGTTTCCTAAAAGACATAACGCGGAAAGATCATGAAGATTTATTTGACTCTAAGCAGAAAAAGAGTTTAAAAAAGATTATTTGTAAGAATCATATAAAGAGAAACAGTAATTCAACTCGCTGGTACATACATGTGTATATGTACCAACCTCAATAAAAAAGGAATAGTCCGTCTGGTCCTCTAAAAGAAATGACACGGAAACATCTTGAAGATTTATTTGACTTTAAACAGCAAAATTTAGGAACAAAAACCAATTTAAAAATGAGGAATGATAATTTTCAAGAATGTATTCATACCCTCCAGACTATGAAAGGCTAATTGATGCAGATCTCGACGGAAACGTTGATGCATCAGCTGATATGATATCTCATATACAGAAGGCAAAATTTTTGCATGACCAAAAAGTAAGGCAAAAAATACTGTAGTGTCCAAAAGGAAGCAAACATTTTTGGTCTTTTGTTAAGAACGTTAAGAACTCGACTACGTCATCGGTCCCAACGCTCGTTTTCAATGACTCTCCGTATGTCAGTTCCATCGATAAAGCCAATTTGTTAGCAGCTCAACTTGCTGCAAACTCAATACTACCTGATAGCGTATTGGCTTCACCCGAGCTTCAGTCTGTAGATTCTGTGATGAAGCAGATTTTTTTTCGAACTCGCTCGGTTGTGAGAGTCCTCAAAGATCTCAATATACATAAATCCGCTGGTCCAGATGCCGTCCGCCGTTATTCTGAAGAGGTGTTCTTCTACGCTGGCAAAACCACTGCGTAAACTTTTCCATCTTTCCTATTCTGCTGGGATTTTTCCGAGCGGATGGAAAACTGCATTTGTCCAGCCCGTCCCTAAAAAAAGCGAATCTTCCTCCCCTTCCAATTACCGTCCAATTTCACTAACGTCCCTTCTTTAAAAGGTCATGGAAACGTTGATAAACCGTCAACTTATGAAATATCTTGAAGAACGAGAGCTTCTTAATGACCGTCAGTACGGCTTGCGTAGCAAACGGTCCACTGGTGATTTGATGACTTATCTCACCGAAAAGTGGAACCAATCTTTAAATTGTTTTGGAGAAAGTAAGATTATTGCGCTTGATATTTCTAAAGCATTTGATAGAGTTTGGCATCAGGCTCTTTTATCGAAAATGCGTGCTATTGGTATCGATGAGTCTCTTCTTCGTTGGATTAGAAATTACCTTTCCGACCGTTCAATACAAGTTGTATTGGATGGCTTCAAGTCTGATACCCACTTTTCCGTTTTGTCTCCGACACTCTTCCTCATTTCCATAAATTATCTCTTGTCTGAAACTTTTAATCCTCTCAACTGTTATGCCGACGACTCGACCCTCAGCTTTTCATATTCGTTTGCAAATTCACGTCCCTGCTCTTCGGATGTGGAACTGGAACGGTTGCGTATGATAAGCTCATTGAATTCTGACCTTGACAGCATTGTTACATGGGGTCTTAAAAACCGAGTAGAATTCAATGCTTCGAAAACTCAATGCTGTCTCTTGTCATTGAAGCTTAACATTCCCCCTTTGCCATTATCTATGAATGGTACCTGCATCCAAGAAACCGAAAAGCTGTCAGTACTTGGTATGTGTGTTTAACGATGGTTTTCGTTGGAACGACCACATATTTGAAGTCGCCAAAAACGCTGCTAAATGCTTAGGTTTCTTAAGACGATGCAGGAAGTTCTTCACCCCTGCTGATCTGGCTATAATTTATAAGGCCTTCATTCGCCCAAAATTGGAGTATAACTCCCATTTCTGGTCAGGTGCTCCTCAAACATCTTTGCGCCTACTCGATAGAGTGCAAAATAGAGCGTTAAAACTGATAGGTGATAGTTCAATCGTAGAATCGATTGATTCTCTTGAACATCGTCGAAACATCACCTGTCTCTCTCTTTTTTATCGCTTTTTTCACAAATAGTGCTCTAGTGAAAGAGCAAGTTGAAAAAAAAGATGCAAGCTACGAAAAAAAATTGGAAATAGATTTTCCGACTGGAATCAAAAGCACTGGTTGGTTGATGATCAAAGGCATCAAGTGGAGGAGATCTGCTCTCAATTATTGTTAAATGATAAGAATATCGATTCATGAAAAAAATAAGTCAAGTCATGGAATTCAATTTACAAAAACTTTATTGTGAATAGCTCTTCTGGTCTAGCGATCAGCCTGTATGTGCGTAAGCGGAGCCCTAAACATACTCCGTAGTCTTACAAACTTAGAAAACCAATAACAACATTGGTCACTCAACAATCCGGAACTTGCTCGGATCAATAACAATTCACCCGACTACACCATCCCCCAATTGGCCTTTGAAAACAAGTCCCAAGTCTCTATTCCACCGAGATAAATTTTTAATTATATAATTCATTCTATGCAGATGGTTCAAAGACCCTAGAAGGGGTTGGTTGTGGTGTGGTGTACTCAGCCAGACTAAACGTAAGCCTTAAAAACTACTGTAGCGTGTTCCAAGCGGAAGCTCTGGCGATTAAAGAGGTCCTATCATGGCTTAAATAAAACGTGATATCCTCATTGAATATCTAAATCCTTTCAGACAGCTAAGCAGGCCTCAAATTTGCCAGCCCTATTTATACGAACTCAGTAACATCCCTCAATTTGTCGACTATCTCTCTTGGCGATATCTGAGCAGTTTAACATCCACATTTTTTTGATGCCGCAGCGCAGATATTCCCTAGTAAACTGCAAGATCGGAGAACTCGTCAGACATAGAACTGGTATACCGATCTCTATCAGCAGGTTGAACATTGTTATACCAATCGCTACATGCAAACTAATACTCAAGCAAGATGCCAACAAACAACAGATGGAGAAACACCACTACTTGTGTGGCAACGGCAACAGGTATGGCCAAAACTAGATCTTAAACGCACTAGACACTTGCTAGTTTGCACATTGGCTACGTTGCTCAAGTAACTACTTGACATCGCCTCATATACTGACCACATGCCAATCACAGTAGAATGGATTGATGAATGTCCTACAAACGAAAAAGACCCTTGAACTCTTGTCCAGGCTGAAATAGAATGATTAAGATGTAACTATTTACCAGCAAAAGTTAGACAAAAACCAACCTTTTACAGACGGAGAGATGGAGTCAACTGCAATTAGCGCAAATAAGCTAATCAACTGCATAAAGAATACCATTGGTAACCCAAACGTAAATAAAAGCTCTGGATTCAAACAAAAATGATTTGACAAAGAATGCATGACTGCTCGTAAGAAATCGTTAGAATTGATGAAAGCTACAAGAACTTCGTACTCACATACGCTTGCAAAGTGGTATCATAGGTCCGTTCGTTGAACTTTCCCCAGGGTTTTCTTGAGAACCCTATGAGTTGTCAAAAAAACCTGGGTTTTCCAGTCCTTAAAAAACGATAAAACACAAATCACCACACATCCCTGTCATTAAAAAAATAAATAAATACTATTTGACAGCCCTCAAATCGCCACAGGCAACCTAGGGCGAGTTGAGGGAAAACCTATGTCAACCCTAGGGCTCAAAAAACACTCAACTTTAGGTTTCTCATAAAACGCTTTGTGGCGACCTTAGGGTGACCCTAGGGCTTCAACGAACAAACCTCATGAAGCTAACGACATCTACAAGAAACTGTGTTTGAACAAGAAAACTGTTTTTGAAAACAATCAAGTTAACAATCTTGGTCGACTCAAAAGCACAAAAGAATTTTGGAAAGCCGCCAGAGAAATTAATGGAACTAATTTAAAGATTGGAATAGGAGTGTCTGCTTGTGATCTAGCTATTCACTTCAGATCTCTTCTGTACGGCCAATCAGAAATGATATTCTCGTTTGCACAATCTTGGTGTTCTGATAACATTTTAGACTGTGAAATCACAATAAATGAATTGAAGTCTGGCCCCCGGAGAAGATGGAGTTCCGCACGAATTATTCAAAAACGCTACCGAAACCTTTCGAGAAAAACTCAACTCTCTCTTCAACAAAATCTACATGTCTGAAAATATACCTTCATCCTTTATGAGACCCGTTATTTTCCCAATTCACAAAAAAGGCGATTTAAATAAAGTTGAAAATTACCGTGGAGTTTCTTTCATGAATGCATTAGCAAAATTATTCTGTGGTTTTCTAGTGAAAAGACTCGAAACATGGGTAGAAGTTAACAATGTACATTCGAAATAGAACATAAATCTGAAAACTGTATCCCTTATAGAAACCCTAGGAAAACTGACTGGGGTCTCTATAACCAAAAACTGACCCTTACTCTCAGCCAGAACAACAATCAGCCTTTGCTTAGCTGCTCAGCCATAGAAACGCAGGTAAATAAGCTTACGTCAGATATAATCAATGCCTACGAAAGCTCATGCCCGCCATCCAAAGGGAAAGGTAGATCCTACCCCATATGGTGGACAAGCGAACTATCGACCCTTAGAAGGAACTCTAGGAGGCTCTTCAATAGAGCAAAATTTAGCAACCTTTCGACTGACTGGGACCTATACAAGATCAGTAAAAATTAATACAAAAATAGAACTACTTACGCAAAAAGAGCAGCCTGGCGCAATTTCTGCTCAGATATTGAGTGCACTAATGACGCCGCAAGGCTAAGAAAGGTCATGTCCAAGATCTAAAATACCCCTAGTTTTCTTAGAAGACCTGATAACACATGGACTGACTCATGCTCTGAAACCCTAGAGTCACTCATTAACACCCACTTTCCAGGGTGTTCTCAAATGACATCTCCAGAACACGGAAGCCCTAGCGCTAAAATTAGCTCCAACATAGGAAATCTATTTAGATAAAAGGAAGGTAATGCGGGCCATTGACTCATTCTCAGCATACAAATTTGCAGACGCTGACGGCATTATCCCAATGATGCTCCAAAGCCCTAAAGACTTGATTGTGCCGATTCAAGTGGAAATATTCAGAGGCTGTCTAAACCTCACCTTTATTCCAACTAGTTGGAGGGAAATTAAAGTCATATTCATTCCCAAAGCCGGTAAGCCCTCGAACACTGAACCCAAAGACATCAGACCAATAAGCATATCCTCATTTCTACTCAAGACTCTAGAAAGACTTCTAAACAAGCTCATCAGCTGGGCTAAAAACTATGGGCTAAATGTCAACCCTACATAAACAGAACTTGTTCTGTTTACGAGAAAACGTAACATTCCAGATATACTTCCACCCACCATAAACGGTGTACCAATAAACTTATCTGGTACGGCAAAATATCTCGGAATTGTCCTTGATCGTAAACTTAACTGGAAAGAAAACTTAAAAGAAAGAGAAAGAAAAGCTCAATTTGCCTTCTACACTTGTAGTAGAATTTTTGGGAAAAAATTGGGATCTGTGCCCCTGTTCTGTAACTATCGCCTCGATAAAAGCAGGCGATAAACGGTGGAAAATGGAACAAAATCCTTCTAAATTCATAGAATTTCGATCCATTTTCCACCGTTTATCGCCAAGGCGATAGTTACAGAACAGGGGCACTGGTCCCAAAACTATTCACTGGATGTATACATCCATAATAAGACCAATCCTCACACATGCCTGTCTAGTCTGGTAGCCATCATTAGAGAAGGCTTCAAACCTTAAGACCATGATCAAAATCCAAAGGCTTACATGCATTGGCTCAACTAGTGCAATGAGAGCAACACCAACTGCAGTTCTGGAAACTTTCCTGTCGCTAGCCCCCTATAGATCTTTTTACTAAGGAGATGGCGGCCAAAAGCGCGCACTGCGACTCAAACAATGCAACAATTGGAAAACAGGCATATCAGGCTATAGAACCATCATGAACCATACAGATATAGACATTCAAACTATACCCCCCCGCATATTGACTTCAATCCAGTGGCCATAACAGTCTTTCCGACAAGAGAAAGCTGGGAGGAAAACAGGGTTATAATAGAAAATCACATTTCCGTCTTCACAGATGGTTCCAAAACGGACGAAGGGGTAGGATCAGGTATCTTCTCAGATTACCCTACCATGAATAGATCAATAAAGCTTCCCGACTTCTGCAGTGTCTTTCAAGCACCTATAGCTACGCAAAACTTGATCAACAAAAATATTGACTTCTTCATAGACAGTCAGGCGGCCATTAAAGCTATCTCATCCATTATCACAAAATCCAGATTAGTAGACAGCTGTCGCAGTAATCTAAGACTGCTCAGCGAAAGAAACACAGTAAGTTTAACCTGGGTTCCAGGACATCGTGACATAATCTGTAATGAAATGGCCGATAAGCTGGCTAAAATCGGGTCAGCTCTCGAATCCAGCGAAACGAACACCTCAGTTCTAAAGCCACTAGAGCAAGAGAAAAACAGAATCAAACATAAATTTCTAAAAACAGCCAATGACAGGTGGTCATCTTTAGAAACATGCCGAGTCTTCAGAAACCTCTGGCCAGATATTTCCAAGAAAAAAGCAGAATTTCTACTCTAGGAGACCTCGGCACTCTCTCTGTTGATTGGCATTCTCACGGTCCACAACTCGTTGGGTACCCACATGATGAGAATGGGCATTAGCACATCCGGCTTATGTAGAGGATGCCAAAACAATATGAGGCAGAGGAAGGATCATTCTACTTCCTCTGTGAGTGTCCCAGCTTGGCCCATACTAGGAAAAAAAGCCCTCGGAAAATACTTCTTCGACGAACTGGGCGACATCTCCAACCTCCCATTGAAGAACGTCCTGAAATTCACTCAGGGCTCCAAATGATTCAGTGGGGGTTCCCTACCCCAACCAACCACCAGCCCAACCCTCTACCTCTCCAATCCTCCCACCTCCTCATCCTCTGTTTTTCCCGGGGAGCGCAATGGATCCTTGGGATCCGAGTGAGGTGCTGCCACTTGTGGCTGCACCACCCATGAAACCTAACCTAACCTAAAGAGAAAAGGTTGCGGTTTTTAGAAGCTCTCTGGCTAGAGTTTGCGACTAATCATGACCAAAAAAAGACGTTTGTCAAACCAAACACCCCGAATGTACAAAACAATACATACGAGATGGTACATCAAGCCTACTTGGATATTAAGAAAATCCTGGAATCAATTAAGCCACACAAGACCGAAAGTGACCTACCTAAAAAGTCAGCAGAGGCTCAAACCTTAACAGAAGACGACGACGGCGACGCCTCTACAAACAATGGTTCCAGTATCAGATCTTTCAAAACTTCTCAGAAGACACAATGCAACGGCACAGTGTCTTCAGCGCCTGCTCAAAGGCCTTAAACCCACTGCAGAAGAATCCTAGACTCTAAGCACGCTTCAAAAATATTGGACGGAACTGGAAGAAGCCCATCGTTTTATCTACGAACTTTCCGGAGATCCAACCCAAGCTTGCTATGACTCTGAAGAATACTACGACCAACAGTTTCAAATCTCCTTGACCACCAGACTACAAGAATCTAAAGAACTGAATTTGTCCGTTAACCTTCCGCCATCAACACCTCAGCAATCGATTAAATTACCAAAGACAACCCTACCAAAATTTGATGGGAATTACACTAAGTGGAAGGAATACAGTGACTTATTTGTTGAACTGGTGGACAAACAGGAGATATCAAACTGCCAGAAGTTGTTTTATTTAAAAACAACTCTAACCGGTGAAGCTGAAAACTTGATAAGGCACTTTACCACATCCGATAGCAACTACAAAGCAGCATGGCAAGTAGTCAGGTATCGTTATGATAACCCTCGTCTCCTTGTCACAGCGCATGTCCAGAGGCTGCTAAAGCAAACCATTATACCTAATACTTGTGAGCTCAAAGGCTAACAAAACTTTGCATGCCACTACACAAAAGTGCATGTTAAGTTTAAAAGGTCTTAACATCGACACAACAAACTGGGGGATCCTCTTCTTATGATCAAAACACGTTGACACTCTGTTATCTTTTTAATATGGCTCAGATTTAAAATTTAAAGTAATTTTGATTTTGGATCTTGTGAATATAAACTGTAGAGTCTGCAGTTTAAATTCAAGGAGACACACACCGTTTTCTGAAGTTGATTTGAGTAAAAAAAAAAGAATAAGTAATTTGAGGAACATTAAACAGGACAGATCAGTGGCATGTCTGATCTTCTGCCTTTCATTCCACCAACTAAACACAAAAGAATTACAAAAACCTTCCTTTACAGGCACGAAAAGTAACAACTCGGCAGTAACTGGACGATAGCTAAAAGAGTTAAGGTTTCCGGTTTATATTGTTGAGAGATAAAGACCCTAAAACATACAAAATAATTTGGCTCGAGGTCCAACTTTTATAACATTTCATATTCAAGTTGACAAAAAGTTCTTTAAAGCGCGGGATGGTTGAAATGCCTCAATAAGAGTGTTCAATGACCTGTTCTAGAACAGTTTCAGACAGAAAAGATCAGCCTTTTGGTGTTCAATGAGAAATTTTCTGTTCTTTTCTGATCTTTTTTGTGTTCAATGAGCTGTTCTAGAACAGTTTAGCACAGCATTTTCTGCACCTCCTCTTGAGCAAGTGCAAGTTTGGTGAAAACTGTCAAAAGCAGCTGTTGACTTTTTGCTCGTAGTATTTTAAGCGCATTTTAATTTTAATTTGTTGTGAAAAGTTCAAAAAAAATTTTAAAAAATCAGGAAATCAACACCTAACCTTGTGCTGAAAATAAAATTACTTATTCGTGACGAAAATACGCTAAATTAAATTGATATCAGAAAAAGAAAAATTGGTGGTTGTTTTTTTTCGTTTTTGTTGTTGCTTTTTTTGACAAGTTTGCTTGTTCTAACTTGCCTGACGTTTTTCACTGCTTCTGTGCTGTGCTGTGCTGTTCTGATCTAAAAAAAAGCCATTGAACACATCTAATGTAAAATATTAAAATGGTCGGAAAATGACGTCCCAATCTATTGATTTTGTTTTAGTAGTCTAGTAATTGGAGTAACATGTGTTATAATGTCTCCCGGCTGTTGAACTATTTTCATCAATATTCATAGTTAAAAGGTCCTTTACATATCGAAGGCAAAGGTTCATGCATTGATTTCAATCAAATTCAAGCACATAACAGGACTTACAAGAATTCTTAGACGCCCACTACTAGTATTCTGACTAATCATAAAAGAAACATTTAATTAGACATTGAATCGACTTACAATTCGAACGAGCCAAACCCGGCTGAAGATGAATAATAATCCACAACCACTTATCAATTTGATTGGTTTTTTTTTGTAAATAATACTCTTTACAATATTTGTTTGGGTTATTGGCTTTCCACTTCAACTTATCTTTTCAGATATATTATATCATAAGAACACAATCCACTTTTATCACACAAAATGGCTAAACAAAAATTTAATTGAAATTGTAAAAATAATGAAACAAATTCACTGGAAAATATATAAATTTAAAGCTAGCAGATTAGAACTAGATTAGTTTGACATTTTATTTTACACAACAGCTATCACACAGCTGTCTCCGACTCGACTCCGACTGGTCCGACTCCGAATAATCAAATAAAAAGTGGTGCCCAGTTACAGTTTTTATTATTCGGAGTTTACAAGTGAAACACCATTCAATTTGGTTCAATTTGAGATTTTAAAAATACAACCGGGTAGTTTGTTATGGTGGATTTACATGCATCTGCAAATGCAAATGCAGATGGAAAAAGGAAATAGACACAAGCAGCCTTATTTATTAGATTTCACTAATATTCGGTTCAACCTGGTATTAGTTAATACTAGTATTAGCACTTAATACTCCCTTACGCCAGGTCGAGCGAATCCTTATTTATAAAACATTTTCCAACCCGTATTAGTTAATACTTGCTTATGTCAAATTTTTTATCAAAAAAATTACCCATCTATAGCTCTGGTTACTATAAACGTCAACAAATCCCATTGTGCACGTTCAATGCATCAAGTTTTTCCAGATAATCTAACTTCTTTCGGGCTCTGATTGGCCAGAGTTTTAGTTCTTCTTTTGATGCGTGACTTTTGACCAATCAGAGGCCAAAAAAAGTTAGATTATCTGAAAAACTTAATTGCGTTGAACCCGAGCATTATGATTGTTTTTTTTTTGTGGTTGGCGGAAATTTTTCCAAAATGGATATTAAACAAAACAAAACAAGAAATATTAGTTTTCATTTATTAATTTATTTATCTCGTAGTTAAGGCGGAAAAAGAATTAAAACTATTCACAAAACCAAAATAATTTTTCACTTTTCCTCCAAAAATTTGAACAAAATGACATTTAGACCTTAATACGACCTTAATCCTCCGTTAATACTCCTATGAACCAGTATTAGCTTAATCCGCGGCTAATACTGGTGTATTTTTTTTATAAATAAGGTTTGGAGTATTAGAGGAGTATTAAGTTCGTAGTAACCTTAATCCGCCGATAATACGGGTTTATAAATAAGGCTGAAGATGTAAAATTCAAACTTGTATGATAGAGAGGGAAGACACTTCGCCACCTGAGAGTATAAGTGCCCCATAGACCACTTTTTCGGGAAACTGAGTTAATGATGCAGTTATACTAATTCGAATATTCTCTATCGTTTGGTCCTATTCCCATTGCTCTATCTCTATTATTAACAGAGTTACGAAACCCACTTTTGCTCTACAGACCACACATTTTTGGGTTCTCTTAGTGCTTATTTGCCTTATATCCAAAATTTGTACTACGTGAGGCAATTTTTGTAGAGAAGTTGAAATAACAAACACTTAGTGCTTAAATGCCCTATAGCAATGGACAATGGATATAGAGCAAATTCAATTAAAATATATTGTCAGTGCTTAATTGCCCCATATCCACAGGAGCTGGGATATAGAGCATTTAAGCTCACATAATATATTACAATTAAGTAATCATTTAAGTGCTTATTTGCTCCATATCCATGGACAAATGTGCAGTCAGCTTGAAAAGTATAAATAGAAGCATAATTTTCGCGATCATTTCAGTAGCCAGAAGACAAAGTTGCTGTTCTACAAACAGCTCCTCAGACCAATCATCACTTACTGCTTCCCTGCTTGGTTTAGTATATCCAAAACCAGCATGAAAAAACTCGGAGCATTTGAGAGGAAAATTCTGAGGATTTGCACAGGACTCAACTTTGACCGTCAACGACAGAGGTACTTCAGTAACAAAAAGCTCTACGAAGCATCAGGAATCCTTCCCCTCAACAGATTCCTTTTGAACAGTGCAAGGAAAATAACTAACAACCTGAGCAACCATCCCAATCCACTGGTGAGAAGCTTGACAACCGAAGAGAGACATCCCGAGCCGCGATACTTAGATATAATGGCACTACTGGGCGAAGAAATCATTTCAATCAATGACGAAGAGGCAATACCCTTTTACGAGGTAGCAGCCTCAGCTTACCACCGTGGCTAGAGGCCACACAAACCTTCTTCAACATAAAGACAACCGGATCTGAACAACCCGAGATTTTTTAAATCACCTTATAAATTTATATATTTTTCTTATCATAGGCAATAATTATAATTATTTTAGCAAACAAATCAATATTTAAAGTTAGGCCCCTTCTGTGCCAACAAAACAAAATATATGTAAATGTTATGTAATCTTAGAATTAAGAACCAATTGTATATATACCTGTTCAAGAAAAATAGTTAAACAGTTAAACAGCGATCATTTCAGATGGTTTCGTGCTCTCGTGGAGTAAAGGCCAAAGGAGGAAAAAAAAATATGATGATGACATAATGAAAAGTTCTTAATTTCATTTTAATGCTTTTTTTTTTAATTAATATATTTTATTTTTGTTTTATAACTTGAATTATAATTATTTTTTTTTATTTAATAAAATGTTTGATAAAAAACAGTCTTTGTTTCAAATCTATTTGTTGACTATGCTTTGATATTTCAGTTTTGGTGGGAATCTTCTTCAAAGACGAATTTGTAATCGTCTATCTCTGATTTCTTCAAAAAAGCAGCCATTAAAAACAATATGTTTTTAAAATATTGCAAAAAAAATAGAAAACGAGGTAAACAACAGGAAACAAATTTATTTTATGTAAGTAGAACTATTTAACTTCACGTTGTCATACTACATAACGGAGTTAAATGTAGTTTTTTCTGACTTTTTAATTTTTATATTAAAGCATTTTTTTTTTTTTTTACTAAACTGGACAAAAACAAAATTGGTAAAAAAAAAATGAAAAAAAAAAATATAATAAATAATCCCTTAATAAAGCAAGCTTCTACGAATGTTAAAGTATTTTAGTAACCCATTCCAAATAAAATTAAATGTATTTTTCTAGAAAATTTAATGGACCAAAAGTAGTTTTAAGTATTTTTCCTAATTTAGTGTTAAAAAAATGTGTCATTTTGAAAGGTTTCTCATTGACTTAAAAATAAGCTTATGTGATATAAAGAAGGACATACCCAAAGTATTTATACTAATGTTTATTTTATATTTCTATCACTAAAAATAAAATTTTAAAAATTAATAATCCTAGTAATTTTGAATTTTTTTAGTATTTTTGTTTTCTTTGACATTCCAATGTTTAGTGCACAAATGTCTTATATCCCATGGAAAAATGGAGTTTGGTTTTGATTCATTCACCCATCGTATGGAACAGGGTCCTATATCCATTTCTGACTTTTTTCGAACTTTTTTTTTTCTTTTTTTTACCGTAACAGTTTTTGACCCAAGGTTCACAAATTACAAAAGAGAAATGTTCAATTAGTATGTATAAACATTCAAAAGTCATATTAGTTAAGTAGAAAGTAACGCAATTATTTTTGAAACCTTAAAATTCGTTTTCTGAGGAATAATTTCAATGGATATGAGGCACTTAAACTCTCAGGTGGCGACTTTTAGTTATAGGTTGAGGATGAAAAATTATAATTTTTCATCTGCAGCCATAGCCCTGTTTCAGTGAAGATTTATATTCACTTCAGCAAAACATCGCTCATGGAAAAACAACAACTCTAAAGTGAACAACGTAGGTGGATAAAAATAAGTCACTTGCAGAAGTGAACAACAGGGATGGTTGGTAAATGGAGTTTATGTTGAAAGTGAACTTTGTAAGTGAATATAGCAAAAAAGGGTTTTATTGAAACTCGCAAGTGAAGTGAATATAAAAATTCCCAATAAAACACGGTTTCTAAAGTGAACAACGTACGAAAATTACTCACATGCAGAAGTGAACAACAGGGATGGTTGGTAAATGGAGTTTATGGAATAAAGTTCTGTAAGTGAGTACAGCGTTTTATTGAGCGCGGAAGTGAAGTGAATATAAAAATTCCCAATAAAACTCGGCTAACGATTAGTGAACAGAAATAAGTTCAGAAGTGAACCACAGGGATGGCTGGTAAATGGAGTTTATGGAATAAAAGTCGAGTTTCATTGAGAATTTATATTCATTTCAGC
The DNA here is from genome assembly GCA_949752695.1 of Melanostoma scalare. NCBI lineage: Eukaryota > Metazoa > Arthropoda > Insecta > Diptera > Syrphidae > Melanostoma > Melanostoma scalare. The sequence continues at coordinate 14,582,913 of OX456987.1, read as the reverse complement.
AAAACATCGCAAAACATCGCTCATGGAAAAACAACAACTCTAAAGTGAATAACGTAAGTGGACAAAAATAAGTCACTTGCAAAAGTGAACAACAGGGATGGTTGGTATATGGAGTTTATGTTGAAAGTGAAATTTGTAAGTGAATATAAGCCGAGTTTCATTGGGAATCTATATTCACTTATATTCACTTAAGCAAAACATCGCAAAACATCGCTCATGGAAAAACAACAACCCCTAAGTGAATAGCGTAAGTGAACAAAAATAACTAACTCACCTAAGTGAACAACAGGGATGGTTGGTAAATGGAGTTTGTGAAAGTGAACTTAAGTGAACTAAGTGTATATAAGTGTATATGTAAGTGAATGAAGCCATATAAAGCGTTTCATTGATACTCGCAAGCTAAGTGAATATAAGTGAATATAGAAATTCCCAATAAAACTCGGCTATAGCCAAAAAGCGTTTTATTGAGACTCGCAAGTGAATTGAATATAAAAATTCCCAATAAAACACGGTTTCTAAAGTGAACAACGTAAGAAAATAACTCACTTGCAGAAGTGAACAACAGGAGTGGTTGGTAAATGGAGTTTATTATTTTTTATTTTTTTATAATATACGCGCACATCAAGTGGTTATTAATACCCTTATAATGTTATTAACACAGTGCGAACGGTTAAGAAGGAAGGAAAGGATTAGAGAGGAGGTGCCGATGCACATCATTTTTAAACTTCTGTGTATTACAATGAGAGGGGAAAACAGAGTCAGGTAAAGCATTCCACATACGAGTAGTACGGCTAAAGAATGAATCTCTATATTTCACTGTACGACCGAAATTGGGCTGAAGGTAAAACTGATTTGCATTCCTTGCGAGGCGTGTATTGCGGTTAAATTGCTTAAGGGGAGGAATGCAACTGGCTATTTCGTCCGAGCATTGTTTGTAAAAAAACCTATAGAAAAGAGAGAGACATGAAACATTACGACGATGATCAAGACAATCAATTGATTCAACAATTGAACTATCACCTATCAGTCTTAATGCTCTGTTTTGAACCTTATCGAGTAGGCACAATGATGTTTTTGGAGCACCTGACCAGATATGTGAATTGTACTCTAACTTAGGACGGATGTAGGCTTTATAAATAGTAGCCAGATCAGAAGGGGTGAAAAATTTCCTGCACCTTTTAAAGAAAAGTTAAAAGTTTATGGAATAAAGTTGTATGAGTGAGTACACCGTTTTATTGAGCGCCTAAGTGAAGTGAATATAAAAATTCTAAATGAAACACGGCTAAAGTTGCATTAGTCAGTACAGCGTTCTATTGAGCGTATTATTGAAGATGACTATAAAATTCAAAATAAAACACGGTTTATGAGTTATGACTGCTTACCATTTGTTATGGAATGACAATAAATGGGTCTGACAAGTGGAAATAGATCAATTAACAAACACGAAATGTTGCTTCCCCATTAAAACCTGGTTTACACGGTAGACACATTTGATTTTGCTGCAATTGAGCAAAAAAAAGAAAAACATGGACGACCAAACCTCCCTGTCATTTGAACAAAAACCCTTTTATGAAAGTACAAGTGGTTGCCCTGTGCTGACCACAGGGCAACCACAGGGTTGCAATGAACTCTACCTCTGAACACAAAAACAAATCAAACTGAGCTAAAAATACTCAGTATAGGTTTGATTTTGTGTTCAGTGGTAAAATCTATTGCTGAGCTGATGGTAACAGATTTGCTGAGTTGCGACAAAAAGGCACCTAATATTTGCAAATTTCGTAGGTACGTTTTCCTCGCAATCCAGCTTAATGAGTTAAAGTACTCAGCATTGATGTCTTTATTTGTTCATTGCTGAGTTGATTAAAATAATGAAAAACTGCGACAAAAACACAAAATGGGACAACTTTGACGCAGTAGACAAAGACAGTGGTTGTAAATGTGCATAAAGTAAATTATTGCTGCTTCTTAACTGACTCTGAACTGAAGAAACAAAACACAAACGTCCAAGACTCATCCCCATACATCCTCAGTGCGTTCAAGTGCTGCGAAACCAACAGCGCTACCAATAGCTGGCCATTAAGAGATACAAGGTACATAGTATAGTAATCATCTAATCATAATGCTATTATTAGAAAAACGAATTAGTTCGTTCGTTTTCAGTTCAAGCTCGTAAAGTTTTCCCATAAATCAGACAACTATGCCAGACAATAATAAGTTTTATTATCGAAAACTGAATCATCAAAATTCACTTTCCAGACAAAAGCCAAAATCATAGAAAAAAAAACGCAGCATACCTCAAAACCTAGTTGCAGAGACTTTTTTAAATCATCTCAATATTCATAAATTTTCGATCGTCGATGCTCTCAAATGTAAGTTTTCAAATATGCTTTTGTTTAATTTTTACAAAACCAACCCAGGCATGTGTCATATAAAAATAGAATAAACAGGCTCGCTTATATTCCTCGTACACATATCTTACAGGCGAACGTAAAAAGTCGTAAAAGTAATAAACTGAAAAGAAGGAGACACAAGCTAACTATAATCAAACATATCCAGTTGACAGTAGACTCCTCTGACAGATACAGTACGGAATGAATGGCTGCGTTCGGATTCTTACCTAAGACGAACTAGATACCTTTCGTGACATTTGTTGTTAGTGTAATCCCATGTTAAAAAGCAGCTGACTGCAAAACATCTTTTGAGGGGAAAGCGATCCAAAGGTACCTTAAAAATCATGGTATAGCAAGCTACCCAATTTGAAATTTGAGAACAGCTGACTTGGATTCATTTTTGTTTTGCTTTCTGTCATAGTGCTTTGTTGCAAAATTGTTTTTTGTAAACATAAAATTTAAAATATGGTGCTCCTAATTAATCTAAACGACGTTGTTTACGAAGTAAACGATTGTGAAGAAGTTTGCAATCGAATAATAAGTGGTACGTGTTGTTTGCAATTTTTAAAACACATTTGGTTTGGTTTGTTTTCACTTCGATTTATCAGCTGTTTCTGATTTGACAGATACCTAATCTTAGTCGTTCGAAAACTTACCCGGATACAAAGGTATCCTAGTTATGCTACCCATTTTTTTTCGAACGCACCCAATGTAAGACGAAAACAAAAAAAAAAAAAAGCTAAACCAAATCTCGACGAGAATTTTAATTCCAATGAAATAAAAAAAAGTACAAATCATGCGGTTATTCTATTTTAAGCACCAGACGGTGACGGCTGCGATGAGATGATGGTCGTCTGTTTGAAGGCACATTTTTGACACAAAAATCGATGGTTTTTGCTTTTAATTCAAAGCAAATGTTCGTTTTTCAATTTTCAGTTTTCATTACAACCGTCATCCGATGATTGTTGGAGATCTCAGTAATATTATAATAATACCGCAACGCACAACCCGCCCACCCCGGACCAGCACTGTTCTGTTATTCAAGGGTTGGCAACAACAAAACGAAAATGCTTGCGTGCCTACGTCATTGTCTGACAGCTATCGCCGATTGCGCGATATTTCGCGATATATTCGCGATGATCTTTAGCCAATCAAACATACTAGACTATAAATATATGCACATTTTTTGAGAATGTATATATTGAAGAAACATGTATTTTCAGTGTTTCCGAAGGTTAATACTACATACACTTTGTATGTTGTCACAAGCTAGCTAGAGCTGCCAAAAAAATACTTAATCTACGAACACCAACTGCTATGTCTGGTGTTGATCTAGAGCTAGACAATAGATCTATAGCAGACTGCGCTTTGTTATTTTCATTCAGTATGTTGGTAAAATAGGAAGTTTTATTATTCGACATCATTGCTTTTTTTCAAATTAGATAGACAGGGTATTTTTTAATTTGCTCAGTGAGAATTGTGCAGCTGCTTTTTGAGTTAATGAATGGATAAAATGTGTGTTGGGAGAGGATCAATTCAATCAGTGGGCATTGTTTTCCAATATTAGTTCTTGTGATGTTTTATATTGTTAGCCGTGTTTTATTGGGAATGTCTATATACACTTCACTTTCGAGTCTCAATAAAACGCTTTTTTGGCTATATTCACTTACCAAGTTCACTTTCGCATAAACGCCATTTACCAACCATCCCTGTTGTTCACTTCGGCAAGTGAGCTATTTTTGTCCACTTACGCTATTAACTTTAGAGCTGTTGTTTTTCCATGAGCGATGTTTTGCGATGTTTTGCTATTCTGTGCTAGAGCATTTTACATATTTAAAAACGAAGTTATCTTTTAGGGGCTTAACAAATAAAGTGCTGACTAATGTGTTTTAAGGTGCGCTTTTGTCGTAGCTCAGCAATCCTATACCTATAGCTAGCTCAGTAATGGATGTTACTACTGAACACAATACTCGTAGATACAGAGCAAAGCTCTTTTGGCTTAGTTTTATATGTTTTTGTGTTCCGTTTGAGAGTACATTGCAGAGCTAACTATAGGATTACTGAATACTGAGTAGTGACAATCTTTGTGGGAACAAGAACTTTGTGGGAAGAAAGAATAGTGATCAACACTATGTATATCCAGAATCTCAGTGGTCTACGAGAGCCTTTGCGTAAATGTCCCATCGGATGAATTCGAATGACAAAATCAACGGTGGACTTCAGCAGTCAAAAAAAGCAGAAACCTCTGAAGGAGCTACTCCAACATATTTGGCTTAAAGGTCTTTCAGGGTCTTTCAATACTAGAACAGGGTATTGAAGTAGAGATGGTGGCGGATGAGCTCCTGGTGAGCCAACGGCAGCACTCACACCCTTGCAGCGGGGTACTGACACTGGATATTCCAGCCCTTTATATCCGAAGGGATCCAACAGGACCTGGCCCTCAAGGTTGGGGGTTGTGCGTGGAGTTAACTACCCAACCACGTAAGAAGCATCAAGTTCCGAAACAACCAATAACTTCGGACAACGATAATTATTTCAAAGTTGACGACCCAAGCAAACGTAAAAAGGACAAACACCACCGGATCTGCACGTGGAACGTAAGATCTCTTAACGGATTAAGTGCAGCTAGAGAATTCGCGGATGCCCTGGACTGCTGCCAAACAGACATAACGGCCATCCAAGAAGTGCGTTGGAGTGGACCGGGCATAAAGAAGATGAAAAACTGTGACATCTACTATGGCGACTGCTACAGACAACAGAAACAGCGCTTATTTGGGTGCGGATTTGTCGTTAGAGGAAGACTCAGGGATAAGGTGATTAGCCAAAATCCAGTTAATGAGCGTATAATACCATCCGCATCAGGGCTTAATTCGCCAACATTAGCCTAATATGCACCCAAGCCCCCACAGAAGAGAAAGACGACAATTCCAAAAACTGTTTCTACGAGCTAATCGAAGACACAACGTGAAAATCGTTCTTGGCGACTTTAACGTAAAACTAGGGAATGTCCTCCATCTTTGGAAATACAATCGGTAAGCATAGCCTCCATGACAAAACCTCCGAAAACGGACTGAGGCTAATCGATTTTGCTGCGGGACTAAATCTTGTTGTAAGTAGTACACGCTTCCCGCATCTCAAAATTCATAAAGGTACATGGCGATCCCCAGATCAATCAACCGTCACAGTCGCTACTGAGGATCTGGAAAGATCACTTCTGCAGACTGCTTAACAGCGATGAGCACACAAATTCCGCTGTCAGGCAGATTTCTCCATTCAGCTTGAACGATGATCAAGAATGCCGTCCTCCCGACCTAGAGGAAGTTAAGCTTGCCATATGCAAACTTAAATCAAATAAGACTGCAGGTGCAGATGGCCTTGATGCCGAACTTTCCAAGGCAGCTGGAGATCGGTTGGAAAGGAACATGCACCAGCTGATCTGCATGATATGGTCGGATGAAAGCATGTCCGATGAATGGAACCTCAGTATCGTTTGCCCGATCCTAAAGAAAGGAGACCCTCACAATTGCGCCAATTATAGAGGGATAAGCCTCCTTAACGTCCCTTGTCTGCTGTAATATGTGAACGTCTGAAACCCCACACGTCAACAACTTGGTAGGTCCTTATCAATGTGGTTTTAGACCAGAGAAGTCCACAATAGACCAAATTTTCACATTGGAAAATATTATGATAGGGACCTTCTAAATCTTGGAGGAGTAATACATTCCTTCCAATATGCTGTCCCAGGGATCCAAAATGAAATACTCGATGCTACTATTACGGTACAAGAAGTGAGTCAAGCACTCGACTGTTTAAGAAAGGGGCTGAGTATCAGGTCCAGACACCACTCCGGTAGAATTTTATAAGAATAACTCGAACTTGCTGAAAATCAAACTCTGCCACTTCCTGAACAAAGTCTTTGAACATGAAATGGCACCGCAAGGATTCAAAGAAAAGCATTGATTTTTCCGATACACAAGAAAGGATCATAAACTAACCCAGAAAACTATAGGGGAATCTCGTTCCTGAATGCATCTCATAAAATTTTTACGGTGATCCTCAAAAAGCGGCTGGATGAATGGATAAGGCAGAATAATATCCTGAAAGAATACCAGGCAGGGTTCAGGTCAGGTTACTCTACAGTAGATCAACTGTTTGTCCTTATAAGCATTGTGGAATCGTTCCAAAATCAAAACAAAAAAACTTTTCACGTTTTCTGTTGATTTCAAGACAGCTTTCGACTCCATTGACAGAAATGCGTTGCTTTATAAGCTGTACTTGAAGGGAGTATAGGTTTGGAACAGTCTTACAAAACTTATACATTGGAAACCAAGCTGCTATTTGGAATGGAGAAGAGATGTCAGACTGGTTCGACACAAAATCAGGTGTGAAACAGGGATGTGCCTTGAGCCCAACATTGTTTTCGTTATTTATAGATGATCTGCTGGATGGACTTCCGGGGGGTGTTCTTTATGCAAATACATGCATTAAGGGACTGATGTTGCGGATGATGTGGTGTTGTTAGAGGAGCTACTCTGAAAGTCTTCAACTAATGATAAACCGGCTTGGAGACTACTGTATGCTCTGGAAGTGAACCAAGAAAAATTTAAAGCTATGATTTAAAAAAAAAAGGTGTTAGAAGAAGTCTAAGGGTCAAATGGAACTACAATGGCGGAGAATTAGAACTGGTGAATGAGTTCAAGTACTTAGGTGTGCTTCTTTCGTCAAACCTCAATTTGAGTAAACACCTCAACGAAAAACTAGCAAAGGCAAAAGCTGCAATCAATGCGACGTGGAAAGGATGTTTTTCAAATGGAGCAATTGCTCATAGCAGTAAATAATAGAGTCTTTGAAGCAGTGGCTGAATCAGTTTTGTTCTATGGGGCACAGGTGTGGGGATATAAAGAACATGAGGCAGTAAAGAAGCTCCTACGGTTCTATATAAAACGAATTTTCTATATTCCTGCTAATGCGCCAAATTATCTGCTGATGATCGAAACTGGTGTGGTACCCGTGGCGTAATGGTTAGCATGTCCACTTGCTAACCCAGAGGTTCAAGGTTCGAATCCCAGCAGAGGCAAAAATGTTTTTCCACGGGTATCGCCTTTCGCGAGGAATTGGCAATGAAAAGCGCTTTCTCAATTAGCCGTTCGGAACCGGCAAAAAATTGTAGGTCCCCTTCACAAGGGATGGTTGTGAGAAATGCGCTAGGCCCAAGGGCTCCTCGATCTGTTGCGCCACCCTATTTATTTATTTATTTTTGATCGAAACAGGACTTTCACCCTTGTTTATAAAAACATTAAAGTTGCAGATAGACTACATACTGAAGGTAATGAAAATGGCGGATACAAGGCTTCCAAAAATAGCGGGGGAAAACGAGACAAGCTGGTATGCGGAATGGATGGATCTGGCGCTTCAATGCAAGATGGAGTTTGATCGTAGCATTGGAAATGTAGATAACTGGGGTTCAATTTTACATCAGCTGGTGGAGAAAGTTGATGAACTGAAGCTACTGGAGTACAGAGAAGAAGCAAAAGCTTCGGTACATAGAGCAGTGCTTGGACCACAATTTGATAGGAAAAAAATACTTACATGATAAAAACAGTGTTCAGGTTATATCAATGATGATGAGGTTGAGAGGTGGAATTATAATCCTGAATTGAGTACCACATACGGAAGATCTACTTTATCTTTGAATCTATGCAACAGGAGAGAACGAAAAGATGTCTTACACTTCATTGTCCAATGCTAAGGGAAGTGAGGCATCAGGTATTTGGAAAAACTAACTTTCGGACGTAGAGAGTATAAAGGAGTTAAACGAGCTGAATGTGGAAAAACTTTTTAAATTTGCCAAAAATGCGCTAACTTATAGGAATAAAATAAGGAGTAGGAACTTTTGATATAACTTATTTATTGTAATTTTTAAATGATCTGCAGCGATCATGAATAATAGTCGATCGGGAAGACGCATATTATGTTTTTGTATTATTTTAAAGTGGCAATAAATTAATTTGAATAAAAAAAAACTATCTAATCTAAATCTAAAATCTAATTTAATTGCAAAATAAACACAAAAAAGTTTAGATATCGGTCTCCAAAGACCTAGAACGTCTTATATCGGTCTCCAAAGACCTACAACCCGTCTTGCTGGGGGTGCCTGGAATGATTTGGTTAGTGACTTCAAAGTCGACTCGGTACCGTACTCGGACCATCTCCCCATCATAACGACCATCCAAATAGAAGGTACGGAATCGAATGGAAATATGATTATGACAATGCTACCTAAATTGAAGTGGGTGGAAAACAAAGCAATTAGTTATCGCTGGAGTCTTGACACTTCGCTCAGAAGTCAGATCGCCTCTAATTTTGCAGATGTCACAACCTGCATTAGATCTTCCTACACTGTCGGCAGAAGTCACCATCGAAATAACCCGAGACAAACTGCCCCCTGGTTTGATGAGGATTGCAAAAATGCCCGAAATAAATCATTTGGATGGCTGAGAGCAATCCGCACTGGTAATGACCAATTCAGCAAAAATCAGTATTTGGATGCAAATAAAGAGTTTAAATTATTATGTAAAAGCAAAAAAGAAAAGTACTTTGAGGCGGAGTCTAGACAACTAGCACAGGCTAGTAATCAAACCAAGTTTTGGAATAAAATTAGAACTTTTAATGGAAACAAATTTACAATAAATCAAGATTTAACCCCGGATATCCTGTTGCTCCATTTTAAGGAGCTATTGAATCCGCCTTCTAACAATATCGCTATTGCCTACGCTGCACCGAACATGGATAACCAGTTGCTGGATGTGCATATAACTAGTGAAGAAATAATTTATGCTTTGAAGAGCTTAAAGGATGGAAAGGCTGCAGGATCTGATGGAATTCCTGAAGAGTTCTACAAATATGGAACCACAGAGTTAATAAATAAACTAAATGTGCTTTTTAATGAAGTTATGGATACAAGCAGTATACCGCAGGAGTTTAAGGAAGCTCTTAGCTCAATCTTTAAAAAAGGAAACACGAGGAATCCGGAAAATTATCTTGGGATAAGTTTCCTTAACTCATCTTACAAAATATTTACCGCTCTTCTGCAAAGACGACTAAGCAACTGGATTGACCAAAATAGTCTAATAAAGGAAACCCAAGCTGGATTTAGGTCAGGATACTCGACGACAGACCATATATTTGTGCTAAGAAGCATCGCAGAAACATTTTTGAGAAATGGGAAGAAGCTGTACTGTTTTTTTTTTGTCGATTTTAAGGCAGCGTTTGATGGGGTGGACAGGCATGCCTTAATTTATAAACTCTATACAATAGGAATGTCCAAAAAGTTTGGTAGAGTTCTTCAAAATCTTTATGGCGATACCAAAGCGGCGGTATGGAATGGCGAGGAAATATCTGAATGGTTTCAAACTGAATCAGGAGTTCGTCAGGGTTGTGCCTTAAGCCCTCTCTTGTTTGCACTGTATATTGAAGTTTTTTCTGACTGTCTGTCTGGAGGAATAAAGTACGCAGAAACTGTTAACAAGGCGCTTTTCTACGCTGATGATATAGTCTTGTTCGCTTCTTCACCTGAATCGCTTTTATTTGAACCTGAACAAGTCCAAAGTAATGATTTTTAAAAATGGTGGTGCAATAAACTGCTCAAATGAAAGGTGGTCCTATAACGAGGAAAGTATTGAAGTTGTTAAGGACTATAGTTATCTTGGGGTCTGTTTTACAAAAACCTTAGCTTGGAAAAGCATTTCAAAGAAAAATTTGTCAAGGCCAAGAATGCCATTGGTGCTACATGGAAAAAATGTTTCGCTAACAAATACATTGCCCATAGTAGTAAGTATCGTGTTTTTGAAGCAGTGTCGGAGTCGATCATGCTTTACGGATCTCAAGTACGGCGATACAAAAAATATGAAACTGTTGAAGCACTTTTGAGGTTTTATGTGAAAAGGATATTTCGTCTTCCTTCGAATACCCCCGACTACATTGTGATGTTGGAAACAGGACTCTCCCCGCTCTTCATTCGTACACTTAAGCTGCACATAGACTATATAATCAAGGTTTTGAATATGTCTAACGAAAGATTACCAAGAAAGGCGGCGCTACAAGCTATTGATCGAAGAAGTAGTTGGTATGCGAAGTGGTTGGAGCTGGCGCAGTGGTGTGGTATTCAACTAAATCTGAACTTACAAAACATCAGTGAATGGAAAAGCTCTCTCTACAAACTAATTGAGACTGTGGACGTAAAATATCGCGAAAGATATATAGAAGAAGCTACTAGTTCAGTGCATAGATCGATACACAATAGATTATGTCACAACCTGGGCCCTAAAAACTATTTTCGAGATGAGTACAGTGTTGATCAAATATCAATGATGGTAAGTCTCAACTTTGTTCCCCATAGAGATGACCTTCCGGTATTATGTAATTCATGTAATCAGAAAGAAAGAGAAGACAAAAAGATCTTATTATGGCTGCAAGGTCTTAAATGAAGATGAGATGTTATCATTCTTAAATGAAATGGAAGTCCCAAAGCTCTTCAATTACTGCAAGGTGGCACTGGCTTTTCGTGAAAGGCTAATTAATGAAATGTTTTAATTCACTCAGGTTTTATCATCCTTTTGTTTATTTTTTTTTTGTGATGTTGTATTACTTATTAAAGGATCAATTTAAATTCATATTTGCTTTACTACTTGCAATTTTGAATCGGTTAAATGTAACCAAACTTATATAATTATTTGTCAATCTAGCAGACGGTAATGCCATGCTATATCTGATATTGTATATTATTAATTGTTTTATAAAATGTTGAATAAAAATCACTTAATCTATCTAATCTCAAAAGGTCCACATAAAGCTGAAAAAATTTAAATTTAAATAAAATCACAACTGCTTGTTCCAAATAATGTTTTTACAAGCACTTCATATATTTCTTAACTCTATAAAAATCAAAAATCTATAATTACGAAGTAAAAGCTGCCGTATTTATAAACAAAATTTAGACGCTGATTAAGCTAAAACACCTCTAAGTAGCACATTCCATATTGCTTCTCGTTCCTTAAATGTGTGTTAGTTTATTTAAAGTCTAAAATTTCTTTATAAATACGTTCAACTGGCGAAAGTTATTTCATATCAATAATAATCAGATCACATCTGAACAAGTTTTAAGTGATACACAAATTCAAAATGAGATTAAACACATAAGAATTGGGTAAACGTTTGTCGGTCTATTCATTGTGAAATGCCAAAACGTACCAAAAATTTAACGCCAATTGTCAGATTGACAATCACAAGAAAGTTACCAATTTAAAAACCATACCTTTCAAAAAACAACCGAAAGAAATATGGCGAGTTGAACCAGGGCTTTTGAAATAAATTAGCAGGCGTTGTTCTGCATTTAGTTCATTTTCATTTAGAGATGGCAAAACGTACTGACCACAAATATATACCCCTTACCAATTTAAAAACAAACCTGCAAGAAAACACCCTTTACCTATAGCTGCATGACGGGGCCATAACTAGTCCCTCAAAGAGAAGAGATAGTTCAAATTTAAACTACATTTAAAATTAGATACGCCATCAAATATGGCCAGAAAAAAAATTAGATGGGAACCTATTAACTGACTGTCCAACATAATGTGATGATGTAGAAAAGATTAAGAAATTTTTATTTAAAGCCATCATTGATTCAATTTCAAGTTTGTATCAACAGAGCACAAAAAAACTAAATTCAACGAATCGCATGTGGCTCTTTATAAGTACATCCCCCCCGATGAGTGCAAATTTCTACCCGAAACAAAAACCAAATTTTATAACTCAGTGCTATTGCCTTTTTTTGTTGCTGTTTTTCAAAGAAAATCCAAACACGCAAAATAAATACATAGCTAGAATTAGATGTTCCTAAAAAGCAAACAACAGAATGCTGTCTTGTCAAAGAAAAATAAACAAACTTGAACTGAGGCAATGTAGAGGTATGTTCAAAAGAATGTATCTTGTTTTGGCTATGTTCCCAGTTATTACAACAGGTAGGGCAATGGCCATCAGCCATCACACTAAATACAGCATGCATGTTAAATGAGAATAAAAAAAAATCACCCAGTTGAATGTTTTGTATGTAAGTGGTGGAAAAGATAAGTGAGTGAGAACGTTCAATAGAATACATACAGTGGGATGGGAGAGTAAAAATTAAATACGTAAGTTGTCATTTTGTAATTCTTTCGTAAAAAAACAACTTCAGTTGAACAAAATGCATCCAAACCAAATTTATGACGTTTTACTCGAGATAATTATCTTTCAAAATTACAATTCTCCAAAGTATGTAGGAATTCGGTTGAAAAACAGACTGTACCTGAAAAAAAAAACGCTTAGACTTTTTCTTTTTTTGAAAAGCATGGACTTACTCAAATGATAAACTGCCTAGTAATAAAACTCATTAAAACTTGTGAGTTGTTTGTTGTTATTTAATAGTTTAAGAGGAAGTGAAATTTTTCAAGTCCCCTAACATGGCGTACCTACTCAGTCATACCTTCAAACTAAAAATGTCTACTTTCGACTTTAAAAGTACAGGGAGTTTTAAAAGAAAGGTTATTTTTGCTTCGCCAACTGCTTGAAAGCATATCGAATCTGAGCAGCGCGGGGGTATGCGAGTCGGTTGCGTGGCTCTTGGGAGTTCCGTCACCATGCAAAAACTTTTCAAAAACGCGTAAGAGATTTTGTAGTATCTTAGGCTTTAATGTAAACGGCCCGTCAAGCATCTCTCTCATTCGAAAATAGTTCAAGAAGTATAAAAAGACCAACTCAAGCTACGACATAAAACATGGACAGTAGACTGGGCCATTGAGTAAAAAAAAGAATCAACAACGAAAAAAAACGTGAACGTTTTATTTTTTTTATTTTTTTCTGAAGGAAGCACTTTGTGAAAAAATGTTAAAAGACCTTTTTTTTAGAAAATTAAATTTTCTTTAACAAACATGTTTGCAACTTTGAAAAAGATCAACTTAAGCTACGACATAACATAAAACATGGACAGTAGACTGGGCCATTGAGTAAAGAAAAGAATCAACAACGAAAAAAAACGAGAACGTTTTATTCTTTTTCAAGTTTAATCGCGATTAACTTCTGAAGGAAGCACTTTGTGCAAAAATGTTAAAAGACCTTTTTTTTAGAAAATTAAATTTTCTTTCAAACATGTTTGCAACTTTGAAAAAGATCAACTCAAGCTACGACATAAAACATGGACAGTAGACTGGGCCATTGAGTAAAAAAGGAATCAACAACGAAAAAAACGAGAACGTTTTATTTTTTTTCAAGTTTAATCGCGATTAACTTCTGAAGGAAGCACTTTGTGCAAAAATGTTAAAAGACCTTTTTTTAAGAAAATTAAATTTTCTTTAACAAACATGTTTGCAACTTTGAAAAAGATCAACTCAAGCTACGACATAAAACATGGACAGTAGACTGGGCCATTGAGTAAAAAAAAGAATCAACAACGAAAAAAAACGAGAACGTTTTATTTTTTTTCAAGTTTAATCACGAATAACTTCTGAAGGAAGCACTTTGTGAAAAAATGTTAAAAGAACTTTTTTTTAGAAAATTAAATTTTCTTTAACAAATATTTTTGCAACTTTTCACATATTGATTTGTACGTGAGTTAAGAAACTCCAAAATAAAAGAGCAAAATCTAAAAACATACCATTTTTCAAAGCTTGATTACTCGGAAACGGTTAGTCTGACAAAAATTTTTAATAAGACCTTTTTTAAAAAATATTTGTCGTTAAATTTGTTGGGCTCAAAATAATTGAACAGGTTTAAGGCTCAAGTAAGGTTAGGTCTAAGAAATATAAAACACGATTTATAGTCCTCTAAATATTTTTTTTTTTTTAGCTCAAACTTTTTTGGAATTTTTTTTTTTGCTATCCCGCAATATTTTCAATATGGTTTTTGAAACAAAAAAAAATTTTTTTTGGCCCAGTCTAATGGACAGTGTCAACCAAAATAGCAAATATCACTTGTCAATCCGTCATTGGCAATATTGTAAGAAACAAACTCTCAAAGAGTGTAAAAAATAAGTAAACAAGGTGGCACAACAAAGTTATGGATAAATCAGGGTCTAACACAATTTGAGGACCTATACATTTTCATGCCGATTCCGAATAGCTTATTTAGAAAGCGCTGCTTTTCATTGCAGTCTTCACTTTTAAGTTTCACTACAACCGTCAGACGATGAATGTTGGAGATCTCAGTAATATCATAATAACACCACAACTCACAACCCACCCACCCCGCACTGTTCTGTTTAATTTAAGGATTGACAACAACAAAAAGAAAATGTCTGACAGCAACTGCTGATTGCGATATTTCGCGAAATGTAAGCTTATTGAAAAGTGCTTTTCATGGCAGTGTTTTATTCTCGGAGGAATTGCCAATGTTCAGATATGAGATTCCTTTATAGTTCATGGCGAAAGAACTATCGCCTTCTTTGAATATCAGAAATATAGTGGCTTTCTTAGAGTTTTCTGGAAACCCCTACCTTTGCAGTATTCTATTTTAAAATCTTATGAAATAAACATAAAAAAGAGTTCATAAAATAAAACAAATTAATAAATAGGTTGATGCAACAGAGCGAGGAGCCCCGGGGTCTAGCGCATTTCTCACAACCATTCCTTGTGAGGGAATGGAGGGGACCTACAATTTTCTGCCGATACGAAACTGCTAATCGAGAAGGCGCTTTTCATGGCAAAGAACTTACTATCGGAGGACTTGACAAAATGCGCCGTGAGAGAGTACACATAAATGGCGTACGTTCAGAATTTGAAGAGTTCCTGTAGCTTAACCACTCTCGTGTTCTTATTAAACTGGATGCTTTCAACCTGAGAATACTTTTTTCGGAGTGAATCTATTTGACAGCTGCTACTTGATTCATGCTCAGTTTGACTTGAAACTTTGTCGTGGAAGAATTGCCACCGAGCACAGCGTACGTTCGGTAAATTGTCTCGAAACGAAATCGCTCCTGACGTAATTTTTACATAGTTTCGAGTTTGATACCTGAAAGTTATTCCCAAAACTGTATGATTTAACAACACCGCTGGAGTATTTTATGTGGTCATGTGTAGGTTAAGTTGCTTGTCTATGCAGATAAGAAAAGATAAGACAGTTGACCTTTGAAGAGAATATTCGGCCCGTTATTGCTGACACACGGCTCCGCGGTCGAAAATCGTGACTTTCGGCAGGAATTTACTCAAGCAGCGACAACCTACTTACGCAAAATCATTTTTAATACATAATGGCAAACCCTCATCTTTACAATAAAGCTAATTTTTTGTCCATAATAATTATATGCGTTTTATTTCTTCATTAAACACCCTTTACATATTGAATTTCGGTCGCCACTGTATATAACTAGTACCAACCAAATTCGAAAAACAAAAAGTTTTAGCTGTGGGGAATCATGCAAGCGCAACCTAATATGACAACAACACACGTGGGTTTTTTACTAATCACATTCCAAGCAACTCAGAGATAGTACAAGTGAAGCGAGCAGCATGATGATTAATTGGCAGCGGCATTGCCACACATGCAAACGTTAACATTATAAGTTATTGTTTGGGAGTGCCACAACAAAATGCATCATAATGGCCAGGTGACCTGGTAATGGACTGCGCTTCGTTTCACATAAAAAAATGTGGTGGTGTTACTGGTCAGTTCAATAGTAAAAATCAGTACATGTACATTGTACAATAGTAAAAATATTCATTAACATGTGAGTCTACGTTTACCTAGTGCGATATACTCATATATCAAACACCTCCGTCTTAATAGCCACAAAAATTTTACATGCATTTACTTGCACTCCTTTTTCTGACCATTTTCATCCAAGCGAATGTACATTCTAGATACAGCAAAATTTATTTTGTAAGTGTAGCAAGTGTACAAGCAGATGTGTAAGTTTTCCACACAATTCCTTAGCTAACATTGGTGTAATACTGGTCAGTTTTATGTAACAAAATCGATGTATTACAAGTGTAAGACGTGTAAATTATATTTGGTGCACGTAGCAGTCAGCTACGGCCGTTACTTGCCGCCAGCATTTGCCGGCAAACAGCGGCAGAAACCACATACGAACAACTTGTAAAATAGTATAGTATATTTATTATTTATTTCCTTAACAATTTTTCTGATATGTGTTAAAATATACAAATAAATTAAAAAAGAGAAATACTACGTGTAACACGTATATGCTAGATACAGGAACTCACGGTGAGTGTTGTGAATTACTAACACCAAGCTGATTAACAGCTGATCATATGTAGTCGACTCCAAAGATGAATTTGCTAACATTAGGACATCAGAGTACATAATAGGTCCGTTCGTTGAACTTTCCCCAGGGTTGACCCAGTTTTCTTGACAACCCTATGAATTGTTAAAAAAACCTGGGTTTTCCAGTCCTCAAGAAACGGTAAACCACAAATCACACATCCCTGTCATTAAAAAAATATACATACATGCCATTTGACTGCCCTCAATTCGCCACAGCAAAAACCTATGGCGATTTGAGGGAAAACCTAGGACAACCCTAGGGCTCAAAAACACTCAATTTGACATTCAGGGCGTCTTTAGGTTTCTCAAAAAACGCTTTGTAGCGACCCCAGGGCGACCCTAGGGCTTCAACGAACAAACCTAAGCATTGCTTATTGTTATCCTCTTAGAAAAAAGATAAATTAGATTTACTCAGGCTTGACCAAAAAAACAGCTTATCCAGGAAATCACAACACATCTCTGTCATTTAAGGCAATTTTAGGCGATGATAAAAACCACATTGCTTAGCATTCCAGGGTAGTTGGGTTTTTTTTTAAAAACACACTTTTTGACAATCCCATTAAACAAAGCCAGGGCCTCAACGAACGATCCTTATTCAATTTCTTGGTTGTTGTAAAGGGTCTGCAATTTTTTTTTTCAGCTAGTGCTTATTTCGTGAATGGTAACACTTAGCTCGTATTTGATTTGACAGATAATTAGTTTTATCCTTCCGCTAAACGAATATGGTTTGTGTATACGTTTGAACAACGCTGGGAAATATTGCAACATTACTTTGAAAATCCGATGCCAATTTTGCCAAAAAAATCATCTTTTCAGATGAAGCTCATTTTGATCTTGGGCGGGTATGTAAACAAGCAAAATTGTCGCATTTGGGACACAGAAAACCCGATACACCCAAAACAAGTCAATGTTTGGTGCGAATATTGGTCCAGAGGCATTCTATAAAAATGAGCAAGGAGTGGCCGTTACAGTCAATGGCGATCATTATCGGGCCATGTTGAACGAATTTTTGTTCACAAAAATTGAAGAGGAGGATATTGGCAACATTTGGTTTCAACAGGACGGCGCTACGTGCCACACAGCCGAAGCTACACCCGATGTTTTGCGCCCTGTTTTTGAAAAAAAAAAGTTATTTGGCGGACCCTTTACTTTTTTGCCTTCCTTAACTCTGAGACCCGTTTTTAAGGCTTTTGTTTAAATGCTCGACAAAGCACCTATGACATCGCACTTGCTGTACAGCTACATAAATACATAGGTTGGCGCAAGAGAGATGGAGCCCCATTTTGCCTTGTGAGGGAATGGAGAGAGAAATCTCTTTTCATGGCAATGTATATTTACCATCCGAGGACTTGCCAATCCCTCGCGAAAAGTGATACCCGTGGAAACAAATTTTTGGTTTCTGTTTTGATTCGAACCACAAACCTCCCAAATATGTCGGAGTTGATCATTGCTTTTTGACTACGAAAGTCCATCGTAAGTAGTTCGACATCATCCGTTGTGTCATCCCCCATAAGCTTTGGTAGACCATTCGGATTTGGACAGTCAGTGATTATCCATTACCAATTTTTACTTGCGATTATAGGTACTATAAGGCAAGTCTTGCAATCGTGCAGAAAAAAAATTTTGAGATAACAATTAAACATGACATTACGATGATAGAGAATACGAAAAAAGTGGGTCCTGCAATTCTGTCTGTCTGTCTGTCTGTCTGTCTGTCTGTGTGTCTGTGTGTCTGTCTGTCTGTCTGTCTGTATATGGATCTACAGCCTGAACCAATGGACCGATTTTCTTCAAAATTTGCAGTTAGGGTCTGTGGAGCATCCTACAGAGAGGTTTCTGGAATTGGGTCTCTAGGTCTTGAAATAACGGTACCTGCCATACAACCGATATGATAATACTTATTTTTCTCGAAAACGGCTCCAACGATTTCGATAAAATTTTGTGTGAAGGATTAATTTAGGATTGTTTTTCTTATGATGTATAAAAATTTTTTGGAAAAGGCCTAAAAACGGTACCTCCCATAGTACCGTTTTTTTTTAAACCGACTTTCTCGTTAATGGCTGACACGATCTTGACGAAATTTTGGATTCAAAAAGTCGTAAACTGTTAAAGAAAGACTGCATATCAATATTTAAAAAAACTTAATTTTGGAAATTTTTATAAATTTTTTAAAAAAATCTTGAGTTTTGAAAGTAACTTCGAAACTATAACTTTGATTTTTTTCAAATTTTTTGTCAAAATAACTCCTGTTAAGATCTAGAACTTTGCATACTCGACTTTTAAAAAACAGTTTTTAAAAAAAAGTGAAAAATAAAAAACCGTTTTTTGGAAAAACTGCTCCAACGATTTTGATTAAATTTTCATCATTCATGTGTATTAGCGATTGCAAAAGAATGGCGTTTTTAGATTTTCGCTTGAAACCTTTGGAATATTTAATTTAATTTTTTCATTATTTTGCGTGATTTAATTCAATTTCCATAATTAATGTATAGTTGGCAACCCTGTACCACAAAATATATTATGAAGAGCTAATACCAAAACCTTTAACTCAGCCTTTAGATTTTGATATCGTATTTAGAACACAATCGCAAGTTCGTGCGACCCAGTCGTGCCCATTTTTTCTTCATCGATTGAAGTGAAATTTGGAATTTGGTACAGGAATAATCCAGAGCCCGAAAAAGGACATAGGGAATAGGCTTTTTAATGCAAATAAAGGACGGCGAAGGATTGAAATAGGCATAGGGGATGAAACTTCGAAACAAATTTTGTAGGTTCTTGATTAAAAATGAATCAACACTACATACATAGCGGCTAGCTTCATATAAAAAAAAAGAGGTTTTTTTCAGGAATCCACTTATTTGTATATATGAAATTTTTCTGTTTTGAGCAGATTGCCAACAAGATGAGCCACATCTTGTTTAAAAGTACCTGTTCTATTCGTCCCCTTAGTTTCGAAAAGAAATTTAATTCATTACCATCATAATTTACGAGACGCTCGACCGGCAATGCCATAACAGATAATAGCTAGGTAGCCTTTACGTGTTTTCTCTCTTAGTTATCACAAAACTGACGCGACTAAGCTAATATATGGTTTCTCACGACCGAGACCGATGCTTCATTTCTGAATGAGCAACAGGCATCTTAATGATTGCTTTTCACACCCTTTGACTCCAAAGAATAATTCTCAAACTGCTAAATTTCAAACTGAAGTTAGAGAAAAACGACAACATCGATTAGCGACTTTGGGCACCAACCATTCTACCATATTCAAACGCCACCAAAATATGATTTTTTTCTTTTTTATGACTGATGATCTAAACTGATAGCTAACCAACACAATAGCGAACAAAACCATTCAAATTTTCTATGACTCATCGAATAGTGAATGTTCATTCCACTGTGGGTGTGGGAGGTATGTATTGCATATCTTCTCCAAAATAGCACTTCCCTACAAAGATGGATGTCCAAAACTAACATGACAATATTTAAAAGATGAGCCATAAAAGTCATTCTTGTCACCGCCGCGCCGCCGCCGCCGCTAGTTTAATTAATTCAATTTCTTAAACGAATAAAACCACTCAACAGCTTCCCGGTGTTATTGATTTCATAACACCAAGCCCTGGAGGGCAAACAATCTTAAAAAAAACTGACGTCATTTAGTGGGTAGAAAGGGGTTAGGTAAGGTAGCTAAGGTAACCAACGAGTATGTCAATTCTTGTTGTGGAGAAAATAGTCAGAGAGAATTTTTTGTTTATTTCTTAATAATTGCAAAATAATTTTAATGATTTTATGACAACGATTTTTGCGTTCCTCTTGTTATGTGTTCTTATTTTTTTTTTTGGTTCTTTTTTTAAAGAGCTAGGAGAATTCACATGGGAAATGTGGCTGCGGGGATGGTTAAAAATAAAATTTTCAGGTTGAGCTAAATAAAATTGAGCACGTATATTTTAGTCTTTACGATTTTATGTGTTTTTTTATTTATTTTTTCTTCTCTGTACAATAGTTTAAAAGTGCCAAGTTGGCTTGTAACTTGAACACATAAACTTTTGTCTCGGAAAAATTCATTATGACATTACATGTGTGTGTGTTGTGTTGTTCTTTATTTTTCGAATAGGTGTTCAATTAGATATTCACAACAAAAATATGTTTTGAAATTTGGAGTTTCATTTTATGAACAAAAGTGAAGTTATCCTTGCAATAGCCGAGTTCACACTTTACAATTAGTTGGACAAACTTCGATTGATGGAAGTTGGATGGTCGGATGTAGTTTGCGTTCACACTTATCGAGCTTGTCGTCCAACTTTATGTCACATATTCCTCCACTCCGTCCAACTTCTAGATTTTCAAAAATATTTGAAAACCATCCAACAAGTTGGTCAAGCGGTCGTCTGAGGGCTCGCACCATCGTTCAAGACAAAGTCTGTCCAACTAATTGTACAGTGTGAACTCGGCTATTCACATTGCATTGATTAACATCCAATTTAATTTGTACCTGGTCTAGAGTTTTTGTGGAGAAAAGAAGTATGAGTATGACGGTATATTTGTGGCCAGTAGGATTTGCCATTTCACATTTTGCAATTAATAGGCTAAGTTCAGAACAGCGCACGCCAATTGTGCAGATTTACATAAAAAAGTTCGCCAAACCTTTCGTTCACTACGTTCATTTTATGGTCGACATAATCGTCTATCCCATCAAGTTATTCTGAAAACGCTGAATCACTTTCGTACCGTACACAATCTAATGGAGTAGTAGCCTCTGCTGGAGACTCCATTACATTCATTAAAACTCACTGTTGGCATGCTTTATGTGCAGGTGGAACCATTAGCTGATTAGCCGAGTTCACACTGTACAATCAGCTGGACAGACTTCGTTTGACAAATATTGGATGGTCGGATGTAGTTTACGTCCAGACTATCAAGCTAGTCGTCCAACTTTGTGTCATATGATCCTTCAAAGTTTTCAAAAATATTTGAAAATCTTCCAACAAGTCGTCTGAGGGTTCACACTATCAGGCTTTGGTCGATCAAGCCAAAGTCTATCCAACTAATTGTACAGTGTGAACGGCTCTATTGACGATACCGCCCAAACTCCAGATTGTCAGCGTCATAGGAGATCGCTGAAGCCCCATGACTGCGATAGTTTTTATCTTCTTCAGAAGAATGGAATTGATATGGCAGAGCTGTGGTTTCAACAAGATGGTGCAAAATGCCACAAAGCGCGCAATATCATCAATTTTATGAGTGCATTCGCATATAGAGTCGTGAGCTTGACTTCACAATTGTGTGATCTCACACCTATGGACTATACTTTCTTTAGGAATATGTGAAGTCACAGGTCTATGCAGACAAATTACAGGCGTTAGACATTTTGGAAGTCAACATTTGTCGGGTAATTGCCGATGTATGTACGGCCCCCCAGTTGTTCGAAAAAAAGATTGATAATTTAACCTCCCGGTTATGCTTCATTCGAAGCCTCCTTGAGAATTATACATATGCGCCAAAAAATTAATCAATAAGAATATCCTTTATGTAGATACCCGTGCGTAATGGTTTCCATCTCAGCCTATTAAGGAGGAAGTTCGCGGTTCGAATCCCAACAGAAAACAAAAATGTTTTTCCACGGGTATCGCCTTTCACGAAGAATTTGCAAGTCCTCCGATAATAGATTCTTAAACATAAAAAGGGCTTTCTCGACTAGTTGTTCGGAACCGTCAGAAAATTATTATAGGTCCATTCGATTCCGTCATAAGGCATGGTTGTGAGAAATGCGCTAGGCCCCGGGGTTCCCTGTTGTCTTGCGCCACCCTATTTATTTTTTGCAACCATTTAAATTTATGAAAAAAATACCTAATTGCTAATTTCTTGATATCACTCACAAAGGTTGGCTCCGTGGTAGCGTGCACCTGGTAGTTTTGCGAAGACCTCAATAAGAAGGATATAAAGGGTCCGCCAAATAACTTTTTTTTCAAAAACAGGGCGCAAAACATCGAGTGTAGCTTCGGCTGTGTGGCACGTAGTACCGTCCTGTTGAAACCAAATGTTGCCAATATCCTCCTTTTCAATTTTTGTGAACAAAAATTCGTTCAACATGGCACGATAACGATCGCCATTGACTGTAACGGCCACTCCTTGCTCATTTTTGAAGAATGCCTCTGGACCAAAATCCGCAACAAACAGTGACTCGTTTTGGGTGTATCGGCTTTTCAATGTATGCGTGCGGGCTTTCTGTGCCCCAAATGCGACAATTTTGTTGTTTACATACCCGCCCAAGATCAAATGAGCGTCATCTGAAAAGATGATTTTTTTTTGGCAAAATCGGCATCGGATTTCCAAAGTAATGCTGCAGTATTTCCCAGCGTTGTTCAAGTGTAAACAAAACCACATTCGTTCAGCGGAAGGATAAAACTAATTATCTGACAAATCAGACATGAGCTAAGTGTTACCATTCACGAAATAAGCACTAGTTGAAAAAAAAACGTTAGATGGCGGATCCTTTATATGCTGTTAACAAACAAGGACAACGAATAGACAGACATAACTTCAAGGTAGTACACAGGACTTCGTCTACATAGGATCCGCTGCAGACATGGAAAAACACATCAGTGCGGAAAGTTACTCTTGCCAATCGCTACTTCCTACTTTTTTGGTTTAAGAAGACAATTGAGAAACAAACCCCCCTCTGGAAAAACCAAGGTAGCCCTTTTTAAGACAATGATTGGTGCTATACGGCGTGGAAACATGGACTTCATCGAAAGCGGATGAGGAAATCCTTGGCCGTTTCGAAACAAAAATACTATGAATGAATGATCTTTATACAACAACGAACTATATGAGCTGTATACCGAAAAGGGCTTAACTGGAAGGGTACGCTTATGGAGACGATGGACGCTAACGACGGGTTTTCGAAACCACACTGCGTGGAATTCGCGGAGGGGAAACACCTAGTCTTTGGTGGCGCAACCATATGGAAGACTTAGAGTGCAAAACTGGAGTGAGCTCGCCCGAAACCGAAGTCGTTATCCAATGATGTTGCTTGAGGCCCAGGTTCACTCCGAACTGCAATGTCCATCTTAGTAAGTAAGTAACTTCTACAGGCCCCGAAAAATCACCTGGTCGTGATTAACCTGTGGTTTTTGTGCGATAAGAATCCCACACTACTCGATTCTGATTATTAAAAAACCTTTTAATTTAATGCAGATTCTTTTTATTTTTAGTTTATATTTTTTCTCTGTGCATTAAAAGTACCGACTATTTTGTTTGGAAAAAAATCTCTTTTCCTACTTCTTGCGTCTGGTATACGCAACAATAAAAAGCGAAACTTTATCAGCAAGTTTGTCCGCAACTAAAAGCAAAAAGTGGGTAAAACACCCGCCATCACATAATTTACTAACCATCTACAAAAGTTTCATAGAACTACGAATACCTACATTTGCGAGTTTCAATATTTTTTTTTCACTCCAAGTGAAATAATTTGAAATATGCAAAGGGTAAGTATTTTTATAGGATAGAATATGAAATCAATGCAAAATAAAGCTTTCAATACCAATAGAAAATTTGACTCTTGCCTTTTAATAATTTAATATCCATCTAAGGCTATTATATTCGTAGTTCTTCGAATTCCATGAAAAGGTACCTTCCATTTTTAAAAATCTACCTACGAGCAAAATTATTGGAAGTATATTAAATTCGATAGAAAGCTTTAGCCTATAAGTATTCAATTTCAACGTAAAATAAAGTTTTTCTAATACCAGACACAACAAACAGGACCCGAAGCACTCTATGAACCTAACTTCTTCCGTGGCCTTTACACAACGTATAAAATGTGAGCTATCCCTGGTTCGGGTGAAGCGCATCTCATTTTAATCAATTGCGTACCAGGAAGGGTTATCTCTTTTAGATTGGGGATCTCATATTCCACAGAATCTGTCTCTCCAGGCATTATAGAGTGTAGATTTCATTTTGAAAATAAATAAATTTCCCCGAATAGATTTCGATCTAAGTATCTGCAACGTTTACATCATCCCTCGTTTCCACAATACCTGCAGGACCTATATGAAGAGTTGAACAGTATTTTTTTTTTTTTTGGAAACACTGCATTTGTGAAGTAAGTAGGACATTATAAACTTTGCTGGGTGTGGGATGAATGATTTCTTTTATCTTGTTTATGGGTTTGGTTGTGTTTTTATACAGGCAAAAGTTTTCAGCACAAATTCTCCCAGAAAAGTAGTTCACGGCAGTAGCAAAAAAAAAAAACAACTCTATTCTTAAAGTCAAACGAAAAATGTCCTTGAAAGTTACTAGCTGAAAAACAGATGAATTAATAGGGTGTCGCAGCAGAGCATGGAGAGCCCCGGGGTCTAACGCATTTCTCTCGACCATAGCATATATTTTGCAATGACGATGGCAGAGGAACTGCTGTCGTTATTGATGAAAGATTAAAGTTTAAAACTTTCCCTTTCCATAGTGAT
Source organism: Melanostoma scalare (assembly GCA_949752695.1). Taxonomy (NCBI): domain Eukaryota; kingdom Metazoa; phylum Arthropoda; class Insecta; order Diptera; family Syrphidae; genus Melanostoma; species Melanostoma scalare. The sequence continues at coordinate 14,557,745 of OX456987.1, read as the reverse complement.
ATATTTTCAGCTTGTTAAGGTTTTTTAATTTGTAAAAATAACTCGGGGATTTATTAAACGTATCCTCATTGGAAGTACCTATAGAATTAGACAGACTTAATGATATAATTAAGACTTTCGATGGTAAAATAATAGGAGGTGACTTCAACGCACGTCATCCATCCTGGGGAGACTCAGTGAGTAACTCAATTGGAAACATTATACACACATGGTATACTAATGTCCCATATCTCCATCTCGACTTCATTTCACCATTTAGCCCAACCTATCTGGTATCCACAATCTTCTTCAATATTGGATTATTTTCTTGTATCAAGTTCGCTATCACAAGCTTATAAAAGGTTTGTTCGTTGAAGCCCTAGGGTCGCCACAAAGCGTTTTTTAACAAACCTTAGTTCGCCCTGAAAGTCAAACTGAGTGTTTTTTGAGCCCTAGGGTTGACCTGTGTTTTCCCTCAACTCGTCCTAGATTTTTTCTGTGGCGATTTTAAGGCTGTCAAATGGCATGTATTTTTATTCAAATGACAGGGATGTGTGGTGATTTTGTGGCTAAGCGTTTTTTGAGGACTGGAAAACCCAGGTTTTTTTTTGACAACTCATAGGGTTGTCAAGAAAACCTGGGTCCACCCTGGATAAAGTTCAACGAACGAACCTAATAATATAAATAATAGACTCTGCAAAACATTTCCAACATTCTCAAATCATTATGGCATTGAAATAAATTTAGATATATTTGACGTTTATCCGGTTTTGATTCCACCTCAGTCTTATATACCAGCTTCGAAAGAACTGATTGGGACGTATTTAGAATGAAACTTCACAATAAACTTTCAAGAGTGACTGCACCCGCAGATAAAAACATTTCAAATGCAGACATTGATGAAATTTTAAGCAATGCAATAATAAAGTTCAACTGCTCGAACTGCAAAAAATGTTAAGTACAATGTTTCCGATTTCACTTTTTCTGAAAATTCGTAATATTTGGCTAAGAAAGCTCAAGAGAATCTTTCACAAGCGCACTTAAATAGACGCAACTCGAAATATCAGGAACTTCATTCCCAAATACAATGTCTTGCTAAAATAAAAAAAAAAAAGAGTTAAACATGACCTTGACCAAGAGTTTAGAACACGTTTAAATAAAACAAGACCCTCCCCACAAGCATTTAAAGAAATTGATAAAATAACAGGAAGAAAAGTGTTCGTATCAGATATTGTCAAGGATGTTTTGAATATCGATGGACTTACGAGCTAATTGATATTGAAAGTAAATTAAATGCATTCAGATCTCTGTACGCTAATGTTTTTGCAGACAGAACTCCTTCTTACGATTTGATTTTAAATAATGAAGTCATTCTAAGAGTAAAAGAATTTTGTAATATACTCACCTAAGAATCCCGTTAACAAATTTCACACAAGCAAACACAACCTGTGTCCCTACCGTTTTCGTTCAACTTTCGTAAAGCTAACTTCAAGAAAATCAATGAAATCCTCTCTCTCGAAATCTTTCAATGCAACTTGTCTGTTTTACGAGAAATTGTTGCACTGCATAAATCTTTGCGTTCCCCTTTCGCGTGATAAGTCCTATTCAACATCCCCTCCCTGGTACAATCATAAACTACGTGAGCTGCGAAACAAGATAAATAAGCTCTTTAATAAATTTCTACGCTCCCGTTCAGTTTTCGATTACTCTGATTACCTTGGAGTACTTTATAAATTTTCCAACCTCAATGAAGCTCTTTACAATGACTTTACATCTTCCACATGGGTGGAAGCCAAAATCGTTTTATAAAGTTTATCAACTATAAAAAGAAAAGTGATGGTTTCCCTCCTTCTCTTCACTACGAAAGCCAATCTTCCAACGAATCAACAACAATCGCAAATTTTTTTGCAAGTTACTTCGAACTGTCTTTTGCTCAAAAAACCCCAGATCTAGACCAGACTTACTTTTCCTATCTTCGCCATTTCTCTACAGGGCCTTCTAATCTAAGCTTTGATCAGTCAACTGTTCTTAATAGACTCCTCAAACTCAAAAACGAGTATAATCCAGGTCCAGATGGCATTCCTACCATTTTGCTCAAGAAATGTTGTTCCAGTTTAGTCCTTCCCTAACCTTTTCAAACTATCCCTTTCAAGTGGAGTTTTTCCGGACTTATTGGAAAATATCCGTTATTTCACCTATCCATAAAAAAGGCCCCAAAATCCCAATTTCTAACTATAGACCCATAGCTAAACTCTCTCATATCCCTAAGCTTTTCGAAAGCATTCTGTATGAAATACTTTCTTTCCACTGCAAATCAATGATATCCTCCAAGCAGCATGGTTTCTGTAAGGGAAGGTATACAACCACTAATCCAGTTGAGTATGTTTCCTTCTCTCTTTCTGCGATTGAAAAAGGAAACGAAGTAGACGTCATTACCACAGATTTCAGCAAAGCTTTCGACAAAATCTCTCATACTTTAATCCTCTTTACACTTTCCTTCCTCGGATTCAGCCCTATCCTACTCAAATGGATATCTTCATTTCCGTTCAACGTTCGTTTCCGTTCAACTCTTTCAGTTCCTTTTGTGGCAACCTCCGGTGTGCCCCAAGGCAGCCATCTTGAACCCCTCTTTTTCATCCTTGCCGCTAATGATGTCGAAAAGATCATCTAATATTCTTCTCTCTTACTTTACGAGGATGACGCTAAAATTTTCAAAGTCATCACCTCCGATCGAGATTCTCTCCTGCTTCAAAATGACCTCGATTCATTCGTCTTTTGGTGTTCTAAAAACTTCCTTGAATTAAACATTGCCAAATGCGAAGCATTAACATTTTCTCGCTAAAGTAATAAACCTCCCCCCAGATCCTATCATCTTCAAAACCTTCCCATAAACCGTGAGCAGCTTATTCGTGACTTAGGTCTTCTATGTGACGGCGAATTAAATTTTCGTTCTCATATTGACGAAGTAATATCAAGAGCTAATTCCGCCCTTGGTTTTATCAAGAGATGGTCCAAAGAGTTCCGCAACCACCTTGTAACGAAATCCCTCTATATTACCTATGTTTGCCCTCTTCTCGAGTATGCATCTCAAGTGTGGGCTCCATATCATGCGGTTCATATCTCAAGAATCGAAAGTGTGCAACGTCGTTTTCTGCTCTTTGCCCTTCGGGATCTCTACGACGTTAGAAACTTTTTCACCCTGCCTCCTTACCGCGAACGCCTCGCAATCATTAATCTCCACTCCCTAGGAAACAGAAGGAATGTCTTTGACATCATACTCATTCACCGACTTCTTACTGGTAACACTGACTGCTCCCCCCTTTTAGACCTTATCTCCTTCAACACTAATCCCTAGAAACGTAAGATCATCCCGATTTTTTTATCCTTCCTGCTCATCGTACATCCTATGGTCTCAACGAACCCTTAACCCGCATGATGAGTAAGATTAATTCTGTTCCTTTTCTTTTGACCTCAATCTCAGTCCAAGTCCCTGTCTGAAAGGCCTCCTTTCAAACCGCTTCTCATCCTTGTAGTTTAATTTAGTTTTAATTAGTTTAAGTTTAGTGTTTAAGTTATTTTAAGCTTGTAAAGCTAATAAATGGGGCGGTAGCCCCACCAAAATTAAAAAAATTTACTACACATCAGAAAGTAAGCGTATTTAGAAACAATTTGATCAATAAAAGATCTTCTGGTCTAGACAAAATCTCAAATTTTATATTAAGGAAATGCCCGCTTTCTCTTGACCTTATTTAGACTTGTCTTTTTAACTACTGCGTTAATAATGGATATTTTCTATCAGCGTGGAAAAAGTCCAAAATAATGCCTATAGCAAAAAAGAATAACGCTAAAAAAAATTAAAGAGTTCCGACCGATATCGCTTCTCTCTAATATTAAAAAACTATATTCGAAAGAGTTATAGCAGAAACCCTTGACAGCTTCGTCGAAGATTCAAATATAATACCAAACACACAATTTGGTTTTAAAAAACAACATGATTGTTTTTCATTTTCAGTACTTAGACCTGTTTGGACCTATGGAATCCAATTATGGGGCTGTTCAAAGAAAACAAATACTGAAATCATCCAAAAGTTCCAAAACAAAGTCCTTCGTGGAATAGTAAATGCACCATGGTATATAAGAAATAGCGATTTACATCGTGACCTACAAATAGAAACGGTTACAGAAGTTGTAAGAAAACATGCTGTATCACACAATCAGCGACTGCATAGTCATATCAACTCTGAAATGGAGTCCGTATTAAATACGAGAGGCAATGTTCGGAGATTAAGAAGAACCAAGCCACACGAGCTAATGGCCTAAAAGTCATGGGAAGCATTAAAAGTTTAAGCTTCCCTTAAAGAGATAATATTATTGAGAAAGAAAAATCTGTTGTCGATCGTTATAGATTGGTTCTGATTATGAGGAGTTTTTAGTGGGTAAGAATCCCACACTACTTGGTATCGAATACTACTAAGTGTCTTTTGAAGATTTACTCCTGACAAAAAAAAAAAAAAAAAAAAAAAAAAAAAAAAAAAAAAAAAAAAAAAAAAAAAAAAAAAAAAAAATTGTTTTTCATACAAATAGTATGACTCTATTTGGCATAAAGGCCTTATCTTTAAGTTAATAAGACTGAAGTTTCCTGATCCACTTATAAGAATTATAATCAATTTTCCTGATTCAAGAACAGCATCCATTGCTATTGGATCTGAGCTCTCAGAACCTTTCCCAGTTCTTCTGGGAGTTGCTCCAGGGAACATTGCTTAGTTCAAAATTATTTAACGTATTTCTACATGATATGCCATTATGCAACTCAGAATCTGAACCGTATGCAGATGACACAAAACTATATGTTTCTGCGACCAGGCCAAACATCGCATTGGAAAAAATACAAAACGCTCTACTCAGTTTACTGTCGTATTGTAAATGCCCCCTGCTCGTTGATGCATGTGATTGATTCGATTTGGCACAAAGGATTGATTTTCAAACTGATTAGGATTAACTGCCCCGTCCCTATTATACGTATGATAATCAGGTTTCTTGATTCAAGATTTGCCTTCATTAACATTTGACCACAAACGTCAGAATGATTTCCTGTTCTTTTAGGAATTGCACAGGCAACATTACTTGGACCGAAGTTGTTTAATATATATTTATATGACTTTCCATTTTGTAATGCAGACACTGAACCCCACTCATTTTTGTATGCAGATGACACTAAATTTATAGCGTCAGCTATAAGACCGAAAGATGCTTTAGACAAAGTAAGCACCACCATGCCATCGATTTTATCATATTTAAAGTCTTGGGGTTTGAACATTAAAGCTGAAAAGAGCGGATTGATGTGCTTCAGAAATGTATACGGCAAAGGTCATCGAAATGCAGTAAAAGAAAGTAAGTCGCTGGCTTTAAAAATTGACGATACACCGGTTCCATTAAAATCTGAATGTAAATACCTAGGAGTATACTTTCAAAACAAATTTAAAAGTGAAAAGTGCTTCTCAAAACAAAAATGGCAACAGCAATGATTAAAAACTTTTATCTTCCAAACACCTTTCACAAAATACAAAAATTTTAATGTTTAAAACTCTCATTAGACCTATTTTAGCATATGGTTTCGCTTCTTGGTTCCACATCTCGCCAACAGCAGCTAAAGAACTCGAAAAGTTTGAAAGAACCGTTCTCCGACATTGCTGCGGTAGACATCGCAGGCCCAATAAAAAATGGTACTCAAATTATACGCTCTATGATCTGACTTTTTGTATTTGAGGTCCTGGGGCTTGTGCTTGGACTACATAAAGGTGAACGCTGTATCCAAGAATGATGCATATCCTCTTCATCCTATTGAGGGCTTGCTATCTCGTGTGGGAGACGCGGTCTACATTTCTAGTGTGGATCTCAAGGACGCGTTTTTGCAGATTTCGCTGGAGAGATCATCCAGGGTAAAGACAGCTTTCACAGTGCCTGGCAAGCCATTACTTCAATTTGTAGTGATGCCCCCTGGTCTAAACGGTGTCGGTTGATGGACAAGGTAGTGACTACCGATTTGAAAAAAAATGTGTTTTCGTATGTTGATGATCTCTTGGTTATTTCACGAACTTTTGAAGAGCACGTAAAGATATTGATGATGCTCGCAGGGAGATTGAACGCGGCGGGTCTGAGAAGTCAAAGTTTTGCCATAAGGAATTGAAGTTTCTTGAGTACGTTGTTAGTGGTGGGTGTTTAAAAACAAACGCAGACAAGGTAGCAGCTGTTAAGGATTTTCCAGTTCCTACTTCACAACGACGCAGGTTCGAAGACTTTTAGGGATGTCAGGGTGGTATAGGAGGTTCGTTAGAGACTATGCTACTCTAGCCACGCCGATAACAGATACGCTTAAAAAGGGAAGCAAATTTGAGTTTAAGGAAGAAGCAGTGCAGTATTTTAACAAGATCAAAGAGATGTTAACAATAGGGGTTATCAAAAATCATTGAGGTACAGATAACCAGGACGATGCTGCTTTATGCATGTAGAGTGGTACAGTGGGAGGGTCTATCCTCAGAGAGCTTTACCGACAATGCTCTCCTTTCTCATTGAACTTTAAGAATGCGCCATAAACAGGGACGATTTAGGCTCCGCAAATTTCAGTAATTTTTTTGGCATGAACCCTCCGACGACGAGCTAGTTTATTGGCATATGCTAGCATGTCAAGCGGTTGGAACCCTGGACAACCACCTTCTTTGCTCCCAGTATCCTTGCAGTGTCCCTGTAAGCACCGATGGGCAATGGTGGCATAAGAAGTAGGTGGCTACAAAGGAAATGAGATTTTCAGATGTCGGATTTCTTTGATGACATTGGGTTTGACTTTTTTGGAAAATTTCAAAACAAACAAACAACACCGCGAGCGTACGTTACAGGCTTGTTTTTTCTTTTTCTCCGACCGCAGTAAAAGAGTTAGAAAAGTTTGAAAGAACAATCTTACGATTTTGCAGTGGTTAGTATCGTAAACCAAACAAAAAATGGTATTCATATTACACTTTGTATGACTTAACAAAGGTTAAACCTTTAATGATATACATAAATATAAGACAATTGACAACTTTATTAAAACAAGTGCAAACCATCCAAATCTAATAGTAAAAGAACTATGGGATGTAAATATTGTTAACGGAAGTGAAAATCATCAATATTATTTATCACCATTTGAGCTTTTGACTGATGGATCACAAACATTAATAGAGCCTGAAAATACACTAATTTTGTAATTTCAGTGCTGCTTAAGTCTCTGAGAGAGAGAGAAAAAAAGCCCAGAACTAGTTATTCTTCCCAAAAGATTTAAGTAGTCTTTTACACAATAGATCTCTCTAACACGCTGTCAAATTATGTAATGTTCCGTGGTCAGCAATGTAACGAGAAATTGCTCGCCCCTCTTCCAATAACAATCCTGGTAAATAGAAAGTAGACAACAAATGAGCTGCATGTTTGCTACGTAAGAATCGGAATATCTCGTGAAGGAGAGAAGACAAAGGATGCAAAATGTTTTTACTTGGAATCGTTATGATATTATTATACGTTTATCTGACAGATATCCACCCAAATCCACTTTTGGCTTAAGATTTAGTAATAACATTAACATAAAAAGCGCTTCCTCACTTAGCCGCTCGGAATCAGCGATTAATTGAAGGCCCTTGATAGGCGTAATCCGTTATGTCCTTAGGAAGCTTCCTGAGCTTTGTTGGCCCACACTTTCAATTTATTGATTTATTTAATATTTTTTCAATTTCAGTTTTTGGTACATTGCCATTTTTAGGGAGTCATTTAGGTAAGACTAATGAACCGCTAATATGTTAACGAAAAAAAATGCAAATTCAACGCACATACTTTGTAGATTTTCCGTAAACCTGTAAACCTGTACTTGTATTGTAATACACACACAGCTCAAGAATCTAATCCAACTTTATTAATATCTTTTTTATAAGTACATACGTCAGCAAAGTTTCAAAACTGGTGTTGTTGTCAAACGATCTAAGATAACAGTAAAATTATGGCCATGGTGGATAGGTGCGTTGAATGTGATCTGATAAATTTAGAAAACAACTTAGGTAATGTTTTCTGTTTATAATTTTGGTAAAGTAAAAAAAAAACTGATAAAGAAAAAAACTTGAAATACAAATAATTGAAGTATTGGAGACAATTTTTATGTGATATAGGGAAGACTTTAAATTTTTTGTCGAACTGAACCTGAGCGCATCCGTCACCTTGCCTTTTTTCCCTTTCTATGATGCTGATTATTGTAGCAGTTAAATCTGTTTACCTTCAACCTTAGAACATTTTCATCTTATCTCTCTTTTCATTTTGGAAAAGTGTGTGATAACGACGATTTTATTTGTTTTAAATTACACCACTTTATGTTAAAACATAAGACCAGGCTGGCCTTGGTCGACAATCTAAAAGGCTGTGAAGGTTTGGTTGGTATATGTGCGAATTAATGGAAAGTCTTTTTTAAAAACTAAATAGGGCGAAGGTAGATCACCTTTACTAGCGTCTCTTTTGCTATTCCCTTAGGTTTAAACACGTAAAGTGTAAGGTTGTTCATTGAAGTTGAGGTCGTGTAAGAACGTAAGAATATTCGAAGAAGAGGTGTTTCGGATGTCAAGGGGACTAGTGAATCCTTTTTTGGAAACGTTTTAGCCTAGATCTGGCTATGGCAGTGCATTCACATAAAATTTGTTCAGCTGTTTCTATGTCTCCGATGGAAAGCTTTGTAAGATCAATTCAAGTGAACTGTTCAAATTTGGAAGTATTAGACTTTTTTAAAGTGTAAATACGGCCCTCATATATAGAGGTGACATTATCGAGAAACTAAAAGGGTTTTTCAACAAGGACGCTACAAAAATAGAGCGACAAGGACAGCAAACGCCGCCATATTTCCTGCCGTTCTTTTGACACTTCTCTTTTGTAGTGTTTGCCATTCTATGATGGAAAGATATACGAGGACGAGTCAACAACGAGCCGAAATTATTTATATTTTCTACCGAAATTCGGAGTCAGTGGCCAATTTATGGTCGTCATAATCGTCCTATCAGATCAACAATTGAGCGTCTCGTGGAATAATTTGAATCCACAGTGAGACAAAGAAGTGCCCGTAGTCTCCAGAATATTGCTGCCGCTGAGGCTTCAGTTGCAGAAAACCCAAATGTGTCTCTCACACGTCACGTCGTCAAGCGTTGGCCATCTCTGTGACGTCGCTGTGGTGAATTTTGCGAAAAGATCTTGGCCTACATCCTTACAAGATTAAATTGACGCAAGAACTGAAGCAGCTTGACTACCAGAAGCGTCGTATATTCGTGAATTGGGCTGAGCAACAACTTAAAAATGATTCGGATTATCATCGAAAAATCATCTTCAGCGATTAGGCTCATCTCTGGCTGAATGGCTTCGTCAATAAACAAAATATGCAGACAGCAATCCACACGCATTCAATGAGTCATCATTGCTTCCCGAAAAAATTACGGCGACATTGGGCCGTACTTTTTCCATGATGATCAAGACCGGCACGTTACTGTGAATGGGGATCGCTACCGTTCAATGATAACCGAATATATTTGGCCCCAATTGGATGATATGGACTTGGAAGACATGTGGTTCCAAAAGGACGGCACCACAAGCCACACAGCGAATGTCACAATCAATTTATTGGAAACCAAGTTTGGAGAACGTGCTATCTCACGGAATGGTCCAATCGCTTGGCCGCCTCAGTCGTGCGATTTGGCGCCGTTAGACTATTTCCTGTGGGGCTACGTCAATTCTATGGTCTATGCCAACAAGCCAGCGAAGTATGATGAACTTCGTACGAATATCGAACGTGAAATTGCAGCAGTATCGGCCGATTTATGCTTGAAAACGGTCGAAAATTGGGTTCATCTTAAATAAATGCTCAGGTAGAGGCCAAAAATGAAAAAGAGAACCGTAAACGTCCGATTTTACAGAACAATGATGTGACTCCGCAGAAACTTTTAGCTGAAGATGACAATGTTGCTTGTAACGGGCGTATTTTTTAGAGGTATAGAACTTCAAGTTGGCATCAATTTTTTAACTGGCGGCCATTTTGTCAGCTGCCAAGTGATTTATGTTTAGTTTGGCTTAGCATTTCAACATGAACAGACTGACGCCTGAACAACGCTTCTAAATTGTATAAATTTATTTTGAAAATCATAGCTCGTGCCACAATTGATTTATTGAATTAAACTATATCCCTCGGCTTATACGCGAAGCGATTGAAATCAAATGCCATCAAAATTTCAATCGCGATGACAGCATCAAATTGTCGCGTACATGGGATCATGAGCACTATTTGCTCCCTATCTTCTACCTAGCAACAACAACAGCTTCAAATAGAACCGTCTACGCACCGCTACAACTTGCGTAGCCAAAGAAGGCAATAACATTTCAAAAGAAGTTTCCCGGTGACCACGCACAATGCAACTTGTAGCGAAACGTTCGGGGCGAGTACAGCATTGCATTCATTTTATATTTTAATATTAACGCGGCTAGTCCGAAATCTAAAAATTTTATAATGTCAATATACAACCGCGAAAACGCTTTATTTACTGCAATGAGCTTTATAGTTTTTTACGTTCAGGAGAGCATTGGCTTTGCTGCCAGGCTTATGATAAATGGTGCCACGCATTGTGCGCCGGTGTAGACCACAAAATAAAAAAAATTATATGTGAGCTCTGCAACAAAGACTAATAAATTGAGCTATGTCATCTTACCTAAAGGTATCTCAACTTAGACTTGGCTGTGAACTAATTTTAAATTAATTTATCAAAATACTATTTTACGTTTCATTTAATAACTGCTTAATTTTTGGTTGTGACAAATAAACGAATAAACTAAATTCACTCTGTTTTTGTTGCTATGAGTGCAATTTTTTTTTACTTTTAGCTTTTACTTTAGTCATCTTAAGCAGAACTCCCCTATAGGTGAAACAATTTAGAAAAGAGTCAAACTTTGTTAAAGGAAAAAACTTACAAATTTGTGAGTTGATGAAATAGACAACAAGCCAAAAAGATTTGCGATTTCTGATTTTTGGCCAGAATGAGGCAGTAAGAACGCTCACAGATCTACTTTTTTAAGTTAATGAAATAGACAACTGTCCACAACGTTCTTTTACTTGTCACTTTTGGTCGGATGACGCGACGCTATAAGAACGCTCACAAGTCTATTGCTCATTCATTACAAAACAAATTCCATTGTCGACCATATACCGATTTGCTTGATATTTGGTATGATTCAAAGGCATTTCATTCAGAGAGGGACACCGCACTCTCTTAAAAGCGATACCGCATTACTCAAACTTTAAAGTTTTAAAAATTTACTTTTGCCGTGACGTGACGTTGCTCCTAAAGTATGACAACAAACATGTTTTACGATTAAATTAAAGCATTCGTATTCGAATATTGCCATATGCGATGTGATATGGAAGCATTGTTACTCGTACTATGATGACTCAGACTAAGTAAAGTATACGGATGATGATGCATGGAAGCATGAATTAGAAAAAAAAATTACGAATATTTCTTGGTGTTATTAACTTTAAATGATCGCTGATGTAATAATAAAAACGACAAAGCATCATTTACTATTATTTAACAAATAATAAAAACGATGATAATGGTATTTTCAGTTTTAGGAAGACAAAATAAATGTTATAGGCATGGATTCTGGGTCCGATGGGATTCCCCATCATCCTTTCCCGTGTTTTAAAATATGGTAGTCCTTATTTTATTTAGATTTGGATCGAGAACAATTTTTTTCTTTTTTAAGGAAAACAGAGGTGTGATCTTCTTATCCATCGACACTTTCAAGAAAGGATATACTAAACGAAATATAAATCGAATCATTTTTCTTTCAAACGATGACACAATCCTGGAATGTCAAGAAATTTAGCAGATATAATGATGACATGGGCGACGCATGACTAAGCAGGGACGTCGAGAGGGCGTTTTTTCTTGCATAAAGTATAAAATTGCGAATAGAAAAGATAGGTAACATGGAAAAACTTGTATAGATTTCTAGTTTTCTGAAACGCTTCTCACTAATTGATTTTAGATATAAAATGGTGGAAGTCAAATCGTTCTTTCATTCATTAAAAAGTAAAGAAAGAAAAAGAAAAAATATGCGCTCATAAGAAAAAAAACATTAGGTGTGTTTTTGTCGCAACTAAGCATTTCTATATTCAGCTCAGCATAAGAATGCGTAGCGACTACAAGATGTTGTGTAAGCCTAAGAAAATGGAGTTTTTTGAAGCTGAGTTCAACAGATAAGCACATTGCAGAAATTCGAAGGAATTTTGGACCCTGGTAAGAAATCTAAATGGCAAACAGCTCACTATTCACTGTGATATAACCGCAAATCTTCTGGCCGAACACTTCAGGAACTTGTTGAATCCAATTCAGGAAACAGTTAACTTTCATTATGCTGCTTCTAGTTTCAGGAATGATGTTTTGGATGCCAATACAACTCAACAAGAGGTAAGAAGGAAAAGCAGCAGGAGCGAATGGGTTGTCAGTTGAATTTTATAAGCGCGGCACAATGGAGTTAATTGGTAGGCTAACATTAATATTCAACAATGTAATGTAAACCGGGACGATTCCTCAGGACTTTTGCCAATCGAATTATTTTCCCAATCTACAAAAAAGGTAACTTGTCCGAATTGTCTAACTATAGGGGCATATCCTTTCTAAATGCATCATACAAAATCTTCACTTCGATACTTCAAATACGACTCATCAGCTGGATCAATAATAATAACCTTCTGAGCGAGTTCCAGGCAGGTTTCAGACTAGGTTATTCAACGATAGACCATATCTTTGTTTCAAGGAGTATAGCAGAATCGTTTCTCAACAAAGGTCAAAAATTATATACGTTTATTGTCGATTTTAAGTCAGTGTTCGATAACATTGATAGGCAAAGTCTTTTTTATAAACTATATGGTAGATATAGGTTTCTCGAGAAAGTTTGGGAGAGTTATTGAGATCTTGTATCAGAACACAATAGCTTCAGTATGGAATGGGAAAAAGATGTCTGATTGGTTTAGGACGGAATCAGGAGTAAGACAGGGGTGTAAATTAAGCCCGAGCCTTTTTGCACTGTTTATAAAAGACTTAGTTACAAGCTTACCCAGTGGAATCGAATACGCAGGTCAAACGATTAAGGCTCTTCTTTTCGCTGATGACAATATTATCTTGGCCTCTTCGCCTTTATCTATGCAGCTCATGATCAATCGGCTTTCGCAGTATTGCTTTGGAACTTGGAAGTGAATTTAGAAAAGTCAAAAATTATGATTTTTAAGAATGGAGGGGGTAGAAACTGTGCCAGTGAAAAATGGTATTACAATGACTTAGCCATTGAAATTGTTACAGAATACAAATATCTTGGACTTTACCTCACAAAGAACTTAAATATGGAGAAGCACTTGAAGGAAAAGCTGGCGAAGGCCAAATGTGCGATCAGCGCATCGTGGAAACAATGCTTTTATAACAAAAATATTGCCCATAGTAGCATATTCCAAGTCTTTCAAGGGGTTTTCAAATTAATATTGTTTTATGCAGCACAAATCAGGGGAGCTAAACAATATGAAACTTCTGGGCTTCTATATTAAACGAATCTTTGCACTGCCACCAAACATGTCCAACTTCATGGTTATGTTGGAAACAGGTTTATCGCCTTTTTTCATAGAAACGCTAAAAATGCAAGTAGACTATGTTTTAAAATGAATGAAGATGGAAAATCATCGACTTCCCAAAATAGCAGCTCTTCAAATCATAAATTCTAAGACAAGTTGGTATACTGAATGGATGCACTTAGCTAGAGACTGTGAGGTTGACCTGAATCTTGATAACTATGATTTCAACGCTTTATCAGCTTATTTCTTCAGTGGACCTCAAGTGCAGAGAAAGTTTTCTAAATAACGCAACAGGATCGCTGCATAGAGAACTTTATTGTAGACTCAATCACAATTTGAATGAGATGAATTATTTTCGGGACGTAAATGGAGTCAACGAAATTGCGATGATGGCCAGGTTACGAGGGGAACTATTGCAGCTAAACTTCATGCCACATAGACCAGATTTACCTATCATCTGCTCGCTGTGCAATTTAACCGAAAGAGAAGACACTTTTCATTTTATGGGAAAATGTCCTGTCCTGAAAGAGATCAGACGTAACACTTTTGAAAGCGATTTCATAACGAAAAATGAAGTTGGAATCCCAGCAGAGGCAAAAATGTTTTTCCACGGGTATTACCTTTCGCGAGGAATTGGCAAGTCCTCCGTTAGTAAATTTATTGCCATGAAAAGCGCTTTCTCAATTCGCCGTTCGGAACCGGCAGAAAATTGTAGGTACCCTCCATTTCCTCATTAGGCATGTTTGTGAGAAATGCGCTAGGCCCAGGGGCTCCTCGCTCTGTTGCGCCACCCTATTTATTTTTAAAAACTGAAGTGTTTTTCTTTTTTCATTTCGTGGAAAAAATTACCAAATGAAATAGTAAATGACCATGTGGCCAAGTGAAAAAGTAATGACCAAAGTGGCAACCGAGTCTGCAAGTCCGGTTCGCTACCTAAAATCGCCCAACAATAAAAAACAAACATAATGCTGCTTTAGGGTGTGTTGAGGGAAAACCAAGTGCTCAAAAAACACTCAGTTCGATAAGCAGGTAGAGTTTTTTTTTTGTTTTTAAATAACGCGTCCATAGCATCAAACCCAGAGCTAGAACGAACGAATACAAATACTTTGGTAGGTTAGTACTTGCTTCAAAAAAATGCAAAGACCCAAACATATACAGTAAAACCTGCGACGTTGGCCACTCTTATAAGTTGACCACCTGAACGAGTTTGCCAAAATTTTAATGCACCAAGAACATCACAGAAAACTTTGGCGTCAAAATTTTGAATTTCTAAATCAACTGTTGGCAACATAAGAACCCAAAAGAAAATAATATTGGATGCATTTAAAAGCAATGTATCCGATAATAGAAGGCGTCAAAAGGGGAAAAATGGCAAAAGAAAGGCTAAGTGTTCTTTTTTGCTGTAGTCCAACTGGTGAAAAACTAAAACCACTTGTCATTGGAAATGCTACCAAGCCGAGGATTTTCCGACACCATAGAATTGATCCCAAAAGCTTTATGGTCACATGGGCCCACAATTAAAAAGCATGGATGACAATTACAATTTTCAAAGATTGGCTTGGTCTTGTCAATCGCCAAATGAAGCAGCAGAAAAGACGAATCATCATCCTTGTGGACAATGCCACAAGCCATGCTCTTGAATATTCAAATGTTATTGTTAAGTTCTGAACGCCTAATCTTACATTAGAATTCCAGCCCTTGGATCATGGCATCATTCAAAATGTAAAAGTGGAATACAGATCGAAGATGCTTTTATCACTCTTGGCAAAGGTTGATGAGTGCGGGTTAGGAACCGAATTTTCCAAGTCAATTAATGTATTAGATGCCTTGAGATGGATTGTGTCTGCTTGGCATAGTGTTGAACAATCAACAATTATAGCGTGCTTTCATCGTGCGGGTTTTCCAGTCGATGCCAACCCAACGGAAGAGTTTCAAGATGATCTCCAAGTATAGCAGAGACTATTCAAAGCTTACCGGAGAATGTTCAGAATTGGTTTCAGCAGAAGAGATAATAAAGGTAGATGAAGGCATAGTTGTACACGAGATTCTGGCAGATTCACAATCGGAAATATTGCAACAGGTTTTACAAGAGATGCAATCTTCTGATACAGCTGAAAGAAGTGAAGAATCTTCTTTGGAATCCGAAGATGAGAATATAGAACTTCATTCTGTTATAGTCAATGACGCCCTTGACAGCGTTAATCAGCTTCTTTTATACGTATCTATGAACCAAACAAACTTGATCGCAGAAATCCTTAGCCTTAAAAGCCAAATCGACGAACATGAGGCAAAGTCCAAAATATTGAGACAAGCTATTTTGAATCAATATTTTCTAGCCTAACGCAGTTCAAGTCCCGAATGTAATGCCACTTTCCATTGGACGAAAAGAACCGTCCAGGAGCGTCCAGAAGCATTCTCAAACCGCTCCTTTGGTGCAAAAAGGTCGCTTTTCAGGATTCTGAGGAGTGACAGCCGCTTCTCGATTTGAAGTGAGAATCGACTCAAGAAGCACTAACACATGTTAGTCAAATATCAAAAAGAAAATTTTCTTCAAAGAATATTTTTTAAGAGCCATATGTGTTTCACTCACACAAAGGCAATTACGTTATACTGAATAGAAACAATTTTGGGTGTTCCATTGGTTTTAAAATGAGTGCTTCCCGAGTGAAACCAATGGGAAGCGACATAATTGTTTAATTCGTTTAGTTTTTCGTTTCTATAAATGCAATTTATCTCTAAATGTTTGTGGATTGTTATTTTCTTTGTTAATTTTTTACGGTTTACTATGTAAATTTGTTGTTATAAAAACATACCTACATAAGACGTTAAAAAACAATGTTCCTTTTTTATTAAAAAAAAAAAAACACGAAAATCATAAAAGTGCACAATTTTATAAGTTGGCCAAAAAAACTTGCACCGCAGGTGGCCAACTTACCAAGGTTTCACTGTAACTTTATTCTACTTTCGAATCATTCAAAAGTTATCTTTGAGTCTTGTTTTTGATGGGAGACCATCCATTATTCCTTAAATGCCAATAAGAATAATGAAAGCAGAATCGAATTTGAATTCTTCCAACTGCTGGTGGGGAAAACTTTCGAGTTTCGTTCAAGTCTCCTTCATAATAAAAAAATAAGGGGAACGAACTTAGAACAATCGAACTTTTTTTTGTAACATCGAGTTATACAAAGTAAGCTTCAATGTAGAGTTGACTAAAAAAAAACAAAAACACTCAGTTTTTGACTTTTTCCACTCAAAATTCTATGATGTAAATAATATGTGCCTAGATACTAATCTGTAGCCTTCAACTTGACTTTGCAAGGGTTGTTCTGCCTGCAGCCGGATGGATTATCCAGTGAATCGTGTTGCACTATTTCTGTTTTAAATTGTGTCAATCTACAGGCTTATGTTTAGCGATAAATTTCAGGAAGAAAGATGAAAGTAGTTATAACTCAGAACACACAAACCGATACCGGTTTCGACAAGATCTTGATATTTCTCATATGGGCCGAAATAACAAAATAATCTCTCATGAAGTCACTTTTTATCAAAACAACTACACATCCACACCACACATTAAAAAAAAAAAACAAAAGAAAACGGAAATCTAAACGCGAGAAGGAGCGAAAGGCCGGAACAAGGTGACCCATCGTCGCTGTTACTGCTGCCGCTGATTATCCCAAATATCAATTTTTTTAATGTCGTACAGAGAGGCATTGAAATTTGCAGGCTTTTTTTTATTCATAGACATAACTAATCGTGAAAGTCTGTCGATTTGTTAGTGTGTCAATATTTTCTTTTCCATGGGTAGGTAGAGGTACCTCTAACAATTGGCGGTAGTGGTAGTTTTCACACAACAGTTACACGCATTTTTAACTATTTATTTTATTAAGCTCTGTGCTGTGCTATGCTGTTGAGTTTTGTATACAAAAGTTTATGTATATTTAGGAGATAAAAATACTTTTATATATATAAATAAATCAAGCAGTAACCAACTCAGAAGACGCGAACAATTGTGTCTAAGAATTCACCAAAGATGAAGGCCGCGTGTGAGAAATTTATTCGCATGGAAAGATAGAAAGAAAAAAAAACTGAGGTCGTAACTAGAGCGCGATTATTTGAAATTGATTCTAAATAGGTACCATAGGTGTGTAAGAAACTAAAGGTTTTATTTATTAAACAACTTACAACCTAATTGGTATTCCTCTTGTATTTTTTTTTTTTTTTTTTTTTTTTATTATTTACCGTTTTACCGTAGTCTTCGCCTGTTCTGTGTAAATGTGCGGTTCCAATTCCAACAGCAACACCGACCAAACGTGAAAAAATTTAAACACACACAAGACACAAGAAGAAAAGAAATAAGAAAATAGAATTTAGAAAAATGAGAAAAAAGCACAAAAAAACTTGGAAAATGTTTAAACGGACCGAATTAAAAATATCTCAGCGTGTTTTTAAATTCTGTAGTCGGTTTGATATTTATTTCTCAATACTCTGTCTATGTTGGCTGTGTCGTCTACTGAGAACGGCTCCTTCTTTTTTCGGTTTTTTTTTTATTGTGAATTTATTTCGAGTTTATAGCGACACGCTTACTCGTCCGAGAGAACCGAATACCGAAGACCGAAGACCGTAATACCACTCGTAATCGTAACTCTAGTGTGGTGTTTCGATAACTATGGGACAAGCTAACGAGTAGCGTAGTGCAACAACATAAATAGTAGAAGCACTTTCACTCTACAACACTTTTTTTTTTTATCTCGTTTCGGTTACAATATGCGTACCGCATGACCGCGCCAACACACTATTTCCACCAAACTATTTGTAGATTTCAAAAAATACTTTCGAGCATTCACACCTTGAAATTGATTATGTGTCGCGCTTTCGAGTAATAATAATCGCACGCCCGGCAAACACACATATACCTACACGCTACACCAAACAAGAATGACTCCGCTTCTCCGTTCTCCCAATAAGCAAAATTGTTACTACTTTTGTGTTTTGTTGCTTCAGGAGGACGACGTTTTCACTCAATTTTCTGTGTAATACTATTACTCATTTTCTGATACGTTCTATTACTCCAAAATTTTTTTTGTTGTATTTAGGGTATTCATAGGTAGTCGTAGGCACTCGTATGTTGATAAATATGCAGTCATCGCACGAAAGAGTTGCTGGATGTTGAGAGATCTATGCGCGGGCGATTGAGTGGAAATATGATTTTATAATTTCATTGAGATATTGTGGGTGTTGCTTACTGACAGTTGAGATTTTTTGCTGTTGAGCTTACGAGTGTTGCGTGGTTTTGGAAGAAAAAGAACAGAACAACTCCCATTTTTAATACCAAAAAATCCTTTTTAGCACGAAAAACGTATTTTTTTTTGTTTGAAGTTATTTCAATTAAACAAACTCATCGAACTAATGTCGATTTCTATGTGGGGCACAAAATGAATTTTTGAAAGTGCTTTTGGTTTTGAGAGCCAGCGCTTTGCAGTGAAATCATAGAAGGCAAAGACCTCGTCTTAGGAGGTGCAATCAAACGGACGACTTATAGTAGCCGTGTTTTATTGGAAATTTATATTCAATTCAGCAAAACATCGCTCATGGAAAAACAACAACTTTAAAGTGAATAGCGTAAGTAGACAAAAATAACTCACTTGCCGAAGTGAACAACAGGGATGGCTGGTAAATGGCGCTTATGGGAAAGTTAACTTGGTAGGGGAATATAGCCAAAAAAAAGCGTTTTATTGAGACTCGCAAGTGAAGTGAATATAGAATTTCCCAATAAAACACGGCTAGTGTAAAACTGGAGAGAGCTCGCAAAAAATCAAAGTCGTTATCCAAAGATGTTGGTTGAGGCTCAGGTTCGCCCTGAACTGTAATGCCCTTCTAAACAAGTACGTAAGTTTTAGATTGAAAGCTAATTTTATCAATCTAGTGCAGATTTCTTTCTATAAGGAAACAAAATCAATTTTCGAAAGTGCTTTTCGATAGAAAACTGATCCATTGCCGGATAAAAGCACTGTTTTATTTGCTCTAAAGGAGCGCTTTCAATTCAGAGGATCACATGCACTTCAGCAAAACACAAAATATTTGCTGCCAGTATTCATAAAGAAATTTGAAGTATGAAAAGACTTAAACACATTGAGGTGACCGAAAACGGAAAGCCATATCAAATGAGTCATGTTAACATGATGTATGTTAGCTTACTCATAATAAAAAAATTTTGTATAAATGCGGCAGCTGAAGAAGACTAGTTTGAAGTTCCAAATGAGGAAAGTTGATAGTAAACTCAAAGCAATTCGAGGTCTCGGAAGTGAGTTAGGTCCTGAGGTTGCCGACATTTATGAGCTTGCGAATTTTTCGGACCAGCGATTTATGAAGCCTAGGGAAGAGTTTGATTAAGCAATCATTTATACCATGTGGGATCAGAAATTGAGATCTTTATCATAATGAAGACCAGGGCTCAGGCTCCCTACCTTTTCATACTATTAAGGTAAACAATAGGCATAAAAAATGATTGGGAATAAAAGTGACTCAACCAGCATTCCCTTAGTCCTGAAAGGAAGACAATTTCCAATTTGATATAGAATCCGGAGGGATCCATATATCTTGTCTATCAGTTGAGATTTTGGTTAAATGGGTAACACTAATCCTTCTAAGCAGAGTTTTGGTAAGTTTAGAGTGTCAATGCTTAAGCGACTTATTAATATGTCATGAATTTTACTGGAGTTCAGCATAAGCTTATTCTTTCTCGACCAAGAGGCTAGCGAGCTAAGGTCTTCATTAATTCGCTCAGTGGCATCCTCAACTCGACCTATCGGATAGCTTAAATGCATCTGCAGATCATCAGCGTACATTTGGACCTTGCAGCATTACAAAATTGAGGGCATGTAATTTTCTTATATAATTTGCGCGCTTATCAAGGGGTTATGAATACCCTTATAATGTTATAGAACACAGTGCGAGCATTTAGGAAAATATTGAACAAGGTAGACAATAGTGGTCCTAAGATGGATCCTTGTGGGACACCAGCTTTCGTTTGCAGAAAAAGTAGACAGCTTGTGAGCGACCTGCCAAGTAATTTCTATAAGTTTTTATGCTGTTGACTCGAAAGCGAAGTAGTTTTTCAATTTGAGAATGAGAATGTTATGAAGAACTATATCAAAGGCTTTTAAGAAATCAAGCAATAGAAGAGAAGTTACATGATTTTCAGTCAGCTCCATTCGAATGTCATCTACCAAGTTTAAGAGTGCCGTAGTACAACTGTGGATTGGTCTAAAACCGGATTGCTTAGATGATAAAAGGTTAAACTTTGAAAAAGAGTGCACCTGCTTGCTCAAAAAATTTTCAAAAACCTCCGAGAGAAAAGGCAGAATCGATATAGGTCGATAGAATTTCAGCCAGCATTTTGGATGATTTTGGAGATCTTCCAGGAAGACGGATATGTGGAGTAGGTAAAAATATTGTTAAAAATAGATGCAATTTCAGAGAGTACCGCATGAATAATAATTTTGGCTTCATTCTTTCTAGTCCGATAGCATTTGACTTAATTAAAGTGCCTGCATTAAGAACTTCGAACTCAGAAACTCTTTGGAAGCTAAAACTCTTAGAAATTGTTGGAATGAGCGATTCCTCTACAGCATATAATCTTTCATCAAAATGGTCGCGTTCATGTATGGCATTCGAATTGGAAGCAAAATCTCTGTTTAAATCATCGGGGTTCGTTTCGCAGACGTCTCCATTAAAAGTATTTCTATTGGAGGTCCCTAATGTCTTAATATTTTCCCAAGTTTTTGAAAAGTGAGAAAGGCAAATGAAGAGTTAAGATAACTTCGGTTTCAGTGATTGAAAGGTAGCCACTTTACTTTTGCCTTATATATTTTGGGAAGGGGTTTCAGGACTTTAAACATGTTTCTTAATTCCCTAGAACTCGGACGTTAAAAGTCTTAAGAATTGAAGAATCAAGGGACACGCTTTTGAATAAAAGACAATCCTGGAACTGCTATGAGAAAGAAAAACATTTAATGTGCTTTCAAAGAGTTTGGGAGTTCAGGAGAGTTTAGCTATAGAACGGTTACTAGAAATGTCGTTTTCCTTACTGTTTTAGGGCATAAATGAATCGTTCCACAAAGCAGGAGAACTGTTTGTAGATTTGTGAGAGGTTAACAGAATAAGTATACTGTGAGAACCAGGAGACAAGAATTGATTTTTCATTTACTCCAAGAAAAGAAACAAGAGAGGTGTATGGAATGCTGACCATATAACTGAAGTATTCAATTATGAGTAGGTCCGTTCGTTGAACTTTCCCCAGCCCCATAGGTTTTCTTGACAACCCTATGAGTTGTCAGAGAAACCTGGGTTTTCTAGTCCCCAAAAAACGCTAAACCACAAATCACCACACATTCCTGTCATTAAAAAAAAAATACATGCCATTTGACAGCCCTCAACTCACCACAGCAAAAAGCTAGAGCAAGTTTATGGACAACCTAGGTCCACCCTAGGCCTCAAAAAACACTCAATTTGACATTCAGGGCGACTTAAGGTTTCTCAAAAAACGCTTTGTGGCGAACAAACCTAGTATTAGACTGGGTTTTATTGTTTCAAAAACCATACTGAAAATATTGTTTGGGATAGCTAAAAAAAATTCAAAAAAAGTTTGAGCTCAAAGAAAAATTATTTAGAGGTCTATCAATCGTGTTTTATATTTCTTAGACCTAACCTTACTTGAGCGTCAAAACTGTTCAATTATTTTGAGCCCAACAAATCAAACGATAAATATTTTTATAGAAAATTAAATTTCCTTTAAGAAAAGTTATTTTTTAAATTTTTTGTCAGACAAACCGTTTCCGAGTAATCAAGCTTTGAAAAATGGAATGTCTTGTTGATTCTGCTCTTTTATTTTGAAGCTTCTTAACTCACGTACAAATCAGTATGTGAAAAGTTGCAAACAGGTTTTTTTAAAAAATTTAATTTTCTAAAAAAAAGGTATTTTAACATTTTTTCACAAAGTGCTCCCTTCAGAAGTTATTCGTGATTAAAGTTGAAAAAAAAATAAAACGTTCTCGTTTTTTTTTCGTTGCTGATTCTTTTTTTTACTCAATACAGCGAACTGGTAGTCGTGATCATGGAGTACATGTTTTTTTTTTAATTTGCTGAATTTAGGTACAATTCGTAAGATGCGACAAAAACGTATTAGAAAATTCGTTCTATTCAAACTTTCAATTCAGTCATCATAAAAGCATTCCAAAAATCTACAAAGTACTTCCATCCGACTTCAGATGTGTACTTTCTGAAAAACACAATATCTAAATCATTATCAAAATCGTATTTGCTTATGTGCCCGTGGTGTAGTGCTTAACATGTGTACCTGATACGTGGGAGTTCGTGGCTCGAATCCCGCAAAGATATCTCTTTTTCTACGAGGAATTTGCAAGGCCTTCAAGAAAGTGCTTTCTCACTTAGTCGTTCGGAATCGGTAAAATAATTGCAGGTCCCCTCCATTCCTCATATCAAGCTCTAGGTCCCGATCATCCTATTATTCATTTTTACAAAATACCTCAATAAAATTTCAACGCACATCTCAATTAATTCCAAGAGTTTTTAAAGAGACGAAAGAAACAATCGTTTAAACGTTATTTTTGTATTCCCCCCGCAAAAGTGTGTCAGAAAAGCTTTGTTATAATATTTAAGCGACAGAAAATGACGAAATCAGACAACCCTTTTGAGTAAAATTGCGAAGAGAAGGTTAATCTGCTTAATGAATATGATAAAGGGCTTAGTCAAAAAATGAAAAGCACACACAAGGGGTTAATATCATACAAAACAAAAAAACAAAAAAAAAACAAAAAAAATAACACACTCTTGGGATAGTGACAATCCATTTCTAAAAGTTCAATTGCGTAAGCATATAAGAAGTTCGCTTTATTTTCATACTAAGCTTCGCTATGAATGACATACTTCGCTGACTCAATAGTTGCGGAGGAAAAAGGGTCAAACTCTATTTTTAGGCCGATTTCCATCATCTATGATGATATATATGGTTTATATCTTAACACATCATGTCACACACTTTATGTTTTCTATCAATCGAGCGGCTGTTTTTTTTTTTTGTGTTCTTTGAAATTTGAAGCGTTGCATAAAACATGCTATTTCACTACTAAAAACTACTCCTACGAACATAAGATCTGGCAACATTGAAACTACATTTGAGTTGAGTGCATTGTCATCTTTCAGTGAGAAAATGCATTAGACTCCCAGATCCCAGTGTCCCAGTCCCAATGCCACAACTTTACAAGCAACAAATAGCAGCGGACATGTGCAAAAGAACAAGTCACATTTTTAAATGTGTAAAAAATATGCATACTTCCTTTTTAGTTTGCTCGCACCTCTATGTACTAACTGTGAATATTCTTCATATGGTGGGTGTTTAGGAAGTTCTTTTATACTGTCTACTCTCTGCAGGTGAATTTATCGTTTTTTTTATATTTTTGTTGGAAGAGTCATTCGAACCAATATCGCTGATGCGATACTTGCGATGACTTGCTGCTTTAGCCTTTGATTCAATGAATTCCTGCTGTGCACTTGGTTCTTATTCTTAATCGGAGAAGCAATCTTTACCGATACACATCCAATAAGGGTGTTCGTTAATAGAAGATGGCACTGGGCACTCAAACTTGCGCGATCATATCTTGCAACGTGAATTTACCTGACGCATTCAATTTGAAACAATATGCTACAATTTTTAAAAAGAGACAAGAGACAAGAAGTGCAATTAAGCTGTTTTGTTTTATTTAAAAAATATTTCCAGTATCGGGAGAGGGGTTGTTGTTGCAGAATTTATCATTTAAAAGATTCTTTTGTAACACATAAACAAAAGAATCTTTTAATACCCGACAACACACTGTTCGGGGTTTTACTGATATGCTTTTCATACAGGACATCACTTACAGGAGGAACATACACTTTTCAATCTCCTTGCATGTATGAGTGATAAGTGAATTTATTATATGTGTTACAAGTTCAGCACAAAATGCATACGCCAAATTAAAGTGTTTGATGGGCCAACACTTCTAACGTGGGCGTTTGCTTTCATTAACTTGCTCTCTTTTTTATGAGACTTTTGAGTCGAATTAATTGAGTGGTTTTTTTTCTTTTAAGTTATAATTAGAGTTAGAGGGCATATCTTATACATACTTTATAATAATACAGCCGGTTAATGAACTTACAGTTTCTGGCAAGCTTTTGAATGAAATTAGGAGTCATTTCAGACCAGAGCTCCCTAGTTCCGGTTCATTACAGCTCTGGGTGAATATTTATTGATAAATAATCAAATGGGCTGGTTCATTATCATTGATAAATGCCCGAGGCGGAAGTAGAGCGTCCTGATGACTTAAATAAATAGGGTGGTGCTAAAAGCCGGTTGAGACCTTGGGCCCTTACGCATATCCTGGACCTACAATTTTATGCCGATTCCGAATGGCTAAGCTAGCAAGGGTTTTCATTTCAGTTTGTAAGTAGGTACAAGGTACATACTCTCGGAAGATTTGCAAAATCATCGCGAAAGACGATAACCGTGAGAAAACTTTTTTCTTTGATGATTCTGGGACTGCAACCTCGAACATCCCACGTAATAGGCAGACATTTCACGTCTCCCATAGGTTAGGTTAGGTGGAAGTGGCTGTCAGCCAATGAGTAATGCCTATTGCCTACGTACATTGCCTGCCACACTAAGGCCGCAAGGATCCATTGTGATTTGTGATGCCATAGAGATCAGCAAGTTAATCACCTGCTGATCTCAGAAACCCGATGTAAGATTAACGAGTTGATACCCCATTAATCTTCCATTACGGGACTAGCCGGTTAATCACCTGCTAGTCGAACCACGCAGAACTATTAATGTATTTTGAAAGACTTTTAGGGTCTATGTAAGCCAAGTCGCTAGTATTATCGAAGAAGAATTCAACGAGATGAGTTTTCCTCCTATGAAGTAGTGCAAGGCATGAGCAAAGAAAATGTTGAACGGTTTCTTCCTCTTCTTCGTCCATGCAGCCTCTGCAGAAATCATTGGAAAACACACCAAGTCTTTTGGCGTGTCTTCCTATTAGACAGTGTCCCGTAAGAACACCTAGATACAGGCGGTTCAAGGCTAACAAACTCTTCGAGCCTTTTGAGTCTACACACGGCCAAACTTTTTCGGTTGTAAGGCAGTTGTTACTCTCCGTCCATCTAGTGTTTGTTATCCCTGAAGCGTCTTGTCTGAGTAGGAGTTTACATGTAGCGATAGGTATACCTTTATTCTGAGCGTAGGAAAGTGGTCGTGCCCTTTTTGGCTAGTTCGTCTGCAATACAGTTGCCTGGTATGTCCCTGTGCTCCGACACCCATGAGAGGTGAATGTTGAACTGATTTGGCATCTCCCTCAGAGACATTTCACAATTTTGGACTGTGGTGGATTTTGAAGAGACAGAGGCAAGAGATTTAAGGGCAGCTTGGCTGTCCGAGAAGATTCGAATATTCGTGGAGGATATGACGTTTTCTTTGAGCCAAGACAGCACCTTCTTAATCGCCAGAATTTCCGCTGGGAACACACTACAATGATCGGGTAGGCGGAAGAAAAGAAGAAGAAGGCAGCAACTCCAGTGTGAAGCGTTGGAAAGGTAATGTTATTTAACCGTAGACCTACGTTTAAAAAAAACGACTAATCTTACGTTGGTGGGTCGTTTTCTACCCTCACATTTTTCTTAGGAAAATATTAACAAAACTGAATATTTAAAACAAAAACAGATAGTTTATATTTATTAATTCAATTGCCCTGGAAACAACAGAGAAAAAAACACATGTATAAACATTTAAATGTGTTCAAAGCTTTTACACATATATTCCGGTTATGTATGTTCTTGCAAAAATTTTTATCGCAGAAGACGCAGACCAACTCTGTTTTGTTGTCTTTGGATTTTGTTTTTTCTTCTGTGTATAAAGCACATCTTTTGGCTGTCGTAAATTGATCTTGAGCCGCTTAGCTGCAGGACTGAAGTCTCTTTGATTACAAGTTAGTGTGGGGGATGATGAGCCAACTAGTGTCGCATGAAGGGTAAGTGAGGATGATGCTCTAGGTGCTCTTGATCGGTTAGACTTATACAGTCGTATTTATAAAATTTTCTTAGAACATCCTTAGACAGCTGTCCAGCTAGACGGTGTCTAAAGAGTTGGACAAGCCTTAGCCAACTTCGTATTTATAAATGCATTCCAACAGTTGTCTAAACAACCCCTCAAACTATCAACTTTGAATGAAAAACTAAATGGTGGCGTTCATGATGTATCCGTGGAGTACCATTGTTTGTGTTTTGATATACGAGTACAACAACTAAAAGGCTTTGAAAGTGTGTGGCAGAGGGCTTGAACTAGACCAAAAAAACAGCTGATTTGACTTTGGGTTACAACTTTTCCAAGTCTCATAAAATAAATAATAAAGGCGTTCAATGCTGAAATGTCTATCATATTGGCAAAGACGCACATTGGCCAACGGTTTGTTTTGCGTCCTAGAGACAAACTGAGAATCACAACCCGCCGAAACGACGGGTGATTCTTCACCTTCATTCTCGGATTCAGCCGAATCAAACTCGTCAGTGCTACCAACTTCAGGGTTATAATTTTCATCACTTCCCGCGGAAAAATCATTGTTACTTTATGAAAAACTTGACATTTTATCAAAACAATGTGTTTTTATTTATTGAAATAAGAAAACACAACGATTCTCAAACGAATTATTTATCAATACAAAATGATTTTTCATATAATGGGTTGAAATCGACCCAATCTGACAGAAAAAACTCAAAATCGAAAAAATCATACCCAACTATGTTTTAAATCGTAAAACAGTTTGAATTCAATGCATAAAGGTGCATGGAACAAAGTCATAAAAAACCAGCAAAATCCACAAACCAGTTATCATATTATTTTCGATATACCAAAGCGAATGGGTAGAAAACGACCCAAACGTAGGTCTACGGTGGTTTTATTACAAAAAACCAAAGTAACCAAAAAAGCCAACGGAAATCCGCATATTTTAATTCTTCATTGTTTTTTTTTACTCATTAAGTGATTATTGGCCGAGTTCACACTGTACAATTAGTTGGACAGACTTTGGCTTGAACGACGAATGCTTGACAACGTGAACGAAGAAGAAGATTTTCAAATATTTTTGAAGACTTTGAAGTTGGATGGAGCGGAGGAACATATGACATAAAGTTGGACGACAAGCTTGATAGTTTGAACGCAAACTACATCCAACCATCCAACATCTGTCAAACGATGTCTGTCCAACTAATTGCACAGTGTGAACTCGGCTAATATCAGTCTAATTCCAATCTGATGAGTAAGTATCCGAAACCTTACCAACAGTTATGTTAATATGAGTATTCTATGTCAAGGTAGTATTAAACCATATGCCTAGATTTTTAGTAGTGGAAACGTATTGAATCGGACAGTTTTTTTTTTAAATTAACGAGGAGAAGTTTTCGGTATCCATAGTTCTTTTACTAATGACAATACATTTTGATTTCATTGGATTAAGAAATAGTCTGTTTCTTAAAGACCAGTCCTCAATGTTTTGAAGCTCACAATTCAATCTTAAAATGCAATCTTCCATTAAACCGAGCTTACAACTTCTATATATGTAGCTGCACATCATCAGCATACATTTGAATAAAAGATGAATCAATTGAGTCAGGAAGCGCATTAAAATATAATGAAAAGAGCAGGGGGCCAAAAATCGATCCCTGGGGAACACCTCTTAGCAAAGGAAGAAAAGATGAATATTTGTTGCCATTCGCAACAGTTTGTTTCCTTCCCTGTAAATAGGAAGTCAGCAAACGAGCAGTCTGAGATGAGAACATGCAACGTGTTGATAGCTAATGACAGAGTTTAACAAGGTCAACTGTATCAAACGCCTTAGAAAAGTCCAATAGCACAAGAAACGCAACTAGATCATCATCTAAGGCAAGTCTTATGTCTTAAACAATATTTGATATTGCAGTGATACAGCTTTGTATGTTTTTCACGAAACCCGGACTGTTTTGTAGATAGGATATGCTGTGATCGAAGAAGACTGTTAAACTGTTTTTGTAAGACTATTTCGAAAATTTTCGAAAGATAAGGTAGTATAGATACTGGTCTAAAGTCATTACCACTACCTTTTTTTGGGATTGGTAGAACTTTGGCTAATTTCCACTGAGATGGGAATAAGCTTTTCAATAGAAAGAATCAAAGGAAGTAGCGATTTAACAAATACAGGGTGTATTTTGCCAAAACCAACTGTATTTGATTTGACGGATAAAAAACTTTCAAGAACCTCATAGCAATCTACACTGTTAAATTGAAAACTTACATCAAGGATGGCGAATTGAACACCGATGTCATGGGAAAATCATTATTAATAAAAGGAAAAGTCAGAGATACAAAGTTATTAGTTTAGTTTAGTTTAAATTATTCATCAAACAAAGTTACAATACTTTAGTGATTACTAGATACATAATACATTTTAAACCAAACCAACCACCAACAAAGTTATTTAAAATTGACAATAATTTTGATTTAAATAGATATCTACTCAGATTAAAATCATTCATATTGCAAACAGAATTCGCTTCTCTTAGACATCTTGATTGGTTCGTTGGCAGCATATACAGTTCTGTGGAAAGGTATTTTAAAAAGTACAGGGTTTCTAAGCATTCTCACAGGAACATTGAAGTTAATTAAAGCTAAAATTTGAGAACAATCAATATGGTCTGTTAATATGTCGCGAATAAACATAGTTGCAGTGAACTTCCTTCGATAGTTAAGAGGCAGAATACCGAGTTTCATAAGATGGCATATCAATGTCCCAACAATTCTCGTAAATCGTTTTTGGATTTTTTTCAATTCGGAATGAATGAACGGCATATAAGAGATCCCAAATTGTGTTGCAGTACTCCAAATTAGACCTCATAAAGGCAGAATATAGACATTTTAAAGTATGTGGATCGGAAATCTCTTTGGAGTTCCGCAAAATAAAACCAAACATTGAATTTCCTTTAGCAACTTAAAAATCAGCTTCTCGTCAAAAATTACACCAAGATCTTTCTTAAAATGTATCACAAACAGTTCTTTCTGATCAATTTTATAAGTAAAATTAACTGGCGATCGGTTTCGACAAAATGTTAAACTTTGACATTTAGAAATGTTAAGATTAAGAGAGTTAGTTGTACACCACCTTGACAACTTATCAAGATCTTCTTGTAAAAGCAAGGAATCAATTTCAAATTTTATGCAACGAAAAACTTTCAAATCGTCCGCATACATTAAGCACTCTGAAAAGGGGACCGAGGTGGCTGCCTTGTGGAACACCCGAAGTAACATATACCGGTGTAGAAAGAACATTGCTTATACAAACGTACTGAATACGATCCCTTAAGTACGAATTGATCCAGTTTAAGAAGTTTGAGTGAAAACCAACTTTGTTTATCTTCTTCAGTAATACGTCGTTATTTACTCGATCGAAAGCTTTGGAAAAGTCGGTGTAAATTACGTCGTACTGAGAGCCATTCTCAAGTCCATTTAAAACTAAATTACAAAAAATTGTAAGGTTAGTGGTAGTAGATCTACCAGCTACGAAGCCATGTTGATAGGAAGAAATTATTCTTTTAAGAGAAGGAATGTTTTTATCATAGACCAGCTTTTCAAAAATTTTAGGAACTGTAGATAGTTTGCATATTGGACGGTAATTTGAAACCTCTTCCCTGCTTCCCGATTTAAAGATGGGTGTGAATGTTGATCGCTTCCATTTTTGAAAAAACTCACCACTCACTAGCGAGCGATTAAAAATAATTTTTAAAGGAATTGCCAAAGCTTTAGCACATAATTGTAAAATTATTGAAGGAATTCCATCTATATCTGAGCGTTTGTCAGTCTTAAGCTGTGACAATGCTAATTCAATTTCGGAGGTAGAAAGACTTAATTTACCAATATTCAAAGTGCTTTCAGGAGTATTAGTGTTGGTAACATAAGATGTGGCTGAAGAATCATTTAGATAAACGGACTGGAAATGCTAAGCGAACAGATTACAAACAACTGAGAGATCAGAAGATGTAATGCCATCATGACGCATACGATTGGGAATACCATTTGAATTTTTCTTGTCATTTATAGATTTCCAAAAGCTTTTACTATTTGACTTTAGCTTACTCTCGACAGAAAACAGATATTTATTATATAGAAATTTATTCAAAGTATCGAATTCCTTTTGCAGCACTCGATATTGATTATATAGTTCAAGATCATTATTTGACCTACGAAATTGCTTATAAACATTGTTTTTCTTATTATTTAGATTGATTATTCTTTTATTAAACCAAACGGGTTTCTTGGCATCAACCGTTTTAATTTTTGGAGTATTTAAGTCAATCGCACTTTTAACAACATTTAAAAACGAATTCCAACATTCATTTAAACTTCATTGTTTAGGGATTCTGCATCAATGTTTTTATCTGCATCAGGGAGTTGTTTGCAGAAACCTAACTTCCTAAGATTTTTCCATAATTGACGTACGATCATTTTAGGATCAAGTTTAGTGCTGTGGAGTTTTATTTTTGAAGATTCCTGACAATTGAAATTGTATTTAAAAGTGTGAAGAGTGAACTCAAATCAATGCCAATATTCGGTCTATACACATAACTTATGAGAAGAAAACCTCATCGACGACATTTAAAAATATATATTCCATCTCACTACCGAGCTGTGATTTACAATTAAATTTACAAGAAATTCCACTCCAAACATAGATTGCAGAGCCACCACCTCTCCTTCCTAGCCTGTCAGCATGAAAAAGTTTATAGCCGTTAAGTCTATACAGGGCATCACTATTTTTTCTACAAACCAAGATTCCGATACACATATTACATCAATTTTTGATCCCTCAAACACATCTCTAAACTCATCTATTTTACAATGTAAGCTTTGAGCGTTGATATGGCAAATTTTAAACCCTGTTTTTTGTGTGCCCAAGACTCTGACCATTGATCGCAGATTATTATCAGTACCTTCTTCGACTATAGAAACATCACCATAGGCATGGGAATTCGTGTTACTTGTTAAAAGATTTAGAGAAGAGATGTGATACGATATAGACAGTTATATATATATAAATAAAGAAAAACGAAAAACCCTACCTGGCACAGCCATGACAATAATCATAAAAGAAAGCCTAGCGTTGAATTGCACTCTGTTGACAGACGTTGAGCAGACGGTTGAGTCATTAAGAGAGTCCAGTCGGACATTGAGGATGGTTTCGACATTGATCAAGAGGAACATAAATTATCTAAGCTAACTACCGAAGTTAATGCGATCATCAATAAACAGATTGACTGTGAATATCCTATCAAAATAATATAAGCTCCAAAGCTTGTCATAACGCTTTCTCAACAGACTGATCTGAAATATGAGGTGGCTTTTTTAACTTCTTCTACTCAACAGACCTGTTAGCAGCTCAGCACTGCACTTTTTCTTTTTAATTAACACGCACATCAAGGGGTTATGAATACCCTTATAATGTTTTGAAACACAGTGCGATGATTTAGAAAAATAGGAGGGGATTTAAAAGGAGACACCTATGCACATTGCCTTTAAACCTCTGCGAATCGTATTGAAGGGGAAAAACAGAATCAGGTAGAGCATTTCTCATTCCGGTGGTGCGACTAAAAAAAGAGTTTCTATACTTGACTGTACGACCGAAGTTGGGCTCAAGGTAAAACTGATGAGCATTCCTAGCGAGGTGGGTGTTGTGGCTAAATTGTTTCAGGGGAGGAATGCAACTGGCTATTTCGACGATGTTCAAGAGAATCAATATATTTTGCTATTGAACTATCACCTATAAGTTTTAACGCTCTATTTTGTACCCTATCAAGTAGGCCCAAAGATGTTAGTGGAGCACCTGACCAGATATGGGAGTTATACTCCAGCTTTGGGCGGATGAAGGCCTTATAAATTGTAACCAGATCAGAAGGGGTGAAGAACTTCCTGCATCATCTCAAGAAACCTAAGCATTTAGCAGCGTTTTTGGCGACTTCAAATATGTGGTCATTGCAACGAAGATCATCGTTTACACACATACCAAGTACTGACAGCTTTTCGATTTCTTGGATGCAGGTACCATTCATGGATAATGGCAATGGGGGAATGTTAAGCTTCAACGACAAGAGACAGCATTGAGTTTTCGAAGCGGTTTTTATGACCTCGTGTTATATTGCTGTCAAAGTCATACACAACCGTTCTAGTTCCACATCCGAAGAGCAGAGACGTGAATTTGGAAACGAATATGAAAAGCTGAGGGTCGAGTCGTCAGCAAAACAGGTAAGCGAATTAGAAGTTCCAGATAAGAGATCATATATGAAAATGAGGAAGAGAGTCGCAGACAAAACGGAGTCCTAGGGCACACCAGCATTTATGAAGTGGGTATCAGACTTGAAGCCATCCAATACAGGATCAAACACAAAAACAAATCAATAATGAGCTGAAACTGCTTAGTATTGACATGTTTTTGAGTATATGTAGTAGTAAATTGCTGATTATAGAATCACCGAGTTGCAATAAAAACACACTTTTTGTCAAATTTTCCAATCGTCTGTATATACTCTAGGTTCTAGGAGGTAGTGTTGTTTTGTTAATTTGTTGATTTTCTTTCATTTCTGTTTGAGAAAATACTTTTTCGGCATATCCCAACGAATATATTTAAATTGCTTTTAGTAACCTCAGCATTTACAATGTGACGCTTTACCAATAAATCAAATTCAATAAGATTCTAAGTGCCATTCATCATGTACCGGGAAGAGCAATTTTTTAAAAGACAAGAATAAGACACTGAATAAGTATCTCCTGCCATACACAATTCAAAAAAAGGGAAACTTTTTTCCCCCCGCAGATGTTTATTAAAAATTATATTGAAACAATGACAAATGGCTCTAGATCAGTATTCACATTTTGCATATATCGTAAGCGAGTTGAAGTAGACTAACTAACGAACAAGTAAAATGGACAGGGTTTTCTTTTATTGTTATGTTAATTTTTATTTTTTGGCTTTTAGTTTAGAGCTTTAATTACGTTTTACGTCAGTTAATTTGTTGTTTACGTCATATTGTTCGTATATCCACTATAAAGCAGGCTATAAGTAGTTTTTGTTTGGTTGAGCTTAGGACTATATGCAATAGAGAGTACTAAGTAACAATAAACTTGTATTTGTTGTTCTTGCTCATCAGTTAGAGAATGGGAAAATTGTTTATTCCAAAACCACATGCAATGCAGCATCAGAATACACTATAAACTATAGCTAGACTCCCACTAGACCATTATGGTTTTCATCAGTGAAGCCATTAGACCCGAAGCATGGTGGCGGTGGCGATGGCCAGCTACACGAATAAGTAAATAAATGATATTGAATTAAGTTTGCTTGTTCTTCTAGTTCACATTTTATTTTATTTTTTTGCCTTTATTTCTTGTGTGTCTAGAGATAAGTTGGATGGAAGTTGGGCTGCTCGATTGATTACGGGGCTATAGGGAGGGATATCTCAAGAAAAATTGTTGAAGAGTTTTAGAAAACCACTTTATTTTGTTTTTTTTTTTTTTTTGCTATATAAAACAATGTGAGTATAATGTTAACTATTTTATAATAATTTTTTCATTTTAAAAGAAAAGTAGAGTCGAGTGCTTGGCGTGTACCAAAAATAAAATAAAAAAGCCAGAGCCCAGTGAGATTTTTTCCACAGTTGTTGTTGGCGAGTGGCGACTCTACGAGACCTACAAATTTGCTGCTAAGTTAGATGGGCTTGGATGCGAAAGCATTACGATTTAGTTGTTTACGGGGAGGAATGCAACTGGCCATTTCCGTGGTGAACACTGCTTAAAATCGGAAGCTGATAAAACGAGGAGAGACAGGAAACTTTTCTACGGTGTTCAAGTGAAACTAATGCTTCCGTTATGGTTCTTTATCAATCATTTCATACGCTCTACTTTTCTACTTCTATCTTGTAAAGGGTTTTTCAACAAGAACGCTATAAAAATAGAGCGATAGGAAGGTCTTGAGTTATAGAGGGTTAGATCTTTCTTATCAAGTCCTTTTTAGGTAGCTACCTCTGGCGTCCCCCAGGTTAGTTATTTAGGTCCTCTTCTTTTCATTTTAACTATTAATGGCCTCGAATAGATCATTGACCGCTCCCTTATTTCCCTTATTACAGGATCTCGACAGCTTTTCTCTCTGGTGCTCTAAGAACTGCTTGAAATTAAACAGATAGGTGCGCATTTCTAAAATTGAAAACATTCAACACCGTTTTCTTCGATTTGCTCTGAGAGGTCTTCCTTGGACTGATTTCGCTTTGACAATAGCAGACAGTATTAAGTTTTGGAAGCATAAGTGTCCACACGGTTGATAATTCCCAATTGGATAATGATTTTGAGGTCAAAATTTAATGTGTTTATCACCCGCAGCTGTGGTACCCGTGGCGTGATGGTTAGCATGTCCACCTGCCAACCCAGAGGTTCGAGGTTCGAATCACAGCAGAGGCAAAAATGTTTTCCCACGGGTATCGCCTTTCGCGAGGATTTGGCAAGTCCTCCGATAGTAATTTCATTGCCATGAAAAGCGCTTTCTCAATTAACTGACAGAAAATTGTAGGTCCCATCCATTCTCTCACAAGGCATGGTTGTGAAATGAATATGAAAAACTGAGAGTGCTGTCGCCAGCAAAACAGTTGAGACAAAACAGGACAATCCTATTCATTGAGGTTTGAAAAAAAAAAAATACATGCCATTTTACATCCCTTATCATTGCCTGATCTAACTTCAGGCACATGCAAAAACATTGCTCTTCTTCATTTTGAGTTGAAGACCCAACGTTAAAAAAACACTCAGTTTGACATTCGGGGGAAGATGGTTTTTCAAAAAAAGCTTTTTGGTCATCACAGGAAATCCCGCAGGGATTCAACGGTAATAATAACCAATTTTTAATGACAGAAATCTTTGAAAGTGTATAAGTCCTATTCATCTTCTGAAATTTTCTCATGAGTACGACTGTAGGTATTTAATAAATTATTTTTTGCTTCATTTCGAAAAGAAGACAGGCCATTTCTCTATTGATAAAGAGGAGAAAACCTCATATTTAAGTAAACCTTTAAGCAAACGTCAGCAATCAGCTGCGGGAACAGTAATAAGTTTATAAACAGGGAATAACTTGATGGAAATATGTATGAGAAGTATGAAATAAGAACGGAAGCACTTATCATGAAAATTAAACAATTTTGCCGCAACACCAGCCCCGCTAGGAATGCTCTACAGTCTTACCTTTGGCCCAACTTCGGACACATTTTTCTTTTTGTTGGAGGTTTTTGAAATACCAGCTAGAGCACTCAGACCTAAATACCGGTCCATTGTATTAGCAACCTTCTATTTGTTTTAGCTTTCCAGATGTTCGGAGAAAAGCCAGAAGACGCTGCCATGATAAGGAGCATATGTTACCAGCTCTCACCATTTCTGCTCCGAGTATCTGTAACCTCATGCGAGAAAAAGCAGGACTTTCACAGAGGAAGTGCTCTGCGGTGTCCTCATCTTCTCCACAAGATTCACAGAGTGTGGTATCATTCAAGTCTAACACGTTTAAGTGCTTGGCAAAAGAGAAGTGTCCGCTGGCAACGCCAATAAGCTTTTTACAGTCTTTTCTGCTACGGGGTAGCAAAAATGTTGCAGTCTTTTTACTAACGTTGGGGAGCTTACGTTTGGTCTGTCTGCATCCAATGGAGGCATGCCATCTACGGTTGTGCTCTTCACAGATCCAATCGTTGATTGAAGCCCTAACTGAGGACGCTGGCAGACCTAGCGACGGTTCAAGTCCTGAAAAAGCTGTCTGAGATCCCTGCCTAGCAAGTTCATCGGCGATCTCATTTCCAGTTATGCCGTGATGGCCCGGAACCAAAATGAGACTCAAGGAATTTAATCTTCCGATCGCATTCAGAGAGCTCTTGCATTCCTGGATCACTTTCGAAGTGGTTAGAGGGTTGAGAAGGGCCTTAAGCACAGCTTGGCTGTCGCTGCAAACAAAGATACTTCTCCCCGTCCATCCATTGTTCGTAACGTGGCTCAAGGCCATTAGGATAGCATACGCCTCCGTTTGGAAAACGGATGCGTATGATCCTAAAGAGGTGTGCAGTCGTATGTCGTTGTTCTCCAACAAAGGCACCAGCGTCGAACTTCGGACACATAGTCAAGTGTAGAAATTAATATTTTATTCGCACTGCCCGAATGATGAATGCTTCGCCAGACTCTGTTTTTTCCTTGTATTGCGACTAACAAAAGTTCAAAAGCAACCTGCATCGGTGTCTCCTACTTAATCCTCTCCTACTTTTCTAAATGCTCGCACTTATCTTATATTTTAAAATATTGTAAATCATAAAAAAAAATTAAGATATGATATGAAATACTGACGGCCTTTATCACAAGGCCAGTCGTAACAGCTTCGGACTGCAAATACCGAAAATTAAGCATCATTGAAACCCTCATAGTGATTGTTTTGTCACTAAATTTGTTACTATTGATAAAATTCTTAACAAACTCCTTATCTCTAATGAAAAACATTCACTACAAAGATTTTTGAGTTCTTTCTTTTTGGCATTCGCGTAGTCCGAAATTGGTACGATATCTGTGATAGGATCCAACAATTCAACATAAATACAAAAGTACTCACTCAAAATTGAATTTCTTCTTTTGAAAATTGATTACGAATTCCAAAAATATTTTTAAAATAGTTCAATGGTTTACTTTCACACCACGTGAAGTGAGAAAAACTATCACCAGCGATTATAAAACCGAACCCGTCGAAATAAATCTTAATACTGCAGGTTTTTTTGGTTTTTTTTTTTTTTTAATTCAAAAATTTCTTTCCTGTTTGTTTGTTTAGTTGATAAATTCGCATAATCTACATCAGATATAGTCTCTTGTGTCTTCTTCATTAATCGTGGCAAAGATGAAGAGCGTAGAGATGAAAAGAAAAAAAAAGTCAATACTCACACTGCGGAATGACTTTTATCAACAAGTTCTTATCAGGATAACATTCGTCACAATCACACAACACATATTTTCAGGTTATTTTTGGAAAAGATACGAAAGATGATGAGTCTATGCCATGCGAAAATGTGTACCTACAGTTGTAGTAAGCATTGCGATAAAAATTAAACGAAAGGAGACAAGGCGTGTGCGTATGGAAAGCCAAAGTAACTGGCTTGGGTTGAAATATTATCTAAGTACTTTTCATAGAAAATTCCATTGACAGATGAGAGCACTTGTGCTCAACGTAAATACACGAAGTCAGCTTGTTAAGTGCGAGACGATTTTGGCTTGAAAATAAAATAAAACAAAAGTGAAAAAATTTTCCAATGATTTTTCAAAGAGTCTAACCGCCGTATTAATAAACGTGGAATAGCATTTTCCACTTAATCCATGGAATAAGGCTTAACCCAGCTATTCCTGGTTTATTAATACGGCGGTAAGAGTTTTGATTCTTATCCATTCTCATTCTGAACATGAAATCCCCAACACCGAGGACCCTGGCAGGGCAATCGTTGGTTCAGGTCCAGAGAAAGCCGTCTGAGATCATAGCCTTGCAAAATCATGGCTTGGAACGCAAACGAGACTCAAAGAATTTAGTCTAACTACCGCATTCAGAGATGTGTTCATCACGATTGATTAAAGCTTGACTGTCGCTGCAAACACTGATACATTTTCTCCACATCCAGCCATTCTTCCGCTTGGAAGACGCATGTGTTGTCGTTGTGAACATAGGCCTAAACCAACTTCCTTCTCTTCTTCTTTTCATTTCCGGCGTTACGAGTAGTGATCTTGAAGCGATCACAACTCTCCCACTTTTCTGCTTCACACTAGTGATCCGCCCGTGGGGTACGCCGCAGAAGGCTAGGAAAATAGGCTTAAACAAACACGTTTCGAAAACAATTTCGATTTCAGGCGAGTTTAATCCAGTTTAGGACTCGAAGTTCGTTGGGGTCCTTTTCCACTTGATTGCGCCACCTATTCATCGATGTTCTCTGTCTCGACTGTTGGAGCGGACAACGTGTGTTCTACCCTCATGAGCCATAAAACATATTAATTAATTAATAAACCTATCGACTTAGTAATGGTTAGCATGTCTGGTTGTTAACCCAGAGCTTCTTGGTTCGACTCCCAACAGAAGCCGAAAATCGTTCTAGACGGGTATTTGGCAAGTCCTCCGTTCATAAATTCATTGCCATGAAAAGCGCTTTCTCAATCGGCCGTTCGGAACCGGCAGAAAAAAGTAGGTCCCCTCCAATCCTTCACAAGGCGATGGTTGTGAGAAATGCGCTAGGCCATGGGCGTCCTATCGCTCTGTTGCGCCACCCTACTAATTTATTTTTACTGACTATTTTAACTCCACAGATTGATTTTTTTTATCCTTTCAAGTAGTTGTTGTTTTCTCTTTTTACAGCGTTGATGGGTTTTCCGAGTCGAAGGAATTCGATCTCATCTCATATAAAACAGCTAAGTTTCAAGTTCAAAATAGAAAAAAGTACATTACGCAGGTTTTCACCTTATCAAAAATAAGTCCTTCACCGTTCTATAAAATATGAGATCGAATTCGAAGAGCGAGCAAGTATCAATTTCAATTTGAAAAATTGTGTTCGTCTGGTGCGTGTAGATGGAGGTAAAAATACATTTTACATTCCCATGGTCAGCATAATGGAAAAACTGTACCAATATGTAGAATGTAGATAAACCTCATCAGTACAAAATTTCTTGGTGTTTAGAGCGAAAAAAGAGAAAAGTATAATGTCGATTTCCAGTGGTACCCAAAAGCACTTTTAAAAGTGCTTTTTTGCTCGAAATACGTTTCATGTAGACACTAGATCACTTTTTTTTGCCCCGAAAAAGCACTTTTATGAATCTCGATTCAGAGGCAAGATTTACACGCACTTTCACGTACACCAACACAAACCATTTGACGTTTACCAGTTTGCAGTTTGAAATATTTTGCATTTTTGGTTAAAGGACTGTGAAAGAGAGATAATTAAAATAAACAATATACCATTTTGTGAAAATGGATCGCTCCATTTTAGCTGAAATTATCGAAATATATATGAGTCGTCATCTAGTTCCGATTCTGACGAAGAAGTTTTTGAAATTCTGAAATTCCTTACACAAAACGAAAGGCATTCTGTGAATAATTTTGTTCAAAGTGTTGTGTACAATTATTCGGAAGAGGAGGTTTCTTCCTAGTGCATTTATTAATAAAGTTTTGAAAACATTCTTTCTATATGAATTGCAGAACGAAACAAACGGGAATGATAAAAAAAGAATTTTGTCTTTTCTGTTCCAGTGAGCACGAAAAAAAGCACTCTCTTTAGAGTGCTTTTGTTTTTGCAAAGGAAATCGACATAAATCAAACAGAATTTCTTGTTTTCCATTACATGCATTCGAAATGATATAGGAATTGAATAACGGTATGTGCCATCAAATATAAGATGCAGTTGTACGTGGCTGGTACAGCGTTGCCTTTAGTCAGTCAAAGTTCCGCAATAGACTTACAAAAAAGTGCAGGAGATTGAAATTTTTATTTTGAATAAATAAGAACATCAAGCAAAAAAAAAAATCACGGGTTTGTAATGCAATTGATGCCCGTGACTCATGTCAGAACGCTAGCTTTAATTTTAATTTAATTTTGGTGGGGCTACAGCCCCATTTATTAGCTTAATACAAGCTTAAAATAACTTAAACACTAGACTTAAACTAATTAAAACTAAATTAAACTACAAGGATGAGAAGCGGTTTGAAAGGAGGCCTTTCAGACAGGGACTTGGAAGACTGAGGTCGAAAAGAAAAGGAACAGAATTAATCTTACTCATCATGCGGGTTCAGGGTTCGTTGAGACCATAGGATGTACGATGAGCAGGAAGCAAAAAAAATCGGGATGATCTTACGTTTCAAGGGATTAGTGTTGAAGGAGATAAGGACTAAACGGGGGGATCAGTCAGTGTTACCAGTAAGAAGTCGGTAAATGAATATGATGTCAAAGACATTCCTTCTGTTTTCTCGGGAGTGGAGATTAATGATTGCGAGACTTTCGCGGTAAGGAGGCAGGGTGAGAAAGTTTCTAACGTCGAAGATCCCGAAGGGCAAAGAGCAGAAAACGACGTTGCACACTTTCTATTCTTGAGATATGAACCGCTTGATATGGAGCCCACACTTGCGATGCATACTCGAGAAGAGGGCGAACATAGGCAATATAGAGGGATTTCGTTACAAGGGGGTTGCGGAACTCTTTGGACCATCTCTTGATAAAACCAAGGGCAGAATAAGCTCTTGATATTACATCGTCAATATGAGAGCGAAAATTTAATTCGCCGTCACATAGAAGACCTAAGTCACGAATAAGCTGCTCACGGTTTATGGGAAGGTTTTGAAGATGATAGGATCTGGGGGGAGGTTTATTACTTTAGCGAGAAAATGTTAATGCTTCGCATTTGGCAATGTTTAATTCAAGGAAGTTTTTAGAACACCAAAAGACGAATGAATCGAGGTCATTTTGAAGCAGGAGAGAATCTCGATCGGAGGTGATGACTTTGAAAATTTTAGCGTCATCCTCGTAAAGTAAGAGAGAAGAATATTAGATGATCTTTTCGACATCATTAACGGCAAGGATGAAAAAGAGGGGTTCAAGATGGCTGCCTTGGGGCACACCGGAGGTTGCCACAAAAGGAACTGAAAGAGTTGAACGGAAACGAACGTTGAACGGAAATGAAGATATCCATTTGAGTAGGATAGGGCTGAATCCGAGGAAAGAAAGTGTAAAGAGGATTAAAGTATGAGAGATTTTGTCGAAAGCTTTGCTGAAATCTGTGGTAATGACGTCTACTTCGTTTCCTTTTTCAATCGCAGAAAGAGAGAAGGAAACATACTCAACTGGATTAGTGGTTGTATACCTTCCCTTACAGAAACCATGCTGCTTGGAGGATATCATTGATTTGCAGTGGAAAGAAAGTATTTCATACAGAATGCTTTCGAAAAGCTTAGGGATATGAGAGAGTTTAGCTATGGGTCTATAGTTAGAAATTGGGATTTTGGGGCCTTTTTTATGGATAGGTGAAATAACGGATATTTTCCAATAAGTCCGGAAAAACTCCACTTGAAAGGGATAGTTTGAAAAGGTTAGGGAAGGACTAAACTGGAACAACATTTCTTGAGCAAAATGGTAGGAATGCCATCTGGACCTGGATTATACTCGTTTTTGAGTTTGAGGAGTCTATTAAGAACAGTTGACTGATCAAAGCTTAGATTAGAAGGCCCTGTAGAGAAATGGCGAAGATAGGAAAAGTAAGTCTGGTCTAGATCTGGGGTTTTTGAGCAAAAGACAGTTCGAAGTAACTTGCAAAAAAAATTTGCGATTGTTGTTGGTTCGTTGGAAGATTGGCTTTCGTAGTGAAGAGAAGGAGGGAAACCATCACTTTTCTTTCTATAGTTGATAAACTTTATAAAACGATTTTGGCTTCCACCCAAGATGGACGTAAAGTCATTGTAAAGAGCTTCATTGAGGTTGGAAAATTTATAAACTACTCCAAGGTAATCAGAGTAATCGAAAACTGAACGGGAGCGCAGAAATGTATTCCAGAGCTTATTTTTCTTGTTTCGCAGCTCACGTAGTTTATGATTATACCAGGGAGGGGATGTTGAGTAGGGCTTATCACGTGAAAGGGGAACGCAAAGATTTATGCAGTGCAACAATTTCTCGTAAAACAGAGGATTTCATTGATTTTCTTGAAGTTAGCTTTGCGAAAGTTGAACGAATACTTACTTGGGTTGGGTAGAAGAAAAGGTAAGGTTATAAAAAAATATAGAGGGGTGAAAGTTGTCAATAGTAGATAATGGGGATGAGCTTTCTGAGACAGATGAGTTAATGGGGTCGGAAGTGAAGATAAGATCAAGCTGCCAGCCCATATAGTTTTTAATATCACTCGTTTGGAAAAGGCTTGAATCAGTAAGGCTGTCCACGAAGACACATTGTTTGATGGAAACGGGATACCATTCCTTACCCCAAAATTTTTGGCATTGATGTCTCGACGAAAACACAAGAGTTCCTCTAGTAGAAAACGCCATGTCCCACATTCGAGGGAATCAAACGCTTTATTCATTTGGCAGACAATGCCGTAATTGACAAAAGTAATTAAATGGCAAAAGATCTGCCGTTGATGAATATAGTTTGTCAAAACTATGAAAAATGGGGCTTTTTTCCTAAAAACTTGTCAATAGACGAAGCCGTGATAAGATACTTTGGTTATCATTCTGCAAAACAATTCATACGAAGAAAACCGGTTCGTTTTGGTTATAAGGAGTGGATGCTCTGCAGCCACGATGGTTATTGCTACAACTTAGATGTATACTGTGGTGCCAAGAACGTAAGTCAATCGAACAAAAGCTTGCCACTTGGATCTCGTGTTGTACTCGATTTACTTGAAGTCATAAAGATACCAAGTGGCCACAATGTATTTTTTGATAATTATTTCACCAGCAACGGGATTACAATTACCGAATAAAAATAAACGGTAAAAAATGGTGGTGGCCCATTTTTACACATATGATTAATTCATTGATGGCCAATGCTTGGCGGCTGCATTGTATAAGAACGGGTAAGGTAAACTGCATTTGTTTCATTTGTCAGAACTGTAGCACGAACGTATTTACGCTCACCACCCTCAAACAAAGCACCAAATAAGCCCAATTCACCAATTGCTGTGGTTCGCAGTGAAGGAGGGCATTTCCCTAAAAAAATTAGAAGTCAGTTACGATGCAAAATGTGTCTAAGAAGAGTTCGATGGACTTGTGAGAGATGCCAAACTACACTTTGTATCGAAAAATAATGTTTCAAAAATTATCACAACAAAGCTTAGAATGTATACATATCTGCCCAGTGTACTCGTTTGAGTACACTCTTATATATGCATATAACCTTACCATGGTAAGTAAGGGTTTTCATTAATTTACATTTTTAAGAGGCTTGGCCTTTAAATGGTTAAAGAGATGTGGTCTTTGGCATAATTTACACTTTCGCATATTTTTTGACTTGAGTTAAATCAACATGCCATCCGACACGATGATCCCAATACTCAAACTGCGTCAAAAATACGCAGTCAACTTTCCTTCGGTTCGGGATTGGTCCACTCTAGAATCAGAGAGAGCAATGATTTTGGTAACTTTAAAGCTATGTTTGGTCGTTTTTATCTTCGTCTTT
The DNA here is from genome assembly GCA_949752695.1 of Melanostoma scalare. Classification (NCBI taxonomy): domain Eukaryota; kingdom Metazoa; phylum Arthropoda; class Insecta; order Diptera; family Syrphidae; genus Melanostoma; species Melanostoma scalare. The sequence goes on along the minus strand of OX456987.1, from coordinate 14,513,786 downwards.
GGATACATTTTTTTTTTTGTCAAGTGGCAACCAAGACCACATCATTTACTTGGGTTTGAGTGAATAAAGTCTGAAAAAGTTTTCTGCAAATTTTATACTGCTGTGAATGTCACAAACGCCTTCATGCCCTTGTTCTCATAAAAGCATGGATAGCAAAAATAGAAGAAAATTGTACTACACAAAGCAGAGCTAATGATGAATTCCCGGAAAATAAACAAAGTGTGATAGCCAAGACGAAACCGTGACCGTAGTAACGAAATGAGATTGGCATAACAAATTCCGTCTCTGTTGTGGCACAATAACTTTGACTGATTATTTTTTTTTGTTTTTATGTGGTGCACTTAAGGGGGTTTCGAATTACGCTTTTTTATCTGAAAATTTCAATAAAGTTCCAACTCCAGGACAAAAACAATAACAAAAAATTTTTTCTGTTATTGTTCAAATTAATAACCCCTTTTTTCTGTCAGAGATTTTCAAAATACTAACTGGAGCACTTAGGCGGGTCCATTGTACTACCAGATAGAAACCCTCTTTTGTTTTAGCTTTCCAGACATTCGGAGAAAATCCGAAAAACGCTGCCATGATAAGGAGCCTTGGTTAGCAGCTCTCACCATGTCTGCGCCGAGTATCTGCATTCGAGATTCGGTGTCGTCGTCTTCTCCACAGAGTGTGGTATCACCAGAGTCTACTCGTTTAAGTCCTTGGCAAAAGTGCAGTATTCGACGTGGAAACATCAGCAAGCTTTATTGCTTTTCTGCTGCGGTATAGCAAGTATGTTTCGGCTGTCATATTAACACATACATGCATACACGTTCAGTTTCTCTGCGTCTAACGAACGGAGGAGTTCTTATACGAAACAAAACAGTCTCTTTACAATCAAAATGATGAGAAGTAAAAATTTGAAAGCAACACAAATCTCAATTCTCCTTAACATCAGAACATGTGCCAAGAAATGTATGAGATCCATAAAATTACCCTTTGAATCATTTCAAAAGAATATTTAATTTTTTTAGTTTGAAAACATGAAACATGTGTTTGAAGATGTGTTCTGAGCTATAGATGATAAAATAAAGAAAAAAATTGTGTTGCCAGAAACCCATTTGAGTAAAAAAATTTATTCATTGCAACGTCGTGATTTTTGAATTTTATGTTGAAACGTACAAAGTGCAATCGCATACGAACTGTTAAATAGAGCTGAAGAAAAAAGACGGAATAGGAATAATTTTGAACAAGTATTTCCTTTTATAACAGCAAAGGACACCGAGATTGCATAGAGGAAGCTGATCTAAGGACATATTTTGGATGAATGAACATGGGCTGTCTCTGGCAATTGAGAAGACTAAAGCAGTACTTCTAACAAAGAAACGACTTCCGCCGGTTATCGACTTAAACATCGAAACTAAAGTTATAAAGTTAAAAAAAATCCTCAAATACCGGGGAAAAAAGCCCAGGACGATGCTGAGCTTTTAGCCGAGTTCACACTGTACAATTAGTTGGACAGACTTCGTTTGAAAGATGTTGGATGGTTGGATGTAGTTTGCGTTCAGACTATCAAGCTCCGCTCCATCCAACTTCAAAGTCTTCAAAAATATTTGAAAATCTTCCAACAAGTTGGTCAAGCGGTCGTCTGAGGGCTCACATTGTCAAGCATAGGTCGTTCAAGCCAAAGTCTGTCCCACTAATTGTACAATGTGAACTCGGCTTTTGGGACCAGATACGGACGGCTGCTGAGCACGAATCCAAAATTACAAGCCATCTATGCTGATGGGAAATGAAGGTGGACCCTCTTCAAGTATGCAGAGACTTCTTATGTCAACAACTCTTTGAATTCTACTCTACGGAAGCGAGATTTGGAATAAACCACTCAAACAAGAAAAGCTCAAACAAAGAAAAAGACGAATAGCGAGTGAGTACCTCATAGTGTCTGAGCCAGCTGTTCTTCTAGTCACAGCACAAAAAATTTACATACGCAAAAAGAAAGCATTCATTGGCGTGGAAGCGGCGAATATATCAAACGGAGAATAACTCTTGCCAACCGTTGCTTATTTAGGTTAAGAAGGCAATTAAGAAACAAAACCCTCTCCAGAAAAACCAAGTATAAGACCTTGACCATCATGCGCGGAAGCATGGACCTTATCGAAAGCGGATGACGAAACCCTTGGTCGTTTCGAAAGAAAAATGCTAAGAATGATCTTTGGTCCTGTATGCGAAGACAATGTGTGGAGAAAAAGATACAACAATGAGCTGTATGAGCTGTACCGTGACATGGGCATAGCCAGAGGAGTACGCATTGCGAGGCTACGATGGTTGGGCCATGTAGAGCGGATGAACCCAAACGTTCCGGCTCGACGGGTTCTCGAAAGCACATTGCAGGGAAATCGCAGAAGGGGAAGACCTCTTGATGGCGCAATCAAGTGGATGAAGACATCAACCGACTTAGAGTGCAAAACTGGAGAGAGCTCGCCTGAAATCGAAGTCGTTACAGAAGGATGTTGGTTGAGACCCAGGTCCACCCTGAACTGTAATGCCCACCAAGTAAGTAAGTAAGAAGATACTAAGACACCAAGAAAGTTGGTAGTGAATTCACACGTATCTGACACGTATACAACGCAGAAACGAACCCACAACAAAAATATACTACATATAAGCCGAGTTCACACTGTACAATTTGTTGGACAGACTTTGGTTTGAACGACCAACGCTTAATAGTTTGAACCCTCAGACAATCGTCACTTGTTGGATGGTCACTTGTTGGATGGTTTTCAAATATTTTTGAAAATCTAGAAGTTGGACGGAGTGGAAGAGTATGTGACATAAAGTTGGACGACAAGCTTGATAAGTGTGAACGCAAACTACATCCGAGCATCCAACTTCCATCAAACGAAGTCTGTGCAACTAATTGTACAGTGTGAACTCGGCTTATGCAAAATTCGTCTCAATAATGTCTCCGAAATGTTTAATTGTACGACGCGACGGTGAATTGATGTTGATGGCGCTTCACGCACACTTTATGCCACAGCAGCAATATTATCGGGTTATCGGGTGTACGCACTGTTTTTGGCTTTTCACGCTTTGGTTTATCGATGAGGATGTCAGTTTCTTTCACTTTTTTCACAAGATAACGAACATACGGAGCTGACGGTGCTTCTCTTCTTTCAAAATCCGTACGCAGTTTTCGCACACATTCTGCAACATTACCATGATTTTCAAAGTAGTGTCGCAATATTTCCCAGCGTTGTTCAAGCGTATACACAAACCATATTCGTTCAGCGGAAAGATAAAACTAATTATCTCTCAAATCAGACATGAGCTAAGTGTTGCCATTCACGAAATAAACACTAGTTGAAAAAAAAAAACGTTAGATGGCGGACCTTTTATTTACTTGGATGAATTCAGTATATACTGAAAGTATTTGCCTACTAGTATCATCTTAATTAAGTAAATACTATGAAATTAAACTTTTACTGAAAGTTACAGAATTTACATTATTCTTTTACTTCTTGTTAATACTTTCGTTTTATGCATATCGCCCATTGTAGTACCACCTCTGTACATGTGTACATGTCCTGAACTCTCCCTCAAATGAAAACTGCATCTAGGAGCTTATTTCTTCGATATTAAGATCGCCTTATTAAAATCTCCAAATGGTTTAGTTAATTGAGGTACTCGCTCATACACTTCATTTGATATCACAATTTGGTATCAATTGGTCAGTGTGTCAATTGAATTCCTGACAGCCATTTAAACCTAACCTATCTCAGTATTGATTTATGCTTGTGTTTCGTTGTCACATTATTTAAAAAAGCAGCTGTTCCGCAAAGTTTTCATTTGAACCATTTGTCTTATCAAAATGCACTTTAAATAGATTTGCTATCGGCTTTTCGATATTTGAAATTATCTCAAATATAATAATTATGATAGACACCAGGCGACATACATACCTCGATTGATAAAAGTTAAAATTAAAAACGAAATGAAAAAAACTGCGACAGGTTTCGAGATATTTCAAATTAATTTATCATATCACTTTGCACCCTCTAGAACCTGATCTGATATTGACATTCATTCCAGTTTTTTTTTTTTTTGTAAACTAAAATCTAGTCAGTCAATTTTGTCATACAAGGTGCTTTGATAAGATTGTTGATTTAAATAAAGCACGAGAAACAAAAAATTACGGAAATATAAATAAGTAAATTTGAAGAAAGCAATGATAAGAGTGTGATGCAGTATCGGTAGCCTCGATTAAAATGTCATTCAATTATAATCCTCATTCTAAGTACGAGTAAATAATTTGTAATGTGTCCAATTTCCTTATCCTGTCTTGAGCTTTCTATGTGATGGGCTTAGATTAAGTTATTCATTATCCTGGAGCTTGCAAGGATCATATTATTGCTCGAAAATTGGGTTTAAAGAGTGAAGAACCTACATTACTTGCTATTTCTTTGCTATCCATGACGCCCACTCAGATGAAATGAAAGCTTTACGTGTCGTCGCGGTCGTCGTCATGTCGTCGTTGCAGACAGCAGCAGCAAAGTCGATATATTTTCTATTTTGATCCAGACAAACATAAAATTCCACTTTAAAATAAATCAAATTGCCAGACGTGTTACCTAATGTCAAACATAAAAAAAAACACGTTACTGCATCAAAATGAGGTGAAAGCAGACAAGGAAACAAATTAGTGAAATAATAAATTTAATAAAAATGAAAGTTACTCCAGGCAGTGACGCAAAGCAGTTACTTTACTCGTTCATCTAAAAATAGGCTTCTGTTCTCGAGAAGAAAAAAAAAATCATTCCATTAGGATTTTTTGCCATAATAATAATAAAACTGTAAACCTAAACACACTTGTATCATCCATCCCAGCACGTGTGCCTGTGAGATACAAATACAGATCGGTCAGAAAAAAAAACAACAACAAAACCTTGAATTCTTCTTCCACACATTGTCCTCGGCGTTTCGTTTCGTATGCAATAGGTGTAATCTTATTGAATGACGAACATTTTTCTGCATATTCGAAAAAAAGAAACAAGGAAGTGATATTCAACTAAAATATGTTACATAATTTACACCATTGTATAATAAATTTAAGAAACATTGTCTCACCGATTGGCCAGCTGATGGTCTGAAAACTTTATGTCATTAAACTTAGGATAGAAATAAAATATTAAATTAAATTTCCATTGGTTTTTTTTTACACAATTTCAAGGAAAAGTGTGTTTTTTTCAATTTTCTTTTTCTCTCTTGGTGATGATGGCAGACGACATAGACAAAGTATACGAGAATGACGGCATTGAAATTAATTTTATCATAGACCATTTTTATTGTTGTTTTTGTTTTTTGTCTCTTAACATCGATATAAAGGACAGGCTCACTATTAGATAGATTACTATTTGAGGGGATATGAGGAGTAGGGAAGAAGCTCAAAAGAACTATTGGTTTTGATGGGACGGCAGATTAGTACGGCCAGGGACTGAACTATTTGACTATGTTTAATTATAAAACCAAATATTGAGAACAGTCAAGGATAATTTAATAAGAAGAAACAAGAACACACATATTTTCATCGAATTTTGTTTTTTGTGTTGTTTGTCGTTGAATAGAAGAGTGTATTGCTTTTAAAGCGAACATGAGAAAAAAAATACGATTAATTTGTTTGTAACATTTGACGGCGGCGGCGGGGATGCCTTGACCTTATATTCATTTTGTCTGGCATAGATGTTATAAACAAAATTTTGAGTGTGACCAGAAAACCTCTAAGAGCCGGTGTCAAGCATACTCAGAAGAAGCGAGAAAGTATATTTTAAAGTTCGTTTGATGCAGCAACAGCTGACAAAAAGAATTTTGATGTGATTTGAAAATTGATGAAACGAAAATGCGTCACGATAAAGAGACACTCAAAAAATTGCACCGAGTTAAGTGAGCGAATAGCCGAGTTCACACTGTACAATTAGTTGAACAGACTTCGTTTGATGGAAGTTGGATGGTCGGATGTAGTTTGCGTTCACACCTATCAAACTTATCGTCCAACTTTATGTCACATACTCTTCCACTCCGCCAAACTTCTAGATTTTCAAAAACATTTGAAAACCATCCAATAAGTTGGCCAGGCGGTCGTCTGAGGGTTCACACTTATCAAGCATTGGTCGTTCAAGCCAAAGTCTGTCCAACTAATTGTACAGTGTGAGCTCGGTTATAAAGACCTTGGTATGACGCCATACAAAGTCCAATTGGTTCAGGAGTTGACGCCAACTGACCATCCAATACGTTTTCGCTTCGCTAAGTGGACCTGCGATCGACTTAGAGAAGATGCCAATTTTGCCAAAAAAATCATCTTTTCAGATGAAGCTCATTTTGATCTTGGCGGGTATGTAAACAAGCAAAATTGTCGCATTAGGGGCACAGAAAACCCGCATGCATACATTGAATAGCCGAAACACCCAAAACGAGTCACTGTTTGGTGCGGATTTTGGTCCAGAGGCATTCTTCGAAAATGAGCAAGGAGTGGTTGAACGAATTTTTGTTCACAAAAACTGAAGAGGAAGATATTGGCAACATTTGGTTTCAACAGGACAGCTGTAAGTGCCACACAGCCGAAGCCATATACATTACTTATTGTTATTAGAATGGGCTTTCAATTCTTTAATGCGGTGAAGCGTAGACCGTATCAACTGATTAGAGACTATAAGTTTGTTCAGTAAGCTTTTGAAGTGTTTTGCTAAGATAAATCAGTAAATAGGATGGCTTAACACAGTTGCGGCAACTTTTTGGGCCTAAGGTTTCTAAAGAACGTGCCCATTCCAAGGGAACGGCGGCTTTCAAGGCAGTGCGAAATTACTCTCGGAGGACTTGAAAATTCCTTGCGAAAGGTGATATCCGTTAAAAAGACTATACCTACCCTGTAACAGGCAGACATGCTTAGGTACTATATATTTACGTATATATCTCAATTTTAACACTTTGAGCAAAGGGTCCAACTTTCACACAACTTTCTCACAAAGTTTTACTATTCAAACTTTAAGCATTTGGATTAAAGGTCAATTGTTTATTGTTTGGAGAAGTTTCTTGGCTTATCAAGTCAAATTTCGAAACACCTCGCTGAAATCTTTCAATGCTTTGTCTAGCTTGCCACAAGGATGTCATCTTGGTCCCTTGCTTTTGACTGTTGCAGTAAATGATGTTAATGATTGTTGAATGAAGTGAATTTCTTCCGTCTTTGACAGGGATATTTGATTTTAAGCTAATGATATGAAGGACTACCAAAACTCCTCCAGAACTTACTGAGAGTTTAGTTACTATGGAGTTCTTAAAAACGCTAACAAGCTATTGTTGAATTCATCACGAAAAACAACTCTATCTATTTAAATAATCGCTATTCGTTACTACTAACATGGCAAGTACTTAATTTAAATAAAACTGTTTTAACAAAATTATGTACATAATGAAGTTTAAGTTTAAATGTCCTTAGGCAAATCTCGCAGCCGTTTTTCTACACTAGCTGGAGACGAAAAATAAATAAACCGAATCTACAATTGTTTACTTTCCTTGGTCTTGTAAAGCATGTAATTTTATCACAATGCAAAAAAAAGTCAGTAGACTGAATTATCTCAGAGCTACTCGTTATAACTCACTGAACAAGTGATAAAAATCTTACCAAGTTGACAAGTTCGCCAAACAAACAAACCTTTACAACAGAATTTAAAGCAGCTGATCAGTTTGTGCGATCAGTGATTTGAATAGAAATTTTCTGTTTTTTTCTCTAGAGATTAAAATCAAATTTTATTGTACCCGCATTATGACGAAATAAACGACTGAAATGCCACAGTTTTGAAGAGTACACTTCGAAAGACAGACGTCATGCGTTCCCCGTTTATCTTTTTGTAGTTGTTTTGCTCTCTTGACGTATGTACTTTTTTCTGTTCTGACCTAGTAATGATTTTGCAATTATGAGCTCATAAGCTTTATTCATAACATTCATTGTAGATAAAAGCCCTTCGGATAAAAAGTCGATGTGTGCTCAAATAAATAAAATCTGTTTGACGTATTAAGATATTGGCTATCATTTCTGAATGAAATGAAAGATTAGTAATTTTTTTCAACAGTTAAAACACTTTTGATGTATTTCCTCATAATTATGTAGATTCGGAAGCAAATAATTTACGTGTAATTTAATTATTCGTGAGTGAAAAGGTCTAAGTATTTTGAAATTCGAATAGGACTTTTTCTGATCGAATTAATTTCGTCGCGTGCCTCGTGTTGGTTCTCCTGCAAACAACTCAATAAGTTCGAGCTAAACGAACGAGCAAGAACTACGCGAGCCTTTTTTGTTCCTCAAATTATTCGTGTTAGCTCATGTTGGGTGTTATAATATCGTTTTTTATAATAATGAGCAAATATTTGAACCAACTGATCATGAGGTAGAACAATTAGTTGCTGATGTGCAACAGGCTGCAGAAGTAGGTACTCCTTCTGCTGATCACAATTGTGAAGTGTGAAAAGTGGGAGTGATCCTTTCGAGATCATGGAAACGTTGATAAACCGTCAACTTATGAAATATCTTGAAAAACGAGAGCTTTTTAATGACCGTCAGTACGGCTTTCGTAGCAAACGGTCCACTGGTGATTTGATGGCTTATCTCTCCGAAAAGCGGAACCAATCTTTACATTGTTTTGGAGAAAGTGAGACTATTGTGCTTGTTATTTCTAAAGCATTTGATAGAGTTTGGCATCAGGCTCTTTTATCGAAAGTGTGTGCTTTTGGTATCGATGAGAGGCTCATTTATCAAAAATGCGTCCTTTTGGTATCGATGAGTCTCTTCTTCGTTGGCTTAGAAACCACCTTCCCGACCGTTCAATACAAGTTGTATTGGATGGCTTCAGGTTTGATACCAACCTCATGAATGCTGGTGTGACCCAGGGCTCCGTTTTGTCTCCGACTCTCTCAATCATTTTCATAAACGATCTCTTGTCTGAAACTTCTAATCCTCTCAACTGTTTCTGACGACTCGACCCTCAGCTTTTCATATTCGTTTCCAAATTCACGTCCCTGCTCTTCTGATGTGGAACTGGAACGGTTGTGTATGACTTTGACAGCAATATAACACGAGGTCATAAAAACCGAACCGAGTAGAATTCAATGCTTCGAAAACTCAATGCTGTCTCTTGTCGTTGAAGCTTAACATTCCCCCATTGTCATTATCTATGAATGGTACCTGCATACCGAAAAGCTTTCAGTACTTGTTATGTGTGTAAACGATGATCTTCGTTGGAATGACCACATATTTGAAGTCGCCCAAAACGCTGCTAAATGCTTAGGTTTCTTGAGACGATGCAGGAAGTTCTTCACCCCTTCTGATCTGGCTACAATTTATGAGGCCTTCATCCGCCCAAGACTGGAATATAACTCCCATATCTGGTCAGGTGCTCCTCAAACATCTTTGCACCTACTTGAAAGGGTACAAAATAGAGCGTTAAAATTGATAGGTGTTCAATCGTAGAACCGATTGATTCTCTTGAACATCGTCGAAACGTCACCTGTCTCTCTCTTTTTTATCGCTTTTTTCACAAACAGTGCTAATAGTGAAATAGCCAGTTGCATTCCTCCCCTGAAACAATTTAGCCGCAACACCCGCCTCGCTTGGAATGCTCATCAGTTCTACCTTGAGCACAACTTCGGGCGTACAGTCAAGTATAGAGATTCGTATTTTAGTCGCACCACCCGAATGTGCAATGCTCTACCTGACCCTGCTTTTCCCCTACATTAGGACTCACAAAAATTCAAATGCAACGTGCATCGGTGTCTCCTTTCGAATCCTCTCCTATTTTCCTAAAAGCTCGCACTGCGTTCTTATAACATTATAAGGGTAGTCATAACCCCTTGATGTGCGCGATAGTTACGCATCGAGTAACGGATGTTGTGGGGAAAGCAATCAAGGGGCTCGGCTAGTTTCTCATTTTCAAAAAATCGATTTTTCTTTTTCATTTTTCGATAGGTAAACATCTCAAAAATGATGTCCTAAAATATTGGAATGATATCTTGGATATTTTTGAAATGGCAGAGTATAGAAGAGAAGCATCTCGGGAGCTCGAACTCCACCCATCCCAACCCGGCGGCGGCGGGGCGCCCGATAGCTGCCTCGTCCTTAATGTCCTATAATTCTTTGTATTGCCTGCGGCTTAAATTTTTGAATGCTCAAGGACATCTAGATCCTTTGTACTCCCTTCCTGTTAGTTGAATCGAAAACTGCTCTGAAAACTTTAAACGCGTTTTTTCTCAAAACTACATTTTTCAAATTTGCCGCAGCTGTAACTCACGCAAATATTAACGAATCGTCTTGAAATCTTAACTACATACTCTCCATATGTTTTTACATACAGCCATCTACAACTTTTACGATCGTATGAAAATTGTAAATTTGGCAGCCATCGAAAAACGATTTTTTTGACGAAATTTGGACCAATTTTTCTCCAATTTTTCACTCCAATTATAGATGGCTGTATGGGAAAAGGGTCTACTTTAACGCCATTTTCTTTTTTTTGTTACAGGTACCTACCAGAAAAATTCAAAAAAATGCGGTTAATTGACGTCTTCTAATTTCAAGGAGTTCAAGACATGGTCCATATTTCTCTTGGATTTCAATATTTTAACTAGAAATTTCCTGACAATTTACATGATTATATGAAAATTTGAAGCTATGGTTTTTCTCACGCCTTCAAAAAATCACCTCCATTTTAGCTCGAGAAACTAACCGAGCTCGGCTATAATCTGTAATCTGTTGCTCTAAGTTCCGCTTGAGGTTTAGCACTTGGGACTTGAGTAGAAGCTGCACTGGGACCTTCCAAGAGAGTATCACGCAATACTGAAATTCTGCGTTAGAATCCGCCTGTGTCTCATATTAGAAATTAGAGTATGGTGAACCAAACGTACTACGAACCTTAAAATATTTAAGTCAGTATACCAAAGAGAAGCTTCCTAGATCCAATTCTTTATCTCTGATATATTTACAAAGGATGTCAGGGTGAAATTTGCTGATTTCAGAATTGCAGCAAAATCGTACCTTGTGTTTATTCGGACAGTTTTGCAGGAAGCCTTAAACATTTTCTTGTTTTAGAAGCCCCCAATACATCGAAAACACGTTCACATCTTTGAATTGGTCTTAAAGCAATTGACAAAGATATGGCCACAATGGTGCCGCAGTTGACTTTCTGGTTTACTCTGTAGTCAAGTCTATGTCATATTGTTGTATTACATCATCATCATTGATGACAACATACTTTGGCTGATCTAAATAACACATTAACAGTTGCAGTAAGATTTATTATAGGAAATGAATTAACAATCCCATAGTAATTTATTCATGCAAAATCACAAGACAGCAATAAAATTCATCGATATAGTCCTACCTACGTAGTATGTGCAAATTCGCAATGATTTTGCTACATCTGTGCCAAGTTATTTTAAAAATTTCACCAAAACAAGAACAAGAATGATATATCTAAGGAACTTAGAAAATACAGACGGGAAAACACCATTACCGGTCGGTATGAGATGAAGCATAAGAACCACTCGCACACTCGAGTCGTCGAAAGTGCATTACAAAATACTTAATCGTTATGTCAAGTAGAGCAGAGAGAGTGTACGTTACAAGAACACAGTATCTCGTATTTGGAAAGGCACACAGCATACCCAATCATTTTAAAGGTTGACATCAATGACTTTTCACAAAACAGACGCTCAACATTACCAATGACTTCTACAATCAGCTTGGTCGCAGTAATAAAGACATGGATGAGGCCTTAATGATTTCAAAACTAACCAAAACAAAAGAAAGCTTAAAAATGAGAAATGAAGGCGTGGATCTTCCATTTATAAGTTGGCTACAAAATAATTCAGAATATTGACAAAACATCAACTATCAACTGTACACGTAACATACAATGGCCTAAGAAAAACTGATTCATGGAGCTGACCTACATTGGGTCATTAATGACCTCACAGTAAACGTATGTGTAGATATTTATTCCACATGTTCTTTTCACAGCTGTAGTCAAGTAAAGTCATTTGAACATTTTCAATCTAATGAGCGTCTATTGCATTTATCGATTGAGATGAATTTTTTATTTTTATTGTCCGTCTAGGCTGCTTATTATGATGACTCGCTTAATTTATGTGCCATACATTAACGGTTCGGCAGCTGCTACTCGGTTAAGGCTATCATATGCTTATGGGACATAGGAGCTGTCAGTTACTCATTATTCGTCTCATAAAAATAAATCCTCAGTACTGATTGAAAATTTATTCACTCAAACATTAGGTACACATGCGAAGCGAAGAGAGAGTTCATTATTAAAATGTGTCTGTTCTCACCTGGATTGAACTCAAATTTTTCCCAGCACAGTCTGCATGTGCCTAATAATAATGCAAGCCTTCTGCAAAGAATCAAAGTGACGTATATCCAATAAAATAAAAAAAATCCAATCTCCTGAGTATGTAAACGAAATCGAAAGCACATCGATATCGATAGGATGAAGGCAATGACCGAGGACTCAAAGTAAATGAACTTCTTTTATGGGACATGTGAATGAATATGCGCGAGTCGAAAACACGCTGACGTGATTGACTAAAATGTGTCATACATTTTGTTCTCTTGAAAAAAATCTCTCACAAACCTTCTGTTCTTACATCAATAAGCCTGACATTGAACCTGTGTGTGAATTGAATTGTTGACAGAAATGAAACGAAATTTATCCAACGCCTTAATACGACCTAAAACCTGTTTTTAGTGATTAGTATTGGTAATAAAAACATAATCAATCAGCCAGCTCTGTAAGCAAACATATCATAAGAACCCTTCAATTATTTGCTCAAATAAACATTTCTCTTTTTTTTATTTGATGACGGGTGATTGATTACTTATTCAAAAAAAAATGATGAAAAAAAGAACTAAATTCATATTAAATAAATTAAACACTTACCAAACCAATTTTGAAACAAATATTCGTACGAGATCACCGTTTCATTTACTACGTGATTTTTTAATTATTTATGACGACAAATTTACAATCTGAAAGAGAAAAGTAAAGTTACACAATTTGCCAAAAGCTTAAAAATAAATTAAAACAAAAAATGACGTCAATCAAAATGTTTTGGGACAAAGATAAACAAACAAAAAAAAAAGCTAAAGTTTGTCTTTCTATCTAAAAAATGTTATCCTTACGGTTTTTTTTCTGTTGGAGGTTTTTAAAATACCAGCTGGAGCACTCAGACCTAAATACCGGTCCATTGTATTAGCAACCTTCTATTTGTTATAGCTTTCCAGATGTTCGGAGAAAAGCCAAAGGCGCTGCCATGATAAGGAGCATAAGTTACCAGCTCTCACCATGTCTGCGCCGAGTATCTGTAACCTCATGCGAGAAAAAGCAGGACATTCACAGAGGAAGTGCTCTGCGGTGTCCTCATCTTCTCCACAAGATTCACAGAGTGTGGTATCATTCAAGCCAACGTTTAAATGCTTCGCAAAAGAGAAGTGCGCACTAGCAACGCCAATAAGCTTTCTACAGTCTTTTCTGCTACGGGGTAGTAAAACTGTTGCAGTCTTTTTACTAACGTTGGGGAGCTTACGTTTGGTCTGTCTGCATCCAATGGAGGTATGCTATCTACGGTTGTGCTCTTCACAGATCCAATCGTTGATTGAAGCCCTCACAGAGGACGCTGGCAGACCTAGCCACAGTTCAGGTCCTGAAAAAGCTGTCTGAGATCCTTGCCTAGCAAGTTTATCGTCTATCTTATTTCCAGTTATGCCGTGATGGCCCGGACCTCAAATGAGACTCAAGGAATTTAATCTTCCGATCGCATTCAGAGAGCTCTTGAATTCCTGAATCACTTTCGAAGCGGTTAGAGGGTTGAGAAGAGCCTTAAGCACAGCTTGGCTTCGCTGCAAACACAGATACTTCTCCCCGTTCATTCAATGTTTGTTACGTGGCTTAAGTCCATTAGAATAGCATACGCCTCCGCTTGGAAAACGGATGCGTATGATCCTAAAGAAGTGTGCAGTCGTATGTCGTCGGTCTTTACAAAAGCACCAGCGCCAGAACCCTCGTCGGTTTTGGAGCCATCTGTGAAGATTCGATAACAGTTATTTCCAGATTCTGGAGCGAGCCAGTCCTCAACCGAAGGAAAGTTGACTGAGAATTCTTGACGCAGTTTGAGCCTTGGGCTCATCGTGTCAGACGGCATATCCATTTGACGTGAGTCAAAAGATATGCTGCTTGCGAGCTCCTCAAAGCTCCAGTGCGAATTGTGCCAGAGACTACATTTCTTTAAACGAGAAATGGTTTTGAGTGTACACCCCATGATGTAGGTATCAAGGGGAGGAAGATTCAGCAGTGCGTCGAGAGCAACTCCCGGTGTGCTAGGGAAGGCCCCAGTAACGGTAACCACTTGATACTAGTCTTCTCCAACCGGAGGTAACCTTGCAAACAAGTAAGTGCTAGAGGGACGAAGAAAAATAAAGTTAAACTACAATTAATTACGAGTAATGACTCTCTGCCCGAATCTGACAGAGCTTATTACGAATAATACTGAGAATGAGTTAGAATTACAAAAACAACGGAGGAGTTCGCTGACACCCTTGAATGGGATATTCCGACCTATGTATTTAGTTTAAAAGTCTATCAATATTTTTCAATGTTAGGAAAGTGTATTTCAAAAAAAAAAAAAAAAATGGTAGAGGATGAGCTTGTTTGCGAGTCAATAGCTGTTCTCGAACTCATGCAGCAGGCTACTGATACCATACTGTCCGGCAGATAAAGAGATTGCAAGAGGACAACCCTGGACAACCTCCAGGTTGGTGATTGTGTGTGGGAATGGTTACTCAACTAATTAAAAAAAATCTGGTTTCAAAACAATTGTTAAAGGTAGACTCAGAGATAAGGTTATCAGCCAATTCAACTTGGACGAGAGCCAAGAAGAAGAGTATAGGTTAGCTGTATGCAAGCTTGAATTTAATGAAACTGCAGTACATTTTCTCTAAGCAGACGATATTGACGTAATGGGAACATGTGACCATGATGTCATTGGTGTTTTAGCAAGTGTCGAAACAATAGCGACAAAAATGGATTTAGTGGCTGATGTTGGCTAAATAAAGAATATGTTATTTTCAAACGAAGACAGAGAACATTGACGAATTGGGCAAATAGTACAATAGCACACAACCTTCGTTTCGCCACCCTATTTGCTTATTTTTTTACATATCCGCTGATAACTGTTCAAACGGATGTCATCTTGAGTATGATTCTCAGGTCTAACGGTTTTCTTATGAGATTCAAAGCTCACGTATAAATTCATTAGATTTGATCTTAAAGGGCTTCTTAGACTGACTCTTATTGCTTGCCATCCTACGAATTAAGACTGCAACAAATGTAACTTTTTCTCAAATGTGTCATCTGTAACTTATCATCTGCTATCTGTCATATGTCATTCGCCATGTGTCATATGTCATCTGCCATCTATAATTCTTCATTTGAATATGTCATCTATCATCTGTAGTATTTCATATGTCTTTTGCCATATTTCATCGGTCATATTTCATCTGTTATCTGGCATCTGTCATCTTTGAACTGACATATGTCATCTGCCATATGTTTATTGCATTGAACCAATAATTGTTCTTCTTAATCGGTCATCTGTCATTTGTCAGTTGCCATATGTTATGTTATTTGGCTTCAGCCGTCACTCATCTGTCATATTTCAGCTCTATCAAAGAAAACATTTCTTTTTGGAGACATTCTCATAGGAGAGTGCGTTCGGTTCAGTATCATTATAAAGGCTCTTTTAGACGATCCGTTGCCAGTTCAGTTATCTGTTGAATTACTAACTGACAGCATCCAATCCGTTTAAGTATTGGTCACCGTCTCAGTTTCTGATCGAACTATCGTTTTTTGTATGAGGCCAGAAGTATTCTTCTTTTTTTGCGTTCAACTTAACTGATTCAGTTCACCTTATTATTATCCCCTACCAGTAGTAAGGTCTCAATAGAACGTCTGCAGCACAAGTAACACACATTTACATCATCATCGTATTTAATTTGTTGATGGAAAGGACGTTGTGCTACAATCGCTTGGAACAACTGAATAAATAGTTGAATCAACCATGCAACTCACTCGTCTGGCATGCGATGCTTCAATGCCCTGAATGAAAAACTCAAATAGAAGGAAGCCTGTCTACTGGTGGTCGGAAGAAATAGCCGAACTTCGCAGAAAATGTCTACGCCTTAGACGAAAAGTGACAAGAGGCAGAGAATCCAAAATGAAAATATTGAGAGTGACGTTGAAGAATTCAGGACAGCGCGCCACGAATTGAAGAGAGCCATCAAGCTGAGCAAGAAACGAATATGCGAAGACCTGCGGTGAGATATCAACAGCAATCCCTTGGGGACTAGGCTACAAGATCGTTATGAAAAAGTTTGTAGTTCAAAAGCCCGTAGAAGATTTCAGCCCAGAAAAGATGAATCAAATTGTGTACACACTGTTCCCAACACATCCCATCAGGCAACCCGATACCCCTAGGCTGCAGCAACAAGAAATACCATCGTTCAACGAAGAAGAACTCAGAATTGCATCTAACGCGCTGAAAAACAAAAAAGTTCCCAGGTCAGATGGCATACTGGTGGAAGCATTGAAACAAATCGCGCAATGCTGTCCCAAACTACTTTAAAAAATGTACAACAGCTGTCTAGCTGAAGGAATTTTCCCTACGTGTTGGAAAAAGCAATGGCTTGTACTTATCAGCAAAAATAAGGGAAACGCGGAGTCTCCATCCGCATACAGGCCTCTGTGCATGCTGGACACAGCAGGCAAGCTTCTAGAAAAGCTATTGCAACCACGACTTATAACCGCGATTCAAAGGATGTCTGAAAGACAATATGGCGCTCTATAATAGGAGAGGAGCAATAGAAGAAGTAGTAATTCTAACAAAAAAAACGAATTCCTACGGTCATCGATTTCCACATCGAAACCGAACTCATAAAAAGCAAAAACGTGGTAAAATATTTGGGAACAAAGCTCGACACGAAACTGAGCTTTTGGGACCAGATACGAACGGCTGCTGAACGCGCATCCAAGGTTACAAGCCACCTATCTAGGCTGATGGTAAATGTAGGTGGACCATCCTCAAGCAAACGGAGACTTCTTCTGGCAACAACACATTCAATTGTGCTGTACTGAAGCGAGATTTGGGCTGAAGCACTAAAACAGGAAAAGTACCGGAAAAAACTACCATCGATACAGAGGCGAGGTGCCTTGCGAATAGCGAGCGCGTACCGCACAGTGTCTGAGCCAGCAGTTCTTGTAGTTGCAGGTGTCGTACCAATTGACCTCCTCGCAACACACGGAATGAAAAGAAAGCAGAAATCGGTGTGGAAGCGGCGAACGCGGAAGCGAAAGCGATCACACAGCAGAAGTGGCAAGAACGCTGGGAGCCGGAAAGCAGAGGACGCTGGACTGCTAGGCTGATCGGAGACATAAGCGAAAGGAGTAACCGGACACACTGTGAAGTGAACTGCTACCTCACACATTTCCTCACCGGACACGGGTATTTCAACGCTTTCCTGTACAAAATTGGAAAAAGAAGAAGTCCTTCGGGCCAATACAGAGATTCGCTGACAGACGACGCTTATCATACAGTTTTCGAGTGTAGTAGATGGGAATCTCCCCGTCAGGAAATAAAAAGATTTATCGGAGAGCTCAGCCCGAATAATATCATCCAGGAGATGCTGAGAGACGAAGAGAGTTGGAGGCGAATCAGCATGTATAACAAAGAAAAAAGAAGAGGTAATTGAGGAACTAGAACCTGCCACCTAGACACGGATCCCTCCTCGATGAAATGCGCAAGTGGTCCCGAGCGGAAGATCAGCGAGAAGCTTTAGAAGTTTTAGTCGGTATGCCAAGCTTACTACACCTTGGAAAGTACGACACGGGGAAGTATGGATACTTCCTTAGCACCCTAAGGAAATAGTAAAGCATTTCTCCAAAAGCAATAAAAAAAAAATTCCAAATTTATACAAAATTTAAATTTTTGCCTTTCTTCATTTAAAAAACAAAATAACTATAATTTCAAACAAATATATAGCCATTGTTATAAAATCTATTCATGCGAAAACCTCCAATAGAAAAAACTCTTTGTTTAAAAACCTTGTAGATTTTTAAACACACGCAGCAGTTTTTGGAAAACTTTCCGATAAATATTCCTTAAATAGAAATTAATAAAAATAAAATTTACAAAACGTGCAAAAAGCAATCAAGAAACTATCTTCAGACCAAATATTTCTGTTAATACATCGTTTTCCGAAAATAGTTTTCAAGATATAAGCAAACTAAGCAAATTTAAATTTTTAATAGAGGTCGCTATTGCTCTTTGATTTTATTATTAATAATTTATTTTAATATGTAATTGTTAAAAATAAAATAAAAACAAATCAAATCCTTAAACATATTTACATAAATGTACAAAAACAACACAATTAATATTACTAAGCTTTTTTTTTTGTTTTTGGTATAAAGAGAACAGCGAGGAGAGATCGCATCGGTTTCACTAATTCTTTCTTCATTTCTTAACTATAAAACAATTAAAAAATAAGGAAAGAGTTTCTGAAACAGATTGAAAAGCCTTTCAAATTTCGGACTTCTTCATTATGTCGCTTTTTGGCTTTCGCATTGTAAAAACTATATTCTCATAAGTCTTCGTTCTAAGAATTTCAATCGGATATTATTGCAACATTGTATAAGCATACAAAACGAATTTGAACATGAAATGCATTCAATTAGCGATGAAATTTTTAGGTTAAGGAAAATGAAAGTAGGGGAGAGTGGGGCAAGAGGGACTTTGGGGCAAAAAGAACTAAACAGATTTTTACCATGGTTCCCTAACTCCATCTTATATTCAATAGCTAGAACTAATAAAAAACCTTCTTTCCAAACACATTCTTTAGTTTCACTGAAAAACTGAAGTTAGTTCCGGTTTAAATGATGAAAGTCTTAAAACGGTCTATCTTTTAAAAAAAAATTCCAATTTGCTAAACCAATCCAAAGCAACCAGTTAATAATTTCAAACATTTTGATCATTTTAAGTTGTTTGTGATCGTTAGTACTTACTTTAACTGCTGTAAATAAAAGTAAATAAATAATATTAAGGGAAATAAAAATATTTTTTGTAAAAAACTTTTTATGGGGCAAATGAAACCAGTACGTTATGTACGGACTACCAGTCCATTTTGCCCCACTTCGTATTGGTTTCACTTTCAAAGCAAAACAGCAACCGAAGATAAGTCTGTTTTGCTCAATGATCCTCACGAAGATGTTTTTCACAACTTGTTTTATGTACTACCTACCTATTTAGTTACTTCAGTTGTAACTTTCTTTGAAGATGGTTCGAACATACGTTCGAAAACCCAGTAGGAGTGCTAGTTGGACCAGAGAAGATTTGAAGAAAGCTATGGACGCAATCAAAAGGAAACAGATGGGTTAGCTCAAGACCAGCAAACCTTTTAAGATCCCGAAATCCACAATCTATCGGAAAATAAAATTGGATACCAATGAAAAAAAAAACTAGGACGGTTCACAGCAGTCTTCATAGCTGTGAGCAAGAAAAATAATAATTAATTGGATAGATGTCGAAAAAAGATGACGACTCGCGATGTTCATGTTCAAGCTCTTGCTTATGAGCTAGCAGAAACGAATAAAATACCCCATCTCTTTGACCACGAAACAAAGATGCCTGGCAGAGACACGCTTTTCAATTTTCAAATAAGGAACCCGAAAATCGTTTTGCGCAACCCAGAACTGACGTCAAAAGCCAGAGCTCAAGCTTGTAATAAGCCCGTCGTCTCGGCAGATCTTCACTTCCCTTCCCTAGATATCACTTGTTTTTGATACAACTATTAAAAGAAATCAGTGGTTCGTTTTGCCCTATTCAAAGGTCCTTTTTGTCCCGCTAGTGTGGATCAAAACGGACTTTTAAGATAAGTTTGTGTAATTGTGTATATCTCAATATAAAGCTGTTCAACTATTCAGATTGTTTACTATGATAAAGTTCAAAGGTTGAAGTATACTATTTAAAAAAATACGTCTAGAAAAAAATTTAGGAGTGTCTAAAGCTTAAGTGGTTCATTGCCATAAAAAGCGCTTTCTCGATTAGCCGTTCGAACCGGCAGAAAATTGTAGGTCCCCTCCTTTCCCTCACAATTGTGGCATATGGTTGTGAGAAATGCGCTAGGCCTAGGGGCTGCTCGCTCTGTTGCGCCACCCTATTTTTTTTTTTTTTTTTTTTTATTTAAAGCTTAAGTGGTCCTTCTTGCCCCACTTTCCCCTACATTACCGTCTGAAGATGATGAGGACCGATTTTTGAATTGCAAGCGCTTTATTTAGCTCGCAGTATTATTTTATCACTTCCGTAAAATGATTATAATGAATCAGCAGATCATCAGTGACTGATTTTCTTTTCAAACTTCTCATTGAATTAACACAATATCAGTCGGCTATCCATTAGACTTAGAATATTTTTGTAGAAAATTAAATTTCCTTAAAAAAAATCTTTTTAAAAATTTTTGTCAGACAAACCGTTTCCGAGTAATCAAGTTTTGAAAAATGGAATGTTTTGTTGATTTTGCTCTTTCATTTTGAGTTTCTTAACTCGCGTACAAATCAATATGTGAAAAGGTGCAAACATGTTTTTTAAAGAAAATTTAATTTTCTAAAAAAAAGTCTGTTTATATTTTTTCACAAAGTGCTTCCTTCAGAAGTTATGCGCGATTAAAGTTGAAAATAATAAAACGTTCTCGTTTTTTTTTTGGTTGTTAATTCTTTTTTTTTACTCAATGCAGCAAACTGGTAGTCGAGATCATAGACATTTTTTTTTTTGGCCCAGTCTACTGTCCATCTACACAAATATATATAATCCGAACGGCTAATTTAGAAAATGTTTTTCATGGCAATTAAATTACTATCGGAGGACTTGCCAATTCCCAGCGAAAGGTGATACCCATGGAAAAACATTTTTCGTTTTCTGTAAGGATTCGAACCACGAACCTCCTGCGAAATAGACAGACAAGCTTAACCATTAGACCACGGATACCACGGCTGTCCACCTACATAATTAAATTAAGTATGTAAATTATCAACTGATGATGAAAGAATGTTAAATTATGGAATTTGATTGCTGACTAACGTGAGTGATAGTGCCAAATGCCCATAATTCCATCCCGTATTACTCGGCCACGGTAATTCGACTCCTGCAAAGGAAAAAGGAATCCACGTCGTACTTTCATGTCTACATTTTTTTAACTGACTTATCATATTTTATAATACGATTTGCATCAATCAAAATTTATCTCATTGAACTTTCGAAGAAAAAAAAAATATCGAAAAAAACAGTAGTGTAAGTATAGTAATAATAATCGTATTGAGTACAAAACTCCATTACCTCTGCAAGAGTATTTGGCATGTGAAATGTGTGCAGTTCTCGATTGAAGTACCAGGCGAACAGAAACAACAGTAGTCTCGACTGAAGCACCAGGCGAACAGAAACAACAGTAGGTAGCTATTTTGAAATGTGAAATGTGTGCGATTCCCGACTGAAGTACCAGGCGAACAGAAACAACAGTAAGTGACAATTTTGCAATACTCAAATGATGTTCTATTAGAACTGTAACATCACCTTGAAAACAAGATGCGTTTGAGTAGACATGCTTAGCCATTCAGACCAAATATTCACAGGTTTTTGTTTGACATCTCCACATATTTTGGTTTCATCAGAGCAGGGTTGTAAAAGCTTAAGCTAATTTATAGCTTAAGTCTGGATTTAATTCAGAAGCTATTTTGAGAATTGTGAATTGGAGAATATTCAATTCACAAGCTAGTTTGTAAATTGTGAATTGAGAAAAATTCAATTCATAAGCTAGTTGGAGAATTATGAATTGAGAAATATTCAATTCATAAGCTAGTTTGTGAATTATGAATTGAGAAGATTCAATTCACAAGCTAGTTTGAGAATTGTGAATTGAGAAAGATTCAATTCACAAGCTAGTTAGTGAATTCTGAATTGAAAATATTCATTTCATAAGCTAGCTCATGACCAGCTAGCTTGTGAATTGAAAATTTTTCAATTCATAAGCTAGCTTATGAAAAATATTCAATTCACAAGCTAGCTTATGAATTGAATATTTCTCAATTCATAATTCACAAACTAGTTTGCGAAATGAATATTTCTCAGTTCATAATTCTCAAATTAGCTTATGAATTGAATTTTTCTCAATTCACAATTTACAAACTAGCTTGTGAATTAAATATTTTTCTACTCTGAAGCTTACTATTAGCTTATAGCTTACGGATTTTTAAATTCATAAACTCGCAACCCTGCATCAGAGTCATTGCAATTACTACCTCTGCTCTGGGTGCTATTATAAACAACTTTAGGACATCTCGTTAGCGAAAGCATTTGATTCAACAAAGAAAAAAGACTACCCGGCGAAAATTGTATTTCCTCAAAAAGAAAAACAAATGTGTTTGTATTAAAGTAATTTCTGTATTTTATTTAACCTCACAAATGAAGAGAATTATAGAATTTGCAAAAGCCGAGTTCACACTGTACAATAAGTTGGACAGACTTTGGCTTGAACGACCAGTGCTTGACAATGTAAACTCTCAGACGACCGCTTGACCAACTTGTTGGAAGATTTTCAAATATTTTTGAAAGAGTATGTGAAATGTGATTGATATTGATATTGTGGAAGAGTATGTGACATAAAGTTGGACGACAAGCTTGATAAGTGTGAAAGCAAACAACGTCCGACCATCCAACTTCCATCAAACGAAGTCTGTCCAACTAATTGTACAGTGTGAAGTCGGCTTTCGGAAGAGTTTCATCTGACACAGAGCTAAGCCTGACAGAGCGCTCAGAAATTTCAGCAATATTGAGAACTACCGTACAGCTGTAACGTTACTAAATTTGAAGAAGTATGGTCTCTCTTCCATGTTCATTAAAGAGAGACATATGGACAGACAAACAGGGAAAGATAAAGAGAGATTCATAAAACGAGAGATTCTGCGTTTCCCAGTTAAAAAAATAAACACCAAGCATAATAACAACGAAACTGAATTTTTCTTTTATTCCAAATAAAAAAAAAACATCTCATTATTTTCAAAATTAAATCTTTAGGGGTTTTTCTTTTTTAGTTCCGAACAGATAAGTGAAACGTCAAAAACGTAAGAGTATTTCTTTTTCAGTTCTGCAATATCTGAACGCTCAAAATGTTTTTCTTTTTTCTTCGGAATACTACGCGAGCGCACTCTACGTGCTCGAAATAAAATGACGGGGCATCTAGAGCAAGAGCAGAGATAAGAAATTAATTAGATGGCAAACCTTTACTTCTCTTGCCCCGCAACAACCATTTGTTTACATTGTTGTTTTTGTAATCACATCCTCTGTCTGTGAATACGTGGAAGCTGTACTCAAAGTGGTAGTAGTGAGATTTGCTGTACTCAAAGTGGTAGTAGTGAGATTTTGTGTAAAGTAAAGGTGGAGTGGAAGCTGTACTCAAAGTAGTAGAGGTGATTTTCGGTAAATCAGCTTGTAGGCAGTTTCAATGTGTGTGTGAAGTTTGCCATCTAATTTAATTTCTTATCTCTGAGCAAGAGTCTGAGCGCAGCTCACTGAACACGCTCAGTTCAGAACACGTTCACGCTGTTCGTTCTCAGTTCTGTTCACTGTTCGGAACTAAAAAAGAAAAACCCCTTTTGATAATCAAATTAACATTTTAAATTTCAAGAAAGTATTTTAAGAACATATTGTTAAACTATTTTCCACTATTCTTCTGCAAAAAGAACAGATGGTTGGATTTTTGTTTTTATTGTAATTTTCTGCTAGCTGAGCAAGACATTCTAAACATAATTTAAAGTGCAACAGTTATAAGCTTGACGTAAAATTTCCATTGATCAGAGAAAACTTGCATTAATTCATTCATTCATAACTTTTTCAAATCCTTTCTTCTTAATCAGTTGCCAAACCGGTCGTTTCAATTTAGAAAAATATGGAATTAAAAGACCTTATATGTATATTATAAATATAATTTTTGCGAAGGGTTTCGAAAAGGCAGCTAATTGCTTTATATTCCGGATTTCAAACAAGTTTATACATGAAAAAATATTCCCAGAGGAGTATGGATGTGTGCTGTAAAAATAAAAATTCGTGCTAGTTTTTATTTTTACACCACACATCCATACTCCTCTGGGAAAATTTTTTCCGCTTCGCTCTTATCTTCATTATTCTATCGTGAGTAAAAGGTCAAACGAACATAATTTGCCTCCTGATGGCACGGGCTTGTTGTTGGTGAACAAATTTGGTGTTGGTGAACAAATTTTTTTTTATAAATGCAAAATTCAAGCGATAAAGAAAATGATTATGTTAAAATTTGGTATTTCGAATACTTGAATTCATATTTACATTTATAAACTTATTTGAAATCCGGAATATAAAGCAATTTACTGCCTTTTCGAAAACCCTCACCAAAATTATACTTATATATAAGGTCTTTTAATTCCATTTTTTTCTAAATTGTAACGACCGCTTGTGCAACTGATTACCAAGTAATGCTTTGATGAAGATATGAATGAATGAATCAATGCAGATTGCACATTGTGTTGTTTTCATAAAACTGTATATGTATACCTAATGTTGCATGGTAAACTATTAAAAAAAAATCATTAGGGCATTTCACTGTATGGCCTAAAGTCGCAAAAAATATGGCTTTACGACGTTTTGACAAAGCGTCATTAGACCATATGTTCAAATATGACCTTAAGTCACAATTGAAAGCGTCATAGCGCCATACGTTCGAATATGGCTTTATGTCGTATGGCCTTATGTCAGGGCACCGGTTATGACTACCCTTATAATGTTATA
This sequence comes from Melanostoma scalare, assembly GCA_949752695.1. Taxonomy (NCBI): domain Eukaryota; kingdom Metazoa; phylum Arthropoda; class Insecta; order Diptera; family Syrphidae; genus Melanostoma; species Melanostoma scalare. The sequence continues at coordinate 14,488,835 of OX456987.1, read as the reverse complement.
AAAACACAGTGCGAGCATTTAGGAAAATGGGAGAGGATTTGAAAGAAGACACCGATGCACGTTGCTTTTGAATCTTTGTCAATCGTAATGCAGGGGAAATATACAGAGCCAGGTGAAGCATTCCACATTCGGGTGAATCTGAAATAAGAATCTCAATACTTGACTGTACGTCCGAAGTTGGGCTCAAGGTAAAACTGATGAGCATTCCTAGCAAGGCGGGTGTTGCGGCTAAATTGTTTCAGGGGAGGAATGCAACTGGCTACTTCACTAGAGCACTGTTTGTGAAAAAAGCGATAAAAAATAGAGAGACAGGTTACGTTTCGACGATGTTCAAGAGAATCAATCGATTCTACAATTGAACTATCACCTATCAATTTAACGCTCTATTTTGTACCCTATCAAGCAGATGCAAAGATGTTTGAGCAGCACCTGACCAGATATGGTAGTTATACTCCAGTTTTGGGCGGATGAAGACCTTATAAATTGTAGCCAGATCAGAAGGGGTGAAGAACTGCTTGCATCGTCTCAAGACGCCTAAGCGTTTAGCAGCGTTTTTGGCGACTTCGAATATGTGGTCATTCCAACGAAGATCATCGTTTACACACATACCAAGTACTGACAGCTTTTCGGTTTCTTCGATGCAGGTACCATTCATGGATAATGGCAATGGGGGAATGTTAAGCTTCAACGACAAGAGACAGCATTGAGTTTTCGAAGCATTGAATTCTACTCGGTTTTTATGACCCCATGTAACAATGCTGTCAAGGTCAGAATTCAATGAGCTTAACATACGCAACCGTTCCAATTCCACATCCGAAGAGCAGGGACGTGAATTTGGAAACGAATATGAAAAGCTGAGGGTGGAGTCGTCAGCAAAACAGTTGAGAGTATTAGAAGTTTCAGACAGGAGATCATTTATGAAAATGAGGAAGAGAGTCGGAGAAAAAACGGAGCCCTGGGGCACACCAACATTTATAAAGTGGGTATCAGACTTGAAACCATCCAACACAACTTGTATTGAACGGTCGGAAAGGTAATTTCTAATCCAACGAAGAAGAGACTCATAGATACCAAAAGCACACATTTTCAATAAAAGAGCCTGATGCCAAACTCTATCAAATGCTTTAGAAATATCAAGCGCAATAATCTCACTTTCTCCAAAACAATGTAAAGATTGGTTCCACTTTTCGGTGAGATATGCCATCAAATCACCAGTGGAACGTTTGCCACGAAAGCCGTACTGTCGGTCATTAAGAAGCTTTCGTTCTTCAAGATATTTCATAAGTTGACGGTTTATCAACGTTTCCATGACCTTGGAAAGAAGGGACGTTAGTGAAATTGGACGGTAATTGGAAGGGGAGGAAGATTCGCCTCTTTTGGGGATTGGCTGGACAAATGCAGTTTTCCATCTGCACGGAAAAATCCCAGCAGAATAGGAAAGATGGAAAAGTTTACGCAATTATTTAACCGACAGTGAAATGATAGAGTATTTAAACGAAATGAAGGTGCAAAAACTTTTCATGTACTGCAAAGTAGCGCAAGCTTACAGAAACAGAAAAAGGCAGAAAATTAGTCGCAGTCGAACGGCCGCTCACAAACCCATGTTGTTTTGGCGTTATAGATTCTCTGACGGCAAAATAAAGCCTCTGAGTTAGTAATTTTTCGATAAGTTTTGGCACTGCTGACTGTTTTGATATCGGCCTGTAATTTTTTATTTTATTTATTTATTTATTTATTTATTTAATTCAGTCAATCAGAATTACAAAATTCTTACAGACTATTCAATACAAAACATGTATTATATATATATACCTAATTAACCATCAGAGTGCAAAATAGATTTCAAATTTGATTTAAAAATATTTCTATATAAGAAAAGTTCAAAATATTAATACCTGCATTACATACTGAGTTTGCTTGTATTAAGCAACGCGCAATAGGTTCATTGAAACCATAATTAGTTCTTTGATATGGTACAAAAAATAAGTTATTAGATCTGAAATATGTAATATGATATACAATTGATACCAATCAAATCAAGCAAAAAAGAGCATGCAATTTTATCATTTAAGACATCTCTTATAAACATTACATCAAAATATTTACGAAGCGTTTCCAGGTCTTGTAGACCAAAGGCCAGGCAGCGAGCGTGAAGAAAACAATATATATAGCGAGTGAAGGTCTAACAATATTCCAGCGTAAAAGATAGAACAAGTATTTGAGTTCGCTCCAATCTGTTTGAATGTGTTGAATAAATCGGATTCCATGTAACACAACAATATTCGAGGACTGATCTTACATAAGCAAAATACAAACAAATACAAAAAGCAAATAAGTGTGAACGGATCTTTAAATTCTTTCGAATTCCGAATTACAAATCCCAACATAGAATTAGCTTTCGCTCCGATGTAGTCTATGTGGCTATCAGTGGCGAGGGGTGAATAATTCCAAAAGGTAACTCGAAGGAAACTTAGTCACCAACAAAAAAAAGTTTACTTAAAATTTTTTTTGTGCAATGTTTGTCTTCGCATCAAGCCAAAAAGTCAAGTATTTCAAACCAACTTTGCTATTAGGTAGAGCGTCATAACTTTTTTTTTCATATAAAACTAAGCTAAATAAAACTATTTGTTTCCTCTAAGTGAAAATCAGTTAAGCAACAGGCAACAGATATTAAGGCCATAATCAAACCACTGAAACTTACTATCGGAAAAATTTTCAGACTTTTTGCACTTTTCAATTTTTAAAGCCTATATTTGTAATATTTAAAAAAATCACGAAAAGCACTAAATCAATCTAAATAAGTATTGCACTGCGTTTTGCTAGTAAACTGCGTTTTTCAAATAAAATACGGCTCATTGGGAACTGAATTCATTTAGGCCAGTTGTGCCACTTTAGAAAAACCCCAATTATTTTTTGCATTTTCTGCCAAAAATATGCTTTATGCTATGAGATCTAATATCCACGCATATTTGTTATCAAAATGGCAACCTTTGACACATCAATCCAGTGCAGAGACATAGACACATACAAATTCATGAAATAAGTCGGAGAGCAGCGTGTTATTTTCTTGTTCTTCAAGCAGAGACCTACGGCACCTACCAGCTACCACCTACCTCAACCTGCAAACCTGCCATATACATTTTTGTTTATAAGCAATAAGCATGTGTCCATGGGAAGAAATACGAAGGAAAGCGTTTTTTTCTTTTATAAAACCAATATCATGCAAACACCGAAGTGTGTAGAAGCAATGCTGCAAATGAGCACTGGGCTACTGCGCCGGCGCTCTGCACAATATTCACAAATTTGCAAAGAATAAGAGATAACAAACAGATTTACCAAAAAATATGACGCTAGAACAAACACCGGGTTATTTTCTTCCATAAGAAAACATGTATTGAACAGAGAGGTGCCTAGCGCTAGGCGAAAATAGGAGAAAACAACCATCCATGTCCGGTTGCTTATCTAAGTTCAATGAACACAACTCTTCTAACACTTCATCAATAGAAATATTTAAAAAGCCGATATCCATCAAACTCGAAGAACAATTTCTATCAAGCACTGTTGCATCATTTAGGGGAACATACACTGAACTAAAAAACTGCGCAAACAGATTGCAAGCTGTTGGAAGGTCGGATGAAGTTATGCCCAACAAATGCATAGTGCTAGGAATGCCCACCGATTTCTTTTTGCTGTTAATGAAATTTCAAAAACATTTTGCACTGCTTTTGAGTTTGCTTTCAATACAAAAAATGTGATGTTTGTACAAAAACTTATTTAAAAATCAAACCTCTTTTGAACACTGCAATATTTTTCATATAAGAAAGAACTTGTTAGAGTTTCGATACAATTTATATACTCTATTTTTACGGTTGTTTAGATTTAGCAGTTCTCTATTGAACCACGGCGGTTTGTTAGAGACATTCTTAATAGTCTTCGGAATAAATAAATTGACTGCCTCTTTAAGCTTATTTGTAAAGTTGAGGTATGCATTATTAAGATTTGAGTAGCTTAAGATAGACATCCAATCAAAAGAAACAAGAAAATATGACAATGAAACAAAATCACTTAGAGTAGCAGCTTTAAAATAAATATATTATTTGAAACTTATGTCTAATGCTACATGGTGGTCTGATTTTGACAGCAAGTTAGAGGGAAGACTAACATCAGTGTAAAGTTCTTTGTCAATAAAAATCAAATCAAGAATACGATCAAGGTTATTAGGGAAGCTATTTATTTGCTGAAGATCATACGCTGTCAATCTGTCGACAACTTCACTATCACAATCATTCCTTACACTGAAGGGTAATAAGCAGAGATCGTCTTCATCAAAAACCCACTTAACAAATGGCAAGTTAAAATCTCCAACTTTAACAATGTGTTAGATAATAAAAGTGAAGGAATCAGATCCGCTCCAGCCTTTTTTGTTGAATCAAGTTCATTTAAACCACCCAAAACGTCTTGTTCAGAAAAGTTATAACTAAACCATTCAATGTTATTTAAAATCAAAGAGTAATCTCATCTCATCAATATTCGGTTGAGTATTGTGGCTATAGAAAAAGCTTATTTTAAATGTCTGTTAAAACGATATAGATGAAGTTTCTTCTAAAACAAAGTTATCGCAAACACTAGTAAACACAAGATCAAGAACGTTTGAAAAATTATTTTTAAAACTACAAATTTGATTATATCCTTTTTTGGTATAAAATTCAATTAAAAGAGATTGTTGCTGAGTCGTTTTATTGAATGGATCGAAGATTGAGTCATTATCTTCGCAAGGTATCCAATTCAGTCCAGGAAGATTAAAATCGCCAAAAAGAAACAAATCATCATTATCTTCGAGAGTAGACAGAACAGATAATGTAGTTGTAGTAGTTGTCTCGTAAATAGTAGCAGTAATAGGGGTTATGCAAGAATACATTTCGTTTACGTTTGCAATAATATCCGCGTTATAGTTTTATTCAAAAAATTTTGCAAACAGATCGCAGGACGATTGTGAATCATTCATCGTCAAGCTCCATTACTGTCAGTAGAAAAGACGTTTTTCTTTTGGAATTTAAGAAAACCCAACTCTCATGAAGGTTGAGAGAGAATTTTGACATATTAACTTGTTTTGTTTATTTAAATGTACGTCTGAAGTATGTGGTGGTATGCTTTTCCTTCAACCTTCACATTCCATGCACTTCCTAGTCACCGTTGTCCTAGTCACCGTGTAACCGTCACCGTGTCACCGTGTCACCCTGTCACTGTCAACGTCGTTATCATTATTATCATACTTATTTTAAAGAAAGTAGAATAGCAGAGCCCAGCAAGCCAGCCACTCTTGTCATGAGGACGCGTTCCCATTCACCTCCGCTCCCAAACCTTCAGCTTAAACGCAAGAAAAAGGATAAAAAGGATATTTGTTATTTATTTACTTCTCTGTGTATACGTACGTAGACATCGTATTCGTACACACCCAAAACGACACACATATATTCAGAAAGTTCTTTCAGTATAAATAAGATATCTACATAGTACACACAAACAAATATTTTCGCATATAAAACTGTATGCTCCCATTAATGATACATTCTTGTGTATTAATAATTCTACTTTACTTCTTTCACTTATTCAAAAACTATTGTACACCTTTTGACCCTCCTAAAGGAAGAGTCAGCATACGGACTTGAAAGATTTTGAAAAAAAACAACAAAAAAAATTGGAAATAAGAATCGCAGAAAAAAGTCCACAAAAACACAGTATACGGCATTAAACAGGATAACAGCGCAATGTTCTTTTTATTACAAAAATCTTCCTAACTTACAAAAATTTCTTTCCGGTTTTTGTTACCTGCAAATGATGACTTTTGACAGCTAAGTATAACGTGGCAGGAATATACTTTTATTCCACACGCACAATACTTAAACAAACACATAGTAATATGAAAAAAAATAGCACACGCACACACACACACACACACATCGTCACATGCTAAAATAACATGCACAGGCACTCAAAGCGTATTTGGGCAGAATTAAAGGGAATTCCTATCCTAAATTGTAGGCTTTTTTAATTTTTTTTTTGATTAGCTTAAAACAGAGATATAAAATTTTAATAAGCTTGAGCAAATTTTCACAACAAAAACATAAATCACATAGAAGCTAGTAGCTTGAGGACGCTTACAATGAAGAAAAAAAAGAACAAACTTCGAAGCTATTCTTCAAAATATATAAAAAAAATTTTATTATAAAATATAAAAATTTTGTGTGTTTTGCTTACTAGATGTTATGAAAACTAAGCAAGCACACAACATAACACCAACAAAAAACAACATACGACCCGCTTCATCAAAAACCCGACGACGTCTCCTCGTTTGCTAGATGTAAGCCCGGGCACCCAAAATGACGCGAGAATGAATGAAGAAGAGCGAACAGAAGCTACTGCAGTTGTATTGTTTTTTTTTTTTTTTTTTTTGTGTTGTAAACTTTTCCGTCTTTCCAAGGCATTATTTTGGTATGTAGTAGGGAACTTGGAGAGGTTTTGTCGATTGTCGTTGTTCGGTGTGTTCGGACTTCGGAGGAGAAAGCTGAGAGAATCAAGAGAGACAACTATACAAAAATATATAATATATACGATTGCTTCTATTATTTTTTCCAAGAGCTGAATGCTCTAAATTTTTGCGCACCGCATTCTCATAAAAATACCTTCAAAATTTATTTATTCTTTCATTCTTTTCAAATCCCAGAGAATGTGAGCTTTTCGAATCAAAGAGAGAGAGAGAGAGAAGAGGGGGTGGGGGGAGGGCCTCCAAGAAGTTGAATATCCTTAAAATAGAATGAATATCTTTGTGTACCCGAAAAATATCGTATATTTGCCTTGAATACTCTTTTGTTAATGTCACAATTTGTTGTGTTCTTTTACTAGAAGTATGTGTACACAATACACTCTTTCTCTTTGATGCCTTGCGCATAGAGAGTGGACATGGCAAGGAGGCGCTCTACCTATATACACTTACACTACCGTTGTTGGATTATGGTATCCATCCCTCTTTAAGTTCTAAAAATTTATTTTTACTATGACTAATTTCGGTAAAGCGTGTATAATAATGTCTTGTGATAAATGTGTTTTATCAGACTTTAGTGATTTCGATGGGATGAAAAACTATTTTTTCTCGTTCTTAGATGGATGTTGGCTACAGGATAAACAATAGTTTTGCCAAACCGCAATTTATTGAAAATTTTTTGTTGCGAGGCAAATTATGTATTTGGCAGTGTTAATTTTACTTCTTACACATACAACAACCTTCTTTGTCATATGACACTTTAATTAGAACACCACGTGCTTACGAAATGACACGCTCTCTTTTCCGGTCTTTTTTTTTTTTTTCTTTTTCTCTTTACATCATTGACGTAATCTGCTTCACATTAACGTTTAGTTCAGAAAGTCCCTTTAAAATATACCACTTGTAGTCGGATAAGCAACGTTTAATTACATTTAAATATATACACTTAAATAAGGTTGTTTTAATAAAGAGAACACTATAAAAGTGTGTAGAAAAGAGAATCAATCACTTGGTATTAGTGCCCGTGCCCGATGGTCGTACTCAATAAAATGTAAATTAAAGTCCTATTTTAGTAGCATGTTTAGGTCATCCTTCTTCAATAAGTGAATTCAATATTAAGAGGCATATAGTTTTGTGTTTATTTTCAACGTATAGCAATACAGAAGAGGAATTTCTATTAAGTGGACTAAATTTTGTTTCGAAATTCATCATTGTTTCTTTGAGGAAAAAACTATTAAAAAAAATTAATAGATGATTTCCAACTTTTTGTCATTTGCAACGATCCCAAGGATCAAAATGAAATAAACAGGATAAAAATGATATAAGTGAATAAATTGGGCTGTGCAGAAAAAAGCTGTATCACCGCGTATGTTAAAGTGGTGTTTGCTTCTGTCAGCCTCGATCGGGGTAAAAATAACGGGAATGCTGATTGCTTAAGTAGATTGCCACTCCAGTCATCAATTGATTGTCCTTCTCATTTAGGAGATGTATTACTTGTTGAAAAACTGAAGCATCCAACTATATGAGCCGAAGATGTATAGCGTCCGAAACCTATCGAGACTCCATGCATGTGAATATTTTGCGATGAATACTTCATGGTTGGCCAAACCAAGTTGAAAAGAAATTCAAAAACTTCTTCGAAAAAAGAACTGAGTTATCCACACACAAAAATTGTGTGGTGTGAGGAACACTTGTTGTTATACCACCGACATTACAACAAAAAATTTTGAATTTACTGCATGCAAACCATCCAGGAATGACGCTCATGAAATCGTTGGCTCGCAGTTACGTTTGGTGGCCACAATCAAATCAACAAATTGAATTGTGCTGTGAACAATGTCAAACCAACCGTTCAAATCCACCGGCTGCCCCTCGACAGTTTATAAATCAAGAAACAAATCCCTTGTCCACTTTACATATTGATTTTGCAGGGCCGTTTAAAGGCCATAGATACCTTCTTGATCGTGGTCGATGCAATGTCTAAATGGCTTGAAGTTAAACTCGTTTCCAATCAATCTTCTACAGAAGTACTACGTACTACTACGAGAGATTTTAGCAACACATGGCCTCCCAAAGAAAATTATATCAGATAATGGGTCAGCTTTTGTATCAGAAAAATCAAAAATGTTTTATCAAAATAACGGAATTAAGTTTCACACAACAGCACCATACCACCCATCCAGTAATGGACAAGCAAAACGTATAGTTCGCTATAACAAATCATCACTCATATCAATGACAGAAAGAGATATACATCTAAAACTACAAAGATTTTTATTCAAACAACATACCACTCCTCATAGCACAACTGGAAGAACCTAAATGATTGAGAGGTTCTATTTCAGAAGCAACAGGACACGTGTCTTATATCATCAAATCCGCTGACGATCGGATTTTCAGACGACATGTAGTATGTAGATCAAATTCTTCGTAGACTGGATGACGAATTCGAAAGGCCAACCGAGCTGCGTGATGACAACACTATGGTAACAACTACTGGTTCGAACGAATGCTTATCATCTCCACCTGTATCAACTGTTTCACCTGATTCGCCTATTTCCTCCGAAACTCAACTATGTACAACCGATCCACAAACTCCAACCAAAACCGAAAATAAAATAAATAAACAGCAGCGTCAAGCGAGATTACACCTTCTTCCGAAGCACTTTCAACGTCGGGTCTACAAGCATCGAGGTGGAAGAATCATAGAGCAACCCACTCGCTTAGGGTTTTAAGCATCTGAAGGCGGAGGAGTGTTATATACTATATTATTATTTACGACGGCAACACTGTTTAGAATCGAGCTGGATGCAATAATCGGAATGCTGTCAGATAGACTGACGTTTTTGTTCTGTCTAGTTTGTCAGATGAAACAACGTGGTTTACTTGTAACCGGCAACCTCAACCCAAAAACGAGATATTAAAAATTCAATTAGAAAGTCTACACTAATTTCATTTATTAGGCAATACAATAGAAAAAATACTTGCCTAAAGATGCATCCGTAAAATACGATTTGGTTTGAATTTGAATCGGCTTACGATAGGTATTAGAGCCGATCGGGAAGTCCAGACCTAATTCAATAAATTGCCGATCAGTTTGTGTCGATTGGTGCCGTTCGGCTAAGCGTGTGGATGCCCGAGACGCATTTCAAGTTTGCCTCCAATTTTATGCCGACTGCTTACGATTAAATGAGAAAACGTTTCGCATGACATAACAAAGCTTGGGGAGCCCTTGCGCCGAACGCATTTTCCTCAATCATAATCAGAATGGAGGGGAACTACAATTTTTTGTCAATTTAGAACGTCTAAGTGAGAAAGCTTTTTTAATGAAAGTGTTGTTACTCTCAATTCAATGTATACTTATAAAGGGTTCGCCATCTAACGTTTTCTTTTCAACTAGTGCTTATTTCGTGAATGGTAAAACTTAGCTCATGTCTGATTTGACAGATAATTTGTTTTATCCTTCCGCTAAACGAATATGGTTGTGTATACGCTTGAACAACGCTGGGAAATATTATAATTTAACAACTCGGTCTGTTTAAACGAACAACGAATCACTCGGACGTATACGTACTATTTTTTCTTTTGTACAAAATCAGATTTGGTGAAGACAAATTATCTCAGAAGTTAAGAGCGGGACAAATATATAAAAGGTGACATTTGAAACTTGAATTTGCAATATACAATATCAAATAAAGAGTTGCAGCAAAGAACGGAGAGCCTCGGAGTCTAACGCATTTCAGCGACCTACAGTTTTTTGCCCATTCCGACTAAGAGAGAAAGCGCCAATTGCCAATTCCTCGCCGAAGCCAATCCCTGATATAAAATGCAAACTGTTTTACACCTATGTTTGACTAACCCAACTGATTAAAGCTTGGTGCTCCGTAGGCACCCTGGCTTATACAGTCAGGCTCAGTCAAAAATACTTCGTTATTTGGGACCCCGCGCACTACGATCCCCTGAGCTCTTCTGTTACTTATTTATTTATTTATTTATTTTAATAAAAAGAGAGAATATCCGGTCCATTGTACTACCAGGGTAGCAGCCTTCACTTTTTTTGTGGTGCAGTAGATGGAAATAAGGTGTTAGTAATTTCACAAAACTACCTCAATGTCGGCGTCCAGATGAAACTGGGAGGCTGCAAAAAAAGTAGATGCCCAGAGCGGGATTCGAACCCACGCATCCGGCCTATCTACTAAACATTCTACCACTGCACCACGGCCGTTTTTGAGCTCCTATGTTAAGCGGTTTTCTTAGAGCAGGAACGACATTTGTTGGTAGCTAGCTGACTGAAGTTTCAATTGAAGAAATTAGAAAGGCAGTCAAAAATTCCAAAAGAGAGCAAAAGTTCTGGGTGGACAAGTGGACAAGTGGACAGGTTGTTAAGTGGACCAGTGGTTAAGTGGACAAGTGGACAAGTGGACAAGTGGTTAAGTGGACAAGTGGACAAATGGACAAGTGGACAAGTGGACACGTGGACAATTGAACAAGTGGATAAGTGGACAAGTAGACAAGTGGACAAGTGGACAAGTGGACAAGTGGACAAGTGGACAAGTGGACAAGTGGACAAGTGGACAAGTGGACAAGTGGACAAGTGGACAAGTGGACAAGTGGACAAGTGGACAAGTGGACAAGTGGACAAGTGGACAAGTGGACAAGTGGACAAGTGGACAAGTGGACAAGTGAACAAGTGGACAAGTGGTTAAGTGGACAAGTGGACAAGTGGATAAGTGGACAAGTGGACAAGTAGACAAGTGGACAAGTAGACAAGTGGACAAGTGGACAAGTGGACAAGTGGACAAGTGGACAAGAGGACAAGTGGACACGTGGACAATTGGACAATTGGACAATTGGACAAGTGGACAAGTGGACAAGTGGACAAGTGGACAAGTGTGGACAATCATAGAGCAACCCACTCGCTTAGGGTTTTAAGCATCTGAAGGCGGAGGAGTGTTATATACTATATTATTATTTACGACGGCAACACTGTTTAGAATCGAGCTGGATGCAATAATCGGAATGCTGTCAGATAGACTGACGTTTTTGTTCTGTCTAGTTTGTCAGATGAAACAACGTGGTTTACTTGTAACCGGCAACCTCAACCCAAAAACGAGATATTAAAAATTCAATTAGAAAGTCTACACTAATTTCATTTATTAGGCAATACAATAGAAAAAATACTTGCCTAAAGATGCATCCGTAAAATACGATTTGGTGTGAATTTGAATCGGCTTACGATAGGTATTAGAGCCGATCGGGAAGTCCAGACCTAATTCAATAAATTGCCGATCAGTTTGTGTCGATTGGTGCCGTTCGGCTAAGCGTGTGGATGCCCGAGACGCATTTCAAGTTTGCCTCCAATTTTATGCCGACTGCTTACGATTAAATGAGAAAACGTTTCGCATGACATAACAAAGCTTGGGGAGCCCTTGCGCCGAACGCATTTTCCTCAATCATAATCAGAATGGAGGGGAACTACAATTTTTTGTCAATTTAGAACGTCTAAGTGAGAAAGCTTTTTTAATGAAAGTGTTGTTACTCTCAATTCAATGTATACTTATAAAGGGTTCGCCATCTAACGTTTTCTTTTCAACTAGTGCTTATTTCGTGAATGGTAAAACTTAGCTCATGTCTGATTTGACAGATAATTTGTTTTATCCTTCCGCTAAACGAATATGGTTGTGTATACGCTTGAACAACGCTGGGAAATATTATAATTTAACAACTCGGTCTGTTTAAACGAACAACGAATCACTCGGACGTATACGTACTATTTTTTCTTTTGTACAAAATCAGATTTGGTGAAGACAAATTATCTCAGAAGTTAAGAGCGGGACAAATATATAAAAGGTGACATTTGAAACTTGAATTTGCAATATACAATATCAAATAAAGAGTTGCAGCAAAGAACGGAGAGCCTCGGAGTCTAACGCATTTCAGCGACCTACAGTTTTTTGCCCATTCCGACTAAGAGAGAAAGCGCCAATTGCCAATTCCTCGCCGAAGCCAATCCCTGATATAAAATGCAAACTGTTTTACACCTATGTTTGACTAACCCAACTGATTAAAGCTTGGTGCTCCGTAGGCACCCTGGCTTATACAGTCAGGCTCAGTCAAAAATACTTCGTTATTTGGGACCCCGCGCACTACGATCCCCTGAGCTCTTCTGTTACTTATTTATTTATTTATTTATTTTAATAAAAAGAGAGAATATCCGGTCCATTGTACTACCAGGGTAGCAGCCTTCACTTTTTTTGTGGTGCAGTAGATGGAAATAAGGTGTTAGTAATTTCACAAAACTACCTCAATGTCGGCGTCCAGATGAAACTGGGAGGCTGCAAAAAAAGTAGATGCCCAGAGCGGGATTCGAACCCACGCATCCGGCCTATCTACTAAACATTCTACCACTGCACCACGGCCGTTTTTGAGCTCCTATGTTAAGCGGTTTTCTTAGAGCAGGAACGACATTTGTTGGTAGCTAGCTGACTGAAGTTTCAATTGAAGAAATTAGAAAGGCAGTCAAAAATTCCAAAAGAGAGCAAAAGTTCTGGGTGGACAAGTGGACAAGTGGACAGGTTGTTAAGTGGACCAGTGGTTAAGTGGACAAGTGGACAAGTGGACAAGTGGTTAAGTGGACAAGTGGACAAATGGACAAGTGGACAAGTGGACACGTGGACAATTGAACAAGTGGATAAGTGGACAAGTAGACAAGTGGACAAGTGGACAAGTGGACAAGTGGACAAGTGGACAAGTGGACAAGTGGACAAGTGGACAAGTGGACAAGTGGACAAGTGGACAAGTGGACAAGTGGACAAGTGGACAAGTGGACAAGTGGACAAGTGGACAAGTGGACAAGTGGACAAGTGGACAAGTGGACAAGTGGACAAGTGGACAAGTGGACAAGTGAACAAGTGGACAAGTGGTTAAGTGGACAAGTGGACAAGTGGATAAGTGGACAAGTGGACAAGTAGACAAGTGGACAAGTGGACAAGTGGACAAGTGGACAAGTGGACAAGTGGACAAGTGGACAAGAGGACAAGTGGACACGTGGACAATTGGACAATTGGACAATTGGACAAGTGGACAAGTGGACAAGTGGACAAGTGGACAAGTGGATGGGCGACACCTGGCTTAAAAAGTTCACGATTCAAGTCTCCGAGTCGGTCTAAGGAATAAAGGGAGAGTTTCCTTCTAAAAATATATGCAGGGGAATGAAGATGCACGTTTAATCAAGCTGGTGTTCCACACTTTGAAGATCATTGAGCATTCATTATCATTAGTCGAAAGCAAAAAATAATTAAGATCGAATGGTAAGTCAAGAACATATACAATCTAAAATATACGAACCCTTACGGATAAACATCGTGATTCCTTAAAGGATTTGCATGCTGTGCTGGTTGATTTCGAAAAACATTCGATCGACAACCACGAGATTGGGTATGTGTGGCTCTCAGATAACGAGTGGGATAGGTGGTATAGGGACCTAAGTGTGATCCTTCTTCTTTTTTCTTCTCTCTTTTTTTCCGGCGTTAGGAGTATGTATCGTGATCTCGAAGGCATCACAGATCTTATGTGTTGGTGATTGAGAATATGTATTAAAAAGCAGTGTCGAAGGTAAGATGCCCAGATAGAGTCAATGAAGCATTTCACAGTCACAGTAAGTGTACCCAAAAGAAACATCTCTTTAATGCAGCCCTTAAATGCATTCCCAAAGGTAAGGTGCAGATAATAAAAGCATAGGTATCAACTTTTAAATTTTTGCCATCATAGTCGAGTTTTCTTGATCCCTTCAGGAAGTCATGCGGGCAGAAGTTTTAGAAAACATAGAAGAAAAAAACTGCGTGTCTACAGAACCATACAGAAAAAGCTAAACTTAAGAAACTCCTGGGGTAGATTAACTCCAAGAAAAAACCCAAAACATAAGACGCGATGCCATTTGACGCATTCTGAGATCAACCTGACGAATCATAAAGTGAAATATAGAATAGGAAAGCTTTGACCTTCTTTAGATCACAAGGCTCATAGCGATGTCAAAGAAAAAGAAGAGGGTTTGAGAAAATTTTAATATAATCTTACCCAATGTAAGAATGCGGGCGTTTCCCTTTGACAGATTAGATGCATGAAGCAGATAATTAAAAAATTAATAAATAGAGCGTAGCAACAGAGCCGCGAGCCCTGCGGCCTATGGAAGGGACCTACAAGTTTTTCCGATTCCGCTTATCGAGAAAGCGCATTTCATGCCAATCAATTTAATATCGGAGGATTGGGCAACTCCTCGCGGAAGGCGATACAGATTTAAAAACACTTTTTGCTTTCAGTTAGGATTCGAACCACGAAGCTCGAGCATAACAGGCAGACATGCTAACCATTACGCCGGATACCACTGATCACCTAAGGGCTATTCCTATATATATACATATATTATATACTAATAATTTTCTTAAGAAAAAAATGATTGACATTTCCTCAACCAATGATGACATCAAGTGGAGTTGAAAGGAAACTCCAACCATATCAAAATTCTCTATAGGTATACCGATGAAAATGTTGATTCAATTGATGGAGGAGTTCATTGACCATGTACAATTTTGAATAATAATTGCCTTAGAATAAAATGCCAATAATATTTTTGTCCTGGTCCTTCTTACTATAAATTTTCTTATCTTCACTAATGTTCCTTCTTCGTTTTTATTCTTTATTTGTCGTTACATGTATCGTTTCCGATATGGCAAAAAATATTCATCGTCGTCCTTAAGTCCTTTCACATCCTATTGACCTTGTAAGGCATGGTAGTTCTTGTGTAGTCATGAGCACATACAAAACATGAGTCTCTCTCAAAGCAAAAAAAAAAAAAACAAGAAAAACCATTTCAGCATGTACTCAGCACAATTCAGCTTTCCTACCACTACCACCACCTAAGGGATATTTGTTAAAACGCGAGAGCATTGGTATTTGGTACTTCTACTTTAATCAACCAGTTACCATCCTCATCCTTAAAATTGACGCATGCAGATGACACTCAAATTCAGTTGTGAGTGAATTCCTAATGTCTGTCTTTTACTTTACGCGATTTCGCTCTCTGAACGGCAACTATCAAGTATAGGAGGTCGTCGTTACCACCGTGGCACCGCTGAATTTCACTGCCGAAATCGCGTCATGACCTACAATAAGAAAAGTTTGTTGAGTTACCAAAGATTTTTTTCATCTTTTTCCTTAAAGAATACCGAACAGAGAGCAAGAAGAGAGAGAGAGAGAGAGAGAGAGAGAGAGAGAGAGAGAAAGTGAGAGAGAATGCTGGTAACTGATAAAGACATAAAGAGACAGAAAGAGATGGAATGAAGGTTGAGGCTGAAATGTGACGTGAAAGCTTCTTGCGAGTCCTCAACATTCATGTTACATCATAAAAAATTTTCTGCTAGCTTTAGTTTTTCCTTTTTTTTTTAGGGTTGATTCTTCCGTGACGTCATCAAGGAGATGAGACTCCAAAACGACATAAGAGTAAAATAAATATTGGTTCGGTAAATTTGTTCGTTATAGAGAGTACCTCATAAGTAAAGTTAATAAATGGACGACGACCGTTAGAACTTTTTACTAACAACCAACCACCGAGCTCCACACGGACACATAAAAACAAGACATCAACGCACACATGCCAATATACATACATGCAAATAAGTAGGTTACCATATGAATAAAAGCACGTGAAGCTGACTGGGGAAGAATATATTTATCGTTTAAATGTCACAAGGGTAGAAAATTATGGGCCGTGTCAACATGCTTCGGTTTTTTTTTTTTTTTTTTTGATTTGTTTCTTTTTTTTTATTATAGAACAAAACAATAAAAAATATATTCGATTTTCACAGCTCTTCTTCTTTGAGTACAAGCTTTTTGAATTAATTTAATTTGAATCGATGATTTGGTCTTAACTCCTTTAAGAATGTCATTTTTTTAATGGAATATAGTGTGGTGTACAAAAGAACAGTACTCTTTTCACTAAACAGAGTGTAGGTTCTAATCGGATACACGATTTCAACTGGTTCAGTCGGCCGGCTTTTGTTTGCAGTCAGTTATATATTCTTTATACAATCTTAAGGCGGTGGTGACCTTTTCATTTCAAAAGCACTAAGCGCCTAAAAGAAAAAAACAACAAAATTAGTCAAGGCCTACTTGATCCATCTTGCGAAACATGTGTTTTATACTGAAAGCTTTTGAGCAAATGATTCAACAAAAATAAGACTTCCCAAACTATCATGGGGATGGTAGTACCATCATCATTGTCTTAATACATCTCCGTCATAATAAATAGAAATAAATTAATTAAAAGTAATCTAAACGCGCATTTTTAAGCAGGACAAATTTAAAGAAGGGGTTATGACTACAGTACGAGCATTTAGGAAAATAGGAGAGGATTTGAAAGGAGACAACGATGGACGTTGATTTTGAACCCCTGTGAATCGTAGATACTGTAGGGGAAAAACAGGGTCAGGTAGAGCATTCCACATTAGGGTGGTGCGACTAAAATATGAATTTCTATACTTGACTGTACATCCGAAGTTGGGCTCAAGGTAAAACTGATGAGCATTCCTAGCGAGGCGGGTGTTGCGATTAAATTGTTTCAGGGGAGGAATGCAGCTGGCTACTTCACTAGAGCACTGTTTGAACAAAGCTTATGGGTTTACTTTTTAAATAAAATAACAAATTAATTTCACGTTGTTTCAGTGACTCGGCCTATGCTGGTGACACTGAAACAAGGCTCTCTACAAGTGGTTGTCTGTTTTTGCTTGGAGAGTCACTGATTTCGTGGCCATCTCAACGTCAACAGTGTGTGGCTCTCTCCACAATGGAGGCCGAATATATGGCAGGTGCATACTGCACAGATAGTCAAGGAGATGATCTGGCTTAATCGGCTTCTGAAAGAACTATTGTCTGATGGTTACAGTTAACCAATACTTTATCTAGACAATCAAAGTGCCATTCGTCTAGCGCAGTAAGCATATCGAGGATAAATTTCATTTCGTTCGAGAGAAATTTTCTGAAGATGTTTTTGAACTGGAACTACATTCCGACTGATGATCAACTAGCCGACATTTTTACAAAGCCTTTGACAAGAATCGAATTTGTATTATTGCGAAAACTTATTGGTGTATACAATTTTTTTTTGAATTTGTATGCTTAATTTTTCATTACAACTTTTGTGCTTATATAAGTTTTGAAATCAATGAAAGAGAAATCTGTATTTACTTTAAATATAAATGAAAGTGGGAGTGTTGAATGCATTTATTATTACTTAAGTAAAAAACAACTCTTATACAGTCGATGAAATTGCAATTCTTTACCTCCGCATTCAACTTGTAGCGCTGAAGAAATAAGCAAAAATATTATACAGGTAAGAAAAGCATCTGCTCATTTTGCCACGAACAACAGCTCCAATTATTACAACTGGTAATAAGTGGTTTGATAAAGAATGCGGAAATCTTCGTAAACTGTCGTTTGTCTACTTGAAACTCTCTAGAAAAACAAATTCGACGATTTTTAAAAATAATTACATCAGAATTAATAAAGAGTTCAGACAATTATGCTTGCAAAAAAAAGCGGATTACATCAAAAATGTAGCGAAAAATTTAGAAAACTGCAAAAAGTCTGGAAGCTGATGTCCTTGCAACCCACTTTCAAAATCTTCTGGTGTCCGATGAAAATTGCCAAACTTTTGACTACGCATTACCAAACACGACCGTGGATAGTTTGGATTTGCCCATAACAGTTTTGGAGCTGGAGATAACCCTTAAAAAGATAAAGAACAACAAGGCACCAGGTATAGACGGTGTTCCAGACGAATTTTTCAAAAATAGCACTATGAAGCTCAAAAGCTACCTTGTAAATTTTTTCAACAAAATATACAGTGATGCAGGTATTCCCAGTTGCTTCAACAAAGCGGTAATTTTCGCTATTTTTAAGAAAGGCGATGCCAATTCCGCAGAAAATTATAGAGGAATTTCAATCCTAAATTCGTTGAGAAAGATTTTTTCTTCAATTTTGTACGAACGACTGATATAATGGATCGAGAAACTAATCGCCTCAGTAAGTTTCAAGCAGGCTTTCGTTCTGGATTTTCTACGATGGACCATGTGTTTGCGATAACCAGCATAGCCAGGAAATTTATCGAACAAAAGAAGAAGTTGTACGTTAGTTTCGTGGATTTCAAAGCTGCATTTGACAAAGTAAGTAGACAGGCGCTTATTTACAAACTTTCTTGCCTAGGAATATCCCGAAAATTCTTTTTAACGTACCTCAGTTTTCTTTCATCGTCTACGGCAACGGTCTGGGATGGAGGCGAGTTCTCAGAATGGTTTGAAACAACAAGTGGTGTGCCTCAAGGTTGTATCCTGAGCCCGATTTTATTTGCATTTGCATTATTTATTGATGACATCCAAAACATCCTTCCCGGTGGAGTAGTATTTGGAAGTGTTTTAGTAAAAGTCTTACTATATGCAGATGACCTGGTACTGATGGCGGATAACCCTTTCACGTTGCAGTTACAAATTAGTAAACTTATCACTTTCTGCGAGACTTGGGGCCTACAAATAAACGGCCAAAAAACAAAAATACTTATTTTTGAACAACGTCAGAGAAACAGACGACCCGAAGAGAGCTGGTTTTTAAACAACATCCGTATTGAAGTTGTTCGAGAACTTAAATATCTCGATGTTTTGCTTACTCACAACCTCAATATGATTAAGCACGCCCAAATGAAGAACAGCGAAGCTAAGATTGCTTTAAATATGATGTGGCGAAAGTTCTTTGCCAACCGGAATATTGATGTGGCCTCCAAGTACCGTGTTTTTCATGCAACAGTCAATATATGTTTGTGCTATGGAGCTCAGGTGTTCGGATATACACCTTTTGATGCTTTTGGGGTGATTCAAAGGTTTTTTTTTTTTAAGCGTTTATTTCGATTGCCGAACTCAACTCCGAGCTATGCGATATATGTCGAGTCAGGAGTACCGTCTGTTTACATTCAAACCCTCAAAGCAAATGCAGACTATATTTCTAAAGTTATGAACCGAGGTGATGAGAGTCTTCACAAGACTATTTTGATTCGACTTCTTCATACAAATGCCATACATACGCAGACATAGATTGAAGTGAGCTCGCGTTGTCGCATGATGCCGTTCTTTCGTTGATTGAGAACAACACGGATGTTTGGCAGAATAATCTCGCAGATGTGATCGCCAAAGTGGATGAAAAAATGTATATGCAATGTTTGGATAGAGCAGCTCCGTCTTTATCCAAAAATGTTTACAAGAACTTAAATCACCAGTTGAGGTCCGATGAAAACTACTTCAGAAGAGATTTTCCGAGCGAGAGTCGAAGTTATAAATTTGAACTACATGCCACACAGAGAAGACCTGCCACAAATCTGCGACTTATGTAATAGAAGGGATCCGGAAAATGTCTATCACTTCATTGCGATATGCTCTATCTAGCAAGAGATTCGGCGACTTTATTTCCAACAAAGTACTCTCACGTTACAACATCTATATGAGGTACTCAATGGGGCAGCAGGTTGGCTTAGTCTCTCTCTCGTGAAGCATTTGCTGTAGTATGCCAGCATGCAAATGTTATTTTGAAAGTCGTCAATCGTTTTTTATCGACGTATACAAGCGACTTCACATACCTCACAGTGTTTAAGCTCACGATCTTGGAGGACAATACACAGGTGCAAAACATGGTATCGTCTTAAAAAAGAGACTAATAGCGACCATTTTTCTAGTCTGTAGTGTATCAGTGCCCAGTGGTCGCGCATTTTACGCTGAAATAGTTTACCAACTTAAACAAACTACAGTGACTTGCCGACTCTAACATCTTTTCAACTCTATTATGAGGATTTTTGAAAAACTTTCTTCAAATTAAAATAAGCAACGAATAGCTGTGGGTTTGATATATATTTTTCTCTTTTCTTTAATTAGAACTAATTTTTTTTTCTTGTTTTTATTTGATAGGAAATTTTAATGAAAAGTCCAATCGCTGGTGACTGCGGTCGGCCTGGAATGAGCCTGGTCTATTGGTGGAATGAGTGGAGATCCTCAACATATCGCACTCAGGATTGATATTCTAATTTGAATTTGAAAGGTTTAAATTTTTGACTCGTAATGAGTTTTAATTTAATTTTTAATTTTAATTATTAGCAAATCTGGTCGATCTACGACTGAGTTGAGTGCAAAACCAAATGCGCAATGCAAATGTTCAAAACAATTTTCCACAAAATAAGTATCTTTTTATGCAACTTACTTTCCTTCTAGAGAAAAATACACATCCTTTAATAAAAGCTCTTATCTACAAACCAATCGGCAATACAAAGAGATCTGCAGAGAAAAGAAGAAAAAGTATTGGGAAGGGGAAGCGAAGAAGCTGGCAACATGCAAAAACTCGAAAGATGAAGAAATTAAATGGAAGAGTAGATGCGATAAATCGGAATTTGAGCCCAGATATTCTTCGCAATTATTATAGGGACCTTCTAAATCCTGGAGGAGTAGTACATTCCTTCCAATATGCTGTCCCAGGGATCCAAAATGAAATACTCGATGCTACTATTACGGTACAAGAAGTGAGTCAAGCACTTGACGTGTAAAAAGGGGCTGAGCACCGGGTCCAGACACCACTCCGGTAGAATTTTATAAGAATTGCTCAAACTTGCTGAAAACCAAACTCTTTCACTTCATGAACAAAGTCTTTGAAAATGTAATGGCACCGCAAGGATTCAAAGAAAAGCATTGATTTTTCCGATACACTAGAAAGGATCATAAGCTAACCCAGAAAACTATAGGGAATCTCGTTCCTGAATGCATCTTACAAAATTTTTACGGAGATCCTCAAAAAGCGGCTGGATGAATGGATAAGGCAGAATAACATCCTGAAAGAATACCAGGCAGGGTTCACGTCAGGTTACTCTACAGTAGATCAACTGTTTGTAATTACAAGCATTGTGGAATCGTTCCAAAATCAAAACAAAAAAAACTTTACACGTTTTCTGTTGATTTCAAGACAGCTTTCGACTCCATTGACAGAAATGCGTTGCTTTATAAACTGTACTTGAAGGGAGTATCACCTAGGTTTGGACCAGTCTTACAAGACTTATACACAGGAAACCAAGCTGCTATTTGGAATGGAGAAGAGATGTCAGACTGGTTCGAGACAAAATCAGGTGTGAAACAGGCATGTGCCTTGAGCCCAACATTGTTTTCGTTATTTATAGATGATCAGCTGGATGGACTTCCGGGGGGTGTTCTTTATGCAAATACATGCATTAAGGAACTGATGTTTGCGGATGATGTGGTGTTGTTAGAGGAGCTACTCTGAAAGTCTTCAACTAATGATAAACTGGCTCGGAGACTACTGTAAACTCTGGAATTTGATATAGTGAACCAAGAAAAATTCAAAGCAATGATTTTTAAAAAAGGAGGTGTTAGAAGAACTCTAAAGGACAAATGGAACTACAATGGCAGAGAATTAGAACTGGTGAATGAGTTCAAGTACTTAGGTGTGCTTCTTTCGTCTAACCTCAATTTGAGTAAACACCTCAACGAAAAACTAGCAAAGGCAAAAGCTGCAATCAATGCGTCGTGGAAAGGATGTTTTTCAAATGGAACACTTGGTTACAGCAGTAAATAATAGAGTCTTTGAAGCAATGACTAAAGAACATGAGGCAGTAGAGAAGCTGCTACGGTTCTATATAAAACGAATTTTTTATATTCCTGCTAATGCGCAAAATTATCTGCTGATGATCGAAACAGGACTTTCACCCTATCACATATCACATGTAGATCCATTGTGATACCCTGGAGTATTGTAACGTCCTAGAAACCTATGAGTTTATGTCTGGTCAGTTTTTAACCATTTTGTGGCTTTAGTGAAGTTTAACAGGCTGCTTTTTGAAGTGTCTGATAATTCTTCTAGTTGATTGGAAAATTTTTGGATTTTTTAGTTTTATGAGTCGACAAATGTGCGTTTCGGGTGTTACACACCATGGAATGACCCAAATGTAGATAACTGGGGTTCAACTTCATATCAGCTGGTAGAGAAAGTTGATGAACTGAAGCTACTGGAGTACAGAGAAGAAGCAAAAGCTTCGGTACATAGAGCAGTGTACAGTCGCTTGGACCACAATTTGATAGGAAAAAACTACTTCCATGATAAAAACAGTGTTCAGGTTATATCAATGATGATGAGGTTGAGAGGTGAAATTATAAACCTTAATAACGTACCCCATAGGGAAGATCTACGATGTCCTTGTGATCTATGCAACAGGAGAGAACGAAAAGGAAGTGTTTTGTTCTGCCTTGGGAAGAAGTGAGCCTATGTCATCTCTAATCCGGATTTAAGACTTTGTATGTTCAGTGCCAGACACCTAGAAAGTACTAGTTTTATGACCAAAGTATAACAGAGGTGTCTGATACTCCCAGTTTCGGCTTATGTTTCTGCGTCTCGTAATTTTTTGGCAACCTTACACCCTTTGTAACTTGTAGTATGGGTCGCCTTGACAATTAACACGACGACGTGCCGGCTAGTCCTTTGTTGCATGTCTGCGTAAGCATTTAACATAAGCAGACTCGCGATTGCAGCACTTTTATGAATGCCCAAAGGCTAGACGACTCTTGCAAAGTAGAGCAGTCTCTGACTTTCGCAGTTGCCTAGTTTTGCCCAACTATGTCCCTAGTAGATTCGATACTGTAAATCTTTTCAAGACTTCTTTTATTTCGAAAGTTAGGATTTTGTCGTTGGAGTCTTTGTAATAAGGTTGCTGGCGACAAATGGAGAGTGAATACCTCTTGCCTCGTTTGATGGTTTTTCACAATTATATTGAAGTTATTAATATTTTGTGTTATTTTACATATAAGCAGCGAATAAATATAAAAATCCATAAGCATTTTGGAGTATTCTGATGTTAAACCAGACCATACTTTGCTTTTAAATATAGGCAGACCAAAACACTCCCTGTACAGACAAATGGACTGACTAACAGACCAATGAAGACCGCAGTCTTAACACCTAAGCCCAAGACGGAGAACATTTACTTACATGTTTAGACATGATCAAACATGTTTAGACATCATCGAACATGTTTGAGCCGGGCTTAAATGGAAATTGCTCATATATACATGATTATGCCTCCACTAACTACTACATATATACTCATTAATATATTAAAATTCTAATGAAGTTTTACAGTAACCACTCACCAACAGTTTTGATTTGTATATTGTCTTCCAAATAAAATTCCGCAGTCAACACATCCGAGGAGAATCTTCACAAAT
Source organism: Melanostoma scalare (assembly GCA_949752695.1). Lineage (NCBI taxonomy): Eukaryota > Metazoa > Arthropoda > Insecta > Diptera > Syrphidae > Melanostoma > Melanostoma scalare. The sequence continues at coordinate 14,464,982 of OX456987.1, read as the reverse complement.
GGTTTTTTGTTAGAATAATTTAACTTAATCGACTTACACATTTAATAAGCACTTATCTACATACTACAAATTACAAATTGAAAGAAACTGCACTAAATATTCTCTATCATTTCATTGGAAAAGAAAACACAACATTAATCGACTTTTCATTAAGCAATTGAAATCATTTTCGCACGCACAGACACGATTTTCACACACACACGGCACAAATAAAGTTTATAAATAAATTTTATTTTCTCCCAAAATATTCCCACCGAAAAACTCATCTTACTAAAATGGAATCGTCGGGATGAATGGCGCAGAATAGCGGAATTGATGAAAGCAACTTGATAGCAGTGCCGAAAAGTATGCAATTGCCAATGGAAAGCTTTTTGACAGAACAAAGTTGGGAGGGAAGGTCTAGAATTTTGAAGAAACCGAAATTTTTTTTTGTCTTAAAAGGTACTTTAAGGTCTTAAAAATAACATACCAAAGGATGGATGCCGGCAAAAATTTCTAAATGCCCAAACTTTCCATTCTGCGGCAGTGCCCCTCAGATATGCCATATGATTTTATAATAGGTACTTAAAACTTTAAACGCGTTTTTCTCGAAATCACTTTTTTTGAACTGGCCGAAGACATAACTCGAGCAAATCTTCACCGATCTATACGAAATTTTGACAGTACATTCGGAATACCTCCGGAGACGTACGTAGGAATTTTTTTAATATTGCAGAGTTTTTTTTTAATCAACCATTTTGTTGTTTTTTTAATAGTGAAAATTTTAATGTTTTGTTCAAACGTGCACCATTTCGCAAAAAAAAAACAAAATATCGAAAAAACCCTACATACGTCTCTTACTGTTATTATATAAAAACTTAAAATTTTCGGGATTTTGTTCCAGGACCAAAATTAAGGAGGTTACATCTTCGGCCACGGACCCGTCTAAAAAATGAGGTGACTCCGAAGAAATGCTGGACAGCCGCCATTTTGAATTTAATTGACACGAAAAAATTTGTATTTGTATATTAAAACCTAAATTATAAAACCTCTTTCACAGATTTTCGATTGATCTTTTTGTTGAGTTACAAAAAACTCATAAATTATGTCCATTTTTTCACGCTCTAGACCAGCGTCCCACCTTCAGAGGTTAGGGGTAGTTAGAATTTTCAAAAGATCGATTTTTGTTTTTTTGCATTTATAGTGTCTTAAAAATATTCTCTGAAAGTTTGAAGTGAGTCCGACAAATATCTTTCGAGTTATTCAGCTTTATTTTCAGTTTTCATTACAGTACATAAAGCGACTGTAAAACTTTAAATGCGTTTTTTTCAAAAAACATTTGAACTGGTGCCCACTGTAACTCAAAAACCGCTCTATAGATTTGAATGAAACTTACACAGTTTTAAGAAAATACAAAAAGCTAGTGCCTGATCGAAGGACTTTTTTTTTAAATTCGATTTTTTATGAACAATTAATTGTTGATTTTTTCCCAAAAATCAAAAAAAAAATTCCTGAGGCCGCCATTTTGTTGATTTTGAAACAAAATAAAAAAGTTTCGATCAGGCACTAGCTTTTTATGTTTTCTAAAAACTGTATAAGTTTCATTCAAATCAATCAAGCGGTTTTTGAGTTACAGTGGGCACCGCAAGGCGCAAGGACCCATTTTTAAAACCTGTTGAACTTAAACCGCCATAGCATGTAAAATAGTTAATATTCTTTTTTTGAAATTTTGGTGTTTGATGAAATTTTGTTAAAGTATGATGAAAAGATACTACGTTTTCACTTATGTAAAAAAAATTCATTACTAGTAAAAAAAAATTATTAAAAAATAGCATTTTTTCGCGCTCTAGACCAGCGTCCCCTCTTAAGACAAACTTTTGCTACAACTGTTATATCTACAAATTGCGAGCAGTGCCGAAAAGTATTCAATCGAAAATCCGCGTTAAACGGGTAACGCAACCATGTTTGGAGTCGCATGATAAGTTTCACTTCAAAAATTAGTTTCAATGTCTTGGCTTGAATGTGTTGTGATTAAAAGATGAGTTTTTAATTCACGGATTCCAAAGATTTATTTGAATATAAATTAAACTAATTACAAAAAGGTAAGCTAGGCTTGCAAGTTAGATCAAGAATGACAATCTAAGTGACAGTCCAACAATAGCAATAATGACAACCAATTATGTAGTAGAGTGCACCTTAAAGATGTTGTTACATCACTCCCTTGGACCTAATTTGACCTATATTGGCCGGAAAAATTCGGGTTGCCGTCTTATTCTTTCGGTACGTCTGAGTGCTGGTGTTTCTTTCGATTCTGTTCCATGCATAGTTGGTTGTGGTTGGCCTTGGTGTCCTGGTATCTGGCTTTCAGATGACCCGGAGCTTGCGTTGTCTAGTCTAACTAGGTTGTCTAATGTCGTAGGCATTCCATTACTATCGTCTGAAGTACGATCATGTGTTGTTACTGGCTCTGCACCTAGATCGACATCGAAATCTGAATTTTCTTCTGTGGTTTCGGTATGATGTCGTACTCGCAGTTGATTTTGGTGCCGCTTGATGTTGCCTCTAGACGTGTGCACGATGTAAGTAATACGTCCGACTACCTGCGTTATCCGTCCAGCGATCCAACGGTTCCCTTTAGAATATGACCTTGCATAGACATCTTGCCCAATAGTGAATTTGGTAAAGTGCTGTTGAATCTGTTTTTCGTCTGGAAACATGGCCGAAAATATGGTTCGAGGTTGACGGCCGTGCAACAGTTCTGATGGTGACTTTCCTGATGATTGATTTGGTGTTGCTCGAAATGTTATTAGATACTTATATAATGCCTTCTCTTTGTCGTTCTCCTCATACATTATTTTCTTGAACGCCTCCTTAAAAGTGCGGACCGCACGTTCAGCTAACCCGTTTGATGCTGGATGAAAAGGCGCTATCCTAACATGTTCGATGGAATTCAATTTGCAAAATGTTGTGAACTCGCTTGATGAAAACTGGGAATAAATTTGTTATAATAGTTTATTTTTCCAATAAATGATTCTAATTCTGTTATTATGTTTTTTGGGTGTGGCATTTGCTTTATCGCTTTTTTTCTCTTTTCAGATGGTCTGATGCCTTTTGCATCGATTTCCATATTCTAACCTTTCTTGGGCAAGGTGACACTTTTCTTTTCTGCATTTGAGGTTGTGTGCGGAGAGCCTTTCTAGAAGCGTTTGAAAATTATTTTGATGTTCTTCATTGTTTTTTCCTGTGATTAATATATCATCTAGGTATACTGCGCATCCAGGTATACCCGCTACTACCCCTTCCATAGTTCTTTGGAAAATGCCAGGTGCGCTCGCGACTCCAAATGGCATCCTTTGGTACTGAAACAACCCGAATGGGGTGTTGATGACCATCAGTTTTTTTGCTGTTTCGGTGAGTTCAATTTGAAGATATGCATCACTCAAATCTATCTTGGTGAACAATTGTCCTCCACTGAGCTTATGGAAAAGCTCCTCTATTCTTGGAATAGGGTAGCGATCAATTTCAATTTGGGGGTTGACAGTGACCTTAAAATCCGCACAAATTCTTATTTTCCCGTTTGGTTTTTTGACGACAACAATTGGAGCTGCCCACTCACTTGCATTCAGTGGCTTCAAGACATTTTGAGATACCAAACGTTTAATTTCAGTTCGAACATCATCATAGAGTGCAAAAGGTAGATTGTATGGTTTGTAAAATTTAGGATGAGCATTTTGTTTGAGTATGATGTCCGCCTTAAATGTGGAACAAAGTCCAAGTTCTGTTGAAAATGTCGACTGATAATCATTTCTTATGGCTTCGAGTGCTACTCTTAAGGATTCATGATCAACACTAAAACATTGAGGGATGTTGTTTTTATTGACATCCTCGATGCTCTTTGGCAACTGTAAGCCAAATTTCATTTTTCGAAACCAGTCCATGCCAAGTATATTCGATGCATTTTCACTGTTGACAACTATCAACCTTAGGCTCTCCTTATTGGAGCCTAACGCGACTTCAACTGATATTGCGCCTTTCAATGGTATGATACCACCACCGTACGCTCTTAAAATTTTTGTTGTGGGTGAACAAGGTGGTTTGTTAAGCTGTCTATACGCTTCAAGGCCAATAAGTGAACAGGACGCACCGGTATCTATTTGGAATTTCAAAACTTTCCTATTAATGCTCACGTCTATGAATAACTTATCTGAAGCAACCTCACTATGCTTTACTTCGATATGTGAGCCTAATGAATCAAAAAGATCAACAGTACTTACGGTTTCGAATGGTTTAATCATATTTACATTTTCATGCTTTTTGTTCTGCCACTTCGGAAAGTCTTGTTTTTGATTGTGCGCTGGAGGTGATCGATAATGTAGATTTGATTCTGCAGATTTTGATGACATACATACTGCTGCAATGTGTCCCCCTCTTTTACATTTCTTACAAATCGATTTGTTTTTGTAGTGGAAGCACTGTGATCTCTGATGAGAGACGTCACAGCCAGGGCACGACTTATTACTTTCGCTTGTTGCCCTCTTACCTCCGATATAGTTGTCATTCACCCGCTTACCTTTGGATCGTTGATGCTTTGCTTGATTGACTGCATTCACCTCTGCTGCACCTTTCTGCTCGCCTTTGAGCTCACTGCATGTTTTCGTTGTCTCTTCGAATAGCTGTGCAATCTGTAGAACTTCATCGAGTGTTGGATTTTCTTTTTGTAGTGCAGCAGACCGAACTTTATCATGTGGGGTGTAGAGAATAATCATATCTCTAATTTTTGAGTCTATGTACGACTCTCCACAGCCACTTTTCCCGCAGACGAACATGCATGCCTTGGCTATTCCACGCAGCTCGGCTACCCAGTCAGAATAACTTTGGTTAGGCTGCATAAATGTTCTGTAGAATTTGAATCTGGATGCAAGCATGTGAGGCTTTTTTTCAAAATGATTAGTGAGCTTTTCAATTAATTGATTGAATGATACTTGCGCTACAGTTTCCCCGTAAAACTTTTGAAGTAAATCCAATGACTCGCCACCGATCCAACTAAGCAAACAAGCACGTTTTGTATTCTCTTCATCCACGTTATTTGCGATAAAATGTTGTTCCAGTTGGAGCTGATATGTGGCCCATGTTTCCTTTGATTTTTCGAAGCTTTTGAAAGGTGAAATAAATGTCTGCTTTATAGGTTTTGTTTCCAGCATGGTCCTAAGAAATTCCTGGTTGGAATCTTGAAGTTTTTGAAGAATATATTCAAGGGTTTGAGCGTCCATAACCGCGCAGCTTTTTTCTTTACTCGTCGCCAGTTTGTTGTGATTAAAAGATGAGTTTTTAATTCACGGATTCCAAAGATTTATTTGAATATAAATTAAACTAATTACAAAAAGGTAAGCTAGGTTTGCAAGTTAGATCAAGAATGACAATCTAAGTGACAGTCCAACAATAGCAATAATGACAACCAATTATGTAGTAGAGTGCACCTTAAAGATGTTGTTACATCAGAATGTGTAGGGTAGGTGCACCTTGCTGGTTTCGGGTTTTCGAAAGCACATTGCAGGGAAATCGCGGAAGGGGAAGACCTCGTCTTAGGTGGCACAATCAAGTGGATATAGACCTCAACCGACTTAGAGTGCGAAACTGGAGATAGCTCGCCCGAAATCGAAGTCGTTATAGAAGGATGTTGATTGAGACCCAGGTTCACCCCGAACTGTAATGCCCGCACCATGCCTTGTTAAGGAATGGAGGGGACCTACAATTTTCTGCCGGTTCCGAACGGCTAATTGAGAAAGCGCTTTTCATGGCAATGAATTTACTAACGGAGGACTTGCCAATTCCTCTCGAAAGGCGATACCCGTGGAAAAACATTTTTGCCTCTGCTGGGATTCGAACCTCGAACCTCTGGGTTAGCAGGTGGACATGCAAAGTGCAAACCATCACCCCACGGGTACCACTCATTAACTTAAACATCCTGATTTAAAACGACAGTAGGAATGAAACTAGAGTTGGATTTGAATTCTTCCAAATGCTTTTTATAAAAAGTTCCAAGTTTGTTTCAAGTCTTTTAAGTACTCCTTCTTCCTTAGGAATCAAGTAAGTAAGGAATTTTCAGCATTAATATTTTGGTATTGTAGTTTTAGCACACAATTGCAAGTTCGTGCGACCCAGCCGTGCCCATTTTTTTCCTTTGAGTATACAAGTTTACCCCCTCCCATGGGAGTAAGCCTTGACGGCTTACAGCGACTACTAAAATAAAACCTAGAGCTATGCAATCGCGGAACTTGTTTCTGCAGAAGGGCCACCCATGGTCGACAGGTCGAAGTGGAGTAGGATGTTGCCAATAATTAGCCCCCCAACGAAGGAGTGTTCCCACCAAGGCACTCACAACAGATAAGACGGTAGCGGAAGAATTCTCTCGATGGAATCAACGGTAGCGTTCCAGTCAGGTTCAACTACTTGGTGAACACCTTATATAGGCTACTCAGACGTAATCAGAGCAGAGGCTTATAAGGAGCGGTTAATCCGGCCTCTCGTCCTTGGAGTCATTGAAGGACCTGGCCCTCCAGGTTGGGGGCTCCTGCTGCTGGGGTAACTGCCCGACGTAAGAGTATTCAGAAACTCATGAAACAACTACAAGCCTCGGATATGGATGATCCAAATGTTGACGACCCTGATGGCAAACGAAATATGGACAACGACTTTCGGATCTGCACGTGGAATATCTGGACCTTAAACAGGTCACGTGCAGCCAAACAATTAGTAGAGACTCTAGACAGATACAAAGCTGATATAACAGCCCTCCAGGAAATGCTATGAGATGGAGAGAGCATGCGATGGATGAAGACCTGCGATATCTACTTCGGACATAGTTAGCGGTTGTTCGGTTGTTTCTTTGTGAGTAGAGGCAGACTTAGGCAAGAAGTCATGCACTTTAAGTATGTAAGTCAGGACAAAATTTAAAAATATCAAGCTAATCTGTGTCCACTCCCCAACAGAGGAGAAAGATGACCCGATCAAAGAAGAATTCTACGAGCTTCTCGAAAAGACGTATGATAAGTGCCCGAAGGACGACGTTAAGATTGTTCTTGGCGACTTTAACGCCAAGATCGGAAATGAGGGCATCTTTGGTTCGACGGTCGGAGGACACAGCCTGCACGACAAAATCTCCGAAAACGGACTCAGGCTGATTGACTTTGCGGCAAGGCTGCAATATACACAATGTAACTTGGAAGTATCCAGATCATGACAATGTAAACCAAATTGATCATGTAGCGATGGACGCCAGACATGCATCCAGTATCCTGGATGTCCGAACGTTCCGAGGGGCCAACATAGACTCAGATCACTACCTGGTAGTATCTAGAGTCCGGATGCGGATATCCATGGCGCCTCAGCGAAGAGCGAAATATAATGCGAAAATTCAATGTCGGTAAACTCGTATCGGAGGAGACTGCCAGATCTTTTGCCGACCGCGTCTCCCTCAATCTCACGGAAAACATAGCAGCAGCACCAACTATAGACGAACAGTGGAACCATTGCCAACTTTCCATCAGAAGTGCCACCTCTGATGTGCTGGGTTTCAATCGACAACAAAAACGAAACTCCTGGTTCGATGAAGAGTGCCGGCAAGCACATGCAGCCAAGAACGAGGCTTATGAGACTTCAACCGACCTAGGCTGCAAAACCGCAGAGAGCTCACCTGAAATCGAAATTGTTGGCGTACCGAACTGTAATGCCCACTTAAGTAAGTACGTAACTAAGACTAATTATTCAAGAGTCTTATCAACGGAATCAGATACACAGGCCTTGTATGACTGTAAGAATCATTGACTTAGTATAACTGAAACAAATCAGGCAAATCGAAAAAATAAAAACCATGTATCTTCCTCCAACGTCGCTGTTTGGCCTGACCCATTACGTCCCCATACTTTTATGATCTGATGTTTGCCTGTCTATAAAAGGTTGGCTGTGTGGGTTGGGCATTTTACGTTTATGATTTCAAAAGAAAAAAATAGCTTTTCAGTCCTAATGGACCATCGTTCATATAAGTCTCTATATAATTATTGTACATAAGCTTCTGTCGACCGTTGCTAGCGTGTCATTATAAGGCCTAGCCCCAATTACACACCAAATATAGAAATATTTGAAACAAGGAGCCATACTCTTCCACTCCTAAAACTCAAAATGTATAAACGCGCCACCCATTCTATAGAGAAGAAAAGAAAAATTGAAAGTGTAAAATGTATCTCTACAATTGCCAACTTGATAGAAGTTCTATGAAAATGTCGTTCCATATCTGTTTACGTTGTAAACGCTTATGTACAATCAGACCCTTTGCATTGTGAAAAAAAAGAATTACTTCGCAGATGATCTCATTTTTTTTTTTGTCTGCTTAAAGTGTATAATAAAATGTTTTGCTACGAGTCCTGAGTGATTAAGTAAATATGAGTATTAGTCATTGGCATCTTGTATTTGGAGAGAAAAACCGACCACATGTTGGCGATGAGTCATCAATTTTAAGACTTGTAAAATACTTAAGTTGGTTTTTAAGGATGTGTGTGAGTCATAATCATGTTAATTTATGGCACGACGCTTATTCATGTTGGACATAATTTAAAAGAGCACGAGAAATAGTTTCTTACGAAGGAGACAATGGATATTAATTTGATGATTAATCATATTGTGAAAGAGGCTTTATTCAAGTATCCATTATTTTGAAATTATTATTTAATTATTGAAGTGATTCGAAACTTCATGAAACGAAAATCCGACACGATAAAGAAACAAACACAAATGACTGAGTGGGGGGCGAAAGAGAAAATTTAAATACGTAAGAAATTATCGAAGAGGAACTTCTTTACAAGTGATTCGAACCTGCCTGAAACGAAAATACGTCACGATAAAGAAATAAGCACATGTATAGTGTATACATGGGATCAAGTCAGTGAGAGAATGAGATAGTGTAGTGGAGTAATGGATAGCTATTAAATTCCTCTCCTTCTTCCTTTTCTTTTCAGATTGGGAACGAACCGGTGAAGTTCTTATCTTCTTAGTGCAAGTAGCTTGAAGATCTCCTGAAAGATGTTGTGCTCAAATTTCGTCCATTGGTAGGAATGGAGTTCTTGTCTTCTTAGTGCAATGTAGCTTAAAGAGCTCCTGAAAGATGTTGTGCTCAAATTTCGTCCTTTGATAGGAATGGAGTTTGCAAAGGCCATGCCTTCGCACCCAATTTTCGATATGAAATAGTACATACCTCAAGTCACTTGTTACAGTTCTCTGCAATTCATACAACCTTACTTGAGAGGCATTCAGTAAGTGCGTTTTCGTCGCAGTAATCCTTTCATCATTTCAAAAATGGAACTCACCACAAACCAATATCGGCACTTCTAGGAAGTGCATTGCTGAGCTGATTATAAGATTGCTGAGTTGCGACAAAAACGCAGCTAATGTTTGCTCTGTCGTTGCGAATATTTTCTGTCAATTACACCAAAGAAGTAGATTTGTCGGTGTAAACCTTGGATTCAAGAAAAAGACGGGGAGCGGCCCTGTTCACACTTGCGGATTTTGACATTCAGTTGTCAGAGTCGTGTGAACAACCACAGTTTATGAGGGTTAGATCAGGACTGATGTGTGGAGGTTAGTTTATCACCTCTCCTAGAAATCAGTGCCAAGGAATGGTAAGCTTATTCTTCATAGAATTTTATTTTATTTCTTTTTTTTGTTTTAATAATTAACGCACCTATCAAGAGGTTATGACTACCCTTATAATGTTATAGAACACAGTGCGAGCATTTAGGAAAATAGGAGAGGATTCGAAAGGAGACACCGATGCACATTGCTTTGCATCGTAGTGTAGAGGAAAGACAGGGTCAGGTAGAGCATTCCACATTCGGGTGGTGCGACTAAAATAAGAATCTCTATACTTGACTGTACGTCCGAAGTTGGGCTCAAGGTAAAACTGATAAGCACTCCTAGCGAAGGGGGTGTTGCGGCTTAATTGTTTCAGGGTGGAATGCAGCTGGCTATTTCTATTTATGTGAGGAATTCCGGATGCAAAATGCGGTGAAAGCCTTAACTTAAAGATTCGGAACCAAGTCCTCCGATAGTAAGTTCATTGCCATAAAAATCGCTTTCTCGATAGGCCGTGCAAAATCGGAAGAAAATTTCTGATCTCTTCCATTCCCTCACAAGGCATTAAATTAAAAAAAATAGGTGGCGCAACATAGCGAGAAGCCCCTGGGACTAGCGCATTTCTCACAACCATGCCTTGTGAGGGAATGGAGGGGACCTACAATTTTCTGCCGGTTCCGAAAGGCTAATCGAGAAAACGCTTTTCATGGCAATGAATTTACTAACGGAGGATTTGCCAATTCCTTGCGAAAGGCGATACCCGTGAAAAAACATTTCTGCCTCTGTTGTTAGCAGGGGGACATGCTAACCATCACGCCACGGGTACCTCACAAGGCATGGTTATGAGAAATTCGATAGGCCCCGTGAATCGCCGATCTGCTTTGCCCTCCGGTGTACGTATATTGTATCAAGTAAGTGAAATGATGTTTGAGAAGCAGAGATATTGAAATTGGGTTGGTTGGGTTACACTGGCTGTTAGCTCGGCTAACACACTTAGGCTCGTTGAGCCTATTGTGATACCACAATCGGTCAAATGTATCCTTATCCTAATGGAACCAATTCGAGCTTACAATGAAGCGGGAGAGACGAAAGGCGTCGATTTGAGTAAGATCACTAGAGTCATAAAAGAAATACGAACCTAGGTGTATCGTACTGTAATGTACACCCAACACTTAATACTAATATCCTAATCGAAAACGTTCAACCGAAAACACAAGCGACAACTTTACAATCTACTTCTAATAGAAGACGTTGCTGCGAAATACTGGAAGGCTCTCCGACAGCGAAATACTGGAAGGCTCTCCATGTGGAAATTACTGGAGAGCTCTAGATGTTATGTGATTCTATATAAATAGGCCGCTGATGCAACCAGATGTCAGTTTTGATTATAGAGTGATAATGTTAAAATGAGTTTTTGTTTACAAGTTATAGTAAAAAGATTGAGTTGAGATCGAATAAAGCAGATATCGAATAAAAGTAGTAAGAATTGAACTGAAAGTAAAAGTTTTATTATTGCGAACTAAGCGCACGTTACAGTACGTTTGTGAGCTATAGCTGGGCATGAACAGAGGTGGGAAAATGCTTCCTCCTCCTCCTTATCCTTGCAGCTTCTGCAAAAGTCGTTTGAGGCGACTCCTAGCCTTGCGGGCTTGCGGCGTGCCGTCCAATGAGACTGTCTCCTGCGATTACACCTCTCGTCGCACTGATATGTTTTCTTTTGAGAGAGATCAAGCCGTTCGACCATTTAAATTTGTTTTGATGCGTTACACGTTAGACTGCTTGACCATCTCAGATTGTTCTTAAGCATAGTCTGCCGATAGCATCTGCTGCCAGCGTCATTTGCTACTGTTTTTAGAGACCAGTGGGTGGTTAATAATAGATTTAGAGGGCTAACTTGTTGAGATTCAAAAGGAATTTTAATGTCTTTTGAGTATGACTACTGACTACTGAGCTCAGTACTCTTAGGCCAGTTTGGCTGTCTGAGAAGATGGGAATTGTTTTGTTTTTGATGTTCGATGAACTCCTATTCTATTCACCCAAATTGATACATATTTGGTACGGAGCGTGAGGAAGGGCATAGGCTTCCATTTAGTTCGATAAGGAATTCAACCTCAACCATTACTAAAGTGATGAAAGTTTGTATGGAGTTTGTATGAGTCAGAAAACAAATGACGTCGGCGTAATCCAGATCACATTTCGTTTTCATTTGCAGCGTCCATTACAACGAAGAATAATAGAGGTGAAAGCATAAAACCCCTAGTCACTCCTCTGTTTATATCGAGTTTTTGTCTTTGTTTTTCCTTGTACGAGACAGTGCACTGGGCATTAGCGTAAGGTTCGCATATTGGTTAAAGTTATGTTATCAAGTACTTAAAGCTTGATGCTTGAAAAAGGGTTCGCCATCGAACGCTTTTTTTTTAACCAGTGCTTATTTCGTGAGTGCTACCACTTAGCTCATGTCTGATTTGACAGATAATTAGCTTTATCCTTCCGCTGAACGAATATGGTTTGTGTATTGGCTTGAACAACGTTGGGAAATATTGCGACATTACTTTGAAAATCATGGTAATGTTGCAGAATGTGTGCGGAAATTGCGTACGGACTTTGGAAGAAGAGACACACCGTCAGCTCCGTATGTTCGTTATCTTGTGAAAAAAGTGAAAGAATCTGGCATCCTCATCGATAACTTAAAGCGTGAAAAGCTAAAAACAGTGCGTACACCCGAGAATATTGCTGCTGTGGCAGAAAGTGTGCGTGAAGCACCATCAACATCAATTCACCGTCGTTCTCAACAATTGAACATTTCGGAGACATCATTGAGACGAATTTTGCATAAGCCGAGTTCACACTGTAAAATTAGTTGGACAGACTTCGTTTGATGGAAGTTGGATGGTCGGATGTAGTTTGCGTTCACACTTATCAAGCTTGTAGTCCAACTTTATGTCACAATACTCTTCCACTCCGTCCAACTTCTAGATTTTCAAAAATATTTGAAAACCATCCAACAAGTTGGCCAAGCGGTCGTCTGAAGGTTCACACTATAAAGCATTGGTCGTTCAAGCCAAAGTGTGTCCAACTAGTTGTACAGTGTGAACTCGGCTATAAAGACCTTCGTATGACGCCATACAAAGTCCAATTGGTTCGCAATCCAATGCGTTTTCGCTTCGCTAAGTGGCCCTGCTATCGACTTAGAGAAGATGCCGATTTTGCCAAAAAAAAAATCATCTTTTCAGATGAAGCTCATTTTGATCTTGGCGGGTATGTAAACAAGCGAAATTGTAGCATTTGGGGCACAGAAAACCCGCACGCATACATTGAAAAGCCGATACATCCAAACGAGTCACTGTTTGGTGCGGATTTTGGTCCAGAGGCATTCTTCGAAAATGAGCAACTAGTGGACGTTACAGTCAATGGCGATCGTTATCGGGCCATGGTTGAACAAAAATTGAAGAGGAGGATATTGGCAACCTTTGGTTTCAACAGGACGGTGCTACGTGCCACACAGGACACAGCCGAAGCTACACTCGATGTTTTGCACCTCGTTTTTGAAGATCGCATTATTTATCAGTCGCAGAGCTGATGTCGTTTGGCCACCTCGGAGCTGTGATTTGAAACCGTTGGACTATTATATGTGGGGTGCCGTAAAAGACAAGTGTTACGCCGACAACCCAGAGACAATTGACGCTTTAAAGGACAATATTCGTAAAGCCATTGGTGGAATACAGCTGCACACAATCGATAATGTGCTTAAGAATTGGACCGATCGTGTAGGCTACTGCATCGCCAGCCGAGGCAGCCGGAAGGATCTTAGTTTCAAATAAAAAAGAAATTTGAGAAAATATTCAGTAGTTTTTTTTATAGCATTTTCAAAAAAAAAAGTTATTTGGCGGACCCTTTGTCTCATAAGTCAAAAACTACTGAACCGATTTTAGAAACTTTTTCACCGAAAGCTGCATTATCAACTTACAACACAGGCTATATTTAAGTGTGCTGATTTTGTGATTGCCGAGTTCCAACAAAAGTGCACCACCTTTTTAGTAGACATGTCACTCGAAAAGAAAAATTAAGGAAGCCGAACAAATAGGCCGAGCAAAAGGAAATACTTCTTGGTTCTGTAAGTGGAATCTTTTAGGCTGTGAATAATAAATGATATACGGATAGTGTTTTCTCTAAAAATAGTAAAACTAAACTTTCCGAACGTCCACGTCGCGTGTCGTCGCATCGGTCGATGATAAAATGTATAAAAGGGCTGAATTTCCGAATTAGAATCCTTCAATTATTGAATATTCCTAATGAATCACCATAACATTCAAACACCTATGAAAAAAGAAAAAACGACTTCAGTAAGTTTAAGGGGCAAGAGAAGAAACCCAAAGAAATTCTAATTCTAATGAAAAACTTTTGTGTTTCGCAGAGCAAAGTAAAAAAAAAAGGATTAATAAAACGAATACCTCATAGCCTAACCTAATTACTATTTTTGTGGAGTGAAGAGAAGAAAAGTTAATTTTCCAACTTTTCTATTTCCAAAAAAAAAAATGTAAGAAAATCCGTTCGAAACAAAATACATATACACATTCTGTTAAGTTCTTCTTTTTTCAATTTTGTTAAATAAGACTTACCCGTGAATATTTAAAATAGAAGTAGGGTGGCACACACTCTTCTTCACGTGCGATTTCTACAGCCAAATACACTAAACACTCGCATAAACACTTATTCAGCAGAAATTTTCCAACGAGAAGAGAGGCGCTCACTCCTGCTTTCCACCCGTACTTGTTAAGAGCCGTTTCTATTTTCTTTTTTTTCTTTTTTTTTTTTTTTTTGTTGTCAAAGAACTTCTCTTGCAATCAATTTGTTACCACCAACATAGCTATTACCTTTAAAAATGTTAAGAGTTTGAAATTTTTCAATAGTACATCGATGGAACCGAACGAAAATCAATATGAAAAAAAGTTTAAAAAACGAAAATAATTATAAAAAAAACATATACGAGTATGTACATAAGAAAACTTTACACTTAACTTTAAGAGATTTAAGAGTAAAAAAGCTATGGTTACACTAAACTTTAGTTTTTGATTTTTAGTAAATGCATATCTACTTATTTCTGGTTGTAAATTATTTTTGATATTTTTTAAATGGCAGATGAAGAAAAAACATTTATGTATGTGTGCAAAGGAACAACATCCGTGGAGGGTATAATGAATTTTTGTTTATATCTCGCGAGTCTAGTCAACAAAAAAAAAAAACCTAACGTACCACGAGGACGAAAACGACAACCACGGCAACGACAACGGTGGTAGCAAGACGATTACAAAAAAACAAAAAAAATAGTACACGAAGCTTACACGAACCACAAGAATTATATCGAAAAAGAAAAAAAAGTTATTTAGTACTACCTCTACTGAAATCAATATTCTTTAAGTTTATTTCTTCCGCGGCACTCAAATCATCGACAATGTCTTATCTCTTTGCCTGCTCACACACACAAATAAACAAAATTGCAATTATGATTTCAATAGGAGAAAAAGTCAATCTTTCTGAAAGCTTTCAGGGGGGGCCAGAAACTTTTACCCAATCCTTTCAATCTATAAGCATTTGCGTAAAGTTCACTTTCTGTATGCCACTCTATTACAACATTTATGTAATCAGGATATTAATTTCCATGGAAAACTTTTTCAAACGAGCATTTTTCTTTTTGATTGAGAAGATTTTTTGTTTAAACAAATTGAAATTCACTGAACACTTGGCACATGAATGGCATTATGACTCTTTCTTCTTTACCAAAGGACGATGATTCATTAGTTTTTTTGTCACCCTTTTTGTTGATTACTTATTCCTTACAATGACTTGACGAAGAACGATATTATTTTAAATTAATATCTCCAATTCCATTTCAATTGGGTACTCAAGAATGATAACCGTACTGACTTTTGTCGTTTCTAAAATGCCACACACACTTACACGGTATATTTTCGTATCCTCGATTTACATATATTTTATTTATTTATTTTTTCATGTGCCATACATATATAAAAATGTAAAATACATTTTTAAATAGCAGACATATGAAAAAATGAAAAAAATCTTTAACTTTATGTTATGAAAGAGTTGGTTTTTTTAATTTTTTTTTTTTCAAAATTACACCCGTCTCCGGTATCCGAAAGCACGAAAAATCAAAGAGGAAAAAAGAAATATTTCTGCGGCTCGTGTTGATGAAAATTTTTGGGAATTGACATCAGTTGTAGAGACTTTTGCTATCGGAGCTAAGCGCAACGTCCCTTTTTTGAGGAGAAGAAGGACCCAAAAAAAAAAAAAATCCACTTTCTATCACATATAGTAGGTATAGTTCGTTCCAAGGTTTATTTTTTGGTTTTTTCTTGCGCGTCGCTCTCCTCAAAAATAAGTTTGTATTGAATGTGAGATTTCAGGGATTCGTGTCTACCATAAAGCTTTCGTTTATTTTGAATAAAGGGCACCAGCACCGTACAACACAACACAATACATCTGTCGACGATAAGTCGCGATTGAGCTTTAAAATAAACTAACTTTGCTGTTTGCCCAGAATGGGTCCCTGTGACGAGAGGGGGTTTTAACGTAGAAGGCACCCTTTTCCATTCTGAAAGTTAAGGTAGGGGTGCCTTTTTACGACAAGTATTTATAGATTTCGATTTTGTTTGAATCATGTGAATAGTTTAGAAACATTGTAGCACAAACTACCCTTGTGATGTCTGTCACAATGGGGGGGTGTTGTTCGTACAGCTGTTTTTTGTTAAAACTTACTCAAATGGGTCATTGTTGTATTGAGGGTGAAGGAAAAGGTTGCATTTTTTTTGTAATGTTAATGTTTTTTGTAATATATCTACTATCGCATCATTTGTTCATCTAGATGTGACATTGTTTCAATCCAATGGGTAAATGGTAATCATCAAATAAATCTGAAGCTCTCAAATTATATTTCAACTGTTTTCTCAATTGGAACTCTTTCCAGGAAAAAAGTAATTGTGTTTTTCACATAATCGAAAAGAACTTCCTACAAAAGTGATTCCTATCAATGTTTTCGAAAATGATTACCAAAAAGGCACACCTAGATGTTGTTTATTGCTAAAGAAATAGCAACACGATTTCTTGTATGGAGAGTTTCACATTGAAGTGTGGTGCGTCATCAGTTCAACACAAAAACACAGCTACACTTATTTGATATTCTGATTTTATCCGGACGAGGCGACGCGACGGAGGAGACATTGAAGAAAAAGTATTGGTCCTAGAATCCGATTATCGTCTTAGTTCTTGATTATAAAAAAGATTATTTTTTAAGCCAGAATTTATGAATTGATAGTAAAATAGCCACCAAGTAACACGAATCAATCTTTTGATGATGCAATCGAAAAATTATGTCCCTTTTTTTGTAATGCCAACATACTATCAACCAAAAGTGAAGCCAAGCAAAGTATAAGCACGGACACTACATATGTCTCACAAACAAACAGAAACCGAAAGAATATACAAATGCTGCTATTTACGAAGTTATCAACTGTAAGCTGCTATAGATGCGTCAGTTTAAAAAATCAAATCAAAAAATAGTAAAAATGTTATCTAAACCGTGACATTAAGACGCTACAAACTCATAAAAGCTTCTTGATAACTCAGATTAATCGAATACGACGTCAGTTCCAAGACGCATCTCTCAATCTTGAACTACAGAGATTGAAGTCTCTTCTGAGAAACGTTAAAACCCTTTTGAATCAACAGTTTCGAAATAGTGTCAACGGCTATACTGGAAACAGCGTGCTGAAAGCATAGTAAAAATAGATAGCAGGAACATGTTTCCAAAGTAAACCAGCTGTTGAAACTACGTGAGGTTGTCAAAATTCCGAAACTGAAAATTTCCACGTCCTCTCGGTCCCTTCTTTTTCAGGCAGGGATTCAAGACTGCCTCATCATAGAAAACCAGTATGTCATATCGGGTGGAGCAGACAAGCTCAATCTCATTGGCGCACATTTTGAGAACGCAAGAGAACTCCCAAGCCGCAAATCTGGCGAAGTATGTAATGAATTACTAAGGTTTTGAAACTGCGAAATTACTTCTCTTTTGAGATTTTCAGAAGAATTAAGAGCAGACCAAGTAACACACGAACATACAGACAACTACTTTACAACTATGGAGGAATTGACAGAAATATTTAGGAAACTAAATACTAAGAGGTCTAGCGGTTTAGAGAGTATACCTAATATAGTATTAAAGCATATTCCGATTGATATTATAAGGCAATACTTTGTTATCTTTAACAACCTACTAAATAACTACGACTTTCCGAGTTGCTTGAAAATATCAAAGGTGTTTCCAATAACTAAAAAAAAAAAAAGACCTTTCCGATCTATACAATTATAGGCCTATTAGTCTCCTGCCTAACATCGGAAAGGTTTTTGAGGTTATTATAGGTAAGTCGATTTTGTTCGTTTGCAAAGAAAAGGAGATTATATACCGCGAAACCAATTTGGGTTCAAAAGAAATCACTCGGCAGTGCACGCTGTAACTAAATTGATATCAGATGTACATATATTGAAATCTCAATGCCAAAAGATGTACAGCTGCCTGTCTAGTAGATATCGAAAAAGCCTTTGACACGGTCTGGATCGACGGACTTATTTACAAACTTATACGGTATGAGTTCCCATGCCATCTCATAAACATGATGATGTCTATGATATAGGAACAGAAGTTTGTTGTAACCGATAGAGAATACACGACAACTAAAGTCTTTAATTTTACCAACGGGCTACTGCAAGGTTCAATAACTGCGCCAACTGTTTTCAATATCTTTATTTCGGATATAAACAGATAGACGACTCGATAGCATTTGTGTGATGATGCTAATTTGTATGCAAGCGGCTCTTAAATTGAAGATATCCAAACCCAACTTCAAGACTCATTCGATAAGTTTTAAGTTTTTTGATCTGATTGGAAACTTAAAATCAATTATTCCAAGTGTGAAACCATACTCTTCCGCACACCAGTAAAACGTGGTAATTCAGATTTGAGACGCAACTGGAAAAACCTTAAGATAACGAACACAGATGGTCTTCACATCGAAACGAAGCAAGTAGTTAAGTATCTAGGTGTTCATTTGGACAAATTTTTGTATTATAATGAACATATAAACATGCAACTGAAAAAGGCAAGAGCAGCGTTTGTGTCACTTAAAGCTCTCTTTTACTCTAGCTATTTAAGGAGTGATGTGAAGATAATTTGTTACCAAGCATTTGTGCGTTCAATTCTGACTTATGCAAGTCCAGTATGGTGGAACATCAATCCATCATACATGGAAAAGTATCAAGGATTCGAGTGAAAATGTTTAAGAGCCTGCACCCAAATGTATAGAAGTGCACACTCTGATTATCGACATTATATTTCAAACAAAAAACTTCTTGATGCTTCTGGAGTCTCTAGAATTGATAATTTTATGTTAGAACTCATCAGAAATCATTTTGCACGGTTGGCATGCGTGACGGAAAACAAATATGTATCCGGATTGTTTTACCCCAACCCGGTATATTTTAAAAACACGCTAGAAAGTGGATGCATACCGCCTGAAGCCTTCTTGTTTCTGGATGCACATGGTTATCTATCTGACTCCAAAAACGTACCTATAATATATCATGCTGCAAGACGAGCAACAGACAAATTTTATACGAGCCTTTGGAGTCAGGGGGAGGGAATGCTAATCTGAGGTACTGCACTAGCATACCTGAAAAAGATATTACCAACAAAAATTGGCTAAATCGGGAAAAATACTAAATGGCTTGACTGGTCTCAAGCTAATACTTAGTCTTAGTAAACTCGGCTCTTTGGGGTGATCTCTGATCTGACGACAACAACGAGGATTGGATTTTACAATTATTCACATTCTCAATTGTCTACAAATCGGGGATCACACGAGGGAGCAGGGTCATAGACTTAGCTTGATTAAGTTAGTTCTGTAGGTTCTTAGTTTTTTAATATACATAAAATAAAGCGACAGTCTTCTTATGGGTTCTTCACAATTTCTCCTATCAATGAAAAAAATAGTTTTTAGCTAGTCTTTGTAACATTGAGAAATAAAACAGAAAATTTTAATAGAAAACTATATAATAAAAATCGAAAACATGTATTGCGAACCTCATAGGTATTTTACTTAAAAAAAAAAATATATAAAAATATATATACTAGCATACTAGCAGAGCTGCGTGCCATGTCTAGTTTCGGCATCTCTGCAAAACTTGTACGACTATGCAGGATGACTTTGGAGAATTCACGCTGCTCCGTCAAGGTCGGTAAAGAACTCACCGAGACCTTTGCTGTCGAAAAAGGTTTTAGGCAAGGCGACAAACTGTCATGCGATTTCTTCAACATCATTCTTGAACAGATTGTAAGAAACTCAAACGTCAACACCAGAGGAACAATCTTTCAAAAGTCTGTACAATTACTCGCCTTCGCAGACGATATTGACGTAATGGGAAGAAGAAAGCGTGATGTCATAGGTGCTTTTGCGAGTATTGAAACAGAAGCGGCAAAAATGGGTTTGATGGTTAATGAGGGCAAAACAAAGTATGTGCTGTCATCAAACAAGGACACAGAACATCGACGAATTGGACAATTCGTCAAAATAGACAGACATAGCTTCGAGGTAGTACAGGACTTCGTCTACCTAGGATCCGCTATAGACACGGAAAACAACATCAGTGCAGAGATCAAACGGAGAATAACTCTTGCCAACCGTTGCTTCCTTGGGTTAAGAAGGCAATTGAGAAACAAAACCCTCGCCAGAAAAACCATGGTAACCCTGTATAAAACCTTGATCATCCCAGTTCTGCTTTACGGCGCGGAAGCATGGACCTCATCGAAAGCTGATGAGGAAACCCTTGGTCGCTTCGAAAGAAAGATCTTTGGTCCCGTAAGCGAAGACAATGTGTGGAGAAGAAGATACAACAACGAGCTGTATGAGCTGTACCGCGACATGGGCATAGTCAGAAGAGTACGCACCGCGAGGCTACGATGGTTGGGCCATGTAGAGCGGATGGACCCAAACGCTCCGGCTCGACGGGTTTTCGAAAGCACATTGCAGGGAAATCGCGGAAGGGGAAGACCTCGTCTTAGGTGGCGCAATCAAGTGGATGAAGACCTCAACCGACTTGGAGTGCGAAAATGGAGAGAGCTCGCCCGAGATCGAAATCGTTATAGAAGGATGTTGGTTGAGGCCCAGGTTCACCCCGAACTGTAATGCCCACCTAAGTAAGTAAGTAAGCAGAGCTGCGGGTCTAAATAGACTCAATCACTGGGCTGAAATTTGAGGGCTGAATATCAACCCCCTTAAAACGGAGCTTGTTATCTTCACGAGAAAATAAAAGCTCCCGGATTTCAAACCTTCTGTCATTAATGGTGTAACTAGTGGACCAGGCTAAATATCTAGGTGTAATTTTTGATAAAAAACTAACACGGAAAACTAATATAGAGGAAAGAGTTAATAAAGGAAAGCAGGACGCTTCTAAGGAGATGAGCACCAGATGGACGCAGAGTAATACATACGTGCCCTATGAATAAACAAATGTTGCCATGTGTTGACTCGAAACGTTCAATGAGCATATTAGTTCCACCGTAGGTGTCCTAACAGAATAATGCCTAGTAAGTCAAAAGACTTATAAATAGAGGATAGAAGTAGCGAACCAACGTTTATAACAAAGGTAAGAAAAGAAGTGTTGGACGTTAACCTTTCCACCAATTCCGTTATGTTAGAAACCAGGAATTGGAGGGTCTCCAACAACGTAACCTTCTCTGACCACAGAATGATAACATTCGAAATAGAACAAAAATCTGAAAACTGTATCCCTTATAGAAACCCTACTAGGAAAACTGACTGGGGTCTCTATGACTACCAAAAAGTGGCTTAACTCTCAGCCAGAACAACAATCAGCCTTTGCTTAGCTGCTCAGCCATAGAGATGTAGATAAACAAGCTTACGTCAGACATAATCAATGAATACGAAAGCTCATGCCCGCCATCCAAAGGGAAAGGTAGATCCAACCCCATATGGTGGACATGCGAACTATCGACCCTTAGAAGGAACTCTAGAAGGCTCTTCAATAGAGCAAAATTTAGCAACCTTTCGACTGATTAGGACCTATACAAGATCAGTAAAAATTAATACAAAAATAGAACTACTTACGCAAAAAGAGCACAATTTCTGCTCAGATATTGAGTGCACTAATGACGCCGCAAGTTAAGGGCGGCCGTGGTGCAGTGGTAGAGTGTTTAGTAGATAGGCCGGACGCGTGGGTTCGAATCCCGCTCTGGGCATCTACTTTTCTTTCAGCCTGCCAGTTTCATATGGACGCCGCCCTTGAGGTTATATATGTGAAATTACTAAAAACTTATTTCCAACTACTGCAACACAAAAAAAGGGAAGGCTGCTACTCTGGTAGTACAATGGACTGGATATTAGGTCTGACTTCTCCAGATTAGCATAAGCCTCCTCTTTTTTAATAAAAAAAAAAAAAAAAAAAAAAAATGACGCCGCAAGGCTAAGAAAGGTCATGTCCATATCCAAAATACCCCTAGTTTTCTTAGAAGACCTGATAACACATTTACTGACTCATGCTCTGAAACCCTTGAGTCACTCATGAACACCCACACTCAAAAAATATTCCTGGTTCTGGTATTCTGATAAAATACACCAGGAAAAAAACTGGTAGATACTATCGTTTTCGTGGTAAATGTTATCGTTTTTCATGGTAAACCTTTATAAATCTGGATCTTGGTAGCCGGTACCAGAACCAGGAAGACACATTTTTCTACCAGATTTACTGATAACATATACCAGAAGAAAAACTGATAAATGCTATCGTTTTCCTGATAAATGTTATCTTTTTTCATGGTAAACCTTTATTTATCTGGATCCTGGTAACCGGTACTAGAACCAGGAAAGTAAATTTTTTACCAGATTTCCTAATAAAACTTTTACCAGGAAAAATAAGGAGAAATAATGGTAGGTAATACCACATGTCTGATATATTTTATCGGTTTTACTGGTAAAGTATATTTTATCTGTATCCTGATAACCGGTATCGAGCCCGGCTAAAAACTCGTCTATCTGATTTTATGATACATATTACCAGAAGCTTCTGATATAAAATGCAACAACACAAATCCTGGAAAATAGAACCATTTTCCTGATCAATGTTATAAGTTTTTCTTGTAAAGTAAAGTTAACCTGTAATCTGGTTGCTTATATCAATAAAAACAACATTTTGTTTTTCTGATAATCTAATTAATAGATAAGCATTCAATTCTTGAGTTCTTTTTTTAAGAACACAAATATGACATTTCTGATACAAAATATTCTAACAGGAATCATGGTATATAATACCAGTTTTCTGGTAAATGTTTTCGTTTTTCTGACAAAAAAAAATGTATCGAAGGCTGATAAATATGATCGGTAATGTTTACTACACAGATATCAAAATATTTAGTTTATTTTTCAGTTTATAGGTAGTATAGGAAAAACGAATATTCCTAGTAAATACTACCAGTAGACTGGTAGCAGGTACCAGGAAAACTACCTGATATATTGGTAAATTTTACCAGAATACAGCTACATTTTACCATGAAAAAAATAGTATTCCCAGTAAATACTACCAGTATACTGGTAGCAGGTACCAGGAAAACTACCCGATATATTGGTAAATTTTACCAGAATACAGCTACATTTTACCATGAAAAAAATAGTATTCCCAGTAAATACTACCAGTATACTGGTAGCAGGTACCAGGAAAACTACCCGATATATTGGTAAATTTTACCAGAACACAGGTAAATTTTACCAGGAAAAAAATAATATTCCTACTAAATACTACCAGTATACTGGTAGCAGGTACCAGGAAAACTACCCGATATATTGGTAAATTTTACCAGAACACAGGTAAATTTTACCAGGAAAAAAATAATATTCCTACTAAATACTACCAGTATACTGGTAGCAGGTACCAGGAAAACTACCCGATATATTGGTAAATTTTACCAGAACACAGGTAAATTTTACCAGGAAAAAAATAATATTCCTACTAAATACTACCAGTATACTGGTAGCAGGTACCAGGAAAACTACCCGATATATTGGTAAATTTTACCAGAACACAGGTAAATTTTACCAGGAAAAAAATAATATTCCTACTAAATACTACCAGTATACTGGTAGCAGGTACCAGGAAAACTACCCGATATATTGGTAAATTTTACCAGAACACAGGTAAATTTTACCAGGAAAAAAATAATATTCCTACTAAATACTACCATTCTCCTGGTACATATTACCAGGAAAGCCAAAAGACACCATCAACTTCACAAAAAAAAAGTTGCATCTCTTGGCGCTTTTTTTAATTTCTGGTAGTATACACCATTCTCCTGGTACATATTACCAGGAAAGCCAAAACACAAAAAAAAAACGTCGTCTCTTCTGCTTTAATTATTTACTCGGCAACAGCAAGCCACCGCGTGTTATATTATGCATAGAACAGGGGTGTTATGTATGATTTTCAATTTGGAAGACTACATGAATGAAAAATCGTACCTAATGGAATTGGTATTTCAATTCAGAAACATTTTATTAATGTTTGCAAGTATTTTGGATTTGTGGTCATTTTCATTTTGCATTCAATACTAAACTCTCAAAGACAAAATGTTAATTGGGTTTATAGTTGTTTTGAATTTGAATTCTGCTTTATAATACATATAAACATCAAAAATTAAAATTGGTATTGAACCAAAAATGCAAATATGTATGTTATCGGTTATCACAATTACAAAGTAAGAATCAAATTCAAATCAAATATAAACCCAATTTACATTTTGTCTTTAAGAGTTTAGTATTGAATGAAAAATGAAAATATTGAAAAAAGTATAATTATCAATTCTCAAGACTAAAGGTAAATTTTAATGAGATTTCAAACAAGTCAGTAGCTTTATTTATTTATAAATATGAATTGAATCTGAATGTGCTTAAATTGTTTAACACTTCATAAAAACAGGTATAAAAATTTTCATCAAATCATTTATTGCAATAAGTATCCCAGCTCAACTAAAAAATTAAAATTACTCTATTCCTTATAACAGCCCTGAACTCGTCTTTCCGATATTCGCGTACGTATCTTATGTATCTCTCTCTGCCTCTCTTGGCGCTTTTTTTAATTTCTGGTAATATACACCATTCTCCTGGTACATATTACCAGGAAAGCCAAAAGACACCATCAACTTCACAAAAAAAAAGTTGCATCTCTTGGCGCTTTTTTTAATTTCTGGTAGTATACACCATTCTCCTGGTACATATTACCAGGAAAGCCAAAACACAAAAAAAAAACGTCGTCTCTTCTGCTTTAATTATTTACTCGGCAACAGCAAGCCACCGCGTGTTATATTATGCATAGAACAGGGGTGTTATGTATGATTTTCAATTTGGAAGACTACATGAATGAAAAATCGTACCTAATGGAATTGGTATTTCAATTCAGAAACATTTTATTAATGTTTGCAAGTATTTTGGATTTGTGGTCATTTTCATTTTGCATTCAATACTAAACTCTCAAAGACAAAATGTTAATTGGGTTTATAGTTGTTTTGAATTTGAATTCTGCTTTATAATACATATAAACATCAAAAATTAAAATTGGTATTGAACCAAAAATGCAAATATGTATGTTATCGGTTATCACAATTACAAAGTAAGAATCAAATTCAAATCAAATATAAACCCAATTTACATTTTGTCTTTAAGAGTTTAGTATTGAATGAAAAATGAAAATATTGAAAAAAGTATAATTATCAATTCTCAAGACTAAAGGTAAATTTTAATGAGATTTCAAACAAGTCAGTAGCTTTATTTATTTATAAATATGAATTGAATCTGAATGTGCTTAAATTGTTTAACACTTCATAAAAACAGGTATAAAAATTTTCATCAAATCATTTATTGCAATAAGTATCCCAGCTCAACTAAAAAATTAAAATTACTCTATTCCTTATAACAGCCCTGAACTCGTCTTTCCGATATTCGCGTACGTATCTTATGTATCTCTCTCTGCCTCTCTTGGCGCTTTTTTTAATTTCTGGTAATATACACCATTCTCCTGGTACATATTACCAGGAAAGCCAAAAGACACCATCAACTTCACAAAAAAAAAGTTGCATCTCTTGGCGCTTTTTTTAATTTCTGGTAGTATACACCATTCTCCTGGTACATATTACCAGGAAAGCCAAAACACAAAAAAAAACGTCGCGTCGTCTCTTCTGCTTTAATGATTTACTCGGCAACAGCAAGCCACCGCGTGTTATATTATGCATAGAACAGGGGTGTTATGTATGATTTTCAATTTGGAAGACTACATGAATGAAAAATCGTACCTAATGGAATTGGTATTTCAATTCAGAAACATTTTATTAATGTTTGCAAGTATTTTGGATTTGTGGTCATTTTCATTTTGCATTCAATACTAAACTCTCAAAGACAAAATGTTAATTGGGTTTATAGTTGTTTTGAATTTGAATTCTGCTTTATAATACATATAAACATCAAAAATTAAAATTGGTATTGAACCAAAAATGCAAATATGTATGTTATCGGTTATCACAATTACAAAGTAAGAATCAAATTCAAATCAAATATAAACCCAATTTACATTTTGTCTTTAAGAGTTTAGTATTGAATGAAAAATGAAAATATTGAAAAAAGTATAATTATCAATTCTCAAGACTAAAGGTAAATTTTAATGAGATTTCAAACAAGTCAGTAGCTTTATTTATTTATAAATATGAATTGAATCTGAATGTGCTTAAATTGTTTAACACTTCATAAAAACAGGTATAAAAATTTTCATCAAATCATTTATTGCAATAAGTATCCCAGCTCAACTAAAAAATTAAAATTACTCTATTCCTTATAACAGCCCTGAACTCGTCTTTCCGATATTCGCGTACGTATCTTATGTATCTCTCTCTGCCTCTCTTGGCGCTTTTTTTAATTTCTGGTAATATACATAGTTCACATATTTTAGAAGTTGAACGATGGTCGTGTTGAGTGGACGCGTTTGAAATCAACAAGTGACAATAAAAAATTTAAAAAGAAAAGTAAAAACAATAATTTAAGTGTGTAGCCAGACCACTTCTAAGTCGGCAACTAAATTTATTTCTTTAAGCAGTGAGTAAGAACAATTTTAAATTTTGCTTACCAAGTGGTGTACTTTGGGTGCAGACAATCAGTAGCTGGTACTAAAGGAGTCAAAGATTAAAAAACCGATTTTAAGAAAAGTAAGATTGTTTTTTCGTTTTATAATATATATTTTTAAGCCTTGCCCAAACCAATGCGGTGAGTGCGTGTGATAAGTCAAATCCCTATGTAATCTTATGGACGTTCACAAACGTCCAACGATTTTTATTTTTACCAAAAGCCATGTAGTAGACATAAAAGGAAAAATAGCTTTTCCATAAAACGAGAGTTTCAACCAAATGTTGTTCCTTGGACAGGATTAGAGTTTTTTCAACACGCTTTCAAAAGCGTTTCAATGCAATAGTATAAAAGGAAAAATAGCTTTTCACAAACATAACTATAAATGGAAATAGAATTATTAATTTTCTTTTCATCTTGGTCTTTCAATCTTCTTCTCATACTAGTTTCATAAAATCTCGCCTTTCAATTCCAAAGACCAATGGTTTGGATGATTGAGTGGACGCGTTTAAGAAATCAACAAGTGACAATAATTTAAGTGTGTAGCCAGACCACTTCTAAGTCGGCAACTAAATTTATTTCTTTAAGCAGTGAGTAAGAACTATTTTAAATTTTGCTTACCAAGTGGTGTACTTTGGGTGCAGACAGTGAATCAGTAGCTGGTACTAAAGGAGTCAAAGATTAAAAAACCGATTTTAAGAAAAGTAAGATTGTTTTTTCGTTTTATAATATATATTTTTAAGCCTTGCCCAAACCAATGCGGTGAGTGCGTGCGATGCGGTTGCGATAAGTCAAATCCCTATGTAATCTTATGGACGTTCACAAACGTCCAACGATTTTTATTTTTACCAAAAGCCATGTAGTAGACATAAAAGGAAAAATAGCTTTTCCATAAAACGAGAGTTTCAACCAAATGTTGTTCCTTGGACAGGATTAGAGTTTTTTCAACACGCTTTCAAAAGCGTTTCAATGCAATAGTATAAAAGGAAAAATAGCTTTTCACAAACGTAACTATAAATGGAAATAGAATTATTAATTTTCTTTTCATCTTGGTCTTTCAATCTTCTTCTCATACTATTCTAGTTTCATAAAATTTCGCATTTCAATTCCAAAGACCAATAGTTTGGTTACTTTTAAGAAAAAAGCGATTGATACATCAATATTTTTTGTTGTATCGAATGTAAAAAAATTTATCATACATTGTAGACAAATAATGTATGACAAAATTCTGTGAAATAGAATTTTTATTGGAATTATTCCAGTCAAATCAATCAATCAATGACAGCAGTCATACAACATTTCTGTGAAACAGTATTTTGTACAATAAATTTTAAAATCATACATCACATAATGTATGATCTGTGAAATAGGCCCCTGTTCTAGAACAGTTTCAGACAGAAAAGATCAGACTTTTGGTGTTCAATGAGAAATTTTCTGTTCTTTTCTGATCTTTTTTGTGTTCAATGAGCTGTTCTAGAACAGTTTAGCACAGCATTTTCTGCACCTCCTTTTGAGCAAGTGCAAGTTTGGTGAAAACTGTCAAAAGCAGCTGTTGACTTTTTGCTCGTAGTTTTTTAAGCGCATTGTAATTTTAATTTGTTGTGAAAAGTTCAAAAAAAATTAAAAAATCAGGAGAATAACACCTAACCTTCTACTGAAAATAAAATTACTTATTCGTGACGAAAATACGCTAAATTAAATTGATATCAGAACGAGGAAAATTGGTGGTTGTTTTTTTTCGTTTTTGTTGTTGCTTTTTTTGACAAGTTTGCTTGTTCTAACTTGCCTGACGTTTTTCACTGCTTCTGTGCTGTGCTGTGCTGTTCTGATCTAAAAATAAGCCATTGAACACATCTAATATCACAAAATAGTTTAAAATAAAGAAAAATAATAAAAAGAATATTAAAGAAAGACAAAACTGAATTCAGTTTAAGAAATGGATAATTTTTTAGCGGACATCCAAATGCAACAAATTTATTTTATTCACCCTTATTACGAATGGCGTTTTAATAAAACGCCAATAAGATGACTTATCTCTAGGTGCCACAATTGCCGTCTAAACAAAATAACTTTTGTGGGAATGGTAAGAGCAGTGAGGAACAGATAGAGGGCTGAACTTATATTTTTATGAAAACTAAAATTAGGGCGGCTGGAGCTCTGTAATTTTTTAGGCGTTTTAGTGAAACGCCTATCGCAATAAGGGTGATTTTATTTTATTTATTTCAAAATAAAAAATTTGAATTTCTCATTTTTGAAGAGCTTCCATGCTCAGTGAATCAGTGATTCGCAGTGTTCAGTGTACCATGTTGTCATTTTAACAAAAACACATTAAAACTATATAACATGTTTCACAAATTAAACAAATTCACACTAATTATAAAGTAAATTCAACCAGAATTACAAATATTTAACTCATGAAGTTACCAATACTAAAAACACAAGACTTCGGTCATGGAATCACACAAACTGATATTTTGACGTAAAGAAGTGCAAAGGGATGTTCTTTTCTCATTTTCAGATTTATTTAAAAAAAAAATGAGTGTCTCAGAGCAAATGATTCACTGTGTTTACTGATCCACTGTCGACACTTTTACCCTACATCATGTAAAATAAATTGTCAATTATTTTGACGTGATGTTTGATTTTCACATTTTTGTTTTTTTAGGAAACCCTTTTATTTGGCTTTTAAAACTAATTGGAATGGAGTGTTTCATATGTCGAAAAAGATTATGTAATATAAATGGTATATCCACCCATTTTAAAGTGGTACATAAATTGGATGGAACAGGGGTTTACCGGTGTACTTTTAAAGACTGTACTTCATTCACATCTACGTTCACAAATTTTTCGCGTCACTGTAAAACACATTTAAAAGAAGGATTATCGTTATTTTCGACAAACACGAACATCATAAATAGTTCTTTTTCGGCCTCTTGTTCACAACGTTTTTCTCCTCCAACTGTAACTTATGTTCCGAACTTGCCCTCTGGTATTTCTGATAGTCCACATTCTTGTGTTGAAAATTATTGTTCTCCTACTAAAAATGATATTGATATTGATTTTAATAAGTTTGGAATTGATTTCGCTATGAAATTGTTCAGCATGGACAACTTGTCACGTAAAGATGCTGTAAGAATTATAGGAATGTTTAAAGAAAGCATTCATGAGCCCATTTTAAATTCATTAAAAATATTTTGTACTAAACCAAATCGACCAGTCGAAGATCGATTGCACTTTTCAGCTTTGATTTTAGCGATAGAAAAGCAGTTTGAATACTGCAGTACTGACCATCAGCTTATACAATGGCTTACATCAAATGAATATTTCTGCGGTGCCACTGAGTTCACTATTCATGAAGAGCTAAAAAATGTTTATCGTAATGGAATTAATTGCCATGAAGAGCAAACAACAACAGGGGTGGTCCTTCCTCTTGAATTTCAGTTCCAAAAATTTTTTGAAAAAAATGACTTATTGATTAGGACCATAGACAATATAAACCAAATTTTAAGCGATGAGTCAAACATTTCTCATTACATTAAGAGAAACGCTTGGCAACACAAACGTAATCTGTTTCCTGCAGATGAAATCATTATCCCTTATTTCGTTTACATGGACGATGCAGAAATAAATAATCCATTAGGATCCCACGCTGATCCAATTTCTTTTATTTATTATTCAATTCCTGTTACTCCGGATCAGTCTGATATTTTTTTAGCTGCACTATTCAAATCTCGTGACTATAAAATCTTTGGAAATAAAAAATGTCTTCACTCACTCGTAAATAAAATGATTTTTTTAGAAAAAAATGGTATTGAAATAAGTACATCTCAGGGAATTAAAAAGGTGTACTTTGTTTTGGGTCTTTTGATTGGAGATAATTTAGGCTTGAATGCCATGTTAGGCTTTTCTTCATGCTCAAGTAATTATTTTTGTCGATTTTGTAAACTGTCAAAGAAAGAAACTTGTGTAATGCCATGCGAGGTTGAACATATGTTACGTAATAGGCAAAATTATTCGGAAGATGTTGCCACTAATGATTACAAAAAAACAGGTATACATGAAGATTCCGTTTTCAATTCTATTCCTTCATTCCATGTCACTTACAACTATTCAGTTGATGTGATGCACGATATATTTGAAGGTATTTGCCATTATAATATCTGTCACATCATACGATATATTCTTGATATGAAGTTTTTCTCCGATCTTCAAGCTTTAAATGATCGAATAAATTCGTTTAACTATGGCGAAATTGAGATCGGAAATGTTTCATTGTCACCAATTACAAATGATAACTTAAAAAATATGCATTTAAAGAAGACAGCTCGTGAAATGATGGCTTTTACTTTTTATTTTCCTTTAATGGTGGCCGATAGAATACCTGAAAAAGACGAGGTTTGGATTTTCTTTTTGAATTTCCTAGAAATCGTTGAAATTCTTCTTTATTTCAACATATCAAATGATGTGATAGAGCACCTTGCAGAACTTATTCGACAGCATCATCTTGATTACGTGAGACTGTTTAATGATACTTTAAAGCCAAAGCATCATTTTATGGTTCATTATCCAATGGTTATTCGGAAAAGTGGAGTGCCTCGTAATTTTTGGTGCTTTCAGTTTGAAGCTAAACATAAGGAGTTTAAAAAATATGCAAGAGTCATAAACAGTAGACGAAACATCCCAATAACATTGTCTTACAAATTTCAGTTAAAATTTGCTCACTTTTTATTAAATGAAACAAGTCCGGAAATAGTGTCATTTGCCGATTGCCACATGCAAAATACTTGCTATTTTAATTTTATAAATGATTACAAGGTTCGACAAGGAATATCTTCCGATTTCAAAATTTTTTCTCAATGCATTTATTATGGAAAACGTTTTAAAGTAGGTTATTTCATTACGCAATCATTAGATAGTACACCAGACACTGCGTTGTTATTTCAAATCAAAGAGGTAGTCAAGTTTTCAGAGGAGAAGTTTCCGTACTTGTTGTGCCAACGAGTACAAATTATTTCATTCCGAAAACATTATGCTGCAATGGAAATAGGCAATGAAAATTCAAAGATACAATATTCATCTTATCATTTACAACGGATTGACCATTGCAGAAGTCCTCCAATGAATTCTCATAAAATATCACGTGGCATGCTGATGGTTAGACCGAAAATAATTTATTAATATCTTTGTCATTTGTATTAGGATAAAAATATAATCAACAAAAATGAAGGCTTCAGAAGAGTTTATTGAAAAGCATGAAAATATTGCTCAAGCGAAGACCATTATGCAATCGGTAACGGGGGAGAAATCTATATTATCAACAAAAGAAACTATCATCACTGTTCCATGTGATGAAAGTTTATCATCACTTATAAATTATACATTGGTGGAAGAAACTGATTTATATCATACAACGAATGAGAATCAATTTTTGAAAAATTCGTTTGAAGTAGATTCTTCAAAGTCCAACAAAGTTGCAGAAAACGTTTCATTTACAGAACTTATCAATTCCTACTGTGAAAGCGGAAAACAAAACGAAACAGAAGATCTTAAAAACCTATTGATATCATGGAAAATTCCGGTTCATTGTCACCAATATTTTGTGGGTAAATATAACTTAAATTCAATTTTTTCATTTAGGTATACATTAATCTGAAAACTCTGTAACAGATGAGAGCCTTTTTGTACCCGTATTGAAAGTAGCTGAGCCATTTTTCATGAAAAGATTTTTACAAGGATTAAATATTACCACTGCCAGTAGAATTGTGTTCTTCGATAAATGGCAGCAATGGAAAATTGAGAATGGTTCAAATTCCTTCAACCGTTCTCTAGATGACTTCTCGTGTTCAGTAACACCAAATTCTTCAACACCGACGACTAGTTACAAAACATCAGCCAGCAAAAATTTAATGGATATTTTGAACTGCAGCGAAGGGGAAACGATTAAAAGCTATTTTCAAATTAACAACAATATTGACAATAAATCCGTACGAAGTCTGCTTTTGAATACAATTGTAAACTATTCGAGTGCAAATAATATCAATTTTTCGTCAAAGGACTTAATGCAACTAGCCGAAGAAATCCGTGTCGCTTTTAATGAAGATCCTGTAAGGATTTTTTTTTATAGTATTAAATCTTTGCTTAAATTTCATGTCTTTTTATACAGCTTGATTATTATGACCATAAAAAAGGTGTTAAGAATCCCAAAGGTTTTCTAGCAAACAAATTTCATAATATGCGAGGAAAATTTCGAAGCATTAATCGATTATGCATGCCGGAGTATACAAAAAAACTAAAACTCGATGAGGTGTTGACCGAGGAAAATTCTGGTGATGAAGAAAAAGTATGCATGCAAATGAAACACGATTTCCTTGCAATGAATGCACAAGAAAGAATAAAAGCATGGCAGAGTACATTCAATGTTCGACAATCAGATCTAAAAAAGGCGAATTCAAAAAAAATATCATGGAATGAATTTTACGAGAAATGGCATTTTATCAACTTTCCCAACGGATATGAATTCGTACGAAAAAAATACTTTTTGAATTCAACGTTGTTCTTTTTTTTACTTCAACGATATTCACCCCTGTTCTGATTTTCGTTACGAATTCAATTCGTTTTCGAAATTGATTGTCGCAAAGCTAAAAAAAACTGTGTTCCTAAATTCGTACGAATTTGCCTTCAATTTTTGACAAATATTTCTTTGAAATTACTTAAATTCTTAAATTTACGATTTCAAAACGAGACATTTATAACACCTCAGTTTTAAAAACGAAAGTATTGTTTTCGTAAACAAAAATCAGAACAGGGGTGATTATTTACAATTGAAACATGCATGTACCACATTTTTGTATTTAAACACTATAATTAACGAAAAAATTATAAAAAAAAAGAGATACCTAGCTTTCAAATATTTATTTCTTTCTGTTTAGATCGAATCAGATTTCAGTAAAATGTTCGGGAATAAGGACATTGTCTTGGCGGGCCCAAAAATTACCGACTTCATTAATTTAATGCTGCAATTCATTTTTCCGAAAAAAATATTAAATTCAGAAGTCCGATTAAAACTACATGAATTCAACTTGAAGTGTTTGTCCGATCCCAACTCGAACATTGTTTCAAAAAGTTTGTAATAATAATTTTAATGCATATTACATAATATAAACATTTAATATTAACATACTCGTATATAAAATTGCTTTTTATTAACAGTTTTCATACTTTTTCGTTTGCCTTATATTAAAAAGAAATTTCTTTTTATTATTAGACGCCAGAGCTGCAATGGTATTCACACACTTGCACTATCTTCTGCAGCCAAGTGGACGTGAAGGTAACAAACGGTTCACCGTTTTTGACAGCCAAGATGCATCAATTAGGTTGTTCGCACAGCAGCAAGACTATAAAGAACATCAAAATGCACTGGCTGCAAAACATTCACATTCGCAACCACCCGTAATTACGTTAATCGGTTCATTGGAAGAAATAGAAGAAATACATGTAGATTTCGACAACGCGCACTATAGGGTATTTACATTCAACCGGGCACTCGACATTTGCATCAAAATATTTTTTACGCTAAATATAGCGTATCCAAAATCATGTCAACAATTTTGGGAATTTGTTGATAATTATTTTTACAAAATCGACAAATCAGCAACAAATTCCAAGGCACGAACTCTTTTAAAATTATTAAAATTGGCTGAAAGCGAAAGCAACAATCAATTGTAAATGGTAAGTTTTTTGATAAGAATTCGTTGATAGTTATTTTTAGATCTAAAAAAGGCGAATTCAAAAAAAATATCATGGAATGAATTTTACGAGAAATGGCATTTTATCAACTTTCCCAACATATGAATTCGTACGAAAAAAATACTTTTTGAATTCAACGTTGTTGCTTGTTGTTTCTTTTCTCTTTTTTTTACTTCAACGATATTCACCCCTGTTCTGATTTTCGTTACGAATTCAATTCGTTTTCGAAATTGATTGTCGCAAAGCTAAAAAAAACTGTGTTCCTAAATTCGTACGAATTTGCCTTCAATTTTTGACAAATATTTCTTTGAAATTACTTAAATTCTTAAATTTACGATTTCAAAACGAGACATTTATAACACCTCAGTTTTAAAAACGAAAGTATTGTTTTCGTAAACAAAAATCAGAACAGGGGTGATTATTTACAATTGAAACATGCATGTACCACATTTTTGTATTTAAACACTATAATTAACGAAAAAATTATAAAAAAAAAGAGATACCTAGCTTTCAAATATTTATTTCTTTCTGTGTAGATCGAATCAGATTTCAGTAAAATGTTCGGGAATAAGGACATTGTCTTGGCGGGCCCAAAAATTACCGACTTCATTAATTTAATGCTGCAATTCATTTTTCCGAAAAAAATATTAAATTCAGAAGTCCGATTAAAACTACATGAATTCAACTTGAAGTGATTGTCCGATCCCAACTCGAACATTGTTTCAAAAATTTTGTAATAATAATTTTAATGCATATTACATAATATAAACATTTAATATTAACATACTCGTATATAAAATTGCTTTTTATTAACAGTTTTCATACTTTTTCGTTTGCCTTATATTAAAAAGAAATTTCTTTTTATTATTAGACGCCAGAGCTGCAATGGTATTCACACACTTGCACTATCTTCTGCAGCCAAGTGGACGTGAAGGTAACAAACGGTTCACCGTTTTTGACAGCCAAGATGCATCAATTAGGTTGTTCGCACAGCAGCAAGACTATAAAGAACATCAAAATGCACTGGCTGCAAAACATTCACATTCGCAACCACCCGTAATTACGTTAATCGGTTCATTGGAAGAAATAGAAGAAATACATGTAGATTTCGACAACGCGCACTATAGGGTATTTACATTCAACCGGGCACTCGACATTTGCATCAAAATATTTTTTACGCTAAATATAGCGTATCCAAAATCATGTCAACAATTTTGGGAATTTGTTGATAATTATTTTTACAAAATCGACAAATCAGCAACAAATTCCAAGGCACGAACTCTTTTAAAATTATTAAAATTGGCTGAAAGCGAAAGCAACAATCAATTGTAAATGGTAAGTTTTTTGATAAGAATTCGTTGATAGTTATTTTTAGATCTAAAAAAGGCGAATTCAAAAAAAATATCATGGAATGAATTTTACGAGAAATGGCATTTTATCAACTTTCCCAACATATGAATTCGTACGAAAAAAATACTTTTTGAATTCAACGTTGTTGCTTGTTGTTTCTTTTCTCTTTTTTTTACTTCAACGATATTCACCCCTGTTCTGATTTTCGTTACGAATTCAATTCGTTTTCGAAATTGATTGTCGCAAAGCTAAAAAAAACTGTGTTCCTAAATTCGTACGAATTTGCCTTCAATTTTTGACAAATATTTCTTTGAAATTACTTAAATTCTTAAATTTACGATTTCAAAACGAGACATTTATAACACCTCAGTTTTAAAAACGAAAGTATTGTTTTCGTAAACAAAAATCAGAACACGGGTGATTATTTACAATTGAAACATGCATGTACCACATTTTTGTATTTAAACACTATAATTAACGAAAAAATTATAAAAAAAAAGAGATACCTAGCTTTCAAATATTTATTTCTTTCTGTGTAGATCGAATCAGATTTCAGTAAAATGTTCGGGAATAAGGACATTGTCTTGGCGGGCCCAAAAATTACCGACTTCATTAATTTAATGCTGCAATTCATTTTTCCGAAAAAAATATTAAATTCAGAAGTCCGATTAAAACTACATGAATTCAACTTGAAGTGATTGTCCGATCCCAACTCGAACATTGTTTCAAAAATTTTGTAATAATAATTTTAATGCATATTACATAATATAAACATTTAATATTAACATACTCGTATATAAAATTGCTTTTTATTAACAGTTTTCATACTTTTTCGTTTGCCTTATATTAAAAAGAAATTTCTTTTTATTATTAGACGCCAGAGCTGCAATGGTATTCACACACTTGCACTATCTTCTGCAGCCAAGTGGACGTGAAGGTAACAAACGGTTCACCGTTTTTGACAGCCAAGATGCATCAATTAGGTTGTTCGCACAGCAGCAAGACTATAAAGAACATCAAAATGCACTGGCTGCAAAACATTCACATTCGCAACCACCCGTAATTACGTTAATCGGTTCATTGGAAGAAATAGAAGAAATACATGTAGATTTCGACAACGCGCACTATAGGGTATTTACATTCAACCGGGCACTCGACATTTGCATCAAAATATTTTTTACGCTAAATATAGCGTATCCAAAATCATGTCAACAATTTTGGGAATTTGTTGATAATTATTTTTACAAAATCGACAAATCAGCAACAAATTCCAAGGCACGAACTCTTTTAAAATTATTAAAATTAGCTGAAAGCGAAAGCAATAACCAATTGTAAATTGTTAATTTTTGATAAGAATTCGTTGAGAGTTATTTTTACAAAAAAAAATAATGTATAAAAATCATTAAAATTAGCTGAAAGCGAAAGAAGCAATACTGATTGTAAATTTGTACCTTCAAGAATTTCCAATAAAAAAAACCCATATTTTTAAAGAAATTGATAATATTTTATTTATTATAAGATCAATTTCTGGGGTGTCTTGTTATCAAGTTTGTATGGTCTTTTGTGGTTTTTTGTTTCAGATATTTCCTGAGTTTCCAGCAAATGGTAAGTAAAAATAAATAACATTCATTCAATAACAGGTACCAGGAGAACTACCCGATATATTGGTAAATTTTACCAGAACACAGGTAAATTTTACCAGGAAAAACGAATATTCCTAGTAAATACTACCAGTAGACTGGTAGCAGGTACCAGGAAAACTACCTGATATATTGGTAAATTTTACCAGAATACAGCTACATTTTACCATGAAAAAAATAGTATTCCCAGTAAATACTACCAGTATACTGGTAGCAGGTACCAGGAAAACTACCCGATATATTGGTAAATTTTACCAGAACACAGGTAAATTTTACCAGGAAAAAAATAATATTCCTACTAAATACTACCAGTATACTGGTAGCAGGTACCAGGAAAACTACCCGATATATTGGTAAATTTTACCAGAACACAGGTAAATTTTACCAGGAAAAAAATAATATTCCTACTAAATACTACCAGTATACTGGTAGCAGGTACCAGGAAAACTACCCGATATATTGGTAAATTTTACCAGAACACAGCTAAATTTTACCAGGAAAAAAAAAATATTCCTACTAAATACTACCAGTATACTGGTAGCAGGTACCAGGAAAACTACCCGATATATTGGTAAATTTTACCAGAACACAGGTAAATTTTACCAGGAAAAAAATAATATTCCTACTAAATACTACCAGTATACTGGTAGCAGGTACCAGGAAAACTACCCGATATATTGGTAAATTTTACCAGAACACAGGTAAATTTTACCAGGAAAAAAATAATATTCCTACTAAATACTACCAGTATACTGGTAGCAGGTACCAGGAAAACTACCCGATATATTGGTAAATTTTACCAGAACACAGGTAAATTTTACCAGGAAAAAAATAATATTCCTACTAAATACTACCAGTATACTGGTAGCAGGTACCAGGAAAACTACCCGATATATTGGTAAATTTTACCAGAACACAGGTAAATTTTACCAGGAAAAAAATAATATTCCTACTAAATACTACCAGTATACTGGTAGCAGGTACCAGGAAAACTACCCGATATATTGGTAAATTTTACCAGAACACAGGTAAATTTTACCAGGAAAAAAATAATATTCCTACTAAATACTACCAGTATACTGGTAGCAGGTACCAGGAAAACTACCCGATATATTGGTAAATTTTACCAGAACACAGGTAAATTTTACCAGGAAAAAACGAATATTCCTAGTAAATACTACCAGTATACTGGTAGCAGGTACCAGGAAAACTACCAGATATATTGGTAGATTTTACCAGAATACAGCTACATTTTATCAGGAAAAAATAATATCTCTAGTAAATACTACCAGTATACTGGTAGCAGGTACCAGGAAAATTACCCGGAGTCCTGGTAAATTGTACCAGAATACAGGTACATTCTATCAGGAAAAAAATAATATTCCTGGTAAATACTACCAGTATCCTGTTAGCAAGTATCAGGAAAATGATTATCTTTTCCTGTTAGATTGTATCAGGCAACTGGTACATGTTATCAGGAACTCTGATAATATTCTGTCGGAAGGGGAAATATTTTTCCTGGTACGGGCTACCAGGAGAGACCGATATATTCTATCAGACGACCTGGGAGAATCTCGTTATCAGTTTTTCCGATAGATTCTTACAGGAAATCTAATAAATAGAACCAGGATATTTTTTTGAGTGCACTTTCCAAGGTGTTCTTAAATGACATCTCCAGAAAACGAGAACGCTAGCGCTAACGTTAGCTCCAACAAAGATAATCTATTATTAGATAAAAGGAAGGTAAGGCGGGCCATTGACTCATTCTCAGCATACAAATCTGCAGACCCAATGATGCTCCAAAGCCCCAAAGACTTGATTGTGCCGATTCTAGTGGCAATATTCAGAGGCTGTCTAAACCTCACCTTTATTCCAACTAGTTGGAGGGAAATTAAAGTCATATTCATTCCCAAAGCCGGTAAGCCCTCGCACACTGAACCCAAAGACTTCAGACCAATAAGCATATCCTATTTTCTACTTAAGACTCTAGAAAGACTTATAGAAACGCATATCCGAACAAAACTGAATAACAATGTGATCTCTACAGCCCAACATGCATATATAAAAGGCAAATCAGTTGAGACACTGTGCAGCGTAGTGCTGCAAGTGTAAACATCCTAAATTTAACTTTTAACTTGACATGAGCGGAATAAAAGCCGTAGCCTATGCTGATGACATCGTCATCATGACTTCGGGAAAACTCACACAACCCTTTGTGAACTCCTTCAGACAGCTCTAAACAAGCTCATCAGCTGGGCTAAAAACTATTGTGGACTAAATGTCAACCTTCAAAAATGGAACTTGTTCTGTTTACGAGAAAACGTAACATTCCAGATATACTTCCACCCACCATAAACGGTATACCAATAAACTTATCTCGGGATTGTCCTTGATCGTAAACTTAATAGGAAAGAAAATTTAAAAGAAAGAGAAAGAAAAGCTCAAATCGCCTTCTACACTTGCAGTTGAGTTTTTGGAAAAAAATGGGGACCTGGTCCCAAAACTATTCACTGTAAGTACACATCCACTTTGGGGACGATCTTCACTTCCTTACACTGCTCTAGCAAGTGGAAGTTGTTGAAGAAATTGTTCAAAATGATCGCCAAGGTATATCATCAGGAAGACTTTTGATATACATAGGCATGGGAATTTCGCTCAATCCAATTGGTGGCCACTTTTTATCAGCTTTTGTACTCTTCTTCTGTAACTATGTGTCGAAAAACAGTGAAAACCGGGAGGAAACCTTACTATATTCATAGAATCTGGTTCCAGTTTCCGCCCTTTATCGCCGCATTTTGTTGAGGCCACAGTTATAGAACAGGGGCGTGCATGATTTTCGATAAATTAAAATGAATGATTGTCATTGTCAAATATTGTGTAATCGAGTTGTCCTAACAAAATGCAAATATTTACTACAAAAATACAGGGAATTTAAAATATAAATGAGATCAATTCCCAATCTAGTCAAACAGAGCTACCTACCAGACACGTCTTTGGAAACTGCTGATGGTGCACTCGATTCAACTTGCTATTAAAATGCATTTAATAAGAAAGGAATATATCTAAAGGTAAAGAAATCAAGAAGGGTACTCACCATAAAAAACAATCCCAAAATATTTCCTGAAATCCAAGAACACGCACTCGTTTTATCACTCGCGAGGGACAAAAAAAAACATCACAATTGCTACTCCCGAACATCAAAATAATGATCTTTATCAAAGCTTTTAAATTAAAATTGCAAAAGGATGAGAACACAGATATATTGACTCAGACCTCAAAACACGACACGATTTGAAAATTCAAACGAACAACGGCCACTTCGAATTTTTTTTTCTCTTTTTTCTCTCATCGAACACTCACGAAAGACATTGAAAATTTGAATTTATCTTGAAATAAAAACAACAGATGACTAGATTTACTTAATGAACGCAAAACAGAGCATTTAGGAACTTAAACTAAACAATTGCTGCACAAAAACCATGAAATTTATTGAACATTTCAACATTAAAATCGAACGATTGGCACTTCACAGCCAATGCAATGGAGAGAAAAAAGAACACACACTGCAATTTCACACACTTTCGACTTTAATAGGCAAATAACCTTACCTTGCAACCAACTGAATTTGGTTTTATTTACACAATTTCACTATTGATTGAAACGAAAATATAAATTTTGGACCGAAATCTAACGAATTGAAAGAGAAATATTTTATTTTTGATTAAACTACACTTTTGACGGCCATTTGTGATTTGTGACTGCACTACTGCAGCTGAAGCTGAACACTGTACTGGACTACCGCTGACTCTTTCCAGCACACACAATGAATTTGACGGATAAATCAAACCGCGAGAACATTTGAATTTGAATAACTTCCTTCAAAAGTTGTTAAACATTAAACTATTTTATGGTTTTTGTTGGTGAATTGAGAGTAGGGTTCTAGGTAGGGATCTAGGTTTTCTTCCGACCACTCATCCGGCTGTCAAGGAACCCTGGGTAAAGCTCAACAAACGAACCCATTTTATCCAAATTAACCAAATGTTTCCCGAATTGTATGAGTTATAAGATATTTTTATTATGGGCAACCACTCTGACTGATAAATCGAACTGATTTCTGAATAAAATTCAAATTTCGTCAAAACAAATGTGTTTTCTAAATAAAAAGCATGTCTACAAGCAATATAGGGGGCACCAAATTCAAATCTTAACAATGCAATGAAGAAGCCTTCCAGCTTAGCCTTTCAGGATCTGCACAAGACCATAGCTTTGTGGTGTAGCTGTATTTTTCAGATTGAATTGTGGACATTGCATGAACAAAATAAATCTCATAGCAATCCTCTCCGAAACAATGTTTATCCGATCGGTTACGATGGGTAACATAATCAGCTCAGTACTCACTGATTAAATCCACTTACCTTCTGTTTTTATATTGCAATTCATCAATAGACAAAAGAACTCACTCAGTTTTGTTTCTTTACCTTACACTTAACCATTTTTAAGCAGTAAAAGAGTAATGGCCCAACAAAAGGCATGAGTGAGCAAAGTCTAATGTCATATCCCAAGGAAATGGAGTACATATTTGAAATCTTGTGGAACCTCTTATCGTTGTGAAGAGTGTAATTCAACATTATAATAAAAACCGATTAAATATCATGAAGGGAAATATTAAGAAGGAATGGCAAATTGTTAACAGCATTTTAAGGAAA
Source organism: Melanostoma scalare (assembly GCA_949752695.1). Classification (NCBI taxonomy): domain Eukaryota; kingdom Metazoa; phylum Arthropoda; class Insecta; order Diptera; family Syrphidae; genus Melanostoma; species Melanostoma scalare. The sequence goes on along the minus strand of OX456987.1, from coordinate 14,422,694 downwards.
CCTTCCACGCCCAGTAAAATATTTTGCTTTGTGATGAAAACCAGTTAATATCGGACAAACGCAATATCGCTAGTAAGTTCAATAGTTATTTTGCTACTGTAGCAGTAACGCTGAAGCCTAGTTATAGGTTAGGTTAGGTTGAATGGATGGTGCAACCACAAGTGGCAGCACCTCACTCGAATCTCTCTGCTTTTTTCTTGGAAATATCTGGCCAGAGGTTTCTGAAGACTCGGCATGTTTCTAAAGATGACCACCTGTCATTGGCGGTTTTTAGAAATTTATGTTTGATTCTCTTTTTCTCTTGCTCTAGTGGCTTTAGAACTAAGGTGTTCGTTTCGCTGGATTCGAGAGCTGACCCGATTTTAGCCAGCTTATCCGCCATTTCATTACAGATTATGTCACGATGTCCTGGAACCCAGGAGATTACTGCGACAGCTGTCTACTAATCTGGGTTTTGTGATAATGGATGAGATAGCTTTAATGACCGCCTGGCTGTCTATGAAGAAGTCAATATGTTTGTTGATCAAGTTTTGCGTAGCTATAGGTGCTTGAAAGACACTGCAGAAGTCGGGAAGCTTTATTGATCTATTCATGGTAGGGTAATCTGAGAAGATACCTACCTGATCCTACTTTTACGTCCGTTTTGGAACCATTTGTAAAAATGAAAAATGTGATTTTCTTTTATATAAGAAGATCTAGAGGGGCTAGCGACAGGAAGGTTTCCAGAGCTGCAGTTGGTATCGGTTTCATGGCATGGATCTTTCTGATGGCTATCATCTTAAACAACTTCATTAACAACAGCTACTTTCCCAGGAAGTGGAAAACGGCCAAGATAGTGGCCATCCTGAAGAAAGGTGATATAAACCTCATCGACAACTACAGGCCCATCTCCCTACTCAACAATCTAAGTAAGCTCCTAGAGGAGCTGATACTTAGGAAGTTGAAAAAGTGCTGCAGGGATAATAACATCATCCCAAACATGCAGTTCGGCTTCCGGGAAAAGCATTCAAACCTGCATCCGCTGATGAAACTACACAATGACGTCGCCGAAGACCTTAACAGCCATCGTGTCACCGTCGCATGTTTTTTGGATGTCGAAAATGCATTTAACACTGTTTGGATTGAAGCACTAATCCATAAGCTAAATCTTCTAAACTTTTCAGCTCCATTAATAAAAATAATTTTTTCTTTTCTCTCCCACAGAAACTTTTTCGTCCAAATTGGACAAGAACATCAGAGCAGGAGTCGCTCAGGGATCAAAAGTAGGACCATTCCTCTTCAACATCATGATTTCGGACCAACCAACCCCAAGGGACTGCGAAAACCTGCTTTACGCCGATGACTCTCTGGCATATAAGCATATCCATATCATCAACCATAGCTGCCCGGAGAGTGGAAACTCACATACACAAACTATATTCCTATTATAGTAGTGGGGTATCCGGATCAACTCAGCTAAGTCAGAGCTCGTCTGCTTCAGAAGGCCCGGAGGAAGAGGCCGTTGTACTGCTGGCAACTGCAGAGCCACATCCATTACTCTACCTGATGGAACCAGACTGGCTGTCCAAAGAAACGCGAAGTATGTAGGCATTAATTTCAATGAGGTGCTTGGATTCAACCCGAACTCACGCACTGTACTGAAGAAGGCCAACTTCCCTTTCCACCGACTGCGACTGTACCCTTTGCTGAGGAGAAGGACAGGACTAAGTCAGCCAACAAAACTACTGATATACAAGCAGCTGCTGAGACCCGTCATCAACTACGGAAGCCCATTTTGGTTCACCATCTCGAAGACCGAGATGAAGGATCTCCTAATTTTCGAAAGGAAGATTCTGAGGCACCGGCCTCACTTTCAACCACCAGCGTCAGAGACATTACAGTAACCAGCATCTGTACGAGACAGCCAAGATGACGCCCGGCGACTTATCGACTGTATTGAAAACGGCTGCAAATATCAGCAACCACCCTAATCCCCTGGTGCGAAGGATGGCCATTGAGGACCGACACCCTGAGCCAAGATACCTAAGCGTGATGAAACACTTTGGACTAAGAAATAATACCAGTCAACGACGAAGTCACCTACTTCTACGCTGACCCTGGGTCAGCATACTTCCGTGGCTGATGCCACCCCCAAAACCTCCCCATAAAGAGGTACAACAGTGACAATCGGGACGGAACATCCCGAGATAACTCAAGCAAGCCAACTTATAATCAAGAATTCTCTTTCTTTTCAGCTATATAATATTAAGTTATTTTTTTTATTCTAGACAATGTATTTGGTTAGGACCCCTATGTGCCAACATTCCTACATTATTACCATTTCCTTAATTTTTAAATTACCTACAAGTATAAGTATCAATTGTTTATATATATCGTTCAATAAACAAAAACTGAAACTTTTGAAGGAAGTTATTTAAATTCAAATGTTCCCGCGGTTTGATTTATCCGTCAAATTCACTGTGTGTGCTGGAAAGAGTCAGCGGTAGCGGTAGTCCGGTTCAGTGTTCAGCTTCAGCTGCTGAGCTGCAGTAGTGCAGTCACAAATCACAAATGGCCGTCAAAAGTGTAGTTTAATCAAAAATAAAATATTTCTCTTTCAATTCGTTAGATTTCGGTCCAAAATTTATATTTTCGTTTCAATCAATAGTGAAATTGTGTAAATAAAACCAAATTCAGTTGGTTGCAAGGTAAGGTTATTTGCCTATTAAAGTCGAAAGTGTGTGAAATTGCAGTGTGTGTTCTTTTTTCTCTCCATTGCATTGGCTGTGAAGTGCCAATCGTTCGATTTTAATGTTGAAATGTTCAATAAATTTCATGGTTTTTGTGCAGCAATTGTTTAGTTTAAGTTCCTAAATGCTCTGTTTTGCGTTCATTAAGTAAATCTAGTCATCTGTTGTTTTTATTTCAAGATAAATTCAAATTTTCAATGTCTTTCGTGAGTGTTCGATGAGAGAAAAAAGAGAAAAAAAAATTCGAAGTGGCCGTTGTTCGTTTGAATTTTCAAATCGTGTCGTGTTTTGAGGTCTGAGTCAATATATCTGTGTTCTCATCCTTTTGCAATTTTAATTTAAAAGCTTTGATAAAGATCATTATTTTGATGTTCGGGAGTAGCAATTGTGATGTTTTTTTTTGTCCCTCGCGAGTGATAAAACGAGTGCGTGTTCTTGGATTTCAGGAAATATTTTGGGATTGTTTTTTATGGTGAGTACCCTTCTTGATTTCTTTACCTTTAGATATATTCCTTTCTTATTAAATGCATTTTAATAGCAAGTTGAATCGAGTGCACCATCAGCAGTTTCCAAAGACGTGTCTGGTAGGTAGCTCTGTTTGACTAGATTGGGAATTGATCTCATTTATAGTTTAAATTCCCTGTATTTTTGTAGTAAGTATTTGCATTTTGTTAGGACAACTTGATTACACAACATTTGACACTGATCATTTTAATTTATCGAAAATCGTGCACGCCCCTGTTCTATAACTGTGGCCTCAACAAAATGCGGCGATAAAGGGCGGAAACTGGAACCAAATTCTATGAATCTAGTAAGGTTTCCTCCCGGTTTTCACTGTTTTTCGACACATAGTTACAGAAGAAGAGTACAAAAGCTGATAAAAAGTGGGCACCAATTGGACCGAGTGAAATTTTCATATGCTTATATCAAAAGTCTTCCTGATGATATCCCTTGGCGATCATGTTAAACAATTTCTTCTACTACTTCCACTTGCTAGAGCAGTGTAAGGAAGTGAAGATCGTCCCCAAATGGATGAACCAAATCGAAACAACAGAGCATAAGGGGAGATCCTGAAGAATTTCACATTTTGATCAATAAAGCATCACTGCGGCATCATATTCAACACACAATTCGAATGGCATTAAGAGCCTATCGTATTTCATCCGCACTTTTCAAGCTAAAAACGTAAGAACTAAGAAGCTTAGCAGCTCAACTACCATGTCCGATTGTGTCTACTCCATTGACTTTTGTAGAAGCTGCATGGACCATGAGGAGGAGGAGGAAACAGTCCAACATCTCCTTTGTTCATGCCCAGCTCTTGTTAACTGACGGATCCTAAAAGTCTCTTCATTTTCATACAAAGTTCTTGAAAAATAATTCTGTTGTTTCATTTCAAAGTGACACACAATTTCTCTCTTCCAATTTCTGTTAGCCAAAAAGTCGTTGTTAAAAATTTGATTTGTCTGAAATAGTGGTATCCGAGACATCACCATTCATCATCATTTTTGTGCACTGGATAAAATAATATGAAATGGTTTGCGTTTCTACTAAGACCTTACCAGACATTCTCAAACTGTATCGTCTGCTGTATTTAAAACTTAAATTTGAATGCAAACAAAAAAACGTAGCCGACGTAGCTGCATACGTACATTGAGGGCGTCCGATGGGGTTGTCCTCAGTGCGCCACTAATACACAACACAGACTAACCGTTCTTTGAACTTTGGCCAGCTTGTTGTAGTTGATCATCTTTTCTAGTGCGGTCCACCAGACAATCACCCCGTATATGAGTATCGGTCTAATCACCGAAGTAAACATCCAATGGGTGATTTGTGGGGAGAAACCCCATATCCCACCAATGGCTTTTTTACAAGAGAAGAGTGCCACGTTGGCTTTATTTACTCTTTCCTCAATATTGGTTTTCCAGGTAAATTTTTCTGTCAAAAATGAGACCTACATATTTAGCCTGATTTGAGAGTTACCCCCTCAATAGTTGGGGGTCTGAAGTTCGGAATTTTGTATTTCCTCGTAAAGAGAACCAATTCAGTTTTGTGGGTATTAATATTCGGTCCACAATCTACAGCCCAATCGTTAAGCTTGTTAAGTGCTCTTTGTAGCATCTCAGCTAGGGTTTGTAGGTGCTTGCCTGAAACGGTAATTGCTACATCATCGGCATAGGCTATGATTTTGAAACCATCGTCCTCCATGTCGATTAACAATTTGTTAACGACCAGGTTCCACAGTAGAGGAGGTAGAACTCCTCCTTGCGGTGTTCCTCTATTGGCCATTCTGGGAGCGGGTCGAAATGCTGTATTTTAAAATACTGTATGGTCAAAATTCTGTATTATACTGTATGATACTGTATGTTCATAATACTGTATGGTTAATATACTGTATTTCAAAATACTGTATTTCAAAATACTGTATGTACAAAATACTGTATGATCAAAATACTGTTCTTCAAAATTCTGTATGCCAAATTGCTGTATGAGCAAAACATTGTATCTCAAAAATCAGTGTAAAAATACTGTATTTTTGTATAATTCCGTTCTTAAACTTCCATTCCTTTATTTGTTTACACTATCGATATATTCATTTTGAAGCAAAATAACATTTAACACTTAAATTTGCGCAAGCCTTTAAACATCTACTGATTGCATGAACGCGTGCTAGTTTTGACAGATTAATTTGTCTGTTGCAATTGCTCATGCAGTTGTTGATTATGATCAAAACAATTCATTTTAACATGTGAGAGACATACATATAATCAAGAAGGAGAAAATGAAATAGAGAAAAAAGACGAAGATACCATTTGTTTTGTTCTTGTTTTAATTAATTCAAAGACTAATGAATTATCATAGGTACATGTCATTATTCAAGGAAGTATATAAGATTATTATGGTAAAGAAAAATTGTTGTTGTTTTCAAAATTCTGTATTTGAAATTGCTGTAACTTTACATTCTCAAAACAATTTTTATTTTTCAGCCTAATTACAGCAATTTCAAATATAGTATTTTGAGATACAGTATTTTGAGATACAGTAATTTGACTTACAGTACTTTGACCATACAGTATTTTGTACATACAGTATTTTGAAATACAGTATTTTGAGGTACAGTATTTTAAATACAGTATTATGACCCATACAATATTTTGACCCTAACCCGGCCATTCTGCTTGTTTTGTAGTTCCCCAATTCGGAACTAATGTTGTTATCATGTTCTTGATGTGTTCTTCTATGAGCAGCCCTTCAAGAGCATTAGTGATTGCTGTATTGTTAACATTGTTAAATGCACCCTCTATGTCTAGGAATGTGACGAGAGAGTATTCATTGTAGTGCAGGGACTTTTCAATGGTGCAAACCAGAGAGTGGAGTGCACTTTCCACTGATTTGCCTCTTGTATGGGCATGTTGCGCCGTTGAGATCAGACTAGGTTGAATTTCTTGTCTTAATCGTATGTCAATCATTCTTTCCAGCGTTTTAAGGAAGAAGGATGATAGACTGATAGGTCTAAAATCTTTTGGATTTACATGAGAGCTCTTGCCGGCTTTGGGTATGAAGACGACCCTAGTTTCTCTCCAGGCCTTGGGGATATAGGCGTAGCATCCTTTCATGATCATCTCTAAGTTAAAGATGATGATATCTGAAACCTGCTGCAGCTCCTCAGTAATGATTCCGTCAGGCCCTGGTGATTTATAAGGGTAAAAGCTGTCTATTGCCCACAACAGTATTTATCTAGAGATAAAACCTTTACCTGTTTGGTTTTCAAGTCGAGGCATGTGCTCCTCGTTTGTTATTGTCAAGGAGCTACCAGGGATTTGTCCTTAGTTGGCAGTCTGTTACTGCAGATAAGATAAGTGGGAGAGCACCCGAGATCACGATATTCTAAAAGTTTTCTTCTTTTTCTTTGCGTGTACAACGCGAATTTAATATTATAGTGATCCTGAATTATTATAGCTCTACCAATTATCTTATCGGATCTTGTGAGTCTTAACCTCAGAAAGCGTTGGCAAGCCTCTCGGTTTTGCATTATTCAATGTCTGAAACCAACAAAATGTAGATTTCAGTGCATTGTTCTGTCCTACTTTTTGTTTCTTCGCGAAATTGTCTGAACATTTTATGATGTTGAGTTTTTGATGGAATTTGCTGAATTTTTTCTTTGAACATAGCAAAACCAACTGAGCCGGGCTTGATCTACTTTTTTTTAAAGCTTTCGCGGATCACTTCCAATGCGATCAAGCTTTGTTGCTTCTGATGTCATACGTGGCTTTACGTAGCTACGTATAGCTTTTCAGGACTTAGATATTTCCTTCGCTCTTTTAAACTTTTAGATTACATCTCTATTAAACCAACATTCACCATGCAATTAATCCCTCTTCCTCATTTCTTTCTACATCCTTCCTGGGGAACCAACAGACTCGCTCTGTAGATGCAGTACTTTAGCCCTTCATTGATTGGTGTTTGTGTTCAGTGGTAAAGTGCATTGCTGAGCAGGATGGCTGACTTCCATAAAACGCAACTATGAAAAACTGATGAAAGTCTTTTGTAGTCTGGGTTCACTAAAATTGGTGCAGTTTGTATATATCTGCTTAGTCTTTTGAAAAGACTTGCGCCACTTTATAAAACTCAAATTTGGAATTTCTTTTAAACGTGTATATATTTTTAAAGACTCTAAAAGACCTTTAACCCAATTATATCGGAGTAGCTTTAAGAAAGTTTTTACTTTTACGTAGTAAATTACCGTAGCCGAACTTGAATATCAGCCGAATTAGCAGGATCATACATATTCTCAGATTATCCTCCCATAATAGGATCAGTATAGATCCATACCTTTTGCAGTTTCTTCCAAGTATTTTAGGTCGGTGAAGCCGTAAAACACCATAAGCACCGATTGCCCAACAAAAACATTAACATTGTCATAGACCGCCAGGCGGGTCCACAAAAATTATCCCATCTATTGTCACAAAACCCCAATTGAAAGAAAAATTTCGCAGCAATTTAAGATTACTCAACGCAACTAACACCGTCACTTTGAAACGGGGTTCAAGACACTGTAACAGAAGGTTCGTTCATTGAGATTTTCCAATGGTTGACCCTGGTTCGCTTGATAACGCTTTAAGTTTTCAAAAAGAAACCTGGATTTTCGGTTCTCAAAAAACGCTAAACCACGAAAACATACTAGACATTTCTGTCAATTAAAAAAATCCAATCTTCGTTTCATAAACTCGCCTCAGTAAAAACAGCTAAAAAAAAACATTCAATTTGACATTCAGGGCGAGTCTAGGTTTTTAAAAAAACGCTTTGTGGTGACCACAGGGCCACCTCAGGGCTTCAACGATCAAACAGGAATAAAATGGCAGCTATAAGTTGGCCAACAAAAATTAGCTATCGGAGAACACTTCTTCGACAAATTGGGCGACATCTAAAACCAATCATTATCCTGCAATACATCTAGGGGTCAAAATTGTTCATCTGACAACCATCTGCCCGGCCATTTTTTCAGACATTGAAACCCCCTTATCCACCGCTATTCCAAGTTCAACAATGTATACTTTATGCTCGATTTCTCAAAAGCATTCGATACAGTACCTCATGACATTCTCATTCTCATTCTTAAACTGAAAAACTACTTCGCTTTCGACCCCACAGCTTTGAAGCTTAGGGTAATTTACTTAATAGGTCGCTCACAAACTGTCTACTGCAACCAAAAAATGACAAATTTCCTTGGCACAAACGCTGGTGTCCCACAAGGAATCCATCAGGGGTCCACTATTGTTCACCCTGTTCACTAACGACATTCCATCAATTTTAAAATGCTGTAAGGTCCAAATGTACGAATTAATGAGGACCTTTGCTTGATAGCCTCTTGGTCGAGGCTGTTCCCCCATCCACCTTACCCAATTTGGGGCAAGCACCAGCATCGAAAACCGAAGGCCAATCCACTTTTCAATATTTTTCAAAAACAAAAACATTTACTGACTTACATATATTCAGTGATCGAAAAAAGAATAAGAAACAAAGTTTACAACCTAGCCTTGGCGGCCCTCAAAATTGGGTATCTATCGCCAGTGCAGGTTCCACGGAAATCATCAGTCGATAAGTCAAACAAAGCCAACCCTCCTAGACCCTTGGCACGAACATAACTAGCCTTGTTTCCAGCTGTATCAGTATCTTCATATGCAACCCAAATACCATGATCACCGTTATCATCTGGAAGACGGTAGCCATAAGTACCAAAACGTTTTGTGGGATCACCAACACGCCTCATTGGAGCCTCTGCGCCTTTCAAATGACTGTTTGATGGGTTGGGCAGTTTGGAGCAAACTTCTGGCCAGCTTAAAAATCCAGGTTTTGAGGTTTGAAGACCGGCTGGGGCTTCACCTTCAGTTTCTGGAATTGGTGGAACTCCGGTGATGCCAGAATCTGATGTGATTTGCCATGCACGACCGTAAGCTGGTATTCCAACATTGATCTTGGTAGCTGGACAATGACCATTTAACCAGTATTGCACTTGATAATTGACGTTGTGTTCAGGGTTTCGTTCATTTAGCTCATAAAGTGGTGCTGGAAAGTCTGCCTCCTTGGGATTGCGGGTAGGTGTTTGGAAATCAAATGCAGCCAAAGTTACAAAGTCCAAATAGTTGATTATAGCGTTGACATCAATAAAAACTAAATAAAAAAAATTATAAAAAAAAAATTATTTTTAACAGTAAAATCTTACTTGAGCTGTTGACATTTGGAAGAACTGTCAAAGACAGAGTATACCCTTCTGGACGGAAAGCGTTTTTCAATTCACGAACCAAGGCGGTAAATTCCTCCTTGTGCTCTTCAGCCTTTTCATCCAACGTCGAATCACCACTGAAAATTTTCTTAAATCCTTTCCAGAATTTACCAATACTTCCACGGATTTTTTTTGGCTTGTTGGGTGGGAACTCCCAAGCTAAGTCCAAACCATCAAAATTGTAAGTTTTCACCAAAGCATGTGCGCTATTGATGAATGCCATGCGGTTAACACTAGCTTCCAACATTGAAAGGTATTTCTCTGGATTCTCATCGCGTCCCCCACCAACACTCAAAATTACTTTCAAATGGGGATACTTTTTCTTGAGGCCTGTAATAACACGGTAGTGTCCTTTACCAACATCCAAATCAAGGTTCTCATTCAAACTGATTAATTTGCTGTTGTCGTTATGAAGACCAGCATACCCATACACCAAATGTGAGCAGAATTGTAAGGCCGGTTCCAAGTCACTAACAATTAGCTTGCCAAGACCTATAAGACGTACACAAAATACATAATTATTGTCTATTCTATTTCATTGCGTAGCTGTATCATAAATGGCAAAAATATACAAAAACAACTTGAAGTTGAACTTAAAGCTATTAAAATGCAAATGACATCAATTACATAAAAGCAGTGTGAGTATATGAATCATTTTGATTTGATCAATGACATCATCTTTGGGTTTTTCTATATGAATTAGCGGGGTAAAAACACTATTCTCACTTCCAGATCTTATTTGTGTTGCTACACTTTAATCCAGAGACAGATTAATTGAAAGATTGCCTACAGCTTATTCACAATTGAGGTTATTGATGCAAACGGACATGTGGTTTTTGTTTGTTTATTTTTTTTTAATGAACTTGTTAGCAAGGTGAATAATGTTATTCAACAACAAAGTCATTTAAGACTTCCGTCGGGCGGGCGTTAAGGGCTTGAAACTTGCCTAGAGCGCAGTGTTTGTTTAAACAACTTTTTTAGTGATTACGAGTAATTTCTTGGAATTCCACATCTTAATCTAAATAGAATTGAACACATGCTAACATTTGAGCAAACAAAGCTGCATTTCATGCGGAATAAAAAATAACAAAACATTTGCTTTCATATGAAAAACAACTGAGTTAAAGCAATTCGTGGAACAAACACATCTTTCAAGGATTAGTCCAGTAGCAGTGCATGTATATATGGAGAATATGGGGACGAAAATAAGTCTACGTATATCAATCAGATATCGATTATGTAAAGTTCTTAGAGTGAACAAATTTTTGAAATCTCTTTTGAAGATTTGTTGAATTCCAACTAACTTCATCATGTCGCTTTTTGGCTGTCATGTGGCTTTGAATTGCTGTGGGGTGTCACATTGTAAAATTTTACTTTAATAATTTCTCCGAAACGCTCCAAAGGAAGTATAACTATAAAAAAAATTGTTCCTACCTTCGTCATGTCGCCTTTTTGGCTGTCGTGGATCGTGGGGTGTAGTATTTTTGCGAAATGTCAAATTGTAAAATGTTCGTACTAATAATTTCTCCGAAAAACTTTCTAGACGCAAGCCTTGCACAAATTATGCAAAGAAAAAGATCCCTTCAAAGCAGAGTGTCCCAAAACGAAATAGGTTGTTTTTTTCCGTAATTTTAAGTGAATTTGTGCCACTGTCAAAAGTACTTGCGAACTCTTAAATGCATTGCAGATGTTGTTGAGGAGTTTTTTTGCTTAGCATGAGACTAGCTTAGGAAGCCTTGCGCTTAGGTATCCGCCCTATGACTTCAAACAAAATTTTCCCAGCTTCATAATGTTGCTTTTGGCTGTCGTGAGGTGTCGTATTTTTGTGAAATAAAACACAGAAAAATTTTTATTTGAATTATATCTCCGAAACGCTTAGAAAGAAATAGATCTTCAAAGCAAATTTTTTGAGATGATGACTGAAAATTTTAAGTTCGACCTTTGGAAGTTAGCATGTCTGCCTGTTGCGTGAGAGGCTCGTGGCTCGAATCCCAAAAGAAAATAAATTGTTTTTCCAAAGGTAATGCCATGCTTTTCGAGAGGAATACTAAATTCATTGCCATTAAAAGTCCTTTCTCGATTAACCGTTCAGTATCTGCAGACAATTTTAGGTTCGCTCCATTCCCTCAAAGCTCACTATAGGCATGGTTGTAAGAAATGCTTGCTTGAAATGCTCTTGAACTCAGGGCTACCCGCTCTGTTGCTCTACCCTATTTATTTATTTTTTAACAGTGGGAAAGATTCGGTGTCGCCGAAGGAAAAAAAAAGAAGATATTAAATAACTAGATTGTGAGCCTCACAAAGCGTTTTGATCCTCAGCCCCCTCTTGAAGTTTAATCAAATCCTTTAGCCTTAAGGGTCTGCGTTTCAGATCTTCTCATTGAGATTACGATCCTCGGCACCACCGAAAGGGAAAAAGAAGAGGAAGAAATAAACTTGATATCCCACAGAACGCTGGCTTAGTTTAGGCTTAACTCTGACTGAAAGTTAAATCATATTCCATAGCTCTTTTGTCTTGGGCTTGCCCTTAGCTCGCTTTAAATTATATTTATTAGATTTTCACTGGAAAGACATTATAGGGAACAAATAAAACAGGCTGTATCGCTGTACCGCGACATGGACATAGCCAGAAGAGTACGCATCGCGAGGCTACGATGGTTGGGACATGTAGAGCGCGTGGACCCAAACGCTCTAGTTTGACGGTTTTTCGAAAGCACGTTGCAGGGAAATCGCGAAAGGGGAAGACCTCGTCTTAAGTGGCGCAATAAAGTGGATGAAAGCCTCAACCAACTTAGAGTGCAAAACTGGAGGGAGCTCGCCCGAAATCGAAGTCGTTACAGAAGGATGTTGGTTGAGGCCCAGGTTCACCTCGAACTGTAATGCCTACCTAAGTAAGTAATTACTCTACACAAAGGCTTTGTCCTGCAAACCTATAACACAACCACGGGGAAATTTCAACCACAACGTTAGCCTATGCTGATTTGAATATATCAACTTTAACTCTAACTTGAATAGACACTTTTTGAATATCTATTTACTTAATTTGGGTCATAAATGCCCTAGCCCTCTTAGGGCAAGATCTCTCACTGAACGGCAAAGCGATAAAATTTGAACAAAATTGAAAGCTTAGCGGCTTCGTTCTGTCACTCAGCTTTCAGTTTTGTTCTTATTTTGCTTTTCAGCACTTTGCCGCTCAATGCGCTAAGTATGGTAAAAGTGGCTGTCAGCCAATGAGTAATACCTACGTAAATTGCCTGACACACTTAGACCGCATCAGCAAGTTAATCGCCTACTAATCTCAGAAACCGGTAGTAAGATTAACGAATTGATGACCCATTAATCTTCCACTACGGGACAAGTCGGGTAATCACCCGCTAGTCAAACCACGCGGAACATTTAATGTATTTTGAAAGACTTTTGGGGTCTTTGTAAGTTAAGTCGCTAGTTTCATCGAAGAAGAATTCACCGAGATGAGTTTTCCTCCTATGAAGTAGTGCAGGGCATGAGCAAAGAAGGTACGGTTTCTTCCTCTTCTTCGTCCATGCAGCTTCTGCAGAAATCATTGGAAAACACACCAAGTCTTTTGGCGTGTCTTCCTATTAGACAGTGTCCCGTAAGAACACCTAGATACAGGCGGTTCAAGGCTAACAAACTCTTCGAACGTTTTGAGTCTACACATGGCCAAACTTGTTTGGTTGCAAGGCAGTTGTTACTCTCAGTCCATCTAGTGTTTGTTATCCCTGAAGCGTCTTGCCTTAGTAGGCGTTTACATGTGGCGATAGGTACACCTATGTTGTTCCATTCTGAGCGTAGGAAAGTGGTCGTACCCTTTTTGGCTAGTTCGTCTGCAATACAGTTGCCTGGTATGTCCCTGTGCCCCGACATCCATGAAAGGTGAATGTTAAACTGATTTGACATCTCCCTCAGAGACGTTTTACAATTTTGGACTGTGATGGATTTTGTAGAGACAGAGGCAAGAGATTTAAGGGCAGCTTGGCTGTCCGAGAAGATTCTAATATCCGTGGAGGATATGACGTTTTCTTTGAGCACAGACAGCACGTCCTTAATCGCCAGAATTTCCGCTGGGAACACACCACAATGATCGGGTAGGCGGAAGAAAAGAAGAAGAAGGCAGTAACTCCAGTGCGAAGCGTTGGAAAGTAATGTTATTTAATGGTTTTATTACAAAAACTAAAGTAATCAAAAAAGCCAACGGAAATCCGCATATCTCCATTCTTCATTGTTTTTTTTTTTACTCATTAAGTGATTATTTATTAGTAGAGTTCACACTGTACAATTAGTTGGACAGACTTTGGCTTGAACGACGAATGCTTGACAATGTGAACCCTCAGACGACCGCTTGACCAACTTTGTTGGAAGATTTTCAAATATTTTTGAAGGCTTTGAAGTTGGATGGAGCGGAGGAACATATGACATAAAGTTGGACGACAAGCTTAATAGTCTGAACGCAAACTACATCCGACCATCCAGCATCTATCCACAGTGTGAACTCGGCTAATATCAGTCTAATTCCAATCTGATGAGTAAGTATCCAAAAGTTTCAGTGTCGGCCTAAGTTTCAGCTAAACGCCACCAGTTTTGGTTTTTATGTTTAAGTTTAACTGAGTATTGAATATAGAAAACAGCTCAACGAAACTACATCTAAAATCATTGGGATTCTGATCAACTGCATAGCTGATCATCTGTAGGGACATTCAGAGGAGCTGAATAAGTGATAAAAACGCAACAGCGCAGCGTTTCTATACTTCTCTGATTTTCCAAAATTAATTTGAATTTGTGATAAGTTCAACTGTTTCTCAATAATCTAATGACGCATGAACATGAGATGCATAGAAGAGTAGATAAGACTCAGTCAATTTATTAAAAAATTGTTCATGAGCAAGAACACAAAATAAAAAAATCCACTATTGACATCATTTCGCACTATAAGGTTATCTGTCTTGGACTGTAAAATTATCACCACTAGCTCTAGATTTATTTACGAAATTAAGTCTGTTATTTGAAGGCATTGATAATACGACTCATTGTTTCATCTAAAAGCTACATTTGAAAATGTGTGCGATCACAGAAGTAAAACAAATGAGGTTTTCAGGCCATGTGATGACCTGTCTCGATTTGAAAGCTCACCAGGAAACACAATTAGTAACCTTAAAAATCCTTACTCTGTAAACCCTGTGGCGTGATTCAAAAAATGAAAGTTGTAACCACAAATTTTTACTTTTAATTTACAATTACAATTTTGTTCTCCAGTATTTTGTTTCACCAACTTCAAGATTTCATTCGTTCACAAACTTTTGAAAACAAAATTGTTTAAATATCAGCACTTTGATGTATGTCGCTGTATTTTTGTAATAAAAGTTAGTAAAAAGCAAACTTGAGAGAGAAAGCACAAGTAAACGTTGACCTGTGATATATTTGTCCAGTTGGTAGACAAGTTTTGCCAATCATTTTAGCTTCTCCCACTGCTGCTTTGCTTTCTTAAAAAAACGTTTTTGTTTATAAGACTGAAGAGAAAAACAAACTTGTAAGAAAAACCACAAGTGAACGTGTATCAATTTTCAACAAACTGAAGACATTTCGCGAAGCGCTTTGGCTGCTATCGTTGCTGCTATGCTTTTGTCCCAAAGACATTTTTTGTTATAAGCCTGAAGAAGAAACAAACTTGTATGAAAAACCACAAGTGAACGTGTATCAATTTTCAACAAACTGAAGACATTTCGCGAAGCACTTTGGCTGCTATCGTTGCTGCTATACGCCTTCCTTGCAAAGACATTTTTGCTAAAAAAGTGAAAAATAAACTAGTTTGCAAGAAAACATCAACGTTCTAAATACAAGTTTGTAAGTTGGTGAAATTATCCAGTAGAAGTCAGTGGCCTGACTGGAACGTTGTGATTTTTGACGGTTATTGGCAAGCATCGGGCAATAAATTTGAAAAATCTTAACATTTCGAAAACACTTGCTCCATTGTCTTCTTCATTATTTGCCGTTTATGAAGTATGGGTGACTTTTTAGAGGTTTGGTATTTAAAATGGCAAATTGTCTATATGACAATCATCAGTATATTTGTGACCAGTTTTGCCATTTTACAATGAATAGATTTATTTCAAAACATAGACACAAAACCGATATACGGTCCCAGTTCCTCGAAAAATTGGTCAAGAATTGGACTTCCCGATTACGCTTCTTTCAAGCCAGCCATGAGGTGTATATTTCCGAAGGAGACCAGTGTTTTTAAGTTCTTATGGCATGAGAATATCCTTTATTTGAATTTATTGAAAGCCAATACCATGATGGTAATGAAACTTATATTTACCTGTTTCATTTCATTTTGAATTTTTATGAGTAGACTAAATAGGATGGCGCAACAGAACGGGGAGCCTCGAGGCCAAGAACATTTCATACAATCATACCTTGAGAGGAATGGAGGGCACCTAAAATTTTTTTGATGATATTGGGAAAGCGCTCTGTAATGGCCTAAAATTACTATCGGAGGAATTTTCGGTCTCTCGGGAAGGGAGATACCCATGGAAAACATTTTTTGCTTTTGTCTGGTATAATCAGTACCCGCACGAATGGATCACTTGTGAAAAGCAGACAAATGAGAGACCGATGTGATCCCTTCGTGATCACGATGCTTGTAATGGCGAAAAGAGAAAAGAGGAAAGGACAGCAACTTTTTTTTTCTTAATTTTATTTCAACCTAGACCAGCTTCCCCCCTTAAGAGCACTCGTTATGGATGTGTTATGACATATTTGAAAACAAGAGAATATTTGAAGATCAGAAATGTTTTGAAAATGATAAATTACATCCTCCACAATAATAGCACAGCTTGTAGGCTATGCCAAAAAGATTTGGACAAACCTGCGAATTCAAAACATACCACCGGGTTTGCTATCGCTAAGCAGATTGCACCATAGCTACGTAATCGATGTTAAAATCTAATTCTGTCTCATAGACTAGACATGCCACAAGGCTCAATGACCCATTGAATGACTTCTGTGGAAACTTCATGGACGAAAAGGAAGAGGAAACAGTTCCACATCTTCTCTACACATACCCTGCCCAACTCTAAGAAACGTTAAGCACTTTTGGGCTTTTTTTCGACGGAACTATATGCACCCAACAAGATGAAGGTGGTTTTTTATCACTATCTCTGATGTGAACCCCTAGTTTAACAGTGTTTCCGCCTCTAGTTTAACAGCATTCTCTATAATTAGCCCGTTAACCGATTTTTGTTTTATAAAAATCTATCCGTTTTGATCAAAAGTCTTTTGAAGGCCCGTATCAATAAAATTTTATTCGAATCTGCCAAGGGGCTCCCCCGTGATAAAGTGACTGACAGACAGACAGACAGACAAACAAATGTACCAAATATATTCATAAAAAATTTTTTTCACACAAAAAGAAAACAATTTTTTTTGAAATATATATGTTTATCCAAAAAGTTCATATTCTACTAGAAAACATAAGTACACTACTATTTTTTTCAAAAACTACAGCTAGCCATCCCTCCTCATTTAAGAACTATGCGTCTATGCTTTGATCGAACTAATCGCATTTAAGTTTAAAAAAGAGCAGCTAGTACAATTGTGAAGTTCTCACCATTAAAATCAATTTGTCAAGGTCACTTGTCAGTTCTATAAATTTTTTTCTAGTAACTGACCGCTATGATCAGTTTTTTTTTACGATCTTGTGACACAGGAAAACTGTATGATAATTAAAAATAACAATTCCCAAGAAACGATTGACTACTATACTAACTACAACAACCTTAAGAACTCTACGAGATGACGACTATCATAAAAATAGGCTTAGCTTACCTTCACGAATGGAACTAGTGGAATCGTAGTAGCACAATAATCTTGGAGCTGCATTATCGGCTCTGGTTTGATTAATGCCAAATACACCCACTAAAAAAGTGGTGAGCAAAATTAACAGTTTCATTTTGCTGAAGCACTAAAACTAAAAAAATTATTTGAACTTCCTTAAGACACAACAAAACTTTTTTTGAGAGAAGTTGCGGGCGCACTGAATCGCGACTGAATCAAGACTGATTTTTAACATCAGTTTTGCTAGTAGGTTGGCCTCAAAGGCGATAATTGTTTGCGATGGCTATTTTTTTTTTTTTTGTGTGAGCAGAAAAATCACCGAAAACTAAAATGAAAATAATACGATGCTTACTTTGTAATCGTGTGCGCGCACTGGTGGTGTCTGCTGCCTGTTTTGGGTTCCACTAATTAGGATGCAACAAAGATCGAAAAAAAGGAGTGTTTGTGCCAAAACGTATGTCAGGTAGGTTCGGTTGGGTTTTATTTTATTGATCGGTGTGGTTATGACTCAGTGTCGATAGGCCTCATAACGAATATTCTCGAATTCAAGCCGATGTTTAAAATTTTTGAATATGTATTCTTTTAATGATTTAAGATAAGGATTATGCGAAGGATATACCTCAGGTCATTTGATTTTCCAAGTATTGAGAGTGTTGTTACAACCGAGTCAGGTAATTTTGAAGAGAAACTGTTGCAAAAGCAGATGCAGTGCCTGTGCGGATAGTTTCACAAAATATGAGGAAGTGCGATATGTTAATGGACAGAAAGATGCTTCTTTTGAAACGAGGTTAATATGAAATGAACGGGTATTGCATTGTTTTGAAGAAATAAGGGATACAAGAATCAGGCAGAAAGGTTGTGTTCCACATAAAATAACACTAAACATTTTTAACTAAAAACAAGAAACGATCATGTTTTGATTTTTTTATAAGCTCATCAATCTTATCACAGGAAATGAGTAGACACATTTTATAAGGCCGGAGCTTGAGGCCTTCTAAAAGCCCGACCGGGTCCATTCTCATTGTGTGCTAGGTTCTTTTAAAAGCTTCGAAGTGCATGCACATTTGTTAATCTATCGAATAGTTAGACTGTATGGTGATAGATAGATTGTATGGTGGTGTGGGTTGAGTCTACACAGCTGTGGGCATTGCGTTGCCTAGTTGAAAGCCATTGTGCCAATCCATGGTTCGTTACAAAGCGGTTTTTTAAAACCAGAATTTAATAACTCTCTCTTGCCGTATTAGTTAGGCTTCATCCAGAGAGATCATCATATTTCTCAAAGTATTTCAAAAGCTGTCAGGAAAACAACTGACACACTTAGACCAATATTAGGTCCATTGTGATACCATAAGAACTATGCGAGGGAGTACCTCACTTAACAAAACCATTTGGAGCTTTTGATAAAGCGCAAGAGATGCAGGGTATCTGTGTTCGCCAGATCGCTTAGATCAGTGTTTCCCAAAGTGGTCCAGGTGGACCCCCAGGGGTCCACGGGAGACTTGCTGGGGGTCTACGTAGGCGTGAACAAAAAATGGGGGTCCATAAGATGTTAATGGGGGTCCACGAAAATTTATCTGCTTTTGATAGTAAAGAGCAAAAATGTAAGCATAGTTTTTATAAGGACCTACTACCTACATTGTTTTAAGTACCTAACGAATCAGATAATATTTCAATGAGGCAAGCGACTGTTACTTGTCCAAACTTGCGTATTCGATATTACGTACAATTTCGTGTACAGACTTGCAAAGCGCTATCCTCCCGACAATGCTTAGTGCTTGTTCAGACATGAACGGCGAACTCATTCATTTGTTTCCGGAATTTCGAAAAAAAGGTGTGAGAAAATTTATATCATCAGTGTTTGCTAGTGCCGGAGAAAAGTAAGTACCTATACCTACCTTTCTTTTTGATATAGTAGTTAAGTATTTTTTTTACGTGTACTAATCGTTTGATCACAACTGCTCGTATAGATAGGTAACTTAGTAACATACAGATATTTTGATTGTCCTCTTTCGATTTGAAAACAAACACAGCACGTTTTATTCAATTGTTTTTTTTTCACGAGAGAAGCACCTGCCTCTCTAAAAAGGCCGAATAAGAAATATTTCAAGAGCAATTATTTTGTAATTTTTCTTGCAAATAACTACTAATTTTATAAAACAGTAATTTCACAATCATTAAGGAAGAGCGGGGCTTGAGCTTCGATGCCAGTTTGTCACGTTTTAACAATGAAGCCGCAGACAAAAAAAAAACGCAAATTCACGGAGCGCGTGAACTCATTGATTGGATGAAATTTTAGTTATCGTTTTTATGGACAATTTTGCGATTTCGACTTTTATTTTTTCCTACACAAATATGATCAGTATTCGATACTGAGTACACCAATTTGTCTTAGCGGTTTATTAGTTCTTTCCTTTACAAGCTGTAATTCTATTTTCGCGTGCTGACAAAGGCTGCCTTGTGATACCTAAATAGAATGTATTGATGAGGATAACCATACCTACAGTCAACATTTAAGTGTCCTGCATGATGACTTCAAAACCAGGTTTGAAGATATGCTGACGATGGATATACCACCATGGATCACAAATCCATTTAATGAAACTTAAGTGGCCAATGTTGTATTACAAGAGGTGTGGCTACAAGCAGAAATACCCGAAAAATATCCTGGACTGTGAGAAATCGCAAGGAAATTTTGAAAAGCTTTTCCCTCGTCATACCTTGCGAAAGGAGTTTTAGTGCCGTTGAAAACCTCTTAACAAAAAAAAGAAGCAAATTAAACATCACAGAGCGGGGGGATTTGCGGTTATTGCTGACAAAAATAAAAACAAAAACATTGATCGTTTGCTGACACTCCATCAAATACACCTGAACTCCATCAAATGACCTGAATCTATATTACCTTATTAATTTTTTCTTTTAATTCTATTCTTTTAATAAATTAAGTGTTATAAAATGTACCATTTTTCGTTTTTATTTTACCTATCATAATAAAGGGACAGATCTCAGAAGCGACACAGTTTTTATTTTTTTATGACTTTAAGAATGTGGTAGAAATGTAGCAGCAGGGGGTCCACCGAAACCAGTAAAATTTTGAAAGTGGTCCACGAGAAAAATAAGTTTGGGAACCACTGGCTTAGATCATCAAGAAAATATTTTCCTAGATGCCGTTTTCTTTTAAAGAAGAGTGCAGGAAATGAGCAGAGGAGGTGTGGAATTGTCTCCTCCTCCTCCTCATCTAAGCAACTTCTGCAGAAGTCATTAGAGAAAACGCCGAGTCTTATGGCGTGTCTTCCTATCAGACAATGTCCGGTGATGAAATTGATTACGGAGCTAACGTGCAATTTGGTTATGGATAACAAATGTCTTGTGCGTTTTGGATCTAGTTCTGGCCATATCTGTCTTGTTGCCACACACGTAGTGATATTGTTCCCACCTATTATTTGTTCTATCCATTGCCTCTTGCTTTACCATAAGTTTACATGTAGCGATTGGTATACCAATATTCAACCTGCTGGTTTAGATCGGTAGAACGGTTCCTTTCCTGGCGAGTTCATCGGCTTTGCACTTACCCACGGTATCTCTGTGCCCCGGCACCCAAATAAGGTGAATATTGAACTGTTCAGCCATCTCCTTAAGAGATAGGCGACAGTTAAGGGCGGTTACTGAGTTCGTAGAAACAGCGCCGAGTGATTTGAGGGCCGCCTGGCTGTCTGAGAAAATCCGGATATTCGTTGAGGATACCTATTACGTTTTCTTTTAGTCATGATAAAACCTCTTTGATCGCCAGAATTTCCGCTTGGAAAACGCTGAAATGGTTTGGAAGGCGGAATGAGAGACTTACGTTAAGTCGGTTTGAGTACACTCCGCAGCCGACCCCTTCCTCTGTTTTTGAACCATCTGTATAGAAATGAATTGAATCATCTCTCAAAAATTCTTCGTCTTCCCAGGTCGTTCTCGCCTCTCGGTGGGATTGAAACTTGGAACTTATTATCAAAAACCAATTGAGGGATGGTGTAGTCGGAGTGGCAAGGGATTGATCCGAATAAATTCAGGATTGTAGCGTGGTCGACGGTCCATTGGGAGATAGCTCTCATACGAATGGCTGTACTGGCGGCCATTTGTTTGCTGAAGATATAGTGGTGTGAAAAAACAAACAGGCTGTTCGTTGGACCTTGCTTAGACTACCGCATTAGGACGTCTTATCAAGAGCGGTCCACCATACCACTACTCCATATGTGAGTATTGGTCTGATGACCGCGGTGTAGAGCCAGTGGGTGATTTGAGGGGGAGAAACCCCATTTATTACCAATGGCTTTTTTACAGGAAAATAAGGCTACGGTGGATTTCCTGATTCTTCCCTGTATATTGGCTTTCCAGTTTAGCTTTTTGTCTAGGATTATACTTAGATATTTGGCTTCGTTTGAAAGTTGAAGTGGGATTCCATTTATTGATGGAGCTGTTAGTTGAGGAATTTTGTATTTCCTAGTGAAGAGAACGAGTTCAATTTTCTGAGGGTTGACCCCTAGATCACTTTTTCCCGCCCATTTTACTAGTTTGTTTAGAGCGATTTGCATCAGATACGTAAGGACGTGAGTATGTTTACCAGATACCGCAATGGAGACGTCATCTGCATATGCAATCACTTTGAATCCCTCAGCTTCTAGGTCAACTAAAAGTTCATTGACGACTAGATTCCATAGAAGAGGGGATAGGACTCCGCCTTGTTGTGTTCCTCTACTGCAGTGGCGTAGATAGGGGGGGGATCAGGGGGATATATCCCCCCCATTGGGATCGATAATTGTTCAACATAACCAGTCATGAACTAAAAAAGTTAACGAAACACACTGTGAAATTTAGTACCTACTTGCTACATGAATTAAGTCTTATTAGTATACTCACAGGATTGTACATTCTATACTTTCATTCTACGGGGAAAATATAAAGTCAACATCATCTAAAAGAAATTATTATTTCAGCAAATCACCTAATCTTTTGAATTCCTTTCTTTATATCGATTTTCCACGACTGGTATGAATAAAATCTTTTCTCTTAAAATCTCTAATATAGCAGTTTACCATACATTACTGTATTAACAATCCAGGCGATGCTCTTGCAAAGCTTATAGTGGAAAATCTTCCTAATTGTGATCTGGACATTTCTTTTTTGATCGGCCAAGGGTACGACGGAGCAAGCAATCGGCCCTATCGTGGTAACCGTCGGAGCGGAATTCTCTCCGATCGGAGACATTTTGCTTCGTGGTAGTTCTCCGATCGGACGATCCGACGTTCTCCGACAAGTTTTTGTTGCGGAGATTTTAGTTTTGGGAATGCAATGCATTGCCGCATATGTGAAAAATTTCTTACTACGACAACTACTTTGAAGCAAAATTGAATCTCCGAAAAAAGATGCGTTGCGGAGAAAACTCCGCTCCGACGGTTACCACGATATGGCCGAATATGCCTGGTCGATCGTCGATACAATGGTGTTCCGGCAATTATTCGCCAACAATTTGCTTCGCATGGTCTGTACGTCCTTGTCTTTATCTGTTTCCAGCAAAATACCAGCCATAATTGACTGCCTAACCACAATTGAAGCAGTTGACAATTATTTCAATACACCGAAAAGAAAAGATATGTTGCGAAAAACAATAAGCGAAAGCGAAGAGACTCCACAAAAAGCACATTAAAAAGGCTGAATCACAAAATCTCAAAATCAAAATATCTCAAAATATCAAGCAGTTGGAGATTTTGAAGAGCTATTTCCGTTTCTGTTCGAAACTCTTGACCAAATGAGAACTTTGGGAAGAGACACAAGGAACTTAAAAAACGCTATGGATTTCGAGTTTTTGATTAGGTTAAATGTTTTAAGCATGGTTTACCATCTCTCTTTGTCATTAAGTCGTGAGTTTCAAAGAGTGAATTAAGACTTGGTCCAAGCTATGGATCTCGCCAAGGAATTAAGGGATCAACTAAAAATTAAACGGGCAGAAGATGACTCATTTTCGAAAGTGTTTGAAGATGCAAAAAAAATAGCTGAAGTCCTTGGTATTGACGTTAAACGTGAACCGACAAAAGAATCGTTCGAACCCTTTGGTTCCAAGTAAAGAAGAATATTTTCGTGTTACTGTCTTCAATCGTTTTCTCGATTTCTATGTAATGAACCTTGGAGAGAAATTTACAAACCATGAAAACATACTTGAAGAGTTTTCAGTTCTTTTCAAAGATTTTTCGTTAGAAATAGAGAAAGCAGCAAAAAAATTAATGAAACTGTTGAGTTTTACCAAACATATTTGGCTGCCGAACCATCTTCTGTTCTTGAAGAAATAAAAACTTGGAAGAGACATTTGATCCGAAAGAATAATACTTCCTCTAAGAATTAATTAGAAGCGCTCGATATTATAATATTAGCTACTCTGCCCGTTTCAACGTCAACTCCCAAAAGAACTTTCTCCTATTTAAAGAGAGTAAAAACAAAGAAACATGACCAACGAAGTGAGATTCTTAAAAATATGTCTTTTTTAATAACAGATCGTTTGAATGGTTTGGTTGCTTTATCTATTCAGCGCGAAATACTTATAGCAGCAGACGAGGTTATAAGTGTTTTATCTAAAAAGGACAGAAACAAAAAGGATTTTACTCTATGATTTATTTTTTAAATTAATATTATTCACCTATTACATCAATATTTATTCTAGTTCATACTCAAATTAATGCGCATAGTATATTATCTTTAAAAAATATAAATATTTATGGCATACATAATGAATTCAATGAAGTCTTATTATTTTTTTTTTTTTTTTTAATTATTAAAACTTAAAAAAAATGAGCGAACTAGGTCTATCCCCCCCCCCCCCCCCCCCCCCATAGCGAAACGCTATCTACGCCACTGCTCTACTGACAGATCTCTTTGCAGAGAAGTTTCCTAGAGTTGAGTTGATCCTCCTGCTTTTTAGCATTAGATTTATCAACCCCACTATGGATCTACCTACTTTGAATTTCGTCAGTGCCTTTGTAATTGCAGAGTTTCTGACGTTATTGAAGGCACCCTCTATGTCGAGGAAAGCTGCCAGAGTGAATTGAACTTGCAGTAAGAAATTTCACATACAACACCAGATAGATCCATAAATCAGAATTCTAACGAGTAAGCTAAACAGAGACAGATTAAAAGGTGAAAATGTCCTTTCAATAAAGTTATTATAAAAATCACAATGAAAACTAAATACTTAGCTGCTTTTGTTTTTTTGTCTTCCCCTTCTTCTGAGTGAAGGTCCCACTGGTTTGAATTTCTTTTTCTCTTCGTCATGGGTGGTCCTCAGACAACGAGAAGTTGTTATGAACTACCCCCAATAAAGAAGCTTAAAATTAAGAATACGTCTACTTAATCAAAATAAAAGTAACGCTGTGGGTACACATCCAGACTTCTTTATCCAAAAATCACACAAACGAGTTCACGCTTCACGCATATGCCAGCTTGTGTTAGTAACGCACTCATAAAATTGAAACTCATAAAATCTTCCTACACATGATTCGATTAAGTAATAAAATTCCAAATCAACATATTCCTCGATACGGCTTAACCTCTGAGTAACCCCCAGCACTTTATTGGTTTAGTTGTTTGTTGTTGGGTAAAAAACATTATCAATTTCTTAAATTTAAGCTTTAACATCGACAAGTTGACAATTTTGGAGATGATAGAAAACTACCGGCTTCGACTAACAAACAATTTCAGATCCTGTATGAAATGTCTACTAACTCTTTTGGATTTACTTATCTTATTAAAGTGTTGAGCAAATGTTTACCTACCTTATACCTTAAGGCTTAAACACCACTTAAATATCCGACTGATGTTTGGTTATTAACATAAAGACGTCAGCATTACATTAAAAAATGGGTAACGCAGACTGTAAGCTAATTTAATTCGACTATTAAATTGGTAGCATTGAAACTGCGTTCGATTTTGCAGTAAATTTTTTTTTTAATGTGAAGATTTTTTGTCACTAAGGTCGTCGTCCATTGATCAAGGAAATATTCATTCATATTGTGCGATTCGGGGACTATCTAAGTTCAAAGAATACCTTCTCGCTTTTCTTCTTCTCTTCACATACAAATTAAAAACAAAAGAGATAGAAATTTGCATTTAAAACATCGTTTTCTAAACAACCTAACAAACGAAAAGCCGGTATTGCAAATACAGGACTTCATTCATCTGTCAATGCTGGACCTATACAATTCCTTAAAATACCATCGTGTTCCTGGAAGCAGTTCGTAGTCCCCTGAAATTGTGTTCTTGATGAACCAATGCCTTTGGCAAATGTAAAGTGCGTTTTTGTTGCAACTCAGGAATCCTATCATCAGCTCAGCAATGCACTTTACCACTGAAAACCAAAATAAATAAATGGTGAGCGCATTTAGCTCAGTATTGCTTTGTTTTTGTTTTTTTGTGGTAAAGTGTATAACTTAGCTAGAAGATGCAGTTCTTGAAGTGAATTGTGCCCTTGTAAGTAGCTTCGAGCTGGCAATTGTCGCCTAATAGATCTATGGTTCCGTGGTGTAACAGTGAACTACAGAAAAATCGCAGGGAAACTGAATAACTCCCTCAAGACCAAATCAGAGGTCGACTGGAACCTGTACCGATCTAAACAGAAGGACTTTAAAAGGTTAATTCGAAGATCAAAGAATGCCTCTTACAAAGAATTCTGTGAGAGTATAGAAACACTGAGTTAGACTAATCGACTTCCCCAAGCCCTTAAAAGGAGCAAGGTAAACAAACTAGGAACACTCAGGAAATCAGATGGTTCCTATACCGAGTCTAAAGCAGAGACACTCAGTCTTATGCTGGAAACTCATTTTCCAGGAAACCAGATATCAATCGGACCACAGCAATCTATTTCCCTTAGATTAGGTGAATCCGATAAATCCACTCGACGTAGCTGGTACACGTCATCGTTAGTTGTTACTGACGAAGCCATCAAATATGCCGTGGCATTTTTTGAGAGTTTCAAGTCACCTGGCACTGACGGTGTTTACCCAGCTTAGTTGCAGGAAAGTATAAACCTTTTGCTACCTACTTTGAAAAATATTTTCACTGATAGTTTAGCCCTAGCGTATATACCAACTCCATGGCAAAGTGTTAGAGTCGCCTTCATACCAAAAATTGGTAAGCAAGACTACTCACTCGCCGAGAGCTTTAGACCCATCAGTCTTACCTCTTTCCTGCTTAAAACACTGGAAAGAATGATTGAGATTTACATACGTAAAACCTCACTCCAAACACACCCTCTGTCTCAGATGCAACATGCTTACCAAAGGGGAAAATCTTGCGATACCGCACTTCCCCAGCACACCTCATCCGTTTTCCAAGCGGAGGCGTATGCTATTCTAATGGCCTTAAGCCACGTAACAAACAATGAATGGACGGGGAGAAGTATCTGTGTTTGCAGCGACAGCCAAGCTGTGCTTAAGGCCCTTCTCATTTCTCAACCCTCTAACCACTTCGAAAGTGATCCAGGAATGCAAGAGCTCTCTGAATGCGATCGGAAGATTAAATTGCTTGAGTCTCATTTGGGTTCCGGGCCATCACGGCATAACTGGAAATGAGATCGCCGATGAACTTGCTAAGCAAGGATCTCAGACAGCTTTTTCAGGACCTGAACCGTCGATAGGTCTGCCAGCGTCCTCAGTGAGGGCTTCAATCAACGATTGGGTCTGTGAAGAGCACAATCGTAGATGGCATGCCTCCTTTGGATGCAGACAGACCAAACGTATGCTCCCCAACGTTGATAAATAAACTGCAACATTTTTGCAATCCCGTAGCAGAAGACTCTAGAAAGCTTATTGGCGTTGCCAACGGGCACTTCTCTTTTGCCAAGCATTTAAACGTGTTAAGCTTAGTGACAGTCTGTGAATCTTGTGGAGAAGATGAGGACACCGCAGAGCACTTCCTCTGTGAATGTCCTGCTTTTTCTCGCATGAGGTTACAGATACTCGGCGCAGACATGGTGAGAGCTGGTACCTTAGGCTCCTTATCTTGGCAGCGTTTTTTGGTTTTCTCGGAACATCTGGAAAGCTTTAACAAATAGAAGGTTGCAAACTGGTAAAATGGACCGGTATTTAGGTCTGAGTGCTTCAGCAGGTATTTTAAAAACCTCCAGCAGGCATTTTAAAAACCTCCAGCAGGTATTTTAAAAACCTCCAACAGAAAAAAAAAAAAAAAAAATGTTACCCCACAGACCCTAACTGCAAATCTTGAAGAAAATCGGTCTAGCGGTTCAGGCTGTAGAGCCATATACGGACAAACAGACAGAGAGAATTACAGGACCCACATTTTTCGTATTCTCTATCATCGTATTGTCATGTTTAATTGTCATCTCAAAATTTTGTCTGTACGATTGCAAAACTTGCCTTAAGCTAGTCCTAAACGACGAACATGCTCGCCGAGCATGCTCGTTTGCATTATCCCATAGACGACGAACGCATTTGCCGAGCATTCCTTTCATGTTGATTCCCCACAGCGTAAACGTGTGTTTTCTTCTATTAAATTGTGGCTGTCTGTTGCCTTTTTACTTTATCCGCGATATGCACACGACGACGTCCACAGCAGAAATGAGGTTTGCTTCATAGTAAAAAACCGGTTTGCTCGCGAGCATGGCCCTACATGGCAAACAACGAAGCCAACGAACATGACAAAATCGAAAATTTTCGCCAACAGCGAGCGGCTCGCCAACTGCTCGCCAACCAACCCCTAGACGATGAAAATACGGCGAGCACGAGCATGCTCGGCGAGCATGTTCGTCGTTTAGGACTAACTTTAAAGAACTTATACTCGCAAGCAAAAAATATTCAAAGCAGCATCTTTTTTGTTTGAAATTCGAATAAGAAATAATGCAGTACATTTTATAGTTTTCATGACTTTTAATTTGTTTGTATTTCCTTTGATTTATATAAAAATAAATGCAGTAAATCCATTTTTATTTGTTTGTTATTGTAATCCTATAGATTTATTGGTTTTGTTTGTTTTTTTCTATTGCAATGAGTTGCCGCGACTATGTTAAGGTTTTCAGATCATTATTTCGCAAAACATTCTTAAGTCAAATGACAAATCTTTTTTAAAAGTATTTTGTTTTCAAAAGAAAAAGAAAATAAATTAAAATAACTTCAAAAAATAAAAACCTACAAAAAATCTTATAAATACAAATAATTTTAATTTTTTTTTTTATTTAAAACTATTATCTCCATATGAAGCTAATATATTTTAAACTGGAAATTATATAAATAAATAAGTAATGCACTCTGTGCGGCAGCACTGCAAATCTCATTCTTGAACAAATAAAATAAAATAATTAAACGCACGAGTATTTATTTTTAATACGAAACATATTAGTTGACTTCTTGTTATATGATGGATTAAGTGAATAAATATTGCTTGGTTAAAACGCTGATCTGGTCTGTTGTGGCGCAAAACCAGTACATGCTTCTTTCTTGAAATCTGGCGTTGTATTAGTTTTTAAAATGCATGGTGCAGTCAGCGATTTGTTTTTGTTTATAAAATGCAGGTTAATCTGTGTCTGTTCATGCATCCTCTTATCACATAGGGAACTGTGATAATTGTTTTGCTTTTTTTCTCTATTTTAGAAGCGCTTTAATGTCATCTTTTTCTGCAGCTTCGAGGTATGGAATGCCATCAGGTGTTGCACCTGACTTTGACGCGCCCTAAAAAGAAAAACAAATTGTTATTTGGCTACTGCGAGTTGTGTATTATTAGTTTATTTCATATAAGAAATTAGTAGAGACTGAACATTAGGGTGGAGCACGGATGTATGGGGATTTTTTGAACGCGTAATTTGTTGTTCTAATAGTGATGATTATAATGTGTTGCACTAAAACAAACACATATTTATTTTTTTTTGTTATTTGAACAATATCTTCTGCCTCCGCTTTAGCCTCAAACTTTAAGATTTATTTTAGAAAACGAAAGGTGTTTTAATGTACTGTCGTTAGCTTATGAAAGGATGCAAGTTAATATTCTATTTATAAGTAAGGCATGTTAAGATAGACTTATTATAAAAAAGAAGAAAAGTCTTTCACAAATATGTTTTAAAAAAATATTTCAAGCCGACAACGGCCTTGTCAACCGAAAAGAGTCGGTTCCCATTAGAACACCGTTATTAAATCGGAATGAGCGCTGATAGTGACAAGATGGGGGACCGTCCTGTACTACTGCGTGCAGTTGTCATGTGTTATTTGTTCTATGTAGTATTAGTGTAGTTAGTCTTGTGGTGTATCAGCCAAATGGTTTATGTCGCCCGGCTGCAACCCCCTTCTTCGCAGATTTATGTGTGGAGTAGGTTTCATGTAAATGTAAATGTAAAGATATTTCAATTTGGTCGAAAATCACGTTTAGTCTCAAACTTTGGCATTTCCTTTTTCGCCTGTATTTTCGCGGTGCCGTGAAATATGGCCAAGTGAAATAAAAGCCGCGTTTTATTATTGATCTGATCCGGATCAGATCATGGGTTTATTAGCGTTACAACAACAAAGCGAAATCCTGCTTTTCAGTTGGATCTATTTTTGTGATCTAAAAATTAGTTCTTCTATTTCACACAAGAGGAGACTTTCCATTGAAACGTTGGTATCATTTCCAATATTTCCAATAACAACAGTATTGCCACATGAACATTTTTATCTGTGTGATATGAAATATATTTTAGATAGATACCGAGAAACTTCACATTTATTCATTTTTGTATAATACATGACATAATGAAAAAGTTTTACAAAACAAAACATATATTCGTGAAATTAATAAGAATTAGTGCAAAAAAATATATATTTGACAAAGTAGATGAATATCATTTTTCCCTAAAAAAAAGAACAAAAAATTAACCATTGAAAAAAAAGTTCGTAGGGCAACTCTGCAACTCTTTTGAAATGTCAGTTGAGAGAGCGAGTCTCTCACAGCTTCCAACTGGAAATATGATGATCTAAAGCTGTTTTATTATCAAGATCTGATCCGGATTGGATCATTGTGATAATAAAACGCGGCTAAAGTCACATTTTAACGTTTGGCATTATATCACTTTGTCAAAGTCTTATTTCCCTTATAAGCCTTATTTCCCTTTGTCTGCTTGGCATTTTTTCACTTCATTAAAGTGTAATAATGCCAAACGTCAAAATTTGGCTTTATTTGACCTTTAGAAAGCGAAATTAGGCCAAATCCTTCAATTTGGCTTTGTGTCATGGCACCTATTTAAGCCTTTATTGTACCCAAACGTGCCATTTTTTTGCACTGAAAAATGGAAGCTTCAGTCGTTATTTTCACAGCCTGCTCCACAGCTTGAGTATGGCATGGCAGCCTTAAAAAGATCAGTTGGTCTTCTCCATCCGATGATGCGATGCTCTCTATTTCCTCTGTTGTAATCGATGTTCACTTACTCTCGTCTGCCAGTCAATTATGTCGATGTGATCGGATGCATTGAAGTTTACCATTGCCACTTCAAAATGCCTAAGAGTTGATGTTTCAGAAACACTGCGGGTCTTCAGCATCCGTCGAGCTGCCAGCTCACGAACATTTTCAGCCATGCGTAAAGTAATTATTTCGTTGAATTACTGGATCAGATCTTCTGAGAGATACCTATAGACTGCCTTGCAATCATACTGTAGAGATGTCGCGTACTATCTTTGCACGACGATTTAGCTGACGATGGAATCTCTTTGGCTACATACAGACAAAGTAATCGAATGGCACGTGTTAGCCAACGAGCATGAGACATTCTGCCCTATCATAGATTCCATCATAATCGAAAAAAGTCTAAGTTTCCCGATGTAACTATCACATTATCCATTCGGAGTGGAACGAATTTCGAAATTCGTAAATTTGGTATCACCAAATCCGAGTGGAATGTAAATTAGTCGTCTTAATATACGAAAGAAGTTGTGTTTGCAGAAAAATGTGATGTAGTTCGTAACTTTGCTGTCCGTGTGGAAGTTTTCTACGATGGAATCTGTGATAGATCTGATTTTTTCGGAGAACTTATTTCCTAAATCTTATAGAAAATCTCCTGAGAGTACCGCTGCAGTAATGTCGTACTAGTTTGAAGTGCTTTTCACAAAGGTCTAGTGTAATTTTCTGGCCCAGAAGTTGATCCATCAAAGTAGAGAAAAAAGTATCTCAATGGCAATTCATTCATGTGGAGTAAACAAATTATCCACTGAAGTTCTTTCTGCAGCCTCTTTTCAAGTACCTAGGCGTATAACACCACCATTTTTTTAAGTATTAACGATTTATTTGTGCATTTGGACGCCATGGGTGATATAGGCGTTGAAAAGTTTCATGTGAAAAAGGAGAGTTGAGGGAAAATGCGGCGTTTTAATGCACCAATTGAAAAAGGGAACTTATATTTATCTAGCTGAAAGCAAATGAAAAAAAAACAAAGTTTCGTTTAAAATCAAGATCTTACAAAATTTCAATGACCTGGCGGAGGCAGTTACTCTCAGTCGATTCATATTATATTTTAACTAAGTAAATATGAGCCTAAAAGACACATAATTTTTGCTATTACATGTCGGTTAAGTGAAAAAAAAATTACGCTCTACCCTACTGAACATGTATACGCCTATATTCCCAAGCCCTGGAGAGAAGCTAGGGTCATCTTCATACCCAAAGCCGGCAAGAGCTCTCATGTAAATCCAAAAGATTTTAGACCTATCAGTCTATCATCCTTCTTCCTTAAAACGCTGGAAAGAATGATTGACATACGATTAAGACAAGAAATTCAACCTAGTCTGATCTCAACGGCGCAACATGCCCATACAAGAGGCAAATCAGTGGAAAGTGCACTCCACTCTCTGGTTTGCACCATTGAAAAGTCCCTGCACTACAATGAATACTCTCTCGTCACATTCCTAGACATAGAGGGTGCATTTAACAATGTTAACAATACAGCAATCACTAATGCTCTTGAAGGGCTGCTCATAGAAGAACACATCAAGAACATGATAACAACATTATTTCCGAATTGGGGAACTACAAAACAAGCAGAATGGCCAATAGAACAACACCGCAAGGAGGAGTTCTACCTCCTCTACTGTGGAACCTGGTCGTTAACAAATTGTTAATCGACCTAGAGGACGATGGTTTCAAAACCATAGCCTATGTCGATGATGTAGCAATTACCGTTTCAGGCAAGCACCTACAAACCCTAGCTGAGATGCTACAAAGAGCACTTAACAAGCTTAACGATTGGGCTGTACATTGTGGACCGAATATTAATACCCACAAAACTGAATTGGTTCTCTTTACGAGGAAATACAAAATTCCGAACTTCAGGCCCCCAACTATTGAGGGGGTAACTCTCACACTGTCAAATCAGGCTAAATATGTAGGTCTCATTTTTGACAGAAAAATTTACCTGGAAAACCAATATTGAGGAAAGAGTAAATAAAGCCAACGTGGCACTCTTCTATTGTAAAAAAGCCATTGGTGGGAAATGGGGTTTCTCCCCACAAATCACCCATTGGCTGTTTACTTCGGTGATTAGACCGATACTCATATACGGGGTGATTGTCTGGTGGACCGCACTAGAAAAGATGATCAACTACAACAAGCTGGCCAAAGTTCAAAGAACGGTTAGTCTGTGTATTGGTGGCGCACTGAGGACAACCCCATCGGACGCCCTCAATGTACGTCTAGATCTCACACACCTAGATATATTGCAGCTAGATCAGCTACTCGACTCAGAGCTATATCACAGTGGACCAATAATCAAATCGGCCACACTACCTATCTAGATAACTTTAGATTCTTAACGAATCGATCCGACTACACCACCCCCAAGTTGGTGTTTGAAAATAATTTCCAAGTAACCATACCTTCAAGAGAAGGTTGGGAAAATGGCACTCTCTTGGAAAATGAAGCAATACACTTTCGCACCGATGCGATGGTTAAAAAAACCAGCGAAGCTGTAGGAAGTGGAATCTACTCAGAAAAACTGAATTTCAGTCTTTTCTTCCGCCTACCCGATCTGGCGATTAAGGAGGTGCTGTCTTGGCTCAAAGAAAACGTCATATCCTTCACGGATATTCGAATCTTCTCGGACAGCCAAGCTGCCCTTAAATCTCTTGCTTCTGTCTCTACAAAATCTATCACGGTCCAAAATTGTAAAATGTTTCTGAGGGAGATGTCAAATCAGTTCAACATTCACCTTTCATGGGTGCCGGGGCACAGGGACATACCAGGCAAACTGTATGGCAGACGAACTAGCCAAAAAGGGTTCGACCACTTCCCTACGCTTAGAATATAGGTATACCTATCGCTACATGTAAACTCCTACTTAGACAAGACGCTTCAGGGATAACAAACACTAGATGGACTGAGAGTAACAACTGCTTTACAACCAAAAAAGTTTGGCCGTGTGTTTGCTCGAAGAGTTTGTTAGCCTTGAACCGCCTGTATCTAGGTGTTCTAACGGGACACTGTCTAATAGGAAGACACGCCAAAAGACTTGGTGTGTTTTCCAATGTTTTCTGCAGAAGATGCATTATATCAATGTTATACCAAAGCAAGGTAAGCCACCAACAGAAGTGACGTCTTACAGACCAATATCGCTTATACCAATAATGGCAAAAGTCTTTGAAAAATTGCTACTGAAAAGACTAAGCAAAGTCATAGAAGAAAGAAATCTAATCCCAAATCATCAGTTTGGATTTAGAAATAAACATTCCACGATAGACCAAGTTCATAGAATAACGGATGCAGTTGAAAAAGCATAAGAAGAAAAACAAGTATGTTCGGCTATATTTTTAGATGTTGCTCAAGCATTCGACAAGGTATGGCATGAGGGGCTAGAGTACAAACTGCAAAGGGACCTACCCAGGCAGTACTACGAAATAATAAGATCTTATATCTCAAACCGGCTCTTCAGAGTACGGTATGATCAAGAATATTCAAAGCTAAGTAAAATACAAGCCGGTGTTCCCCAAGGAAGCGTCCTAGGACCTACCCTGTATTTGCTATATACAAGGGATATTCCAGTGGATAACAACACCATTATGGCTACTTTTGCAGATGATACTGCAATTTTGGCATCCAGTAAGTGCGTCGTCAAGGCTGCTGAGAAACTGCAAAATGCCGTCGACACCGTTAGTGATTGGACCAAAAAATGGCGTATCAAGCTCAATGAAGCTAAATCTGCACATATTAACTTTACAAATAAAAAGTTAAGCTACGTACAAATATTCATCAACAATTAAGCTGTACCTTACGCCAATACGGCCAAATACCTTGGGATGAATTTGGATGCAAAGCTAAAATGGAAAGAACATATCAAAAAGAAAAGGGAAGAGGTGAACTTGAAATATAGAAAAATGTACTGGTTACTCGGTAGAAATTCTGACTTATCTGTCGAAAATAAAATAATGCTTTATAAACAAGTACTTAGACCTGTTTGGACCTATGGAATCCAATTATGGGGCTGTACAAAGAAAACAAATACTGAAATCATCCAAAAGTTCCAAAACGAAGTCCTTCGCGGAATAGTTAATGCACCATGGTATATTAGTGCAGTCAATGTAACGAAAAATAGGGCCTTACCTCCGAATTTTTTTACTGTGAACCGATTTGCATGAAATTTTGGAATTAGGCTCATCTTACCCTTAACTCCAAAAGTGAAAATGATTTGATTTGATTAAGGTTAAGATGAGCCTAATTCCAAAATTTCATGCAAATCGGTTCACAGTAAAAAAAATTCGGTCCTAAAATGCTTCATTGACTGCACTATATAAGAAATAGCGATTTACATCGTGACCTACAAATAGAAACGGTTACAGAAGTTGTAAGAAAACATGCTGTATCACACAATCATAGACTGCATAGTCATATCAACTCTGAAATGGAGTCCGTATTAAATACGAGAGGCAATGTTCGGAGATTAAGAAGAACCAAGCCACACGAGCTAATGGTCTAAAAGTCATTAGAAGCATTAAAAGTTGAAGCTTCCCTTAAAGCGATTATATTATTGAGAAAGAAAAATCTGTTGTCGATCGTTCATAGATTGGTTCTGATTACGAGGAGTTTTTAGTGAGGTAAGAGAGAGAAAAAAAAAGCATGGACGAAGAGGAGGAGGAAACCGTTACTTCATAGGAGAAGAAAACTCATCTCGGTGAATTCTTCTTCGATGATACGACTTAGCTTACATAGACGCTAAGAGTCTTTCAAAATACATTAAAAATTCCGCGTGGTTCGACTAGCGGGTGATTAATCGGCTAGTCCCGAAATGAAAGATTAATGGCTGATCAACTCGTTAATCTTACATCGGGTTTCTGAGATCAGTAGGTGATTCACTGGCTGATCTCTGTGGTATCACAATGGGCCCTTGCGGCCTAAGTGTGTCAGACAATGTACTCATTGGCTGACAGCCACTTCCTCCTAACCTAAGCTATTC
The DNA here is from genome assembly GCA_949752695.1 of Melanostoma scalare. Lineage (NCBI taxonomy): Eukaryota > Metazoa > Arthropoda > Insecta > Diptera > Syrphidae > Melanostoma > Melanostoma scalare. Next base: position 14,386,897 of record OX456987.1, on the reverse strand, counting down.
AAACAATAAACTTAAACTTAAACTTAAAAAATCGGCTTTGCTTTCTCCTTTTAGCTCTCTGTAGGAAAAATATTCAAATATCTGCACCATGGAAAACTTGTTATGTTCAGATTTAAAACTTTTTCTGTGAGATAAAAAAAAATGAGTTCAAAGTGACTCTCTAATCAAGGTTAAATATTCAACATGGCGTTAAGTTTCTCAATCAAACACAAGATCTATACCAACTGCAGCCCTAAATCAGATATCAGATTTCTTTCTCTTGACTGGGCCATTTCATGAGCTTTTCCCTGCATTTTTGACTTCATGCGATTTAACCCACCTTTGAGTACCAAAAAGCAAAACCAAAAGCTTAACATATTTGATTACTTTTTGCAAATCCATTTAATCTAAACTGTTAGTTATAGTTTAATTTTTTGTTCCCATACACCAAACCCTTTGCGTGTTGGTAATCATTTCCCCCTATTAACCCAGAGGTTCGTGGTTCGAATTCCATCCGAGGCAAAAATGTTTTTTCACGGGTATCACCTTTCGCGAGGAGTTGACAAGTCCTCCTTTAGTAAATTTATTGCCATGAAAAGCGCTTTCTCGATTAGCCGTTCGGAACCGGCAGAAAACTGCAGATCCCTTCCATGCTCTCACAAGGCATGGTTGTGAAAAATGAGCTGGGTGCCACCCTGTTTATTTATTTTATACATCAAACAAACACTTGTTTTCTCACTGAGCAAGAAAAATCTTCAACAAAGTATCACCTTTCGCGAGAAATTCGCAACTTCTTCGATAGTAACATCATGTCATTAAAAGTGCTTTCTCGATTAGCCGGCTGGAATCGGCAAAAAATTTATCAACTATGACAAACCTTTCATTTTTTACTAAATTCACAAAAAAAGGAAAAAGAGCAAATGAATTAAAAGAATGGTGCAACAAAGCTGTGGGAACTTCGAGGCCTAACGTATTTTAGAGATCTACAATTTTATGCTGTTTCCAAATGGCTAGACGTTTTCCAAGGCAGAGTTATTATCACTCTCAGAAGAATTGCAAGTTTTCATCGAAAGGCAATGAACCTCGTAACTCGCACTGATGTCCTCGAAATGAAATGACTGGACAATTGTTTACGCTAAGCACCCTAATTGACACGTTCCAATTTTAGATTCGTACTCCGAATTTAGTGTTCAGCGTGTTCAGTTAAGTGCTTTGCTCCCACATAAAATAGAAAATTGACTAACGAGCGGTCAAAACTCATTATTCATTGGTTTTTGTTTTATTTATTCTAATCGAAGTGTTTTTTTAACTCGGAAAAACGAGAGACTTAAAGCAAAATTATACACCATATTTTGCAATAAAAAATTAAGCAACTATTTATGCACTTCTTCCAATTTGATAAGAGAACATTGATAAAATGAAATGAGTCAATTCGCTTACCTTTTCTAATAAAATCTGAACACATTTGGTGTGTCCCTCCCATATAGCTGCTAACAGTGGTGTGATTCCATGTTTATCTGCCACCTGCAACCCAAACAAACAAAAATTAATTAACCTAGTGACTTTAAGTAACAAAGTCACACCACTTACATCAACTTGAGCTCCTTTTTCAATTAAATACGACAGAACCTCCACTTGGCCAAAGTCGGCTGCATAATGTAATGGATATCGGCCATTGATTTCACTGTTTACATCGATTTGCTACAAAATAAATTGTACATCTTGCATTAGAAATAAAAAACAAGAGCAAACATAAACAATTTCACTAGAATTTTGTGAATATGTTATGAGTCTACCTTGATTTCGATGTCCTCTTGTACCCGGTCTAGTTCGCCATTTTTAATGCTCCACACAAGATTAGCCATGTTTTTTTTATTTTATTTGGTTTAAATAAATCACAGAATGAACTTCAGTCGAGATTTTAAAAACAAAACAACACACAAAAGAATACTTTTACGTTGAAATGCAGTAGATAATTTCAAAAAGTTCGCCTTTATTTACTGCAGTGAATTTTTCTTCCGCATTTGCAATAATTTCGGTGTGCTATTGCTACGGCTATTGCTAGATGTGCTATATTACACGATAGAATCGGATTCGTACGTAATTTTTTTCGAATTCCAGTTTTGTTTGCGTCAAACTAATTTGGCTCTGTTCATTCATTCCATCGAGGGCATACTACTTTAAGGGACTCGTTTTATCATTTCGTGGACTCAAACTGGGGGTCAATTCCCAATCTGTGAAGCTGTGAAGTGAAACAAAATAAAACTGGAAACTGACGTTTAGAACGTTTTAGTACTTTTTAGAACACAGTTTGAAAATTAATTTTCATTTTGAGATCGGGAATCGCTTAGAATGGGTTCGTGAAGTGATAAAATGAAAAAACTGTGTGAAAACTGAAATGATTTTTTGTTCCACTTCACAGCTTCACAATTCGGGAATTAACTCCCTGGGCCTATATTCCGTGATGTTAGACGTTAAGTTCCTGGTGGCAAAAAAACGTTCAAGACTTGGAAAAATAATGAAGATTTGCATTAATATAATATAATAGCAATGCACTAGGCGTGTTTTTTTTTATGATAGTAGATAGTACAGCATTCGAGTTAAAAAAAAACGATCTGTCCACAGTATTTTCAGTTCTATTTTCAGCAACAAGATGGAGCTCAACGTCAAAGCTTGCTGTTACTTTTCAAAGCTCTCTGTGAAATTCAAGATGAAACAAAATCAAATTCATACCAGGTTTGTTTCCTTATTTGTTCTATCAAATGAATAACGATACAAAGCCAGGTATGAATTTGTATTTTTTTTCTTATTTTCCATACATCAGATTCTCTCTTACAGCTCTTTTTTACTATTTTTGGAGGCATCGTTCAGCAGTGAAGAAAGCTCTATGTCAAAGTCAGCTGTTTTGTTGAAAAAAACTTTTGGGTATGTTCGGGGAGTATGTAAAAAGATATTAAAAACTAATCTTTGATGAGATTTTCCATTGGCAAACAGAATCAATTTATTTTTTATCCAAATCTTTGGGAAAGCAGTTCTACGCTATTGACCAGTCTTTCGATAGGTTAAGAAGGAAAATAAGTTGTTTTTATTTACAAAACCGTGAAATTGAACTATAATACTACCGCACAAATAAACACAACCCAAATTAAATTAAGTTGAAACACGTACTGCTAGTCCCAAACTTGAATTTCTATTGAAGAATGTATAATTTTCATTCATATATCTTTCCCTTTTGATCATTTTTTGCTGCTTTGTTTGTTTGTTTGATTTGTTTTTTTCTTGCATTTAGCTATATTTTTTAGTCAAATAATTCCCCAAGGAAAGCTATTAGCTTCAGCAAAAATATATATACTAGCATAAAAAAAAACACGCCTACTGAAAGTGAATTTAAACGAAATGAAACTATTAACGATACAATAGACGATTGGTCGACAAAGGTCTAAAAAGTTACAGAATCCACAGAATCTAATTTCCTAGCCACATTCAGAGGTCTTGAATTTGAAAGTTCATTCCGTAGTATAGATATCAAGAAGAGGAAGACCCAGCATAGCGCCGAGGGCAACACTTGGACTGCTAGGGAAGGTACAGTCAATACATATCGCACATTGAATACAAAAATGGCACTAGACAAAAAACCTTGTTTCTGAATACGGCCGTTTAAAGTTTTGGACTTACTTCAATGGCCGATAGCTCGTTGATAAAAAATTTAAATGAAATGTTACTTGGCCAAAATGTAATTTCATTATATTTTCATAAATTGGCGTTTTATGATGACCACAAAAAAGTGTGTATAAGAAATTAAGGAGTTTTTGAAAAGTTCGGTATAGTTCCTATTATGGATTTACTTATTTTTTCGATTAAGGAAAAAGGTATTGAAAGAGTGACTTTAAACCAAAAGTGCCTGGTTTAAAGCCCTTGACAATCCTATGAGTTGTCAAAAAAACCTGTGCCCCAGTTCTGTAACTATCGCCTCGATAAAAGCAGGCGATAAACGATGGAAAATGGAACGAAATCCTACTAAATTCATAGTCCCTGTCCACACGTGTTATTCCAATAACGTTATATCGGTCGTTTCTGGGCAAAAGGGGTGAGGAAGAAAGAAGCTGGATGCGCAAAATGAAATTTGATTTATCTGCCTAAGCAGTACACTTGGCGTGTCCAGACGGGTTATGCTCATAACGTTATGCTTTTTTCAATACAATTTCCAACACAAAATGGAGAATTTGTGTGAGGAATTATAACAACGTCTGGACACTAGGTGTTAACAGCATAACGTTAACAGCATAACCCGTCTGGACAGGCACATACAGCCTTATTCATAATCGCATTTTAAAGATAATCAGATGATAAAACAGAAATTCTTATTCATAATAGATAATCAGCCTGATAATATGGCAGGAGGGGAAAAAGCATTATGAAAAGGAAGCTGATTAAAAAGATAGTCAGTGTGTATCTAGTCAGCCGATCATCAGTGTATTATCTTTTTATTGTAACGTGAACCCAACATTTAATACCAATTTCCTAATCGAAAACGTTCAACCGAAAAACACATCTGGGAGCACTAGTGTAAGTGTAGAAATTCTAGGAGAGAAAATGTTTGACAGCCAAAACAGTGAAGAGTTGCAGACCATGTGGAAGTTACTGGAGAGTTCTAGATGAAATGTCATTCGATATAAATAGCCCGCCCGAGGCAACCAGAGGGCAGTTCTGATTATAGAGTGATAAAGTTAAGAGTGAATTGTTGTGAACAAGTGATAGTCCAAAAGTCGAGTTGAGTTCGAATAAAGTATTGATACTGAATAAAAGTGGTAGAAATAAATAGAAAAGTGAAGTTTTATTTTTGCGAACTAAGCGCACGTTACATTGGTGTCAGAAGTGTAAATAAAACTTATTTGATAAAAAAAAAAAAGAAAAAAAAAAACTAGTTAAGTGCAAAAAAAAAAAAAAAAAGTTAAATACAGTGAAAATGGGTAAGTTGTTGGAAGAGCTCAACTGCACTGAGCTTAAAAGTGAGTTAGGTAAGCGAAATCTTTCTAGAGCGGGATCGAAGAATGAGCTCGTCCTGCGCTTGCGCAACTATTTGGAACAGCAAGGGGAAGACGTAAGCACTTTTGTTTTTGAAACAGAAGTGGAAAAAGAGGAAGAAAGTGAAAGTGTAGATTTTTCTAGTATGATGAAGCTTTTATTAGAACAACAAAAGAAGCTGATTGAAGAGCAACAGCAGAATATTCTCGGACGTCTGGAAGAGCAACGAAACGATCAAAAGAAGGAACAGCTGAATGTTCTCGAACAACTTGAAATACAACGAAACGAACAAAAGAAAGAACAGCAGAATGTTCTCGAAGAACTTGAAGCACAACGAAACGAGCAAAAGAAGGAACAGCAGAATGTTCTCGAACAACTTGAAGCACAACGAAGCGAACAAAAGAAGGAACAACAGAATATTCTCGAAAGACTTGAGGCGCAACAGAATGTTTTGGAAGGTCAGAAAAACATTCTAGAAAGCAAATTGGGTAACATTGAGAAAAATGTTTGTGGCCTAGAAAAACGCATTGAATGTGTTGAGAAACGATTTTCCAAGCTTGAGAGTCAATGCGAAAGTCAGCTTGCCACTTTGGAGAAACGAATCGAAAACATGGCTAAGGAACTAGACCAGATGCGGAAAATGGAGCTACGGAAAACTTGTGGAGATTGTCTAAAGCAAAGAGAAGTACAACCACCAACATTCGATGGACAGTCGTCTTGGTCAGTTTACAGGAGACAATTCGAGGCAGCTGCGACAGCAAATGGCTGGGTTGACGAAGACAAATACACAGCACTGACTCTTGCTCTTAGAGGACCAGCAGCTGAATTACTTCAAACTGTTCCAGCTGGTAAGAGCAGCGATTTCAGTTCTCTCGTGGCAGCTATAGATAAACGCTTTGGTGATAGCCACTTGAAAGAAGTCTTCCGAGTCCAACTCAATAACAGAGTCCAGAAAAGGGGTGAAAGTCTACAGCAGCTCCAAGCAGACGTCGAAAGACTGGTTCACCTGGCATACCCGGATGCTGGAGAAGAAATCATCAACCATCTGGCTGTTGAGTCCTTCGTTCGTGCCATTTCTGACAAACATCTTCAGAGATCTGTGCGAACTGCTAGAACACGAACTCTTTCTGAAACTCTAGAGTTTGCATTTATGATGGAAGCATCTGAGCAAGCTTCTCAAATGGTACATTGTCAAAGAGAAGCCATATTCGAGGCTGGATCATGCCCAGGAGTTAAGCTACAAAGGAACCAGCGGAACGGACTTGCCAGATGTTGGAATTGTAATAAGACGGGGCACTTACAGCGACAATGCCGGTTTCCACCAATTAAAACTGAAACTTCTTGTCGACGTTGTGAAGTCCAAGAAAATCAATCCGTGAGCTGTAGAGTAAGACCGCAGACTTATCAATACCGAATTGGACATCAGGTAGAAAACCCCCAATGGAATTGCTGGGGGAAAGTAGAGACCAAGACTCAGCGGATGAGAATGGAACCCATATTCGGATGGAACAAGGAAGAATTGAGGTCTGCTCAAACGAAGGATCCAGACATCGGACCGATTCTCAAATGGAAAGAGAACAACATGAAACCTGACTGGGACGACATTTCTGACCAAAGCCCTGCTGTCAAAGCCTATTGGGCACAGTGGGATTCGCTTCGCGTGCAAGAAGGAGTACTCCAGCGCAAATGGGAATCTCCTGACGGTAAATCTTTTGTAATGCAGCTTATTGTTCCTCAATCGAAAATCAAGGAGGTTTTACAAAAGATGCATAGAAGCCCCACAGGAAGCCACCTGGGAGTCAACAAGACGCTGGAGAACGTGCGAAAACGCTTTTACTGGCTGCATGTTAGAGGTGACGTGGAGAAGTGGTTCCGAAATTGTTATGTCTGTGATTCAAACATAGAGGTGGGTAGGCTTACAGATAGACCTAATAGAACAGGGACATGGGCCACAGTGTATGGCGACCGGATGAAGACCCGGTATGACACAAAAGCGACAAAGGCAGTTTGTCACCGAAACTTCAGCAAAACTGGGAAGGTCCTTATACTGTTGTCACGAGGATTAACGACGTGGTTTACCGCATCCAAAGAGGACTAAGAGGCAAGTTAAAAGTAGTTTATTGTGACCGGCTGCATCGATATAGTGGCGAGGCTGCAGATGGAATTATTCGGGACGAACAATCTTAAGGAGGGGGCAGTGTAACGTGAACCCAACATTTAATACCAATTTCCTAATCGAAAACGTTCAACCGAAAAACACATCTGGGAGCACTAGTGTAAGTGTAGAAATTCTAGGAGAGAAAATGTTTGACAGCCAAAACAGTGGAGAGTTGCAGACCATGTGGAAGTTACTGGAGAGTTCTAGATGAAATGTCATTCGATATAAATAGCCCGCCCGAGGCAACCAGAGGGCAGTTCTGATTATAGAGTGATAAAGTTAAGAGTGAATTGTTGTGAACAAGTGATAGTCCAAAAGTCGAGTTGAGTTCGAATAAAGTATTGATACTGAATAAAAGTGGTAGAAATAAATAGAAAAGTGAAGTTTTATTTTTGCGAACTAAGCGCACGTTACATTATTATGAATAAGGCTGATAGAATTTCGTTCCATTTTCCACCGTTTATTGCCAAGGCGATAGTTACAGAACAGGGGTACTGTGCCCCTGTTCTGTAACTATCACCTCGGCGATAAACGGTGGAAAATGGAACGAAATTCTATGAATTTAGTAGTATTTCGTTCCGTTTTCCACCGTTTATCGCCTGCTTTTATCGAGGCGATATAGTTACAGAACAGGGGCACTGGGTCTTCCAGTCCTCAAAATATGCTTGCAAACAAAATCACATCACATACCTGTCATTTGATGAATCGTCACAGGAAAAACCTAGGGCGAGTTGAGGAAAAACTCAGGTCAACCCTAGGGCTCAAAAAACACTCAGTTTGACATTCAGGGCGACTTAGGTATCTCAAAAACCGCATTGTGGCGAGCCCAGAGCGACCCTTGGGGTTCAACGAACAAACCTACAAACTGCTTTGAAGCAACTAACGACAAATCATCTATTTTTATATTTACATCGAATAAAAAGCGATGGTTCATGGTCGACAAAGACGAATTTCATTTCCCGAAAATGCGGAAATTACTGCGTGAACACAATGAACTGCAAACGCAGCCGCAGCCGGAGCCGCAAAAGTTAAAATCAAGTTTAATTGTGTGGCTCCGTCTTGCGTTGTTGTTGTACTCACTTATATTTAATGTTTTGACGTTTCTTGCGGCTGCGGCTCTGCAGCCATTGTGTTCACGCAGTTAGCTGCGTTCTCATCTGAGTAGTCTCCGTAAAGCTAATGTCGCTTTCCATTGGTTTCACTAGGGGAATCACTCATTTTAAAAACCATTGGAACACCCAAAATTGTTTCTATTCAGTTTAACGTAATTTTCTTTGTGTGAGTGAAACACCTATGGCTCTTAAAAAATATTCCTTAAAGAAACTTTTCTTTTTGAGCAACATGTGTTAGTGCTTCTTGAGTCGATTCTCACTTCAAATCGAGAAGCGGCTGTCACTTGTCAGAATCATGAGAAGCGATCTTTTTGCACCAATGGAACGGTTTGAGAATGCTTCTGGACGCTCCTGGACGGTTCTTTTCGTCCAATGGAAAGTGACATAAGCTTACACGATTGGTAGGTCTACAAATTAGCAGCCAAATAGTTTCTCTGCAAATTAATTTGGTGTGTACACGGTTGTCAGCCATTCGAGAAAAATTTTTCACTGACAGATCTGGCAATATTTACAGATCGGCCAATCATGTACACAGCTTAACAGTCTTATGCATTTAAGGTGGATTTACACGCATATCTGCTAGTACAGGAGCGCAAAAGAAGTAGACACAAGATATAAAATTCATAATTGTTTGAAAGAGATGCAAAACAGCAAGCGCAGAAGTCTGTATTTTCTTATGGCACTTTCCATTGGACGAAAAGAACCGTCCAGGAGCGTCCAGAAGCATTCTCAAACCGTTCCATTGGTGCAAAAAGATCGCTTCTCATGATTCTGAGGAGTGACAGCCGCTTCTCGATTTGAAATGAGAATCGACTCAAGAAGCACTAACACATGTTACTCAAATGTCAAAAAAAAAATTTTCTTCAAGGAATATTTTTTAAGAGCCATAGGTGTTTCACTCACACAAAGGCAATTACGTTAAACTGAACAGAAATTATTTTGGGTGTTCCATTGGTTTTTAAAATGAGTGCTTCCCCGAGTGAAACCAATGGAAAGTGCCATTAGTATAAGTAAAACTTCTTCCTAAAAATGAAAAATTATAGGTGCAGATGAGCATGTTCATCATCCAAATCTAAGCGCTTTCATATGTCACTTACCATTGGACGAAAAAAATCTTCCATGAGCGTCCAGGAGCATTTTTTTCAAACCGTTCCATTGGTACAAAAAGATCGCTTCTCATGATTCTGACAAGTGACAGCCGCTTCTCGATTTGAAGTGAGAATCGACTCAAGAAGCACTAACACATGTTACTCAAAAAGAAAAGTTTCTTTAAGGAATATTTTTTAAGAGCCATAGGTGTGTCACTCAAACAAAGGCAATTACGTTAAACTGAATAGAAAAAATATTGGATGTTCCATATTGGTAGAGGTTTACTCAAACCAAAACGTTGTGCCAGCGGGCAAAAAGCTATTTTCATCAATAATAGTCTCGACAATACAAATGAATAATACTGCGTCTCTCTGTCGCGTCGGAGTGGGTATTCTCATATTTCAATAGCCGTGTTTTATTGGGAATTTCTATACTCACTTCACTTGCGAGTCTCAATAAAACGCTTTTTTGGCTATATTCACTATACGCTATACCAAGTTCACTTTCCCATAAACGCCATTTACCAGCCATCCCTGTTGTTCACTTCGGAAAGTGAGATATTTTTGTCCACTTACGCTATTCACTTTAGAGTTGTTGTTTTTCCATGAGCGATGTTTTGCTGAAGTGAATATAAATTTCAAATAAAACACGGCTACTGTATTACTTCATTATGGCAACTACAATTGCCACATTCTTGGCCATGACATTTAATTCGTATTCATATTATTCTTTTAAAATTTCATTCTAAATACAACTTTTTGTTCATAGCAAAATAACTTGGCAAACTGTTATTGTGTGAACGTAAAGTCAGTCAACTAAATTTGTATTACTTTAAGTCCTGACTCACTATTCTGTTCTGTGCCCCTGTTCTGACTATCGCCTTGGCGATAAACGGTGGAAAATGGAACGAAATTCTATAAATTTAGTAGGATTTCGTTCCATTTTCCACCGTTTATCGCCTGCTTTTGTCGAGGCGATAGTTACAGAACAGGGGCACTGTTAGTCCCCTATTATACGATGTCTCACGAGACATGTCTCATTTTTGACGTTCCTTTTAAATTTCCATCCGGTGAGACAATCACTATTACATGTTCAATTTTGAAGGCTCACGTCTCAAATTTGACAATTCTTCATTTCTCTTTCAATCCTTTTCTTGTTGTCACTTTATAAATTTCAAAGTTTTATTTTTCTCTAAATAAATTAAGTTGCTTGATAAAATTACAAAAATAACAAATTGGTTTTACAACTTTTGATTTGAAAAATAAAAAACAAGACCACAACGAAAATGAAAAAACATTCAGTTGACGCTCATTTGACCAACACAAAAAATACATTAAAGCAACATAGCAAAAACGAATATGGGAAAAGAGAAACGTCAATATGAGACTGCTAAAAATCGGCACGGTACTCATCGGGAATTTTTTTGTGCATCTCATTTCCTCACATCTCCTTTCTTTTTCGCACTCATGTGAGACTGGGTTCGTGAGACATCATGTAATAGGGGACTTACCATCGCCTCGATTGAAACCGGCAATAATCGATTGGAACTGGAACGAAATTCTACCAATTTAGTTGTAATTCGTTCCACATTCCACATTTTATAAAAAGAGCCGTAGCCCGTGGCAGACAAAAGAGTCCGCTGTGAACAAACATTATATTTCGTTCAGTTTTGCAACTCATCGACGCCTAGCCACGTATAAAAAATAAAAACTATTTCTGGCATCTATCGAAGCGAAGTAACAAGCGCACAGTTGTTTCATCACCGTTTCATTCAAGTAGAAATCTTTGAACTATTCATACATGAAGTTAAGAAAAGAAAGAAAAGAAAAATTTAATTGATTTGCCTTTTTAAAATATACACACACTTATATATATATATTTCATCTGACGAAGCCAATGTACATATGAATTTCTTTGAAAAAAATCCATGAATTCCATATGTATAAGACTAGCTCGCTCGATTAGGAAAGTTAAAGTAATTTGAAAAATTGATAATTAAATTAATCTTCTGGGAACAATGTTCAACTGCAAGAGAAAATTTGAATACTTGGTTTTATAAATTCATTTAAAAATCAAAGCAAATGGAAAACAAAAAAAATTGTACGCAAATGAACGAAGCTGATGGTGTGAAAAAGGGGCGTCGTTGCTTGTTTGGGAGCAAATACATTTATTTTGGCCTTAGACGTCTTGTCTAGTATAATCAATTATTTAATGAAGACGTGTTTTTTTTGATTATTTCTACATTAGAGAAAAGATAAAGCAACAACAGCAATCCCTGGGCTTGGTCCCCGCTTTGGACCTTTTTTAAAATTGTAATTGACATACAAATCAATTGGTTGCGGAAGGGGAAATACTGTGCAACTGTGTTGGTTGTCATTTCAAGTACTGTACAGAATATGTACAAATGAATGCTGATGTATGCGATATTTTGCTGTATTTCTAAAGCGCAAGATAAGGGAAACAGATGTGGTTTTCTAGTGTGCGCGCAATAATTTATATTATTGGGTTGAAAGATAATTTTACCATTTTACGGCCGCTCCCATTGTAGGAGCAGAACGCTCCTTTTTCCCTACCTAGGCGATGACACATAAATTTCTTTTCAATTAAAACTTAAAAAGCATAGTAATTATAACCTTTAACATTTTTCTTTAAAAAAAAAAAAAACAAAACGAAAACAGAAATGCGAAAGATAAAGTACCTATATATAATAAATGAGTTGCATGTTTCGGGAAATGTTATGTAAAATATGCCGTGAATATGATTCATCGTTGATGAAAAACAAGCCCACAATTGTATGACAGATAATTTATGTTTTTGAAGTTAGAAAGTGTGATTATATAGGAGATGAAAAGGTTTGCCAAATTTAAAATTTTATTACTTTTAGAACATAAATTTTTTTTGTATCCCAACATTCAACATTACATTTTCTTCCTTGATGTCTCTTTTTTTCAGCACTGTTCTCAATTTTTTTCCTGAAATCTGAAACCTTGGTCTTGTTTATTTTTTTTCTTTTTCAGCTGAATTTGATGTACCTAAATTTCGTAGTATAAAAAAAAACACGTGCAGTGATTTTCTGGAAAATGGAAATTGAATTGTTTTCCCTTTTGCTTGGTTAGTTTTTTTTTTCATCAAAGTTTCAATGGTGTCAGAAAAAGTGATTTTATAATTAGCACATTATTTAGTGGTCAATGGTAATTTTATTTTATATTTTCAGTGTGAAAGTGGTTATGTGTGAATTTTGTTGTTTTTTTGTGATGTATATATGCATAATATGTATGTTCATACGTTTGGGTATATTCAAGCCCATGCCCAAGTCTATTCACGTTCGTGAATCGCGAAGCCCAGGCATCGCATACAAAAAAAAAAGAGAAAATAAAGCCAAATGAAATAGACAGCCATATACTCAGGCTCACAGGCACACACCTAAAGAATGTACTTGGCTTGTTATTCTTATACATACTTAAGTATATGAGTCAACAATTTTGGTGTGTAGTTGAACAAAACATGACTAGAGTCGATTTACCATTAACAGACTTGTCATTACACGCGCCTGCTTAAAGGGCCCGTTTTTCTAATAATTTTGAAATATTTTTACAATTATTGTAATAAGTTCGTGAGCTTTTCTATTTTTGTTTTTTGGTTTCTTTGTACCATCTTTTCATTCAAAACATTTTTACGAATGTATTTGTTGTTCTTTCCATTTTAGTTGCATGCAAATGTTTTATTACATGTATTTACTTGTGATTATAGGTCCTGCAATTCTGTCTGTCTGTCCGTATATGGATCTACAGCCTGAACAGATGGACCGATTTTCTTCAAAAATTGCGGTTAAGGTCTGTGGGGCAGCCTACAGATGGGTTTTTGTGAGTCTCTAGGATTTGAAATAACGGTACCTGCCATACAACCGATAAGACAATAATTATTTTTCTCGAAAACGGCTCCAACGATTTCGATAAAATTCTGTGTGCAGTATTCATTTTAAATTGTCTTTCTTATGATGAAAAACAAATTTTTGGAAAAAGTCTAAGAATGGTACGGTTTTTTTTTTTAAACCGACTTTCTCGTTAATGGCTTACACGATTTTGACGAAAAATTGTATTTTAGAAGTCGTAGGTTTTTTCTGAAATTTAATTTTTATTACCATCAGTATCAGTATCAAGAAAAAAGGAAAACTAAATTAACAACTGATTAAATGAAAAATCAACATAAAATCGTGTTCAGAATCATACTTGTTCTGCTTCATGTGCCTGGCCGAATTTGATGTTTCTTTAAAATTTTAGTTCTGGCTTGTATTTCAGCATGTACTTATCTAGTTTCTCAAAGACATCAAAACAGCTCGGTCCAAAAGCCGCTTATTCTGAGACAAATTTAAAAGATTAACTGCCCACTTACTCACGTGGGCATCAAGCTTCTGTTCGTCGAACCTTAGATAAAATGCGCATATTATTGAAAAAAATTCAACTGGATTGCTATCCCAAGGCCAGCCTTTGAACTGCCATGCTCCATGCAGGTCCTATTACAAATACAGCGACCACTCTGTTCCAGTCATGTGGTAAAAGTTTTTGATGATTATCAATAACACATCGCATCTTTTTCTTTTCTTCTGTGTACATCGTTATTAAACTCGTGTTCGTTGATGGTATTATAATGATAGGTGTTCTTGAAACTCTTTTGGGTGCATTGAAAGGTCTATGTTTGTTGTCTACTTTAGGGAAATTGGGCGGTTGTGTTTTCCTTTGTGTGCCTGATCCTTCTGTTACAGATTTTAAGGACATACCATGATAAGTTCCCATGGTATCAATTTTGAAGCCTTCAGTTTCTTCTTTCTGACGATTGAATCTTTCCTGATCATATCTGTTGTATTGTGCTAATTGTTGCTGTGGACGAACTGGTTGTGATAATTTTATGTTCTGAGCTGGTCTATTGTTTCCATCCTCACGGGCTTTGATGGCTTGCAACAGGGCTATAATATTTTTTGCAAATATCTTTCCTGTACTTTGAAGGATTGTAGTTCTAGTTCTCCATTGCCGTTCCCTACTCAATATGTCCTTAGTCGAATCAACATCAAAATCTATAATGGCTCTTAAATCAGTTCAAATTACGTCTTCGTTATCATGCTTCTTAATAGTTGTTCTCTTGTTTGCAAGACGTTTTTCCTTAATTGCTGCAATCTTGTCAACAGACATTGTTTCAGACAGAGATTTGATATTGTCCTACGTTTACTGTCGCTTCTTTTCTATTTACCGCCTATCGCGCTGCCAATTGCTCTCGTACTTTTTGTACTTGCAAGTCTTCGAATCGCGATTTTTTGGCAAACATTTCTGAACCATGATTGCCATCGGAATCCAAAGGTCTTTTCCTTTGGGTTGGTATTTCTAGCGGAGCACTTTTATCGATACTAGCACAAGTCATAGTTTCGCCATTGAGATATGCCAAAAGCTCCTTTCTATCAGGGCGGTTAACAGCTGGTATGTCCTCCGCTGCACATTGGCGGACATACACAGAATGCTGCAACAATTTCTGAGCAAATAAAGCAAACATTCCAATGCATAAAACTCTTTGAGGGGACTATTTTTTCCCGAACCGTATTTCAAATAGTTAGTTTTGACAGTTTTGTGCCATGAAAATTCGCCGAAAACAATTTCAGAGTTCTTCTCAACGATTTCTTTTTTGTTGATCCATGCATTAACGCCTTAGCATAACCGTTTTTGCTGTCAAATCTTGAATAGGTATTGCTGTAGGCCAACGAGTGAATCTATCAATGCATGTTAGACAATACTTAAAACCTGCAGAAAGTGGAAGAGGTCCAATCAAATCAATATTAATGTGTCGAAAACGGCGGTTTGGCACTCGAAATTCTTTAAGCGCTAAACGATTGTTTTGATTAGCCTTTGACTTCTGACATTTAATACAAGTAGCTACCATATTCCTAATATCATTTCTCATGTTTAACCATACGCACCGTTCTGATATAAGTTTGACAGTTGAATTTTTACCTGGATGGGCCAAAATATGTATAGAATTGAAGAATTGCTTCCGAAAGATTTTTGTTGCATAAGGTCGAATACGTGCTGAACATCGCACATCAACAAAGCTTTAGTATTTGGTATATCGATTAGTTTAAGTTGAAGCGATGCCGACGTGTCTTTTTCGAGAGTTTTTAACTCTCCATCGTTGTAAATTCACTTATGAAACTTGATTGCCTGGTTCGTAGAGGAGTTGATTTTTCTGGTCTCTGTTGGAATGCAAATGTCAATGGCTTATGATCCGTTAAAATAGTGCAATTTCGTCCATCAATTAGGTATTGAAAATATTTGACCGACTGATAAATTTTTGTTGTTGTTTACATGTTGAGCATTTAGCAGAGACACACACCCAAAAGCTATCTAATGGTATTCGAGAATTTTCGATCCACCTTTCTATTCAAGTGATCAGGTGATAGAAAACTTATTTTCGTTTCTTTTCATGTTGTTTTTTTTTATTTTTTTTATCTTGGTGTGCATTTATTTCAGAGTTAAAGCCACTTTAGTTACACGAGAATGCGAAAAAAACAGATTCCAATCGTTTAGCAACGATATCTTGAATGTTTTTCTGTTTTCAAAAGTTAAATTTTTATAACTAACAGCTGTTGTGGGCAGCAATTTGGAAAAAGATATCTGAATCATTCAAAAAAATATCTCAGATACGGGTTCTTGAACGTGCCTATTAACAAGCCCAATCTTTTTTTCTGCCTTTGATTCGTCTGACGTTAATGTTTTCAGTTGACAATTCATCAACTGTCAGTTTTTACGAATTCAGTTTCTCAGTCAAGAAAAGCCGACTGAAGTCAAATATGCGAGAAAAGCTCAGTACCGATAGGTTGGGCCAAGACAAGAAAAAAATTATGTGGGAGTGACAATAGTTTTTTGTTGAACCATCACGTACTTGTTGCATTAACATTAACTTTGATTTATTTTGCGGTAATTTGTCGTAAAAGTCAAAGTTAAGAATAAAAAACTTGCCAAAGAAATATATTTTTGAGAAAATTGCTGGCTAAGTTTTTCTTCAGGACTTATTCAAATTAAAGTTGTTCGCATATTACATAGCACAAGTATTAAAAAACTGGGTAAATTTATTTTGAAACAACTGCAGAAATTATTCGGCCCTATCGAGGTAACCGTCGGAGCGGAGTTTTTTTTAGTTGGATTTTCTGGATCTCCACCGGGGAATAAAATATTATTAAACAAAATTGAATGTAAATAAATCATATCCAATGCCTAAAAAGCAATAGTCGCATAGATGTGTGGCTTTCTATATTCCGTCTGCACGTAGCTACTAAGTCCAATTTATCTATATATATAAAATAGGATGTATGTATGTACATATGTATGTCCGGGGTAAACTTCTAAACCACCCAACTGATTTTTATGAAATTTTCAGGGTAGACATAGTTTAGTCCAGAGATGGTTCCTGTCAAGCTTTGATCCCCATATTGCCACAGGAACGGGGTTGGGAACGGAATATTTGAAACTACTGGACAGATTTCAAAAATTCTTTCAGCACTAGGGGTGCTACATTATCTCTCTTCATCAGTAACTTAAACTATATTACGTCCCTATAATCCCACAGGAACAGAAACGGGAACGAGAACGGGAACCATAAAGTTACTTTCAAAAATTCTTTCAACTCTAGGACGTTACTATTATCCCTCAGTGAGGTAGATTTACATTTCATTTACATATTTCCATGGGAACGGAAGATTCCCACAGGAACGGGGTTGGGATTCGAAAATTCTTTCAGCAATTGGGTGCCACATAATCCCTCAGTAACTTGGCGTGTATTTCATCCCTATTATCCCACGGGAACAAAAACGGGAACTAGAACGGGAACCTTAAAGTTACTTTACCGATTTCAAAAATTCTTTCAACTCTAGGATGTAACATTGTCCCTCAGTGACATAGACTTATATTTCATTCACATATTTCCACCGGATCGGAAGATTCCTTCTGGAAAGAGGTTGGAAATGGAAACTAAGAAACTTCTGGATAGATTTCAAAAATTCTTTCAACATTAGGGGTGCTACATTATCCCCCTTTACCCTTTGTCCGTAACTTAGACTATATTTTTCATCCCTATAACCCGACAGGATCAGAAACAGGAACGAGAACGGGAACATTAAAGTTACTTGACCGATCTCAAAAATTCTTTCAACTCTAGGATGTAACATTATCCCTCAGTGACATAGATTTATATTTCATTCGCATATTTCCACGAGAACGGAAGATTCCAACAGGAATGGGTTGGAAACGGAGACTTAGGGACTACTGGACAGATTTCAAAAATTCTTTCAGCATTAGGACGTCACATAGTCCCACAGTAAGACAGATTATAATTCATCCCCAAATTCCCACGGACGAGGAAAAACGAGAACGGGAACCTTAAATCTACAGACCCGAGCAAAGCCGTGGGGCTCAGCTAGTTATTAATAAACTAGAGTCGTTACGATTGATGTTGTGAACAAAAAAGCCACATGGTGTTTTGATTTAATTTATTAAGCTCATGCTTTTATTATCCTCAACATTCTGGCATCTCTTCTTGCTAGTTTTATAAAGGAACTACCTTTTTATATTTTTTTTATCAAAACAAAATAAGAAAAGTTTATGTGCGTAATTTAAACACGGCAGAAGTCAGACATCAGAAAAGACAAGGCCACTACGAACGCCCGATCAAAGAGGAGATGCAGATTTAAAGAAATCATGTATTTTACATTATTCTCTTGCAAACTGAATCCTATTTGTGAATATTTTAGTTTTTGTAACGCTTTTTCATTTCATCGCGTTTTCAAATCACACGGTGCTGGAATATTTTCACTTCAATAATATAACTCGCTTAATTTGTACAAAAGTTTTGCAATGTGCAGACGCAAACATGCACATGTAATCTACACAGACTGTTTGCTAACTTTTTTATAAATCAGACTTTGCGGTAGTTTAAGAGAGAAACTAATAGTCTTTTAAAGAGGTTTGGCTGTGGGTTTTTCAATAAGAGCGCTACAAAAGTTTTTTTTAAATAAAACAAATACGTTTTTGGATATCAATGAAACTCTTTATTCCTGTGAAAGTACGTTTGATGCCATTATGTATGGAACTCGATTTCTTTTGCATGGCCACCACGGGCACGCTTGCAGATAACACGTTCTCCAAACTTGGTTTCCAATAAATTGATTGTGACATTCGCTGAGTGACTTGTGGTGCCGTCCTGTCGGAACCACATGTCCTCCAAGTCCATATCATCAAATTGGGGCCAAAAATATTCGGTTATAATTGAACGGTAGCGATCCCCATTCACATTAACGTGCCGGTCTTGATCATCACGGAAGAAGTACGGCCCAATGACGCCGCCGACCCCATAAACCACACCAAACCGTAATTTTTTCGGGATGCAATGACAACTCATGGAGTACGTGTGGATTGCTGCCTGACCAATATCGCATATTTTGTTTATTGACGAAGCCATTCAGCCAGAAATGAGCCTCATCGCTAAAGATGATTTTTCGATGAAAATGCGAATCATTTTCAAGTTGTTGCTCAGCCCAATTCACGAACATACGACGCTTGTGGTGGTCAAGCGGCTTCAGTTCTTGCGTCATCTTTAACCTTGTAAGGATGTAGGCCAAGATCTTTTCGCAAAAATCGCCACAACGACGTCACAGAGATGCCCAACGCTTGAGAACGACGTGTGAGAGACACATTTGGGCTTTCTGCAACTGAAGCCTCAGCGGCAGCAATATTCTCGACACTACGGGCACTTCTTTGTCTCACTGGCACAGGAAAATTTTTGTACTGTGCCTGTGGATTCAAATTTTTCCACTAGACGCTCAATTGTTGATCTGCTAGGAACATTATGACGACCATAAATTGGACGTAGCGCTCTTAACGTGGAGGCCACTGACTCCGAATTTCGGTAGTAGGTAAATTTTAATAATTTCGACTCGTTGTTGGATCGTATGTCTTTCCATCATGAAATGGCAAACCTTACTGAAGAGAAATGTCAAAAGAGCGGCAAGAAATATGGCGTTTGGTGTCCCTGTCGCTCTACTTTTGTAGCATCCCTGTTGAAAAACCCTTTATATACCCATAGTACAACTACACAAGGCGAATACATACTTATGTCTAGTAGACTACCGTGTGTACGCTATGGTGCTATGGAGCATCGCACACACAGGACTTCTCGTTGACTCCATCCTATTTTGTATGTTTTTTGTTTGTTTCTTTATCGTGATGCAGTTTCGTTTCATCGACCGGGGTAAATACATTGATTCCTATTGGACAATTCAGAATTTTACCTCAGGCGTTGCTTACGGTATTATCGTATCGTTTAAAATGCCTGAGTTGACTTACCCTATACTTCTTCACTCGTTTTTTTCTCTTGTTGGTGGCTTGTTTCGTGTTTTTGTTTTTTCCACAATTTTTTCTCTTATATGTCTTACGTTTTATATAAAAGTTTAACAAACTTTTAATTTTTTTTTAGATATCGAAATATCGCTAAGCATTACGAAACAAACAACTTTACCAACTTATCAATCTACTTGATCAAACTCAGAAAATATTCAAAATTTTACTAAACAAGAAGAATTGACAATGTCTGAAGATCTAGTCTCAACAACGTTAAAAGAGGACGTAGAAGACAGTATTACGATCACTGATGAAGAAGTTATCAATTCAGAAAATGCAGTTGCCCCCAAGTCTGTAGCACAAGAAACTGATGATGATTTAGAAGATGGCGAAATTGATGACGACGATGAAAACGACGAAACCCTTGTGGTCGTTGATTCAAAAATTACGGGAGCTGCACCAGCAGCATCCCCAATGGGACTACCAGCAGCTGTCGCAGTCAATAAAACAATTCCCCTGCCTTCGCCTATAAAATCCATCATTCCAAACATTGATTTGATTAATGGAACAGAGAAAAAATCTAAATCCAAAAAGCATAAGGTCGTAGAAGGTAAGTTTACAAAAAAAAAAAACAAAAACCAAACTTGATTGTGTGATAAATAATTGATTTTCCACTATAACTCAAGATGATTTTGCGGGTTCGATTGAAAGCGCCATAGCAGCTGCACTTAAAAGAGATGGTATTTTGCCACCAATGCCAAAAATACTAGAATCGCGTGAAGACACAGAGAGAAATAGCGAGAAGGAACCTTCACTTTCAAAAAGCAGTCGGCGGAGGAAACGAAGGAAGCTTCGTGATGAACGAGAAAGAGAGAGGGAAAAGAAGGTGATTTTCTTATAAAACAAATTTTACGTCTATCTAGGTGTTCCTTATGTCAGATGTGTTTTGACCTGGATTTTTTCATAAAAGAAAAGTCAGTGACGACTTCCTCCGGTTGATGTTAGCAAAGCAAATTTAGAAACCGAAATGATGCAGTTTCTAAAAGTCCAGCTGCCGTATTAATAAAGAAATTTTAGAGGGTGCGTAAATTAACAGGCCTCTAATGGACGAAAAGAACCGTTCGGGAGCGTCCAGGAGCATTCTTAAACTTATCCCATTGGTGTAAAAGATCGCCACTTTTTGATTTTTGACAAAAGGTTCGACCACCAGTCAAAAAGTCTACATAATCCTACTATAGTTTCTATATGCCGTGATTTGAAGTGAGAATCCGCTCAAGAAGCACTCAAATGTCAAACAGAAAATTTTCCTCTAGGAATACTTTTTAACAGCCATAGGTGTTTCACTCACACAAAGGCAATTACATTTAACTGAATAGAAAAAATATTGGGTGTTCCATTGGTGTTTAAAATGAGTGCTTCTCCGAGTAAAACCAATGGAAAGCGACATAAATCTATCGAATTTCAATGAAAAACGCCATAAATGTCTAACTGCCGTATTAATAATAAAATTCAAGTGGCTGTGTACCCCTCAGTGAAACATTTTATTTAATTTTTCTTTTATTCAAAGGTGTGTTAGTCTTTTAATCCTCTTCTAAAACATCTTTATAAATACGGCTCTTATTTTTTTTTTTTTGTTAATAACCTCAAATTCAGTTCTTTATAGCCTTGTAGAAAAATAGAACGAAATCGGCAGATAAAAACAATTCAAATCCCATGCAACTATCTGATGTTAATGTTTGGTCATAGTTCTAAAAACAATTTATGGTTTCAGAAACATCGATCTTCTCCTGATACAGCAAAAGCAACCACAATTGAAGAAGAATACGACGACGATGAAATGCTGTGTGTTCGAGGTGGAAGTCCTCCGTCTGCTAGTATGCTATCAATTCTTCCACCACTAGATTCTAATGTGCTATCCAAAAAAGATACGTATGATTCCGATGAGTCCTATTCCTCTGATAGCTATGATTCTGCTCCAAACTACCAACGATATTCCCGCAAAAAAGAATCAAATACTGGTGTGTCCTCTGGTTCACGCTCCAAGCGCAAAGATCGTAATCGACGAGACGAAGACCGCCGATCAGAAAAGAGGAATCGTCGCAATTATGATGAGTCAGGTGGAGTAAGTGCAAATCAATATATTTAAAAAATTTTGTTTTTATCCATTCTTAAATCAAAATTTTTTAAAGGAGGATAAGTACCCAGACCGCCATCCTCAGCAACCTAGGAAGCTGGAACTCTGCAAGTTCTATTTGATGGAGTGCTGTGCTAAAAAGGACAAATGTTCGTATATGCACTCCGACTTTCCTTGCAAGTATTATTACCTTGGAATGGAATGTGTTTACCGATCTGCGTGTAAATTTTCGCACGGGAAACCATTGTCTGATCAATTGCGCAACGTTTTGCTTAAGCATTTGGAAACCGCTCCAAAAGAAATTCTTGGAACTTTTCGGCGCATAAGTCGTGAGAACGCTTTGAATCTTATGATGGCAACGCACGATAAAATATGTCAAGAACATGGTGTTGAAAATACGATGGCACAAATGACAAATACTACTCAATCGGTTGTTAATTCACAAGCTGGTGTTGGTGGAATAAGAAATGGTGATCATGTACATTCACAGCTACAGCAACAACAACAAAGTCTTAGTCAGCAACAGCAGCAATCTGAAATCATTCCATCTCTTCTTGATATGGTTATAAAAATTAATCCAACTTCCAGTGACGTCACAACGATTCCAACATCCACCGCAACAACTACATCTAACACTGCACCTGGAAAGACGATAAATAACAAGCCAGAGAAGCAACGCAAGTCACGCTGGTGTGATTCAACAACAACAACAACGAGCTCAAATGTTACTTCTATTCCCAGCGTTCATAAGCAATCAGCTAGTTTAGAACCGCCTTCATCAAGTGCACCAAGTTATTTGGATTTAAAAAATCTTACAGGAATCCTTTCAACAGATCGTATAGAAAAGCTTTCGCAATTTGGTGTTGTCAATTTGGAGCAAATCAATCAGCTTACCTTGAGCCAGTTGAACAATATTGGGCTGACTATTAACGAGATAAGTGAAATTCAATTGAATGCCCGAAACATGGCCAGACTTGGCGTTGGGGTTGGTATTCATTCAGATGTTCCAACAAACACAAACATCTCAAATCCAACGACAACGGTTGCCGCCACCGGTTCATTGTGAGTATTCTAAATTCTCAATATGTGTATAATGCAATCAACACCTTCATTAATCAAATCACCTTTGCTTTGTGTGTGTGTAAATTTGTACAATTATTACCTCCATTTATCTTTGTTTATGCGCCTTTTTTTTCTTTTTTCTCTTTATTGTTTCATGGGTGTGAAATTTTGAAATTTTTTTTTGAAAAAAAAAATCACAAAACGTAGACGGTCAAGTCAAGATGTTGATATGCGTTTTCTTCCCAGTTGTTTGCCATTAACAACAACAATAACTACGCCAGCTATATCTTCCGACAAAGCTTTAATTGACATAGGATTGTCTTCACCAGATCCACCACAACAAAAATCAGGAGTAAACATACCAGATTCGCATGGTGGCTCGACCAGTGTGGGTGGTATAGATTATTCTCAGTATTTGCGAGACTCAAACTTAGGCTACGATAAGAACGATCTTTGTAAGTACGACACAGAATCATTTCACTTCTTTTTTTCTTTCTTCTTTTTATTTAAGTATTGAGAACTTTGAGCACTTAGCCTGTCTCTTTTGAACCTCCAGAGTTTCAAGACTGAAAGTGCTCAGTAATGTTCTCACGAAAAACTATTATGTCTTCGATTTTAAAAGCAATTTTTTTTGTTATTCGTAGTGGACGATGAAAAAGATGAAGAACAACTTGTTATAGACGATCAAAATTTAGATGCACTGGATGAAAGCTCTCAAACGCATGATCTAGAGGTGAGATCACATTATCTTTATATGAACACAATAAACATTTTTTTTTGCTTTTCCAGAATAAAGAAGAATTCGATCATGGCTCCGAAGGTCCGTCAAGTTATGGTGGCGGTGGAGGTGATTCTTCTGACGTACGTCTTCCACCATCTATCCAACTATCTGACAAAGACCAACATCTTCTTAAGGACTTTACAAATCTTTATGCCATGAATGCTTCCGAACAATTGAAGCCAGCAGAAACAGAAAAAGAAAATTCTCCTATTCAGTCAAAACTAACTCTGAAACACTACGACGATGATGAATTTTACAGTGGAAAAAGCAGTAAAACTAACCGTCGGGACATCGATTCTCGTGAAGAGCTCCGCGATCCAAGACACAAAGACCACCGTGATGATTACCGTGACCCAAGAAATTTTCCAGATGCTAGAGATGAATATCGTGATCCGAGAATGAAAATTTCAAGGTCCACAAATGAGCACAAAAGCCATATAGCATTTTCATTTAAGACAAATAAAAGAAGCGATGATGACAGCGATCGATCACGTTCTCGTTCACGTTCACGGTCGCGGTCACGGTCAAGATCACGGTCACGAAGTCGTTCTCGATCTCGGTCTGAGACACCAGCCTATTCAATGGAACAATATCAACCGCTCTACGAACGCCAAACCATGTACGATTGGACTCCAAATTGTGTGCAAGAAGATCAAGAATATAGGAGGAGAAACACAAAGGCTGACAAAGATATGCGACTAGCGGGCTTTCTCGATAGTTCTAACAGTAAGTGATTCTTAAAAAAAGTTTGCTGAAATTTATATACAAACTTGTGTGCTTCTAGGTGATATAGATTTAAGACTTCCATTTCAACCAGTTAAGAACATTCAAATAGCAAAAGAGATTGATGGCTCAATGACGACACTCACGCCAATTTCTTATAAGGTAAGTTTCTTCCATCTTTTAAAGACCAAATTCCTTTCTTCTTCATCTTCATCTTATTCAACTGAAAAGAAAAACTATTCCAAATTCGTTGCCATGAAAAGCGTTTTCTCAATTATAGCGTTTTTCATTGAAATTCGATAGATTTACTCTCAAATCCAGAACTACTCCTTTCAATGGAACATGTTTTTAGGTTTTTTGCTGGTATTGGAGGTTAAATTGATGTACACATATAGGAATTCATATTTTCATATTTTGTAATTTGTTTTCTTCAGCAAATTACTGAATTTTAACTTATTTACTTGTTTCCTCATAATTTATAGCACTTTTTTTAACACAACGCTGACACAACAAATATTTAAAGCTTGACAGAACAAATATTTTTGGATGTGTGCGTGAATTCAGAGTAGATCTCCCAACCAAATGGGAGTAGATCTTTGGCGTTTAGAGTAACTCCGGATCTACTCTTTTTTTTGAATGAAACATGGAAAATGGGAAAGGAGTAAATCTTTTCACAAAAGGAGTAATTCTTTTCGTCAACGAAAAACGATATTAGCCGTTCGGAAAATTGTAGGTTCCCTCCATTCCTTCACAAGTCATGATTGTGGGAAATACACTAGGCCCCGGAGGAACCCCTTGTTTTCGGTCTTAGTTTTCTTGCCTCGCTTTTCGCAAGGAACTTAGCATCTCACAAGTGTTCCACCACAGCTTATGTGTTTTTCTTCCTTCTGCACTTTTTTCATTTTTAACCTTAATTGGTAAAATTTTCATTGATTCTTTGTTTACGTATACTTCATTGCTAACCCATAGATTATATTTTAGGTTGTGCTAATTGAAGTTCCAGAACCTAAATATAGTGACTTGCGCCAAAGCTTTCAATGCGACGATTCAGCAGATCCACGACTTCGTCGGATACTAGGTTTACCGGAGTTATCAAACTCCAAGGCCTTGGCCGCACTGGGACGTTCAACTCGCCCAACAATTGCATCACCATCAAGTGTGGAATCTTTATCTTCGCCAACACGTGGTGAAAAAGATAAACATATGCTGACACTTCCTCGTGGTCCACGCGTTGATCCCCGTCGTGCAGCAGCAGCGACAGCAACTGCAACTAGTGCAAGTAGCTCCCAGGCACAAGTTCCTCTAATACCTGCTGGCAGTCCCCAACAGAATGTAGAGATCCGAAATCTACTTCAAAAGTCTGAATGGTATAAGAATTTGAACTCTAAATACAAGATAATGGTTAATCAGCAGTTAGCATTTGTGTCAAATGAATTGAAAAAGTATCATCAAGATCCATCTCCTAATAAAGTTTTTGATATTCAGTTTATCTTGAACAACCAAAATTTACAGCAAATTTTGACAAACTTAGAAATATATATTGATGGCAATGGCCAAGTGGCTCACGTCGAAAGCGACAACGATATGATGGGTAGTGGAATGGGTTCTCATGGACATGGTCTTGGAACTGGGATGGAATACGGAGCGAATGCAAATTCAATGATGATGATGAACGATCCAGGTATGAATATGCAGCAAAGAATGGCAATGCAGCAGCGAATGGAATTTTTACGTGGACCGCCACCTAATATGAATATGATGGGAGCGATGGGGCCCAGCGGCCCTGGACAAGGAATGTACAGTGGACCTGGTGGGATGGTTCCGCAATATGGGCGAAATCCGCGAATGGGAATGCTTGGATTGACACCAAACAACGGCGGTGTCGGAGGAAATTTCAATCCATTTGGGGGTAATCCTAATGATTGTGGAAATGGAGGCATTATGGACACCGGCTACTGCGGGCCAAATAATCCGTTTTCAAATAATTTTGGACCTAATGGCGGAAATTTTAATGTTCAACAAATGAACCGTGGCAATAGAAACCAGAATCGGCAGGCTAGCAGTTTAAACAGTCCAGGTAACCGAAATAATCAAAACAGAAGAATGTTCAAGCCAAACCGTCGTGGTGGCGGTGCCAATAATTCCTCTATAATAAACAAACCCAATATTGGAGGCAATAATTCAACAATTAACTCTGACATTAGCTTACCAAATTCTTCTGCCAGTGCTAGTGCTGCAAGCACAAACCAAAACATAAGTGGTAGCGATGATGTCGAAGAGTCGTGGGACGATTAATAAGGATAACATAGGGATTCACAAAAATCACGGTGCAGATTTTCTATCTCTAGAAGAAACAAGTAACATTAGGTACATATGTGTAATATACAATCCATATTTAGCCCTAAGTTAATTTTAATGTGTAAGATACTCAAAGCTATTATGTACAAAATGTGTTTTGCTTTAGAGCCAATAATTTGTATATAACATTAAAATTTTAATTGAGTATCCTTCATTGTTTTATTTTTAAAATACTTTTTTTTTTATTGTGTGTGTTTTGTACGTTTTTTGAAAGATTTCCATCTAATTTAATAAAACAGAAAATTATTAATAAATATTACGTATTATTGATTCATTGTGCATGGTTATGATGTTTTTTTTTATTGCTTGATAGTAGAATGTAGTTCTTAGCAAATAAATTGATTAAGTTTAAGAAATGAAAACAAGAAAATGATATTGTAAGAATATTTATTTTAAAGAAGAAAACAAGTCAGAAATAAAACTGATTTATTAATGTTACTTTGTTACTTTGTGTTGTTATTTTTAAAAAAGTCTAATTTTGAAGCCTCCAACTGGTTTTTTTGAGATCCGAATGGTGTTTTTACATTCAGCTTGCGGACGGGCAGATGCTGTTTGACGTGTAAGGATATTTTGAGATTTGTACAATTTGTGGTTTACGACGTAGCTGGTGATAGGGATGAATGGCTGCTGGATTTTAAAAACTACTGGACCGTTTTTCTTATATCCTTTCACCATTAGAATGCTTTATTGTGTCTGAGTAGCATATTTTAAAACAGAAAAATAAGGCAAAATATAAACATCAACTTTTGCTCTTTTAACTAGCACGTCATCGGTGCTAACGCTCGCTTTTAAATACTCTCAGTATATCAGCTCCAACGATCGCAATTCAATTTGCTGCCACTTGACACTTCCTGACAGTATATTGGCTCCACCTGAGCTTTCTGTGATGAAACATATGTTTTTCCGAACTTGACCGGTTGTGAGATTTTTTAGAGATCTCAATTTACGCAAATTCGCTGGTTCTGTGAATACCGTACCCGTGCCGTTATTTTGAAGAGGTGTTTTTCTACACTGGCAAAACAACTGCGTTAGATTTTCTAACAATCGTTTTCTTCCGGGCTCTTTCAAACAAATCGGTAAACTGCATTTGCCCAGCCCGAGCCTTAAAAGGACAAATCTTCCTCCTCTTCCAATTACCGCACATTATCCCTTATTTTCAAGGCCAAGTGAAAGTTATTAAACCGTCAACTCATGAAATACCTTGAAAAAGGCCCAACGTTGCGGCTTTCGCATCAAAAAAGCCGCGTTCACACTGTACAATTAGTTGGACAGATGTTGAATGGTCGGATGTAGTTTGCGTTAGCACTTATCAAACTTGTCGTCCAACTTTATGTCATGTATTCCTCCGCTCCGTTCAACTTCAAAATTTTCAAAAATATTTGAAAATCATTAAACAAGTTGGTCAAGCGGTCGTCTGAAGCCCCGATTGCGGTTGTCGACGACCAATCGACTCGTAATTTGTCGATTGCATCGATCAAGTCGTATGTTTGGTATTGTGGAAAGCAATCGACAGAAACACATGTTATTGTGAATAATTAGAAACTAGATTGTGAATTTTAAGATTTTGACAGTTCTTTGATGTTTTCTAAGTCCCTGTCCATACGTGTTATGCCCATAACGTTATATCGGTCGTTTCTGGGCAAAAGGGGTGAGGAAGAAAGGGACTCGATGCGCAAAATGAAATCTGATTTATCTGCCTAAGCAGTACACTTTGCCTGTCCAGACGGGTTATGCTCATAACGTTATGCTTTTTTCAATACAATTTCCAACACAAAATGGAGAATTTGTGCGAGGAATCATAACAACGTCTGGACACTAGGTGTTATCAGCATAACGTTAACAGCATAACCCGTCTGGACAGGCACTAACAAATGAAAAATATTTTTTTGGATGTGTTTCTTTTAATTAAAGTTGTTAAAATATAAGTCAAACCGAAATTTGGTTCAGTGATAGTGATTCGGATACCGATAGTGAGTCTGAAACTATTGAAATAGCTCGAAAACGGAGACGAATAAGAGACTTCTAATCCTCTGGAACTGGAGGAACCAATGTAAGTTGCTTCTTGTTTTTCAATTTTTTTTTATTTTTTCAATCCAACTTATTTCTTTTAGATTCTTTAAGTACTTTCGTCTGTCCAATCCCATCTCACCTTTGCCTGTGACTTTCCACAGACGCCTTTTGCGATGTCGGGATTCGCCTCCATCAACCTCACCAAAATGCTCATTTGTCTTTTGTTTGTTATAACTTTTGACCTGCATAGAATTCATATTATTCTTATGAATATATATCAAAATATGAATTTGTTCAATAAAATACTTACTAATACATTTTCCTAACGCAACAGTCGACCAGAAAATTATGAACGAAAACTGTCGACCGTCAAATCGAAGAATGTCGATCGAAATCGACATTCACAATACGAAAAAATGCAATCGACAATCGTTGCTCGAAAAAAGTCGAGTATCGATTAGTCAATCGACAACCCCAATCGGGGCCTGAGTGTTCACATTATCAAACATTGGTCGTTCAAGTCAAAGTCTGTCCAACAAATTGTACAGTGTGAACTCGGCTATAGTTAACTTTTTATTTGATGGTATATCCCACCTTAAAGTCCTTGCACTGTTTTGGAGAAAGAAAGATTATATATTTCTAAGGCATTGAATAGAGTTTGGCTCTCTTATCGAAAATGCGAGCTTTTGGTATCGATGAGGCTCTTCTTCCTTGGATTAAAAACTATTTCCAAGATCGTTTCACGTACTGATACTTTATAAATGCTGGTTTAAGCCAGGGCTCCGTTTTATCACCCAATCTCTTCTTATTTTTCAAGAACGATCTCTTGATCTGCTTTGCTGACGACTCAACCCGCAGCTTTTCAAATTTGTTACCAAATTCACGTCCCTGCCCTTCCGATGTGGAACTGGAACAGTTGCGTATGATAAGCTCATTGGGTTTACACCGGTATTCAATGCTTCAAAAACACAACGTTGTTTTTTGTCATTAAAGCTTAACATCCCCTCATTGCCATTATCTATCAATGGTACCTGCATCCAAGAAACTAAAAGCTGTCAGTACTTGGTTTATGCGTTAACGATGATCTTCGTTGGAATGACCGAATTTTCGAAGTCACGAAAAATGCTGCAAATGCTTAGGTTTCTTAAGACCTTGTAGGAAATTCTTCACCTCTTCTGATCTGGCTACGATGTACAGTGCCTAAATCCGTCCAAAACTATAGAGTATAGCTCCCATTTCTGATCAGGTGCTCCTCAAAGATTATTGCGAATCCTTGATAAGATGTAAAAATAGCTTTAAGACTGAAAGGTGATAGTTCAATTGTAGGATTGATTTCTTGTATTGGGCATCGTCGAAACGTTAACTCTCTCTCTCGCTCCCTCTGTCTCTGTCTATCTCTTTTATCCCTTTTTCTACAAAAAGTGCTCTAGTGAAATAGCCAGGTGCAACCATCCCTTGAAACTATTCAGCAGCACCACCCACCTCCCTAGGAATGCTCATCAAATTTACCTTGAACCCAACTTGAGACTTCCAGTCAAGTATAGAGCTTCTTATTTTTTTCACACTTGAGTTTCTTTATTTCTTTACTTTTACTTTTTTGTTTTAAATTTTTTCTACATTCTACACTGTAACCATGAATGAAAGAAGACAAGATTACGACAGTTCGTGTTTCATTTTTGATTTTTCTGCGCACATACGTCACAAGAGACATTCATTTGTTTATTTTGTTATTTTTGTAGAGTGGTCTTGTTGAGTGGACTTCTTTAAAAAAATAAAATAGAGAATAATAATGATAAATGTGAATAAATACTTACTTTACTTTGTTATTTGTGTATTTATGTTGTTATTTTGAGTAACTTCCTTTTCTGTGGTTTTGAGTTTTCTATTATTGCCCGGTTTAGTGTTCGTATGCGAAAGAACATTCGTGCTCGGAAAAAAAGTGATTTAATTTTTGAGTCCAGCGCAACATCTTCGGCCAAATCTTTTAATATTTGCAGATAATTCGTGCATGTGACCAAATCTTCACCGTTGAAAGATGTAAATATAGCTTCCAGTTCGTTCATGCGTGACATTAATTCTCCGGATGGCTTCATCAGTCCACCTTCACTAACGTGGCTCACCCACGAATTGGAGCAAACATCTGGATCGTTTGTACGCTGGGCTAATGTCTCAACGGGCAACTTGTGGCAAATATAGCCAGCCAGATTCTCTAGCCCATCACACGCCAAGCTTTTCAGCTCCTCTTGCTCCTGAGAAGTTTCTTCCTCCTCGGGCTCCCAAGCGATGCATTTTAAAATAGTACCTTTAAATTAAAACGACATTACATAAATATTATGTACATACATAATCGAAAACAATATTCTTACTAGTAATTGGTGCTACCAAGTCTGGAGTGTCATCCGAGCTAACATTAGCATTATCAGAAATAACGCCTTCGTTATGCCCTAAGATATGTGACTGCAGCCTGTATTTGAATTCCTGTCGATCAGGATGGTCATGAAGTCCACCTTTGGCTCTCAGTAGCCCAAAAGTATTTTCCAAGACATCTTGGTTAAGTCGGTAAGTAAGAATGTACTTAAACCCAAAGCGATCCTTTATCTCCTCGAATAACATTTTAACCGCAGTGTTAGACTGAATAATACCTGAAAAATGAGTTGAATCTGTTATTATTTATACAACTTTTTATTAATCAAGTTTTAACCTTTTTGGAAAGGCAATAGTGAGTTTTTGCCTATGACTCTCATGTTCGACATTGTAGCGGACATTGTGTCGAGAATGTCATTTTGGAGTTCAATCGCTAGTCCATAAGCGTGAACTCTTTCCCTGGAATCAGCTTTGGGTACTCGTACGTTCATTACATCGAACCATTCATCGACCTTAATGAAATCAAATCAAAAAATGTTTTTCTGTGTTATAGAACTATTTCAACAGGTTCTTACTAGCTTAAAGAGATTATAACATTCTCTCCAGTTATCCCCAAGAAGATTTAAGGAAGCTGCTCTTTCGATGGCCTTGGCAATGGTGTGCGAAAAAAGCTTAGTTGCCAGTTTCACTTTTTGCCTTTCTGCACCCTTGACGTTGATGTGATGTTCGCTTATCTTATGTGTTATTGTAAGCTCAGTAGCGGTACAAGATAAAAGCTTGGCTATGGTGTCCTTTTTTACTTCAGTTCCGTTTATCAGAAAACCACTATCTATATAGTGATTCCGGAGAAGTTTTATGAGATGGGGAACATCGGCAAAAACAAAAATTTTATGGTTTCCATGCACAAACCTACAAAGTAAGAAAAGGTGAGGTATGGTCTTACAGGTTAAAAATTACTACCATGGCTTCTCCAGTGTTATATCCAGTTCACTGTATAGCCCTCTATTCCCTCCTCCCAAGTCACTAACCATGCCAACAACAGTATAGCCACAGTCTTCAGTGGCACTTAAAATATCTGTTAAGATACCAGTCGTCATTTTACAGTCGAAAGAGTAGAAAATCGGCTGCTTCCAATTGCTCATTAGTCCTTGAGAAAAAAAATAATATTAGTTTGGTACTTTCAAAAGAATTATTATCATACCACGCAGCATCGCTACCTGCACGTAATTTGCTGGAGGTAAAGTGGTATCTGTTGGCTTTTCGTAGCAGTATGCTCTTTTAACTTTCATCTCATCAAAGCTAAGAATGCAAACTTTTTGGCTTATCGTAAGCTGTGTTGCTGCTTTTAAAATCCTTACAACTGGTTTTAAAATACCAGGTGAGATGTCGATTTTTTGAGCCCAGCGTTGAAGTGTCCGTATCGAAGGAAGTGGAAACTTGTTTTTTTGTAGGAGCCTATATGCCTTTGCACTCGCTGAGTATAAGGTTATAGACCTCGCAACGTCTGCTTCTGACCAATGTGTCAATTTAGAACCATTTTTCAGTTTTCGAATTTGGCCGTAAGTGAAAATGGAACTCAATTTTTTCTCCACATTTTTGTTTTCGAACCTACTTTTGGTCAAAGATGTTCGGAGCTTCTCTTGATTTGTCGTTAACAGTTTGATTTCCTCTTCTAATTTTTGTCTATAAACAAACAAATCAATAAAGATGCAATATAGTTGCAATTCCTACATACATTTTTGCTACATGCTCTGCAATCTGAATTTGTAGAACATCGCAGTTCTGACAAGAACTGATTTGTATATCATTGCAGCAGTCTTCATTTATGGCTCCAGATATACATGGCGGAACTTCCTCTTCCTGTAACAAGGCTTCTACAATCTTCTTATCTTCTCTTCCTTCAATCCTTTTTTTTCTGTTTCCCAGAGTGGAATCTACATCCATGTTTCCAGTGGTGTAAATGGAGGGAAAAGAACAAGGTTTCAGTATGAGCCGTCTATAACTCGCAAACCCTAAAAAAATGTTAGCACCTCTAAAAACTATGCGTGTTTCTGTGTAGTTACCCATTTCATACTGGAGGTTCTTTTCGAAGTCATCTGGTTCAAAATGCTCACTGCACATCCTTCCTGTCTTCGGGTTAAATCGGTCTTTCCGCTTACAGAAATGAATCCACTTCTTAAGTAAAACCAAATCTTTTGGAAACGTAAAGAATGATACATTATCCTTATTGTTTGGATCGTTTTTGTTATTATTGTTATTACACCCGCACACAGCACAACGCATATTGAATTTTTAAATTTAAACTTTTGAATTACAAATATTGCCCGTATCTTCCTATTGAATTCCCGCTTTTATTGTCTCTTCATACGTCACAGCTAAATGTCAAAAAAGCAAGACATGCGCGTGTCGTAATCTTATTATTCTTTCATCCATGCACTGTAACACGCACAAAAATAAAAAAGTTACCTTTTTCAAATTGATTTTAAACCAACAGACAAAAGCTTATGGACAAAATGGCACTACTTTTCTGGTTCTACTCTGTGATGATGGGATTACTTTTGTAAAGTGGTTGTGTAGGTAATTGGTTTCATTCTGGATTGTGAATTCGCTAAAAAAAATGTAAGATTGACTAGCTTGTTAAAGTTCTTTAATTGTAGATGGAATTACTAGTTGTAAATAAGCAAATAATATCTAAAAGTGCAAAGCAAAAGTTTTGTTTTAGGGGACACTTTGTTTTATGATGTAGCTTCGTCAAGTAAGCAATTTTCATAAATAGTTGAAAACATCTTGTTAAAATGGCTTAGCCATAGTGGGGACTGGGGAGGCCGTTGAAGGTTTTATTCGCAAATTTGGTAATATTTTGGTCTTGTTTTTCGTAGCTTATTACCCATGTCTGACTCATGTTGAAGCTTTGACTTAATGAGCTTCTTAGCGTTTTCTTATAGTTCACGACAGTCCAGCCCTTTCCGAAAATGCCTGTTCCATGATTCTTAAGAATAGTGCTGTATTCTTCTGGTGAAGTGATGACTTCGTCTTCCTTATATACAGGGTGTCCCGTAATTCGTGGTACATACTTTGCCAAATGATTCTTGGTCATATTCTAAGAAATAAATCGTACTGGAGGGGGGACCCATCTCCCTCCATTTAAGCAGAAGGGACAATTTGATCAAAATTGACATAACTTAAAAAAAAAAAAAAAAATAGCTGACTGTTATCTAGGCAACCTCCTTTTTGGATTGATCTTCGTTGGAATGACCACATATTCGAAGTTGCCAAAAACGCTGCTAAATGCTTAGGCTTCTTGAGACGATGCAGGATGATGTGCGCGTTAATTATAAAAAAAAAAAAAAAATAAGCCAGAATTGAGCTTCGAATAAAAAAATCTTTTTGGACAAACTGCATGTGAGGTTTCATGCTTTATTTTGGGTTTCTTCAAAAATGTCGAACACGTTCTCATTCGACTCCGCTTATTTGTACCGCCTTTGGCGGACCTGTGCCCCTGTTCTGTAACTATCGCCTTGGCGATAAACGGTGTAAAATGGAACGAAATTCTATGAATTTATTAGCATTTCGTTCCATTTTCCACCGTTTATCGCCTGCTTTTATCGAGGCGATAGTTACAGAACAGGGGCACTGCAGCTTTATTAAGTCTTATTGATGCAAATACGTGTATGCATGTACTTACTAACAGGTCATCAGATATGTAATACATATTTCCAGAATAGTAGCATACGTCATTTCAAAAACTTGCTCAAATAGAGTAAATCTTTTTTAAACTACATACCTGCCAACAGTTGTTTCCAGACAAAAGGGGTTAGGATTGAAAAACCTAATGTGCCTCAGTAAAATTGTAATTGCATCACAACCTATTCGTCGAAACAGTACTTAGGTACGAAAAGAAATTTGTTGAGTTTTTTTAAAAGTGCAACGTATCATTGCTTCTCATTCTTATAATAAAGTTGCAAAAGTAACGCAAAACTATCTTAACAGTTTTAAATAGCAACTTGTGTTTAGGGGGTCAATTGCAGAACTTGTCGACCCTCAAAATCAGATTTCTTTATTGTAGACCCCTGGGAAACTGATTTCGACTCCAAGGGGTCGATATCGACCACTTTGGGAACTGTGAAAAATGAGTT
This sequence comes from Melanostoma scalare, assembly GCA_949752695.1. NCBI lineage: Eukaryota > Metazoa > Arthropoda > Insecta > Diptera > Syrphidae > Melanostoma > Melanostoma scalare. The sequence goes on along the minus strand of OX456987.1, from coordinate 14,351,593 downwards.
TCAATATTTTGAATATGTAAAGGGTGTTTGCTTAGGCACGTCGTTTTTAATCTGGCAGTACTATTTCTTTGAAGTTGATCTTTTTGAAAGCTGTCACTCGATTCATGCTCAGTTTGCTTTGCCATTTCATCGTGGAAGATTTTGAGCCCCATGACCACTGTTCACTGCGTTAGTTCGGTAAGTTGTCCTCATACGAAATTGTCGTTGACGCCGATTTTTACATGATTTGGAGTTTTAAACTTGTGAGTTACCTCCAAGATCAGGCGATTTAACACCGCCGGACTACTTTTTGTTGGGTTTTGTGAAGTCGCTTGTCTACGCAGATGAGACCGAGACGTTTGACACCTTGGAAGAAGTCGAAAATTGGGCTGGCTTCTCGGCTTGAATTTACCTGAACCAGCTGCAAAGAGCACTAGCTGGAAAAATTATTGACAAAAAAATGACCACACTAGAGACTTGTTTATTTACTTACATATTTTTTGGAATAGATTTAAAACCAACAATTATTATTAACAATATTTTGATGTTTTTATTTTTTTATGTTATAAACAATTTTAATAGTATAAACATGTAACTAAATAATATTCTTTTGTTCATTTACATTCAATACATTCATATATTTAAAAATTTTTATTCACAAAGATTTTCCTATGACTAATTCAATAGAAAACACATAATTAACTTATTAAATGTAAAAAACTAGTCCCTCTTTTACAATAATGGGTGTTTAAAATACATTTTTAGTGTTACGCCTGATTAGATTGATGGTCTCTGATAGAGTTTAAAAAAAAAGAAAAGAAACAAAACAACAAAGAAAGTACCATTAACAATAATTAAGTATATACACTTGGGTTCTTATTTTCTTTTAGCACTTGAAATCAATTCTTGTCGCTTATAAAGTGGACCTCGGGTTGAAGAAACACCTCCAACATCAGTTGTATTCGTATTAGAAGAGGCAACAGGACGTGGTCTTCTTGTTGTTGTAGTTGATGGTAAGGCTGTTGTTGACATTCTTTCAAAATCAGCGGTTTTCGAACGAAGAATTGCCCCACCTATATTTGATATGCTTGTTGGTAATCTTTGTTCCATTTGAGTTGAACTATTGTCGACCAGTGATGTTGTTGTTGTTGCACTTCCTGTTCCTGTACGTGTAGTTTGAATAAGATTTGATGTTGTTGGTGTAGTTGATTTTTGTTGCATTGATATTGGTATATTTTTTCGTACTGGCTGCTTGTCTTTTGATCTAGATGCCAGGACAGCGGCTGCGGCCGATGGTGCTGACGCCACAGCGCTAACCGATGATAGGAATGATGCAAGTTTCGATGATGATGTTGATTCTCCTCCTCCTGTAGCGGATGTCCCTGTTAGTGACGATGACTTTTGATGGCCTTCATAGGATATTGGGACTTGGTATACATTGGCAGCGCCACTTGAGCTACTTATTCGTGATGGAATTGAATTTTTGCGAAGATTTGAAATGTCGGCTCCTGCTGCTACTACTCCTCCTTCTCCTCCTTGACCTCCTCCTCCACCTCCACCTCCACCACCTCCACCACCTCCACCACCTCCTCCTCCTTCTTCTCTTCCGCCTTCTACCCCTCCTCCACCGCCAAACGATAAAGATCCAGTTATTGGGAAACCTTTTGGGTTGTTGTTGTGGGTTTTGGTTTTTTTTTGTTTTTACGGTTTGTTTGTTAGAAATAAGTTTCTGAATTGAAACAAAAGCATACTGAAGCATATACCCATGCAGCAGCAGTAACGTCCCGCATTAGTAAAGTTGAACGAAACATGAAATTCCACCATCAATTTCAAGCTACGATTAAACAAAAAAAAAAAAACAATGCTTCGCTTTCTAAAGAGAAAGAAGCTGCGGTTCAAGATTAACTTGAAAACAAAATAATATTTTGGATTATTATTCCATAATAGTGGCGGGGTTAGTGGTGTTGGTGAAAATTCAAACTTCGTTCAACAAGTAATAAACTTTTTTATTTCAAAAAATCTACTCTCTGCTAGAAGCTTGACCGACAGATTGTTTCAAGGAATTATGTTTTGACCGACTGGCTCATAAAAAAGATAACATGGCTCCTATTTTTTTCTTCTATATAATAACGATTACCTCCTTTTTGGTTATTTCAAAACGAAAGCGTCAGTTTAATATCCTTTTATCGACAGAGGAACGATGTATACCTATTCGAGCTAGAGTATGGCTATAAAATTGTGTATGAACTCTGCTTCTTATGTTCTGAAAAAAAAACTGTATGAAGCAGTTTAAATGGTCAGTTGAGTGTGAGAAATCTTTCCAGGAAATCCAATACCGCCTCTGTAATGCTCCAGTGCTGGCACATCCAACACCTGGCAAAACATTCATCATCGACGAAGATGCAAGCAACGTTGGAATCGGGACGGTACTAAAAGAAAGTGGTGGCATATTACAGCAAGGTCCTCTCAAAGCCTGAAAGAAACTACTGCGTGACCAGAAGGGAACTGCTAGCTCTTATCTTGGCAACAAAGCACTGCCATAAATACATCTACGGACAGACCATAGTGCTGTTGAACTTCAAAAGTCTAGAAGGTCAAGTCGCAATGTGGATAGAAACTAAGAGCTGACCCAGTATGCGGATGGAGCAATGAGCTAGGGTGAGGACTGTTCAACAGGAGGATCCAGATATCGAACCCATTCTTGCATGGAAAGAAAATGACGAGAAACCTGAATGGGGAGACATTTCTGACAGGATTTCAGTTCTCAAAGCCTATTGGACACAGTGAGAAGGTGTCCTCAGGCGGAGATGGGAGTCTGCTGACGGTAAATCATATGTGATGCAGCTGATCGTACCGCAATCGAAAGTCAGTGAAGTTCTTCGGGAGATGCATGACGGACCTTCAGGCGTCCACCTGGGAGTTAACAAAACACTGGAGAAAATGCGACATCGGTTCTACTGGTTGCATGCGAGAGATGAAGTGGAGAAGTGGTGCCGAACATGTGACAAGCGTACTGCAACCAAAGGACCTGGTAGAAAGATTAAAGGTAAGATGCATCAGTACAACGTTGGATCGCCTTTTAGGAGGATTGCAGTAGATGTGGCTGGGCCTTTTCCAGAGACCAATGCTGGAAACAAGTACATTTTGGTTGTAATGGACTACTTTAGCAAGTGGCCGCAGGCATACGCCATCGCTAATCAAGAAGCCAAAACGGTGGTCGACCAGATCGTGTTTAACTGGATCGGCAGGTTCGGCGTACCTATGGAACTCCATTCCGACCAAGGGAGGAACTTCGAGTCAAACATCTTTCAGGGAGTGTGCGGACTACTTGGCATTAAGAAGACGAGGACCACAGCGCTTCATACATAATCTGATGGGATGGTTGAAAGATTCAACCGAACCTTGAAAGAACATCTGACCAAGGTCATAGGTAGCTAAAATTTGGATGCCCCACAGAGGAGCCACAGGACACAAACGAATATGTGGACGACCTCAAGGAGAGACTCGTTGACATACATAAAAGAACCAGTGCCCTGTTCTGTAACTATCGCCTCGATAAAAGCAGGCGATAAACGGTGGAAAATGGAACGAAATCCTACTAAATTCATAGAATTTTGTTCCATTTTCCACCGTTTATCGCCGAGGCGAGGTGCACAGGGCACGGATGAAAGCCTATAGCGACCGGATGAAGACACGGTACGACACAAAAGCGACAAAGCAGGAGATCATGTGTCGCTTTATAATCCTCATCGTCAAAAGAAATTGTCACCGAAACTTAAACAAAACTGGGAAGGTCCTTATAATGTTGTCACGAGGATTAACGACGTGCTTTACCGCATCCAAAGAGGACTAAGAAGCAAGTTAAAAGTAGTTCATTGTGTTCAAAATCGGCAAAACGGAAACTTCAGAAAGAAATTACCAATGTACTTGTTTTTTTTATCGTGACGCATTTTCGTTTCATCGAGTTACAAATCAAAACAATTCTAAAGAAGTTTTAGTTCAAAAGCAAGAAAAAAATGTTCAACCCAAGGCCAGAAAAGGGAAAAATAATTTATAAAGATATTTTCTTTTCGAAAGCCGTCTACCTTACCAAAAGTACGGCACCTTGATACGTAAGCTAATGTACTACAATCATTAAACAATACTATGAGCAAAGAAATAAGTATTTGGAGACTAAAAAATGCTCTATGAAACGGAAATAGTCTTCATATTTAGGTCGGTTGTGTTAACGGCAGAGTCGGAAAGCCGGGAAGTTTAATGGTCGCTAGAAAATGGTACACATCTGGACGTAGGACTGAACATCAACTCAATTGAAGCCACAATAGTCCCGTTTACCAACAGAAGACTACTACAGCTTATGAGACAGATGGCCTCTAAAAAAAGTACGATATCTTGACGTAATCATTGATGGTTAAATTTCGTGGAAGAAGCAGGTAAGAGTTTCAACAGAAATAGCCATAAGAACCGTAGTAAAATGATTACAGGCAAAACTTGGGGTTATAAACCGAGCATTGTTCGTTGGATGGATGAACGTAATGAAGGGCAAGAAATACGACCTGGTAATAGTAACCATCATACAAAGACAAGAGAAAGTACAAAGACTTGGAGGAAATAGAGGAAATAAACACGCAGACAGATGAAGTTACAAATAAGGGAATAGTGACTAGTTCTAATTCTTAATTCGTATTTACAGGGACGAGCTGTACAGGGCCATGTCTAGTTTCGGCATCCCTGCAAAACTCGTACGACTATGCAGGATGACTTTGGAGAATTCACGCTGCTCCGTCAAGGTCGGTAGAGAAATCACCGAGACCTTTGATGTCGAAAAAGGCTTTAGGCAAGGGGACAAACTGTCATGCGATTTCTTCAACATCATACTTGAACAGATTGTAAGAAACTCAAACGTCAACACCAGAGGAACAATCTTTCAAAAGTCTGTACAATTACTCGCCTTCGCAGACGATATTGACGTAATGAGAAGAAAAAGCCTGATGTCATAGGTGCTTTTACGAGTATTGAAACAGAAGCGACAAAAATGGGTTTGATGGTTAATGAGGGTAAAACGAAGTATATGTTATCATCAAACAAGGACACAGAACATCGACGAATTGTACAAAACGTCACAATAGACAGACATAACTTCGAGGTAGTACAGGACTTCGTCAACCTAGGATCCGCTATAGACACGGGAAACAACATCAGTGCGGAGATCAAACGGAGAATAACTCTTGCCAGCTGTTGCTTATTTGGGTTGAGAAGGCAATTGAGAAACAAAACCTTCTTCAGAATAACCAAGGTAACCTTGTATATGACCTTGATCATCCCAGTCCTGCTTTACGGCGCGGAAGCATGGACCTTATCGAAAGCGGATGAGGAAACCCTTGGTCGTTTCGAAAGAAAGATCTTTGGTCCCGTATGCGAAGACAATGTGTGGAGAAGAAGATACAACAACGAGCTGTATGAGCTGTACCGCGACATGGGCATAGCCAGAAGAGTACGCATCGCGAGGCTACGATGGTTGCGCCATGTAGAGCGGATGGACCCAAACGCTCCGGCTCGTCGGGTGTTCGAAAGCACAATGCAGGAAAATCGCGGAAGGGGAAGACCTCGTCTTAGGTGGCGCAATCAAGTGGATGAAGACTTCAACCGACTAAGAGTGCAAAACTGGAGAGAGCTCGCTCGAAATCGAAGTCGTTACTGAAGGATGTTGGTTGAGGCCCAGGTTCACGCCGAACTGTAATGCCCACCTAAGTAAGTAAGTTAGGTAATAGCGTACCCTACGGGACTGATCGCTTGTGTGAAGCAGGTCAATAGGAGATCTGTGATCCATTTGAGAGTAAGATGCTCGTATAGCAAGGGTCACACAGTGCTGCTTACCAGCGGCGAATCGAGTTGCCCCTACTGCCAGCCGCTGGTCAGCTTTGTGTGACCACGAAATTCACCATACTTGCTGCCAACCGGCGAGTATTCAACAGCGGCTGGCAAAGTTGAACATGCTCAACGATATTTGAAAAAAAAAGCAAGAGAAACAAGCCTTGGTCTACTTCCACCAGTGGGTAGTTATTTTGTTTTGTGTTTGAACTGAAAAGAGAACTCAAACGGGAACGTCACTCGGTAAAACATTTTACCGCCACATTAAAATGCGTAGCAATATATATATTTTTTTCGCAGTTACGCTTATTCCAGTTTAATAACTAACAACAAATGCCATAAATTGAGTTTTCGTAACAACTCAGCAATCCTTTAATCAGCTCAGCAATGAATTTTGCAACTGAACACAAAAACTAATAAATGCTGAGCATATAAGGATGACCTAAGAACGCATTTCGCTAAACTAAAAGCTCATTTAGCTGAGCTAAAAATGCTCTGTACTAATTTGTTTTTTGTTAAGTGGTAAAATCCATTGCTGAGCTTTTCATAGGATTGCCGATTTGCGACAACAACGTGACAAAAATGTCGATGCTCTATTGGTTGTTTGTTATTTAAAAAACTGATACAAGGAACTGTCTTACTAACCTTCGATGCAATTTCCAAGCTCATTGCCATAAGCGGAGTCCTCAATATATGGAATATTAGACAAGTCAAATTGCCCGGACCCTCTATAGAATACTTCGTCGTCATCGTTATCACGTGCATTATTGTCATTGCTGGAGACGCCACCACCACCACTACTACTTCCTACCGTCTGCATTTGTACTGGAATTTTTAAACTTGCTGTCACAACTCCGGTAGCATCTAAAACATAAGGGGATGAAAGACGCCTCGTCGATATTGTTCCGGCCGGATTAAAGACGGTGCACATAGCTGCGGCTGATTGCTGCTGCGGATGCTTGGAATGATATTCGATATTGGTCGACGATGATTTTAAAGGAGTGTTAAGGCTATCACTATTTTGGCCAGTTCTACTTTTTACTGATGAACTACTGCTTAACAAACGCTGCTGCTGCTGGTGTTGTTGAATCGTCTGATGTGTTGGGGAATCACTTTCGGAATACTTGGATTTAGAGCTGCGGCTATTTTTTTTTAATGAAATTTAAAATTTAAAATACCCTTGTTGTTTGGAAGTGTTTTCATTTCATTCATACCGCCTAGATCCATCTTGTGGAGGATCACCTTTTGATACGGCATTGCCATGCATGACATCATCTCTGGTATAGATTCGTCTGGGCTGTGGAACTGGCGGTACTCGAGGGGATGAAGACGACTCACTATGGCAACGACCATCCGTAGGAGGTTCGTTACTAAATGATTGATTGGGTGGCCTTCTTATTATCACATCGCTTCCAGTTTTTATAACACCTATTGGTGGCGGTGAGTTGAGTGGTGTATTAGATCCCCCGCTGTCGATATCATTACTTGAATTTGTCATATAGAAAAAACGAATGATTCAGACATCTTCATATGAAGTTATATGTTTTCTGTATCCACTTACTTTTCAAAATAGTTACGCCGATCGCATAAGTAGTTTAGTTGCTCTGGAAATGTATCTATCATGTTCGCATATATCTCGTCCATAAGCTCTGCCGGAACTCGGAATAACTCTTCGTAGTGATCAATCATAGTTCTACAAAAAAAAACTTTTCTGTTTTATTAACTAAAAGGGATTATGAATTTATTTTACCGTATCACGTTTATCACATCGCCCATTGATTCTTGTTCATTGTTCTCCTCTCCTGGCAACGACGAACGTAAAATATTTGGCGCAAATACTGTCGCTAGATTGTTACTGTCCATTTTATTGCCCGTTATATTACCAGTTCCATCAGGAACAGATGTGTCATCGCAGCAAGATGCAACTTTTGCCAGGAACCTCAAAAGAACGAAAAGAGTATCACGGTGAGCGATGGGAAGAAGTTGTACTAAATGTGAAAGGGCCTCTAACTGGAGACGTCTATTTCGAATTTCTAAGAAGAAATAGAAAATTAAATAAATCATAAATTTAATAACTCAATCCGTTTCGATTGACTATACTTTGAGTTTTGATAAAGGCACTGTACAAATTCCGACACAGTAGCGGCTCTGGCAGATCTCGAAGAAATTCTTTTAACAGAGTTGCAACATCATGTGGACAGGTATCCGGGTCAATGGTCGTGCTTGAGCTTCGATCAAAATCTTCTCGCATCTATGAAAGACATATTTATTAGAGGTTTAAAAAAAAAACCGGTAGGTGTTTTCACATGTGGTTATAATAAGCTAAGAATTCGTAAACTCGCAAAAAAAAAAAATCCAATAAAAATCTAGCAATTTATTACGATGACTTTTTCTTCCTTTTTCCGGAACCATCATTGTATTTTTAAAGGGATCAGTGATTAGTGCCGACAAGCAGATGCAGCCAAGAACGAGGCCTATGAGTCAATGCTGCAGGCTAGGACCAGAACTGGTGAGAGAGCAGCCCTCGAAATCTATGTGCAGAAAAGAAGAGAAGAACACCAACTCTTAAGAATGAAGAAGAGGGAGCATGAAAAGCAAGCGGTCGAGTCTATTGAGGGATGTTACGGCAGAAGTAATAGAGCAAAGTTCTATCAAAGGGTGAAACAATCTACCCATGGATACCAGCCCAAAACTAAAGCCTGTAGTGATGAAAATGGGAACATCGTATTAGACACGCAGACGGTGCTGAGAATCTGGAAAGACCACTTTTCCAAACTGCTAAACGGTGGAGACAGCTAACAATCCGTAGGAAAACCCATTCAGCCTGGACGATGATGGTCAAAATATCCGTCCACCCGACCTAGAAGAAGTAAAAACAGCGATAGCCAAACTTAAGTCGCACAAGGCTGCTAGCTTAGATGGTCTGCCAGCCGAACTTTTTAAGGCAGCGGGAGATGACTTGGTCAGGAGCATACACCAACTCATCTCTAGAATTTGGTCGGAGGAAAGTATGCCCAATGAATGGAAGCTCGGCAAAATGTTCCCTAGCCACAAGAAAAGAGATGCTCTAAACTGCGCCAACAACAGAGGTATTAGTCTTCTCAACATCGCTTACAAAATTCTGTCAACTATTTTGTGCATCCGCCTAGAACCTTTGGCCAACGACCTGATTGGACCATATCAGTGTTGTTTTAGGTGAGGAAAATCAACAAACGATCAGATTTTCACACTTCGGCAGATACTGGAAAAAACCCAAGAATTCCAAGTCGATACACACCATCGATGAAGACGACTTTAAAACCGCCTATGATAGCGTTGATAGAGACGAGCTATATAGATTAGCCCATTAGCGCCCGTATTTTTTTTATGTTAAAATTTTGTATAATTTTTGGTCAGAGTGTTGTATATAGGTTCTAGAACCTAAAAAAAAATTTGAAAAAAATGTATGCTCATCCATTTTTTTGGAATTGCCCGATGCCATATGGCATCGGTGGCATTCCACTTATCTGCTGTCTATAGATTTTCGCTAAAAATGGAAAATAAATATTGAACAAAAAAATCAAATTATTTTTCAATACATCAAAAAAAGTTTCATTTCAAAAGAATTTACATTTTTGAATGAAAAGCTAAGAAACATTCGACACATAAACCAACTTTGCACTTCTTACACATTGTTCTGGTTTGAGACTTGCAGTTTGGAGCAGCACATCTCTTCCTTTTTTTATCTGGTGTGGAAATAATCCAATGGTCATAACGATCAAATCTAATATCATCCAAGACCCTGGCCGATGAAATATACCTTCCAGAAGGTCCCGGATTTTTTCGTGACACAGCATACCTTGTCAGATACGTTTCGACGATAGCACGTCTGAAATTCAGTTGCGTTATTTTGTTTGTTTTTTTTTGAAAGAATCCAAGAGTTTTGAATGACTGCATCGATCATCCAAGAAAAAATCCCGTACCACCATTTCTTGTTTCTGATGTTGATGCGATATACATTTATATTTTGATCCATTCGATTTGTTCCTCCCATTCCTTTGTTGTAGCGGTGTATCATTGAAGGCATTTGAACCGTAACGTTTTTTTTTCAATTCCGGAGAGTAACGTTTTACAGGAACTGTTGGATTCACTCCAAATTTTGTAGACCCGGCCGTAACAACACCATTGTCTCTCCAACGAACATACAAAATCTCATCCATTGCACTGGCGATGGTACCTCTTGGCTGCTTTTCAAATTCAGATCTACTAGGAAGGGTAAGTTGTGAAGTTTTCTTTTGCAAAACAAGCTGCTGTTTTTGTTTTTGTTTCGAGGAAAGCTTTAGTTTTTTCTTATTTTTAGTGAGCTTAGAATTTACTTTTTTTTCTGCTAAACTTTTTCCGGATGATGATTTGTATATTCTATTTTCTCGAAAAGTTCCAGTAGCAGAGTAATTGTGTGCTCTCAAATAACAAAAAAGGCTTTGAAGGCTGTTGAAAGAAAGATCGCGGACACTGTTTGGTAATTCTGCGAGCATCTTCGTCAGAGGTGCGGCTGCTTTTCCAAACAAAGATGCATGTATTGGATCAACCTTCTGTAATTTTCCTTGATAGATTTCAAAATTTACCAGGTACCCGTCGGGAGAATTCACACACCAGGCTTTGAATCCGAATCTGATTGGCTTACCTCTGATGAATTGCTTCATTGGATGTCTGCCAAAATACTTGATCATACTTTCGTCATAATCAATATCTTGACTCGGCACGAAATGTGTCATACACTTTTTTTGGACGGTGTTGATTAGTGAACGCAGCTTCCACACCTTGTCGGAAGAATCAAAATCCGCATCATTGTCAGCACAGTGTATATATTTCAAAATGGATAAAAATCTATTTCGGCGCATAGCGTTGCTGACCATTTCATTATACATGTCAGACTTCTGATCCCAATAATGACGACAGGAAGGCAGAACATTATAGCCACTTAGAATTAAAATTCCAACAAAACATTTGAGTTCTTCGACTGTTATGGGAGCAACATCAGTTACATTTTTTTGACACATGTATTTTTGTGTTTCTTCTAGTAAATGCTCCCATACTTTTTCATCGAAAAACTCCTCGAAAACATCAGTTGGTGTTTTGTTTTTATAGCCTTCATAATCTGGGAGCGGAAATTCGGTGCTTTCCGAGTTTTCAAAATCACCTTCTACCCACGAGGAAGTCAGTCCCGTTTGCTTTTTCTCCATCCGAGTTCTCAACCATTTTGAGCTCTGATCAGATAGATTTTGCACCGGTGTTGACGTTGATGGCTCATCCTGAAATTCTGTTTGGATAATTTCATCCGTGCCACCGACTATTTGGTTAGCAAAATGTATTTCCGCTGGGGCTAGCAGTTGTTTTCCAGGTAAGTGTCGAATGTCCTGGACCTCATCTTCCTCGTTGCCGGACTCTTCATCAGTGAGAACACAAGGTTCAGGAGGTTCGATATAAATATCAACAGGAGCATTGCTCTCAGGTGCATCCGAAAATAAGATATCCAGTGCATCCTGCAGCGAAAATCCAGGTCTGAAAAGATTTATTGGAATAATACCTATAAATTCTCATACAAAACATGCAAAATAGTAGCACATCCATATCGGCCCAGTGATGCCATACGGCATCACTCATAAATGTGGTCTTCCCCACGACACAAACATCAATATACTCGAAATTTTTATCTTGTGTTAGGTGAAATAATATATTTAGATAATAAAATAATGAAAAAAGATACCGTAGATGCAAGTTTTGGTTACTTACGCAAGCGATTTTCGCAGAGACTCTAGATCCACATATTGCTCCATTTTAAAAATTAGCTTACACTTCACTGAATCACTTTCAAACTATTAATGTTGAAAATAACACTTCTTAAATACTCATCTGATAAGAAAATAACGGAATTAGATCAACCGCGTCAAAAGAATTGGAAAAAATAACGGATATATTTCAGTTTCTTTTGTGATGCCATTTGGCATCGCAGGGCTTTAATGGGTTAGAGTGGGTGAAAATGATCTCGACTATCAGTTTGCTACATTGAGTAAAAAAAAGAATCAACAACGAAAAAAACGAGAACGTTTTATTTTTTTTTTCAACTTTAATCACGAATAACGTCTGAAGAAAGCACTTTGTGAAAAAATGTAAAAAAACCTTTTTTTTAGAAAATTTAATTTTCTTTAAAAAACATGTTTGCAATTTTTCACATATTGATTTGTACGTGATTTGAGAAACTCCAAAATAAAAGATAAAAATCAAAAAAACATACCGTTTTTCAAAGCTTGATTACTCGGAAACGGTTAGTCTGAGAAAAAATTTTTACAAGACCTTTTTTAGAGGAAATTTAATTTTCTACAAAATTATTTGTCGCTAAATTTGTTAGGCTCAAAATAATTGAACAGTTTTGACGCTCAAGTAATGTTAGGTCTAAGAAATATAAAGCACGATTGATAGACCTCTAAATACTTTTTTTTGAGCTCAAACTTTTTTGGAATTTTTTTTTAGCTATCCCAAACAATATTTTCAGTATCGGTTTTTGAAACAAAACATTTTTTTTTTGACCCAGTCTAATATACTGTACATCATCTGCAGAAAGATGTAGGAGCACATTCGAACAGACACTAGGGAGATCATTGATATAAATGCAAAACAATATCGGTCCTAGAATAGAACCTTGAGGAACACCCATTTTCAAATTCAGAGACTGAGATTGCTTGAATCTGACCAATGTTGACTCTTTGGCTACGGTTGCAAAGATAACTCCTAAGACGCTGCACTGCTTTCTCGTGAAAGCTATAGTAGTATTTCAGCTTTTTGCAAAGTATATCGTGGTTAACTCTGTCAAAAGCCTTCGAGAAATCCAGTAAACAGAGAATAGTCACATTGTTTAGATCATATTGAACTCTAATATCGTCAAGAACCTTTATCATGGCAGTTTCACAGCTATGCTGTTCACGGAAACCAGATTGCACTGGAGACAGTAAATTAAACTTTTTAAGGTAACAAGAAATCTGTGACGCTAGAATTTTCTCGAAAACCTTTGACAAGCACGGAAGAATACTAATGGGTCGAAAGTCTAAGTTAGAGCAAGCATTCGGTTTTTTAGCAACAGGGATGACCTTAGTTTTTTTCCAGCTCTCAGGAAACGACGAAGAAGTGATACAAAAATTAACCAAGTGTGTCAAAGCAATGGAGACATGTGGCAGAATCCTTTTTAAAAAATTAATTGGAATACCATCTTCTCCACAAGCGTCAGATTTGATAGAATCACATTCTGATACCACTTCAAACTCGAATACCGTTGAAGGTTCAAACAACATTTTTTCATTGTAGGGGACAAAGTCACTCATTACAATGGTGTTGTTTAGTTCATTGAGATCAAGGAAGTTGAGAGGAGTCTCCTTCTTACCGATTCCAATATAGCGTAAATTACTCCACGACATAAAATAGCATTTCTTAGCTCTGTGAGTAATAAACGTAGCTTCATTTCAAGAACGGTAGAATAGTTCCCAATTAGTATTTGAGGGATTAAGCTTCCATCTGGCGTACGATTTCTTTCGATTTTAAATCGACCTATGTACGTCAGATGTAAACCAAGGACCAGAGTTGTAAAGACTGCAGTCTTTTTGGTACTAGTACTTGTGCAGTCGCAGTTAATTAACTTATCTTTTGAATGCAGTTAATCTACTGTGACCAGTCTTTTAACTGCAAAAAAGCAGTCAGCAGTTAGTACTAACTTTTTGACTGTGCAGTCTTTACAACTCTGCCAAGGACAACTTTTGCTCCGTACAGAAACAGTTTTAAGGAGAACATGTTTGTCGAACAATTCAAATACCAACGATTGGATAAAATCCACTTTGTCATTGGGGTCAGAGAAACTATGGCATAAATGCCAGGGGAAAATCATTGCATCGGCTTGTAGTGCAACATTATTTATAGCCTTATAGTCTCTGAACTGAAATGACAAAGGGGTTAACACAAGAGAAAAATGTGTGTCGTATGTACAAAAAATCAGGTCATGGTCAGATATACCATTCAGGGATAATTGGTCTTGTAAGAGAACGTTCGAAATATCAGAAAAAATCATGAGGTCAAGGAGACTCAGATTAGAGTTAGGGCCGAAGCGCGTAGTAAAGGAGTTTGAGACATGAAGTCGATGAGCCGCAATTTCACCCATTAATGGTTTTGCCCGACTGTCTAGTAACAGAAGATCTGCATTGAAGTCACCACACACAACAATTTATTCATATGAAGCAGAGAACAGTTGAAGTGCAGAAAAAAAGGGTTCAGGGGAGTAACTTCTGTTAGGATTGTAACCAACACCCAAAAAAGTGGTCCATCAGTTACTTCTAAAATAAGAAACTCGATTTCTTCATTATCTGACCTCCTCAAAAATCTACTTTTAGGTGATGCATTGCAGTTAACTGCAACTCCACCCCCAACAGTGTAAGTGATTCTATCGTTACTTGTTAAGTTGAAGTTATTGATATCATATATGCCACTGGGAACATCAGGTTTAAACCATGTCTCATTAACACATATAACATCCAACTCCGAAGAATCAAACACATATTTCGTAAGATCAAGCTTATCCAAGTTAAGGCTACAAGTATTTATGCAACATATCTTGAAACCACCGCGAGCACCTTTTTCCGGAAACATCATTGTATTTTTAAAGGGATCAGTGATTACTGCTATCCCACACTTTCCTGGCTTCACACTTGTGATGATCAGCTCGTGGGGTGGGTCATTTTTGTTGTCTCAACAGCCTTCTTTCATACTTTTTTACTAGACACAAATTATAGCTGGGTTCTTGGATTTTCTCTTCTTAAGAAACGGTGCCGAACAATTATTTTTCTTCTTCCTTTTGGAGAAACTAGAATCATGATCTCGTAGGGATCACAGCTCTCCCAATAACCTGCTTCAACACTAGTGATCCGCCTGTGGGGTACACGACACCGGACTTCGACTGACAATATTTGAACTTAAAATAAATAAATAGAGTGGCTTAACACACCAGTTCCTGGCGAAGGCGATACCCGTTAAAATCATTTTTGCTTCTGTTGGCAATCGAGCCATGAACCTCCCGATTAACAAGCAGATATGCTAACGCCACGGGTTCCACTGTTTGAACTTGCGACTCATAAATTTTCTAAAATCCGACGAATCGTTTCAGTGGCCAACAGAGGGATTTGGTCTTCTCTTTTAAGTTTCAAGGCAGTACAGGCACTCAGCTGAGTAAAACTGTTTGCCCCTGAACACAAAGAGACACAAAACTGGAAACTTTAAGCTCAGTATTGATTTGTTTGTGCATCGCTGAGCTGATTATAGGATTGCTGAATTGCGACAAAAACACACCTAATATTGAACCTTGCGTTTTCTTATTAAACAAAAGCACTACTAACTAATACTTACTTGTCTAACTCGTTTCTTCGATGTGCTCACTCGGAATATTCCAACCGAATGTAGACCATAGCTTTCCAAATGTTTTATACATTCTTGTACAAATGATGGGACTTGTTTTTCAGTGGGTTCATTTGAATTGATCATTGGTGGTGGAGTTATCATGGAATTATTGAGCTGTATGTCTTCATAGTCCTGGCTGGAACGCCTTACGTCGGTCTGACTACGTGATATTTGCATTGCAGCCGTCTTAACTAAATTACCATTATCCCTTGCTTTATCAATACTATTACCACTACCGCTAGTGATGTTACTTGAACTGCCGTCCGAAAGAGGATTGTTGAACTTACCCGTTGATGGCAGACTTTCGCATGATCGAACCTAGATTTAATATCAACATTTTTTTCCTCGTATCATGCATGTATTAGAAACCATGGACATACCTTGCTACTGGAACCGCCTCTGAATAGGGATGTTATGGAGTTCCTGGAACCTCTTTCTGAAGCAGCAGTTGTCAAATTTGATCGTCGTTTTTGGTCATGGGCCACACAATTCTCTAGTGTATTGCCAAAAATGCTGGTATTTGAGCCTTATATGAATGAAATGAAAAATGAAATCACATCATAAATAGAAAAACTAAAAAAAACCTAACACACCTTTATCTTCCTTTCGGCCGATGTCAAAGAAACTGGTGGTCATAGCTTTTTTCTTGGCCAATGGACGACGTTTCTGCGATTTGGTTGCGTTTTCTGTGTCTGTAAAGTCAATAGTTTTATACACATCAGGTACTAAATATAAAATTTAAGATGAATACAGGGCCGAACTAACTAATATCTTGAGCTAGAAGTGGAAATGTATATAGCGCCTAGAGTTCTAGGGGCACATTGGTATGAATTAAAAAAAAACTATTTGCAACAATTAAGCCTGATGGTTGAGGAAAAAGTTATTTTACTATTTAAGTAGTTTTAGCCTTTTAGGAAGCCTCAAAAGTCTCTAGATAGTCCTTAAACTGTTAGGCTTCAAATCCAACGCAATAGCTAACGCACCCTGTTTACGGCCGGCCTCGTACGCTAAGTCTTGGACCCAAAAAAAGTAAAATTGTTGAAAACGAACATCTCGTAAAAATAGAAGGCTAACTGTATGGCTCTGACATTGCAGACTCAGTTCAAGTAAGCACAGAATACTCTGTACTTTTCAGGAATGAAAACTTTAAACGATTTTATCTCGAAACTAGTTTTTTCCGCTCAGATGGGGGTGTACTATTCGGGAAGGCTCTGACTGGTATCAACTTGGCAGCGCCCAGATATTGCAATTTATAGTACACGTCAACTGTGCTTACTATACCTCCACGTGGTATCCACTCGGCCCTGGGATCTTTCGTCCGGAGCTGACCTGCTAAGCTAGTAAGTGCGAGTGTCGACAAAGGAATGCGGAACAAAAGAATTGTGATCAACACTATAATGCTCTGCGAACAATGACTGACTGCACGATTCTCAGTAATCTACGTGAGCTTTTGCGTTAATGTCTCAGCGGATGAATTCGAATGACAGAATCAACGGTGGACGTCAGCAGTCAAAAAAGCAGAAAACCCTGAAGGAGCTACTCCAACATATTTGGCTTAAAGGTCTTACAGGGTCTTTCAATACTAGGACAGAGTATTGAAGTAGAGATGGTGGCGGATGAGCTCCTGGTGAGCCAACGGCAGCACTCACACCCCTGCAGCAGGATACTGACACTGGAAATTCCAGAACTTTATGTCCGAAAGGATCCCAAAAGGACCTGGCCCTTCAGGTTGGGGGATGTGGGTGAGGTTAACTACCCAACCACGTAAAAGACATCTGGTAAATAACGTAAAAAGGACAACGACCTCCGGATCTGAACGTGGAACATAAGATCTCTTAACGGATTACGTGCAGCTGGAGAATGGATGCCCTGAACTGCTGCAAAGCAGACATAACCGCCATCCAAGAAGTGCGATGGAGTGGACCGGACATGAATAAGATGAAAAACTGTGACATCTACTGTGGCGACTGCTACAGACAACAGAAACAGCGCTTATTTGGGCGGTTTTGTCGTTAGATGTCCACTCAGGGATAATATGATTAGCCAAAGTAAAGTTAATGAGCTTATAATGACCATCCGCATCAGGGCTAAATTCGCCAATATTAGCCTTATATGCGCCCACGCCCCCACTGAAGAGAAAGACGACGATTCCAAAGACTGTTTCTACGAGCTCCTCGAAGAAACGTATGAGCAGTGCCCTAGACACGACGTAATAATCGTTCTTGGCGATTTTAACGCAAAACTAGGAAAGGAGGGCATCTTTGGTAATGCAATCGGTAAGCATAGCCTCCATGACAAAACCTCCGAAAACGGACTAAGGCTAATCGATTTTGCTGCGGGGCTAAATCTTGTTGTAGTACAGGCTTCCCGCATCTCAAAATTCATAAAGGTACATGGCGATCCCCAGATCAATCAACCGTCAACCAAATTGACCATGTTGCGATCGACGCAAGGCACTCTTCCAGTGTGTTAGATGTCTGAACTTTCCGAGGGGCCAACTTTGACTCGGACAACTAACTTTGTTTAGCCAAGGTACGAATGAGGATATCTTGCTCAAGACTCGCACGAACTAACGCTGTGAAGAGATATGACGTCGGAAAGCTACAATCGCAAGAGATTGCCAATGCCTTTTCCAATCGAGTGTCCCTTCAATTATCCTTGAATCCCATGCCGCCAGCATTAAGCATTGAAGACCAGTGGCAGCAATGCCAAGAAGCCATCAGAACCGCTGCCTCTGAGGTTCTGGGTTTAACTCGGCCCAAAAAACGAAACCCATGGTTCGATAAAGAATGCAGGCAGGCAAATGCAGCCAAACAAAAAGCACGACAAATGCTGATGCAAAAACGAAAGAGGGCTGCTTACGATCAGTACAACGAGATTTACAAGGAGAAAAGAGGAAATTCAGAGGTGCCATGACAGGAACGATATTCGGAAGTTTTACAAAAGGTAAAAAGATCCTGCCAGGGTGGCAAACCCCGAACTCAAGCCTGTTAAGACCAGCAGGGAAACATAGTTGTAGAGTCACAGTCGCTACTGAGGATCTGGAAAGATCACTTCTGCAGACTGCTTAACGGCGATGAGGACACAAATTCCGCTGTCAGGCAGATTGCCCCATTCAGCTTGGACGATGATCAAGAATGACGTCCTCCCGACCTAGAAGAAGTCGTACGTACGACTACGCATGATGACTTTGGAGAATTCACGCTGTTCCGTCAAGGTCGGTAAAGAACTCACCGAGACCTTTGATGTCAAAAAAGGCTTAGGCAAGGCGACAAACTGTCATGCGATTTCTTCACCATCATACTTGAAAAGATTGTGCAAAACTCAAACGTCAACACCAGAGGAACAATCTTTCAAAGTCTGTACAATTATGTAATGGGAAGAAGGAAGCGTGCTTTTGCGAGCATTGAAACAGAAGCGGCAAAAAAGGGTCTGATGGTTAATGAGGGTAAAACGAAGTATATGTTGTCATCAAACAAGGACACAGAGCATCGACGTATTGTTCTCCTTATCATGGCAGCGTCTTTTGGCTTTTCTCCGAACATCTGGAAAGCTATAACAAATAGAAGGTTGCTATCTGGTAGTACAATGGACCGGTATTTAGGTCTGAGTGCTCCAGCTGGTATTTTAAAAACCTCCAACAAAAAAAAAAAAAAAAATCGACGAATTGGACAAAACGTCAAAATAGACAGACATAACTTCGAGGTAGTAGAGGACTTCGTCTACCTAGGATCCGCTATAGACACGGAAAACAACATCAGTGCGGAGATCAAACGGAGAATAACTCTTGCCAACCGTTGCTTATTTGGGTTAAGAAGGCAATTGACAATCAGAAACCATGGTAACCCTGTTTAAGGCCTTGATCATCCCAGTCCTGCTTTACAGCGCGGAAGCATGGACCTTATTGAAAGCGGATGAGAAAACCCTTGGTCGTTTGGAAAAAAAAATTCTCCGAATTATCACTGGTCCCGTATGCGAAGACAATGTGTGGAGAAGAAGATACAACAACGAGCTGTATGAGCTGTACCGCGACATGGGCATAGCCAGAAGAGTACGCATCGCGAGGCTACGATGGTTGGGTCATGTAGAGCGGGTGAACCCAAACGCTCCGGCTCGACGGGTTTTCGAAAGCAAGAAATTGTGGAAGGGGAAGGCCTCGTCTTAGGTGGCGCAATCAAGTGGATGAAGACCTCACCCGACTTAGAGTGCGAAACTGGAGAGAGCTCACCCGAAATCAAAGTCGTATTTTAAAAAGCGCGCACATCATGGGGTTATGAATACCCTTATAATGTAATAGAACGCAGAAGGATGTTGGTTGAGGCCCAGGTTCACCCCGAACTGCAATTTCCCCTAAGTAAGTAATGGTCATGTAAGTATAGCACAGTAAACAAATTTTCTGTGCCTTCCATGAACATTACAAATTTACAAATCATTTCCTGGACGTTACATTGCACAAACTCGCGGTGTCAATTTTAAAGGGTTCCAAAGCCACCATTTTGTTCTTTATTTCCTCCAAAAAAATATGGTGAGGGCTTATTATGGCAATAGAGATGTACTTGTCCTAATTTCAATTAATGCCTCAAATTCTCAAAAAACTACTAAATACTGGTCTACACAGTTGTCTCCTGTTAAACATCAAATGCATTTCAAACCGAGTACTACACAAAACACAACCGATCTTGATGAAATCAAATACTGGTATTTGAAGTACAATTCACAGGAACTTGAACGATTGCAACACTATTTTCAACAGAAAACAAGGTAGAGATATTTTTTTGCGGAAATGTTCTTTTTTTGTAAAACTGTCTGCCAAAAATCCAAATTCCATTTTTTTATTTCTCCTTTCATCAAGTTCTTGTTTATGGTCTTCACTGAAACAGGGTTTTTTGTTCACTCCACATGATCTTGTTAAAAGTTCTACTGTCCACACGGACGCACCCTATTTTCAAGAGGTCGCCGGAAATGATGTCGCATAGGCGAAGTTTAACGTATTATTTTAAACAAAATTTCAGAAGCCGTTTATTAAATGTACGTATCTTTAAGACCATAAAGAAATTTAATTAAATAATTTATTTCCTAAATTGAAGTTTTTCTTTGAAAATAGGACGTTTTTTCCCTCTTGAGACCCTAAATTAAATAGTTCTCCCCATAAACGAAACATGTTTTAGCTTTTTTTTTTTTGTGAGCCCTGGGGCACACCAGCATTTATGAAGTGGGTATCAGACTAGAAGCCATCCAACACAACTTGTATTGAACGTTCGGAAAGGTAATTTCTAATCCAACGAAGAAGAGACTCATCGATACCAAAAGCACGTATTTTCGATAAAAGAGCCTGATGCCAAACTCTATCAAATGCTTTAGAAATATCAAGCGCAATAATCTTACTTTCTCCAAAACAATGTAAAGATTGGTTCCACTTTTCGGTGAGATAAGTCATCAAATCACCAGTGGACCGTTTGCTACGCAAGCCGTACTGACGGTCATTAAGAAGCTTTCGTTCTTCAAGATATTTCATAAGTTGACGGTTTATCAACGTTTCCATGACCTTGGAAAGAAGGGACGTTAGTGCAATTGGACGATAATTGGAAGGGGAGGAAGATTCGCCTTTTCTAGGGACCGGCTGGACAAATGCAGTTTTCCATCTGCTCGGAAAAATCCCAGCAGAATAGGAAAGATGGAAAAGTTTACGCAGTGGTTTTGCCAGCGTAGAAGAACACCTCTTCAGAATAACGGCGGGGATACCATCTGGACCAGCGGATTTATGTATGTTGAGATCTCTGAGGACTCTTGCAACCGAGCGAGTTCGAAAAAATATCTGCTTCATCAAAGAATTTGCAGACTCGAGCTCAGGTGGAGCCAATATGCTATGAGGAAGTGTCGAGTTGGCAGCAAATTGAGCTGCCAGCAAATTGGCTTTGTCGATGGAGCTGACATACGGAGAGTCATTGAAGACGAGCGTTGGGACCAATGACGTGGTCGAGTTCTTAATGTCCTTGACAAAAGACCAAAAGTTTTTACTTCCTTTTGGACACAATAGTATTTTTTGCCTTACCTTTTGGTCATGTAAAAACTTAGTCCTTTGTATTTGAGCATTACAGATATTTCTGGCCCGTTTGAACAAATTTCGGTTTTCTACAGTAGGGTTTTCGACCAAGGGAAAAAAAATAATGACCAGATTTGGTCATAAATGACCAAACTGGCAACCGTGGGGGTTCCTCACTTTATTGAAATGAACTTGAATGAATTGGATTGCAAATTCGAAAAATTTCAACTAAACCTAGAAAAAGTCTGAGATTAGAAAAATGCTCTCTCTGTAAATTTTGCTATAGTTTAGTCGAAGCCGGCCCTGATCTACATAAAGCTTCTGTTACCTGAAGGAACAGCAACCCGTACTCCTATGTTCAGTTCATTAATTTTTTCAATTGCAACGCGCTGCAATATCTTTGCTTCAATCTCAGTCAGGCTTTGAAGGTGCGCATTGGTAAGAGTTACCTGCCGACCATTGTCCGAAGTCCATGAACAGTTACCCTTAAAAAAAAAAAACCCAAATGTATACAGTTGATGAAAAAGTATATGAAACTAAATAAAGCACACTCACCCTCGGTGTCCATTCCGCCTTCGTTGGCGATGACGTCCGTGTCTGACTCTTGGACCTTGTCTTAAAGATCTTCTTCGAAACGAACTGCCCAACATTAGATGAAGACTTGGATTTTTGCATAGCACTATTATCGCTCTTCGAATCTAAATAAAAAAAATAAAAACAACGATTTTAATACACACATTAAATGTCGATACTAGTAGCTCTAAAAAAACTAAAGGTACAAATGAAAATTACTGTAACTATGTCCGGATGTAGTTGTCCCCACTGACATGATAGAACCGGTGCTATTTGTATTGCTACCAGTCAGTGGATGTGATTGGTAACCAGTTGATGAAGACTCATCATGCCTCCCGAGATGTCCTGTTCCATGCCACAGATTTGAGAGAAATTGAGTACTTGAATGCAAAATTCCAGTTGGGGTTGGCGTAGTGTTGATGCTGCCATGAGATTGCGATGGATTAGTTGGTGATGTTGGCGCTGACGATGATGAGCTGGAATGTGGTGGACATTGAGACGAGATTTTCGTTTTAGCAGATAGTTCGTATTGCTGTTGTTTTAATTTATCTTCATAATCCAGCTTTTGTTGAATTCGCTGATCAAGACTTCTCCTCCAGTCTAAATGAGCTTCATCAAGCGCAGCAGTGTTTTCATGTCCTCGTATAAATTGTAATGAGATCACTGGCCATGCGTCTAGAGTTTGAGTGGCTTTGCTATTACCTTCATCCATACCCGGTGGATTTATTTCACCCTTGGCACGGATGTTTCTTAAATTTCGGTCGTAGTTAACCCGCTTGAATCGATTGGCGTTGTCATCGTGGACGCTCTTCTTGCGCGCCATACGCAAATAACGTTTAATCGTATCACTTACTGATTGTGAAACGTCCTCGTTGTCGATGCTGCTCTTACGGCGGTGACCTTGGCTGGCTGTTGCGCCCTTGTCGCTTTCATCATCAGTTGGCTGCCCACTGGGGCTAGCTGCCAAAAGTGCAGCCTCTTCCCGTTTCATTTCATTGTAGTCTTTTGCTAGGCGTTCTATTTCGTGCAGTTGGATAAAATTGGTTTGTGTGCCACTGGATGAAAGTGAAACACTCTCTCTTGTTGGTCTTTTTAAAGGAATCACAGGAGCTGGTGGGCTTTGAAGTTGAACAGTGGATGACAATGGTGCTGGAAGGTCTAAGGTAGAAGGGGGGACACGTTTCTTGGATTCATGACCAGGTGATTGAGGAGGTGATAATGTGGATGTAGTTGGTAATTTAATTCCAGTTGGGGGAAGAAAACTTGGTCTTCCTGAGAAGGAACCTTTCATGCTACCCTCTCGTCGAAAGTGCCAAAGACTAGATAGTGACGAAGCATGCGGAAGGCTTGATCTAGGACCTGTGCTAGTCGTGGAATGTTTACCTATGATACGATGTAGTTGTTGTTTCTTAAGTTCGTTGTAAATCTGTTTTAGCAAAGCCTTATCCTCTAAAATGTCTGGGGTAATACTCTCTAACGGGACAATAGTGCGACATGTGGCGCTACGGCTAAGCGTTCGCAGCCGTTCGAGCAGCTGATCGATCTCCGAGAGAGCATTAATACCTTTCGGTGTTTGGGCGAGAGGCGGCAGAAAGCCAGGGCCACGCGATGACATTGCCATCGATTGCGAGCTGATTCCTCGACTCGAGCCACTACTACCAGGTCTCTGCGCTGACGGTGATGATGTCTGATCCGGTCGAACAGTTTTTGCTCCCAGCAGTGTTGTGATCTTCCTCGCTTCGTCTAATTTTAAGTAACTTGAAAGCAGATCAATAATTTGATCAGCGTTTCGGGATTCCTCTGTCTCAAAGTCAACATTGATACCCTTATGACTGTGTGAAAGTAGAAGTTTTAACCGGCGTTTTGAATTCCTTGTGGAACCCATGGCCCCAGGATATGAGGCCTTGCGACGCCATAAAATAAACCTTGGTTCATTGGCACACAGATTGTGAAAATGTCGTTCACATTTTTGAATATCATCAGGGTGGTTTTGGACACCATCGGGAATAAGCTTCCGACCTGCGTCTGCCATATATTTCCAGGTTTTCCGCGTAAGCAACCATCTTTCGCGCTTTTTTTCTTTTTTTTCTTTTACGGAAGGAATTCTGCGGCTGTGACTGACCGATTGCTGTGCAGATACTGTTGGTAGTGGCTTTGTGCCTAATTCGTTAAGAATGTCTTCAGAAAATAGTGGTCCAGTGCGTTTCTTTATAATTGCTCTTCGAGCTGGTTTTCGCCCGTCCATTATTTTTGTTGTTATCAAATCAAAATATGTTTTTGTTTTCTTTTTTTCTTCTTTCAAAATTAAATCCAAAGAACTATTTACATATATATGTGTAGGTGTTATTTGATTAAGCAGGAACTATATTTTATCGAGGCTTTTGAAAGCCTTTTCTACAACTGTAAACTTTTTTTTTCTTTATTTAAACATTGCTTTTAAAGTCACAAAAAAAAAAATGAAATTTGCAGAGAATTTTTTGTTACGTGATGTATGCAATAATTGCTCCATTGAGATTGGCTTAGTTTCAAAAACCACACGTTGGATTTTCATAATAATATTAAATGATTCGCAATAGCATAGGACTTCCCACCCATTTATTAGAGATTAAGTGCATCGAACTGACATAAAAGCCTAGCTAAATAGTGTAAGAGTGGTAAGATATTAGATTTTTATAAAACTTCAAAAAAAATAACTGACCGGGATCTAAGCCCTGTAGGGCTCCTTTTTGTTTAATTTGATTTATTGAGTTCATGCTGTTACTGTCCCCCCACCAGTGGTAAGGTCTTAAAAGAAAGTTATTAACAAAGCCTTTGTAAAAAAGTGTTTCATTGCAATAATTGAATGTTGCTAAAACGGGCTTAAGACAAGTGAACAATCTCTTTGCACTATTTACTGATACTGATACAGTAGATTCACAGAAGTCGTTTTATGCGAGGATGCTGACGAGCTTTAACACGAATACTAAAACCATAATGACACCATATTGCGTTATGTGAGGAATTACCGGACTACTTTAAGAATTTGAAGATTTCTAGAAACCTCAGAAAGTATCGAAAAGCCTCCCGGTTTCGGGTTGTCCCATGTCTGAGGACAACTTAATGCAGATATCGTTGCATTTGGTTGTACCAGAAGTATTTTCGGTCTGCATTTCTTTTCAAACGAAATCAAGCACCATAAAAAATACCTGGTTTAAAGGCTCCATCGTTTAAACTTTGAAAATAACTACGTCACCGTTAGTTTTCCGTCAATGGATAAAAGCCTTTGGCAAGACATAGGTTCTATCACCGAAAAGGGTGCTATGGATTCATACGGCTATGATAAGACTAAACATTTTTTGTTTGGAAGCATTAAGCTCTCACGCAAAAACGTTCATTCCCTTGTTAATTTTCAAAGAACAAAACATCTCGGTTGTACTTGGCTTTCCCCAGGACTTCGGGTGCTGTTCTCGATGAGCTGCTGATGAATCGTTCTCCCCTTGGTACCCACATTATGGAATGTACTCTCGAGACTATTTCCCTTTCAAAAAGAAGTCTTTTCTCAAACAATTCGTACCGCAATTTTGAAAATCTCGCCTTTGACTCTCTAACTAGCGGCGGCGTTCGAAACAATAATCTCTGGGCTCAAACTGCGTCCTAAATAAGCGGGAACTTTCCTTCTTTTCAGGACTGGCTCAACTCGTGAATCTGAACCAAGAAAGGATTGTTATCGTATCTTCACGGATGATTCCAATATTTTTTTTTTGGATCTGGCATCTCTGCATCTCTCACTAGGCACATAGCGTCTAGTGTTTCAAACAGAGACCAAATGGCTATAAGCTGCGTTCCAAAAAATTGCTGAATGGGGAGAAATATTTGTGTGTGCAGCGACATCCAAGCTTTTCTGAAGGCTCTACTAAACTCTGTAACCAATTCTAAATTTGAATGCCGATATCGAACGGGGCTTAGTAAAAAGCTTTGTATGGCGGTGTGTAATTACTCTTTAAGGTTTCCCAATTCTTCGCGAACAGCGATGCCCGTGAAAACATTTTTTTTCTTTGGGTGTTTCTGAGGTTCGAAACTATACAACCTCCCAAATAACAAGCAGCTTTAAGTATCGTTTGTGTGTCATGGTGGTGATCGTGGCGTAATGGTTAGCAGTAGAATTGATAAAGCTTGACCAACTTGACAACATATATGTAATGGTTAGCATTGTCTTTTCTCATGACCTGAGCTTGGTCTGCCGGGGTCCTCAGTGAGGACTTCAATCAAGAGCACATCCGCAGATCGCATGCCTTAGCTTTGGATGCAAACAGACTAAGCGTATGCTCCTTTACCTAAGTAAGAAAACGGCAAGAGTTTTGCTTTTGAGGGGACCTATATTTTTACCGATTCCGAACGGCTAATCGAGAAAGCGCTTTTCCTGACATTAAATTTTTTTTGCGGAAACTGCCAATTCCTCACGATTTTCTCTTGCCAAGGATTTAAACGTTTCAGGCCTAAGAGATACCACACTTAATTAATCGCGTGGTAGATAATGGCATCGTCTTCTGGTTTTTCTATAAACATCTTTACAAAACAGGTTTGTTATCTGGTAGTAGTACAACGAGCCGGTATTTAGGTGTGGATTTTGAAGTTAGTATATTTTGAAAACCACCGACAGAAATTAGCGTTTGGGTGAAATTCAAAGACGGGGGAAGTGAAACTTCAGAAAAGGCAAGGCGACCACGAAGTACCAGACAAAGAAATGGCGAAGATTATGGGAAATAAAAAAGTTTCACTTCCCAGAAAATGTAACGGCGAAAAACATATTCAAACACTTGACTTTAGTCTTTCCTAGTTCGGCTGGCTTTCTTAAACAGCTCCCCATAAGCTTTTAAGTGATGTTGATGATAGCATTTATAATTTGAGTGGCTATAAACTTTACAGATCTGATAGAGTAAATCGTGTTGGTAAAGGTGTAGCCGTTTATGTTCGTGCAAGTTTTGATTGTCAACTTGTTAAAAAGGCCCCAAAATGTAGTGAAATGCAATAAGTTTTTTTTTAAATTACTTGTCAGTCCAACAGAATATTACTGGGTTCTGTTTATCGTACCGTATTTTTCTATTGAAATTTCACAGCTGACTGCTATTTTAGACGAGCTTACCCACGTATCGCCTTTTGTTATTCTGTGTGGAGATTTCAACAGCAACATTCTTGAAGATACATCATTTGTAAATAGTATGAGAGCATTTAATCTCACACCTGTGAATACATCCCTTTCCACCCATTTTACTAAGGATAGTAGTACCCTTCTTTATCTGTTTTATGTGAGTCATCCATACAAAGTCCTTCACTTTAATCAACTTTCTGTTCTTTGTTTTGCCCGTCATGTCATCCTACCTAGAATAACGTGCCGTGATTTCAAGAACATCAATATAGAACAACTTAAAGGAGATATTTCTGCAGTAGAATGGTATAGGATCTATGGAGTGCCGTATGTTGATGACCAAGTAGGTTTCCTTCAAGACAACATTACCAATCTCTTTAATACTCATGTCAAAAACAAAAACTTGCTCATGTCCTTGGTTTACAACAGGTATATTAAAAATCTAATATTCCAACGTGACAAGGCGTACAATCGATGGAAAAGATTTCGGTTACACACACTTTACAGTGCGTACCGTACTCTGAGAAATAGGGTAACTTGCGCAATACGTGAGACGAAAAGACTTTTTTTTTGCTCCACGGCTTGATCCTGCGCGGGCTGAGCATAATTTATGGAAAAATTTAAAGGATATTGGGTTAGGAAAGAAAATTAAAAGGAATATTGAAAATATTGACTGTAATGAGTTAAATAGGTCCTTCGTATCCGTCCCATATCTTAATAGCGATGAAACTTTGAGTGGCATGAATAAAATCTATGCAATGCAGACCAGTTTGGGAACGACAGTTTTAGCTTTTCAGCAGTCGATGATGCGGATGTTTTACAGAGTATTTTATCTATTAAAACTAATTCAACCGGGTTTGATGAAATAAGTGCAGTTTTCGTTAAAATTATTCTACCCTTTATCTTAAAATATATAACACATATTTTTAATTCTATTTTTATGTCGGGAGTTTTTCCTTCGACATGGAAACGAGCTAAAATAATACCAGTACCCAAAAACATAAATGAGTTCAGGCCAATTGCCATCCTTACGTATCTATCTAAAGTCCTTGAAAGAATAATGAGTTCTTAGATACAAAGATTTCTGCAAAATAATAATCTATTATGCGACAATCAATCTGGCTTTCGTCCACAACACAGTTGCACAACTGCTTTAATAAATATGATTGAAGATATAAGGAACGCTGCTGACAATGATCAAGTAGCTTTTCTTATCTAACTTGACGTTTGATATTGTAAACCACAATATTCTTTGCAGGGAACTTCAAAACCAATTCAATTTCTTTTCGTCATCCACTAATCTTATATCTTCTTACTTAAGTTTTAGATCTCAGGCATTTGTTTCAAATAATTCCGTATCAGATTTTCTTCCAATTTGCTCAGACGTTCCCCAAGGCTCGATTCTTGGCCCAATATTTTTCACTATGTACATCGCAATGACTTGCTCAAAATGTTATTAAGTTCTTCAATTGATATGTACGCAGATCATGTACTGATGCGGAAAAATTTTCCTTTGGGTCTTGTAGAAAATGCTGCCTGTGAAGTAAATGAAGATCTCAACAAGATTTTGCATTGGTCTCAATCGAACGGTCTCCTTTTAAACCCATCTAAATCAAAATGTTTAGTTATTTGCAGAAAACTGTTAGATACATCAAATTTTCCAAATATTTATCTTAATCTCGGAATAACGTTCAATAAAACTCTTTCATGGAATAACCATATAAAGATTGGGCAAGGTTTATGCAGGGGTTCGCACACTGTGGGCAACACAGAAGGTTACACCTTTAAAACCAGATAACCAGCTAAAACACTAATTATACCTATAATTATGTTTGGGTGTGAGCTATTTAACAACTGTGACTTTGAACACAAGCGGAAACTCAATGTGGCCTATAATAGCTTCGCACGCTATGTTTATGGACTAAAAATATATGATCAGATGATCACATTTCAGCTTTTTCAAGATCAATATTTGGTATCACCCTTGATGATCTATTTAAATTTAAAACATTATCCCTACTTCACAACGTAATCTCCAAACCTATCAACCAGTGTACCTATATTGAAGGATCCGTTTCACTCAATCATGACCATGACCAAAATCCAAAGGCTTGCATTGGCTCAACTAGTGCCATGAGAACAACACCAACTGCAGCTCTGGAAACCTTCCTGTCGCTAGCCCCCCTAGATCTATTTACTAAGGAGATGGTGGCCAAAAGCGCACTGCGACTCAAAAAATGCAACAATTGGAAACAGGCATTTCAGGCCATAGAACCATCATGAACCATACAGATATAGACATTCAAACAGACTATACCCCCCCGCATATTGATTTCAATCCAGTGGCCCTAACAGTCTTTCCGACAAGAGAAAGCTGGGAGGAAAACAGGGTTATAATAAAAAATCACATTTCCGTCTTCACGGATGGTTTCAAAACGGACGAAGGGGTATATGATCTGGTATCTTCTCAGATTACCCTACCATGAATAGATCAATAAAGCTTCCCGACTTCTGCAGTGTCTTTCAAGCAGAAGTACTCGCAGTGTGCGGAGCCGCAAAACACCTAGCTACGCAAGTCTTGATCAACAAACATATTGACTTCTTCATAGACAGCCAGGCGGCCATTAAAGCTATCTCATCTATTATCACAAAATCCAGATTAGTAGACAGCTGTCGCAGTAATCTACATAAGACTGCTCAGCGAAACAAACACAGTAAGTTTAACCTGGGTTATAGGACATCGTGACATAATCTGTAATGAAATGGCGGATAAGCTGGCTAAAATCGGGTCAGCTCTCGAATCCAGATAAACGAACACCTCAGTTCTAAAGCCACTAGAGCAAGAAAAAAGCAGAATCAAACACAATTTTCTAAAAATCGCCAATGACAGGTGGTCATCTTTAGAAACATGCTGAGTCTCCAGAAACCTTTGGCCAGATATTTCCAAGAAAAAAATAGAATTTCTACTCCAGCTAAGCAGACCTCGGCTCTCTCTGTTGATTGGCATTCTCACGGACCACAACTCGTTAGGTACCCACATGATGAGAATGGGCATTGGCACATTCGACTTATGTAGAGGATGCCATGATGAGGAGGCAGAGGAGGGATCATTCCACTTCCTCTGTGAGTGTCCTAGCTTGTCCCACACTAGGAAAAAGGCCCTCCGAGAATACTTCTTCGACAAACTGGGCGACATCTCTAATCTCCCATTGTGCAACGTCCTGAAATATACTTAGGGCTCCAAATGGTTCAGTGGGGGTTCTCTACTTCAATAAGCCAATCACCAACCCAACCCTCTACCTCTTCAACCCTCCCATTTCCTCATCCTCTGTTTTCCCGGGGAGCACAATGGATCCTTGAGATCCGAGTGAGGTGCTGCCACTTTGTGAGTACCTATAGCGCTTCATTGAGCGTCTAAGTGAAGTGAATATTAAAATTCCCAATAAAACTCGGCCATAGTTGTTTGATTTTAGAACGACAATTCTTTATTCATGCAATACGTCTATGGAATTCCCTTCCCCGAGCCATTAGGCTAACGAGTAGTATAACCTTGTTCAGGATTAAGCTCAGACAATATATGGAAGCACCTTTATATGATGATTGGATATTTATTTATTTCTTTATCTCATATTTTCATCTTTTAGTTTCTTCTTTTCTCTTACTATCATTCCTTTCTTCTCTACCTATAATTTTTTTTTATATTTTCTAAAGGAAAAAAATATAAAAATGTTAGTCCAAATAACAATTTTTAATAATATTTACTTGTATTTTAAATTGTAACACTTAAATATTACAGATAGAATTATCATTGAAGCTTGCACTATCAAATGAGATATGTATCTTACTGTGTAAATTATGAAATAAAGTTTTTGAATTGAAAAATAAGCCTACAACCAAATGCTTAGCAATGAACACTTTTGCCAAAAACTCAGAATGGTACAGATGCTTCTACTCCCTTAGTAATTCCCTTTGCCTTTATTCTACATCTGTCTTCATTCTGGGTCCTTGGGCGTATCATAGATTCAGTGAGATCTAATGAGTAAGGTGGGTGACCCGTTCTACCTACCCTCTTCTAGATTAATTTTACCTCATTAAAGTAAGACAATCCCAAAAAATGTTTGGTTGGATGGTAATCGACTTCAACGGAATTTCCATAAGAATCTCTGAACAAACCATTCATACATTTCGCACATGTTCCATTTGGCATTAGGAGGAAATATTTGAATAAAGCTCCCTTCACATCAATGTCCGATATTGTGTTTCAAGAGAGTATCTTAGCATTTATTGTAATTGAAGATGTTTTTTTTTACATTAAGTCTTTGTCTTGTTTCCATTGTCGAAGTACGAGCAAACCACTTCATATGCCACCTCGGTTACCACATAGACATAGGTTTATGGTGAATTTCAAAGAAGAGAATGCTGTGCTTACGGAACTGCGTTATGAAATCTTATTTCAACTATGTACATATTTGTTTCTTAACAAATAATTCAACTCCTGACACGTCGCATCGCTTTGTCTCTTAGGGAATATTCCATCGATTGGAATTCAAGTCGTACACCATACCATTCGCTTTGAACATTAACCTAGGACCACCCATCTGTTGCTATAGCAAACACCTGTTTACTTTGCATAATCTTCCTTTAAACGAAAAGCACAAGGATATATGCATGTAGGTAGTACTTGTACTGAAGTGAAATATGTATATTTCTGCTCAAGCGCACTTGGGTGCATTTTCTAGTTCTCGGAGAACAATTTAACCAAGATACACTGAAGTAGAAAAAAAAACAAACACAATCCCAAGATAGTGATCAAAAAATCTCAAACACAATTTCCTTAAGGACTATTCACTTGAGCACGACCCACGAACGACGAATAAATCAATAAATATGATTTGAAGTACCTTACAAGAATAAATTCCTCACGAATTTTTTAGGAATCGATGGAAATATAAAGGGTCCTTCTTTTATCCTTCCGCTGAACGAATATGATTGTGTATACGCTTGAACAACGCTGGGAAATATTGCGACATTACTTTGAAAATCCGACACCGATTTTGCCAAAAAAATCAACTTTTCAGATGAAGCTCATTTTGGTCTTGGCGGGTATGTAAACAAGCAAAATTGTCGCTTTTGGGGCACAGAAAACCAGCACGCATACATTGAAAAGCCGATACACCCAAAACCAGTCACTGTTTGGTGCGGATTTTGGTCCAGAAGCATTCTTCGAAAATGAGCAAAGAGTGGCCGTTACAGTCAATGGCGATCGTTATCGGGCCATGTTGAACGAATTTTTGTTCACAAAAATTGAAGAGGAGGATATTGGCAACATTTGTTTTCAACAGGACGGCGCTACGTGCCACACAGCCGAAGACACTCGATGTTTTGTGCCCTGCTTTTGAAAAAAAAGTTATTTGGCGGACCCTTGAGTTCATACTTATTTTTAAGTGGATAAACTCCTATTTTTGTGCCTAAATTAAAAAAAAAAGTTTCCTCAAAATTTGAGCCCTTAATATTATTTAGTAGGTACTCGCCCAAGGCATGCAAAGATTTCCGGTATAAAATACACGTAAACTTAAAATAACAGAACTAGTGAACATGGACAATCCCGATGTACTGGAAATTTGAAATTTGGTGTTCATTCAGTACAACCACGTGAACCGGATTCCAGTCTGAAGGCTTTGCCCAAGAAACACATCGATTGTGGCATGGTATTTGAACCACTGGTCTCGGTGATTCAAAACAAGAGGTCCAACTACGACATGGATCTGGTTTATTCCACTATTTGAAGCCATTCAAAAAGGAACCGGAGTCCCAGATTGTCAAGGACGTGTGGGTGCCAAAGACGTTGACGGGATTGACATGGCATACCGGGTGTTAGCTGATCACGCTCGTACCCTTACTGATGGTGGGATGCCAGACAATACCGGACGAGGCTATGTACTCAGAAGAATCTTGCGACGTGCTGTTAGATACGCGAGGGAGAAACTCAACGCCAAGCCAGGCTTCTTTGCAACCCTTGTACACACCGTAGTCGAATTGCTTCGTGACGCCTTCCCCGAGTTGAACAAAGATCCGCAACACATCATCGATGTCATCAACGGAGAAGAGCACTGGTGACCCCGTACCTCGACGATAAAGGCATTTTATGGTATAGTCTAGGACATTAGTAGGCTTTCCTTAGAATTTAATGCTCTACAAAAGTGCTCACTGCGGTGAAGTCGTAACTCCCACCGGCGAGGTAAAACTGGTCATTAAAACCCAAAAATCTCGTAAATGACAAAGCTATACAAAAAAATGCATTCATTAAACTTGTAGGAAATTCAATTTCCTAAAAAAAAGTTTTGAGAACCAAATTGCTAACAACGATATTTATTGAGATATTGAGCTTTTAAGTTGAGGAAGTTTGGAATTTTGATTAATAATAATAATAATAATTAATGAAAATTCTAACTTCCTCAACTTAAAAGCTCAATATCTCAATGAATATCGACGTTAGCAATTTGGTTTCAGGAACTTTTTTGAAGGAAATTGAATTTTCTACAAGTTTTTTGAACTCATTTCTTTTGTAGCTATAGTCATTTACGAGATAAAAGCAAAAAAAGCAAGAATTTAACGAAAAGTTTGGTTTTGATGACCGGTACTACCTCGCCGGTGTGAGTTACGACTTCACCGCAATGAGCACTTCTGTAGAGCATTCAATTCTTTACATACCTTGGGCGAGTGCTAAATTTTAATATTAAGGGCTCAAATTTTGAGGAATTTTTTTTTTTAGGTGAAAAAAAGAAATAGTCGAAAAAAAGCACCCTAGTGGACAGCTTAACATCCATCAGTCGTCACTTTAAGTGGCTGTTTTTAAGTTCCTCGAACTCCATTTACGTTGAAGAAGCCGTCAATATTGCTCTTTTCATCATATAACTTGACAATCTACGTAAGATTTCTCAGAACTTCTGTATGACCTTTCGTATTGTTATGCTTGAAACATCTCTGATATTTACTACAACCCCTTTTCTTATGAAGTCAACCATAACCTTTACTGTCATCCGTTACGATAAGTAACATTTTGAAACGGTTTGACACACATTTCCACAGAACTCAGCTTGGTAATGTAATCCTTTTTTGTTAAATGTTATCTCCCACACATTATTGAAAAATAGTACTTTATGGAAGAACTGGGTAACACTGTCCATGCGCAGTAGGTACTGAGGCTCTCTTCGCCTGGTAGAATTACAACAAAGGATACCTTGTTTGAATGCATACCTTCGTCAGCCATAATTTTCATCCTGAAGTATCAGTTTATCTCCAGGTGTCATTCGTTCCGGTAGTAAACAGTCATCTAGAGTCTTGGACAAGTCTTTCTCAAAAAGTTTTAGTGCAAAATATTTGAAAAAACCCAAAATCATCAAAGTGAATATTTTATAAACATATTTTATCAACTTTAAGAATTTATAATTTTTCTCTTTTTTCTGTTTCATTTCAAAAGTTTGCAAAAGTTAGCAACAAGTTTTCAGTATCAATCACAAGTCAAGTGTGTCCTTTTATGTTTGCTAGTAGGATGATTAATATCATGTTAAACAAAACACAATTTAAAGTAAAAATGCCTAACATTGTTTATCCCAGTAAAACAAATTTTCAGTACAGACTGAAGGTGTTGATTTTGAAATATAAGTACATACATATCTACTTTTTGCTGAGGATGAGTTTGTTTGCGTCGAATGAACCCCCGCAACAATACAAATAATTCTGTAGGTAGTACCCATATCAATCCAATTTCCAATGAGACCTGAAGAAAATCACAATTTAAACAAAAATCTGTTGATTCAAAATGAAACCGCATGACGATTGACCAGGAAATAATAGCAAGTGCTTTAAATTTAAAGGTTCCTCCTGGTTTAGGCTGGTTTACAAAATAAAAGATAAGAAAAAGCACTCAATTTCGTTTCGAATTTGTTCCTTAGCCTCCCAATTTATTGAATTCATCAAAATAAAAATAAAAATCACAAAATTGTTATTCACAATTACAAGTTTGTAGTCCAATATTTTGCTGCACCAACTGCAAGTTTCTATTCATTCACAAGCTTCTGATCAAGTCGAACGAATTGTTCGAAAATCATCTCTTTTGCTGCAGTTTTGAAATAAAAGCGAAGAAGAAACAAACTTGTAGGAAAAAGTTACATGTAAGTGTTCACCTGTAATATACAAACTGAACAAATTTTTATAAATATCCTTGGCTTTCGTGGTGAAGACATTTTTTAGATTGAAAAAAAAAAAAAAACAAACTTGTAACTGAACAAGTTTTTCAAATTATTTTGGCTGTTCTCGCAGCTGCTTTCGTCGCAAAGACACTTTTTTAGAAATAAAAGTGAACAAGAGTCGAAATTGTGAGAAAAATAACTCGTAAACGTTCACCTGAAAAAATTCTTACAAACTGAAATCTAGCCCGAGTTCTCTAAGAGGTTCTCTGTGGCTCTAGACTTTAAAACTCTTGTGAGTGCATATTTCGAGAATTTGTCGATGGCGGTTAGGATTATTTTGCTGTCCGTGAAATAAATATCTACATTCACTATCTTACCAGGCAATTTAGGGATTGGTGTTGGCTGGAATTCAGGTTTGTTTGAATGCCGGTCGTAATTGTTTTCTGTGCAAACTTTACATGCTTTCGTGACTCTGCAATTTTTTCCTATCATGCCCGGGAAATAATTATTTTGCTAAGTTTCTCTCGCTTCTCGATGTGCTCTCTAGTGTGTACTGATCACAATATTTTCTTGATCAGAATCGTTGGCAACGTCTTCGACTTGTACCTGAGTGAATCTAATTTTGAAGCTGCTAAAGTGGGACACGTATAGTGTTTGTATCAAGCCCATTATTCGTTTTGCTGCTTAGATACCATTAATTAACCGAACAACGCATCCAACGCCAACGGTTCAAAACCTTCTTCAGGATTTGCCTCAAGTTTTCCTCGTTGAAGTCAGGTTCTGTCACAACATGTCGGTGATAGTTTGGGAAAACAATATTGAAATTATTTGAAGAGATTTCGCCTACCTGTAAAATAATCTGGTTCTTAAATACATTGAGGGGGTCTCCCACACTTTGTATTAAGTTGCAGGATGAACTATCGTCACTTTGTTCAGTGACTGTAAGCGAATTTACCAGCGAATTCATCAGGGGAGGACGTGAGAGAGCGTCTGATTGCCTCATCTCAATCTTATGGTCTAGAATTTTGAAAAAAAACAGAAATCTATTTTTGTCTTGAAATGTACCTTAGGGTTTTAAAAATAACATACCAAAGGATGGATGTCGGCAAAAATGTCTAAATGCCCAAACTTTCCATTCTGCGGCAGCGTCCCACAGGTTCATATGCCACATGATTTTATAGTACTTAAAATTTTGAACGCGTTTTTCTCGAAATCTCTTTTTTTGAACTGGCCGAAGACATAACTCGAGCAAATCTTCACCGTTCTATACAAAATTCTGACAGTACATTCGAAATATCTTTCTCCGGAGACATACGTAGGGTTTTTATTTTTGCATGGTTTTTTTTAATCAACAATTTTGTCGTTTTTTTATAGCGACAATTTTAATGTTTTGTTCAAACGTGCCCATATCGCGAAAAAACAAAATATCGAATAATATCGAGAGTCACAAAAAATTCATAAATTATGCCCATTTTTTCAAGCTCTAGACCGGCTTCCCCCTTTAATAGAGTTTAAAATTTTCATCGTATTGTTTTTGGTATCTATGACTGCTGATAGCTGTTTAAGACTATCCTTGCCAGTAATACCATTGAATGTTTTGAGTGTGGGTAAAAGGTAGAATTTTTAGCCTAAATTCTGGTTGTGGAACAGATGGACGGTTGTGTTGTGTGTTGAGTTTTTTCAACATCGCCAGCAAAAAAGAATTTTTATTTTGCTGAGGCTTCTCAACAATTGCTGGTCGATGTAATTCTTTGAGGAGCCTGCAGTTATCAGAAATTTAAAGGTCTCACCATTCTTTGGTTTGCACTTGAAATATGGCAGGGAAGAGTCACAAAGCCCGATTAAGTTCATGTCGATATGCTCGAATTCCCCGACTTCCTCTCTTCCAATGTTGGAGGTTCCGTCTGTCTTTTTGACAGTGTAACAATTTTTTTTAAAAGTGGAAAAAAAGGAAAGAAAATGTAACAAACTGAAAAAAAAAATACAATAATAAAAACATGGTTTTTCAACTAAAAAAAAAGAAGCTAATGGCCATTGAAGTAGATTTCAATTTCTATTTCACAAACTTTATTACCAAGAGACATAAAAATATTGTTGCATTTCCTCGTTCCTTGCCATTCCCACTCGCAGCTTAGTAGTCTACACTAGCAGCTTAGTAGTAGTCTACAGACGTGGGAAATTTGTCGTCCCTCTAGACTTCGAACGGCGCCCTAGCTCTTACACTATAGTGTATGTTCAATTGATAGTATCCCCAGTCGCCACCTGCAGCCCGAACGGCGCGTAACTAAGTACATTCCCTCTAGAATACTATCTCTGCTTTTGCATGGAGAAGTTCTAAGCTTGACGCAATTCGAAAATGCTGTAGGGTAAAAGAGAAACATATATTGAAAAAGATGCTTTTTTTTTTTGCTCTCACGCATTTTCGAAAAGCGTCGAGCTAAGAACGTCTCCATGAAAAAGCAGACTATAGAATTCACATACAAACAGTTTAAAAGAAAAAAATGAGCTTTTCATTATTTTTTAATAAAAGAGATTTTTACGCCAAAAGTGTAACAAAACGGAAAAAATTGTAACAAAATTATAGAATAATTGAAAAGTAAACACTTTTAATACACTTGTATCATTGTGGCAACGCTGCGTTGCGAACCTATCGTTCTGATTCTGATTTGTAAAACTTCTCTGTTGCAAGTTTGGTTGGCTACGGCCAAATCCTTGATTGGGCTGATTTGGTCGATAGGACTGAGGCTGAGTTAAACGCTTAGAATTTGCTCGATTGGTTTGGAAGTCTGGGTATTGTTTACGATGGTCAGGATTAAGATTCCTTTTAGGAAATGCGTTTTGCGAACACGTCAGAGTAGGCTGTGTATAGCAAGACTTTTTCGTATTGCTCTTTGAGTGTTCTGAATGTATATATTGGGATCTATAATGCTTGTTTTCGTAGTACCCTTTAATCCCTTTATGAAAGTATCAAGAGCATTGCTCCGATACATCTGAACCAATAACCTCATTGGCTCCTGGCAGGAAATATTATTGGTTATCAAAGTAAGTTGCCAGGTTACCGCTTGATAGAATTGTTGAATGGTTTGGTATCCCTAAACCAACCCAGACAGTAGATATTCGAGGGTTTTAGTGTCCCTCTTGTCAGCATAGTGTGTTGCCAAGCAGTCAACGATGCTGCTCCACTCAAAGGGAGTATTGCTAGCTTCCAAAGCAGCATCCGGCTGACCTATAATTTTGTTACGGATTACGTTAAGTATTCCGTAATTTCCCATATTTCCTTTTGTAAAATACAACTGTCGAGCTTCGTGGAGCGAGTCTCCTGAGCTTCTTTACTTCTTTGAGCAGCAATTTTTTTTTTTTTATTATTATTTACGTGGGGTTTATTATTTACGTGGGGTTATATACCAAGGGGTTATGACTACCCTTATGATGTAATAGAACACAGTGTTGTTGTATTTTGTTGTTTTGCTGTATTATTTGGACAGCTTAGTTTGCGCCAGTGACCACGGCAACATTTTTTTTCCAGCGCTCAATACATGGACTTTGTTTGCTATGCCTGGAGTTGGGCGTACTTCTTCCTTGTTTGTTTCTCCCACTTTCTTAGACTTCGAGTTGAGCCTTTCTCTTACTTATCACCACCAGGCTTGTTTGGCATGTTCGTAGTGACCAAAATAGACCCAGTAGTGCTGCCATTTTATCCACAAGCTAAATTAGATCGAGAACTCCCGTCGTAATTTTTTCAATTCAAACAGTAACGTCGTTTCAATATTTTTGAATTTGTAACACTGGTCAATGTTGAAAACATCATCAAATACTGGTGCAATAAAGATCATCAAAATAACTTAACTAGAAAAGTGGAATCAAATGATCGTAATTGCTACCGGATATAGCCGTTATTTCAAACAAAAAGACGCTTTCTCTGATTTCGCCTAAAAAAAATTGTTTGAGGATGTTTCACGCAAAGGGGGTACTAGTTGAATCTATGTATTATTTACTCTGTGGTAGTGACCCTTTGAAGACTTGATGTTGCTCTTTCTAAGCAAATTTGTTGCTGGGCGTGTGTTGAAAAAGCTGGCGCGCACCATTTATTTTATTTTTATTTTATTTATTCATAAAAGCAACGCTGTACAGTAAGAATAAAATTCTTTTAAATAGTACAGGTACAAGATTCTTACTTTATATACATACTTTACACAAGTTTAAAAATTATAATTAAAAAATTAAAGCAAAGAAAAATTTAAAAGATATTACAAAAAAAAAAAAAAGGTTAAATTTACTGTGATAAATAAGAGAAAACTAAGGACAAAAATTGTTTCTGTTGTATCTTGTTTTTCAATGACAAAGGAAGACCATTCCAACATGCTACGGCAAAAATGAAAAACTGACGACGCGAGTTAACACAGCTATAAGTTTTCGGTTTGATGGATAGATTACGCGAAGACATAGAACAAATATTAGCAGACAGATAAACGGGTAATTTACTCTTTACTAAGTTGATGAGAAAAGACAGGGATTTAAATTTAAGAAAGCTTCGGAGGTCACATCCCAAAATTTTCTTAAGAAAACTTGAAACATGATCATATTTCCGAAGGTTGAATACAAATCTGGTAACAGAGTTCAAGGCCAAGTTGAGCTTGCGAAAAGATTCGCAATCCAAATCAGCAAAAATTTCACAGCCAAAAGTCACAATAGGCAGAATCAAAGACTTAACTAATTTCAATTTGACTTCACTAGGAAGAAAGTATTTTGATCCAGCTAGACTACCTACGTAGTGCTGCATATATTTTAGCTACTATGTGAACTATGTGGTCTTTCCATGTCATTGTGTTATTGAATATAACACCAAGGTTACGTACTTTATCTAGCATCTCAACTACTTGACCATTTAAAATTATATTGGGGAAATTTCGATGGGATACGAGTTGCTTGAACATAGGAACACATTTAGTTTTCGATGGATTTAATAGAAGTTGATTTCGAACTGACCAATCAAAAGCAGAAGCTAGGTCTTGGTTTATTTTCTTAATTGCATCTTCAACCAATTCAAGCGGAAAACTGTAATACAGTTGAACATCATCTGCATATATATGATAATTGCAATATTTAACTGTGCTAGGAAGATCATTTATAAACAAAGAGAAAAGCAGAGGCCCAAGTATCGAACCCTGTGGTACACCCGTCTTTAAGTTTAAAAAACTCGAAAATTTGTCTTTATGTCTGTGATCGGTTACTAAGATATGAAAAAATAAGCTTCATCGCGTTTGAAGAAAAGTTGAACTGTGTGCTAAGTTTGTTACATAAAATTGTGGATTCAACAGAATCGAATGCTTTTGAAAAGTCCAAGAGGGTCAAAAGCGTCACTTTGGATTCTTCTGAAGCAAGACGAACATCTTCGGTAACTTTTAGGAGCGCAGTTGTGCAACTGTGCTTTTTCCTGAAGCCGGATTGAAGTGGATTTAGTGCATTCAAACTGTCAATATAGCTTTTCATTTGGTTACTTGCAATAACTTCAAAAACTTTGGATAGAAACGCAAGAATTGCAATCAGCGTTGCCGCAGTAAAATTTTTCAAGGTGCCATTTTCGGCAACCAAAGGTGCCAACTGGGTGCCACCAGCCCTTCAAAGGTAGAGAGATATTTAAAAACACAAAAACAAATACTTTCCCATTAAGTATCATTACGATTATT
Organism: Melanostoma scalare; assembly: GCA_949752695.1. NCBI lineage: Eukaryota > Metazoa > Arthropoda > Insecta > Diptera > Syrphidae > Melanostoma > Melanostoma scalare. The sequence goes on along the minus strand of OX456987.1, from coordinate 14,310,652 downwards.
TAAGCATGAACCAAATACTTTCCCATTAAGTATCATTACGATTATTTGGGCATGAATTAGTAAAAAAACACGATATGTATGTTTCACTACTTGAAAAAAAAAATCCCTTTCAGTCTTTTTCGAATGACTTTATTAAGTTTTCCTCATTACAATGTATCAAGCTCTTAAGGTGCCAAAATGAGAGCTAAAGGTGCCAAGGTGCCAATCGAGACTGAAGGGTGCCAAAATGGCACAATTGTGCCACTTCGGCAACGCTGATTGCAATTGGCCTATATTCGGTATTTTTGTTGGAATTTTTTGGTACAGGTATTATTTTGACACGCTTCCACTCCGTGGGGTACTGATTTGTGCTGATAATTGTATTGAAAACAAACGTCGTCAATGGAAGTATTTTCGGTAAAAGAATTTTTATAAAATCAGGATGGATTTCGTCAAGACCGATGCATTTCGATTTAACTGCAAAAATTGCATTCCCAACATCGTACTCGTCTACTTCTCTGAACTTAAACGCATTGTGAGCTGTATTGTATACAAGTTCCTCACTGTTTCTTTGGAAGCCTTGAATAAGATTTGCGAATTTTTCATTCAAACCGTCGATATTTAACACATTAACATTGTCATTAGAAGATTTCTGTAAAATTCCAATATCTTTCACTTGTTTCCAAAAATGTTTCGAAGAGGTGCAGAGATTAAACTTGTGAATATAAAATGATCTTTTAGCTTGACGTATCATACAAGTCACTCTATTTCGAGCCTTTTTAAAATCACTCAGCATATCGGCACATTTATACGTTTTCCACCTAAGAAAATGTTTATCACGCAGGACCATTGCTTTTCGAATGGAAATAGACATCCAGGGATAATCTGGATTTCTGACAACTTTTGTTTTCAATGGGACAAATTCATCGTAAAAGAGAGTTCACAAAGTTGTTAAATATATTAATCTGTTCATTAACATCATTTGTTTCGTAAATTGAGGACCAGTCTAGATTATCAAAAGCAAGGAATAAGCCATGTAAATTTATATTACGAAAATCTCTATAGTTGTAACTAATGGGTAAACTATTTATTTTTGTTTGAAAATCAATAGTAATAAACATCAAGTCGTGAAAAGAAATGGCAGGAGCAGAGAGCTGAGTGTAAAATTTCAGATGTTTTGGGTTGCTTAAAAGAACCACATCGAGAAGTGAGGGTAAACAGTTTGGTTTGAAGTGTGTAGCTTCTGAAACATTTGCAAAGCTGAGCCCTAGGGACTGCATCACATTTCTAAAATTTTCGGAAGAATTTTTAAAAAGATTAATATTCATGTCACCACAAAGCACTAAATGCGAAGATCTAATAGACAATTGACTAACAAGATCTTCCACTACTTGGGCACAGGCAAAATTAGGTGGCAATATACAGTGCTCCAATAGTATATTTGATCATGGCATTATGTATCTCGATGCAAATATATTGACAAGCACTACCTTCGTCAGAGCGCAGTATCATATGCGATTGAATTATATTTCGAACATAAATCGCCACTCCTCCACCAATTCGATCAGAGCGATCAGATCGATACAGCTTGAAACTTGCTAAAGAGAGACAATCATCTCTTACATTTGGATTAAACCACGTCTCAGAGATGCAAACAACATCAACTTCGCTTTTTATAAAAATCTGCCTGAACTCTTCAATTTTGTTTACCAAGCTTTGGGCATTGATATGACAAATTTTAAGACCCGGTTGCTGTTTACAAAGAACATTTACCAGCGAGCATAAGTTTTCATTATTACCTCTGTATGCATCGGTCATATTAAATGAATAAGTAAAATTAAGAGAAACAAGATCGACAATTGAATCAAAATTTGACAAGCAAAAAAGAAGAAAAAAAAAGTAATAAATTGATAAAGAAAAAAAACAAATTATTAAAAGAAGAGTGAAAGTAAGAGAAAAATAGGAGAGATAAAAAAAAAAGAAAATAGATAACTCAATACTCAATAAATAAGTAAACAAACTTAAGGCCCCGGCCCATAGAACGCGTTGCGCGCGTGCGGCACCGCTTCCAACTGACAGCTCGATTAAATACACACGTTCTTATGAGAGGTGACCCATAAGCACCGCGAGTAACGCGCCGAACGCGCCGAGTAGCCCAACTTTCTACTTTGCCGCGGCTCTCACGCGGTGACAGAAGAGAGACATGCGCAGTCACAACCAATTTGAAGTTTTCTCTTATATGGAAAAAGTGACAATGGGCGCGTTCAAGAACCTATCGGATAGCCTATCTCGGATAGCCGTATCTTAGATACCTTTTTGAACGATCGACAACAGACAACAGCTGTGAAATATTAAAATTCGACTTTTGAAAACAGAAAAACATTCAAAATATCATTGCTAGACGATTATAACTTATTTTTTTCGATTTCCCACACGTAAACAACAACAACAAGCTATCCGGATACGATTTTTGAACGCCCCCATTTTGACTAAATTTATCTGTCAAAACACCGCAACGGATTCTATGGGTCACCCCTATCAGTTGCGTGCGGCAAAACCCACCGCATCAGTTGCCGCGCCGCTCCTACCGCGCGCATCGCGTTCTATGGGCCGGGGCCTTTAGTTGTAGAAAGTAGAAGTAGATTAAGTCTCGGCTCTCAGGTGCCTCGTATCACGATCATTATCGAACGCTGATCCGATGATATTTCTCAGCTCTTCCGTTGAGTGAATCCGTATTGGAGATTGATTTTGTGTTGTGCGAATGAAAAGATTTCCGTTGTAGGTGTGTACCGAGTTGATGAGCGAGCGCTGTTTGAGCTTAAGAGCTTTTCTTTGTATAAGGTAGATGCGTTTGGTTAGACTCTCTTTTATATGAAAACTTTTTGGAGAGTCAATACAAATGTCACGTACAGTGCTGCCACCCTACAGATGATGGAGCGCAGTATATATCAGACTAAAGCGCAGTAGATTGCAATATACCGCAGTAGATTTTACAATATGCAGAAACAAAAAATTAACTCATAAAAAAACAAACAGAAACTTAAATTAATTTAACAAAAAATCAAACTTCATTATTGCATATAAAAGATAATATTAATTAATAACTAAATATAATATGAACATAAATTACATTTTTAGTCGAACTTTCTTCTAAATTCACCGTTTATGAATTTAAATTGATTAAAAATATCAATAAGTTTGTTCGTTGAAGCCCTAGGGTCGCCCTGGTGTCGCCACAAAGCGTTTTTTGAGAAACCTAAAGTTGCCCTGGTTGACTTAGGTTTTAGCTCAACTCGCCATAGGTTTTTGCTGTGGCGAGTTGAGTGCTGTCAAATGGCATATACTTTTTTTTTAATGACAAGGATGTGTGGTGATTTGTGGTTTAGCGTTTTTTGAGGACAGGAAAACCCATGTTTTTATGACAACTCATAGGGTTGTCATGAAAACCTGGGTCAACCCTGGGGAAAGTTCAATGAACGAACCTAATAATACCAGGTGAATCGGACGGAGACCAACAATGTTCTTTTGACTAAAATAATATTTTGAAGAGTTGGAATACTTATACTGTTTCTTATATCAGTTTGTATGAGAAACAATAAAAGTAAACGAAAAATATGCGATAAAGACACACAAGCTCTCTTAATTTCAGCGACCTTTCGAGAAATAACAACTAGGGTTGAGGTCGAGTATTGTGTTTTTGTTGGTTGTGTCAGTTTAATGTTTTTGAGCCGACAGCGTCAAGCGCAAGTCTATATGTTATTTAAAATAGTCAGTAGATGCATTCAGAGTGAACGTGGTTTAGCATTTTAAAAATTTTTATGGACGCGTTTAGGGCAAACTTTGAATTACGATAAAAATTTTAAAAGAGGAGTAGTTTCGTTTTGCTGCGCAGTAGAATTCCATTAAAGGCTAAGCGCAGTAGATCTACTGCTATAGGAGTAGGGTGGCAGCACTGGTCACGTAGCTTTAAATCAGTGTTGGTATTTTTACGACGTGAAGCTATTGCTCTTAAGTGCTTGTCCAGACGGGTTATTTCAATAACGTTATGATGTTAACGCTAGGTGTCTACACGTTGTTATACTTCCTCGCACAAGTTCTCCATTTTGTGTTGAAAAGTGTATTGAAAAAAGCATAACGTTATGAGCATAACCCGTCTGGACACCCCAAGTGTACTGCTTAGGCAGATAAATCTGATTTCGTTTTGCGCATCCAGCCTCTTTCTTCCTCACCCCTTTTGCCCAGAAACCACCGATATAACGTTATTGGAATAACACGTGTGGACAGGGACTAAGACAACTTGCTTGTCTTTTACGTGATTAAATTTTAACACGATACAGCCATCGACATGTGAATCCCTATTTCGAGGTTTTACTCTAAAGTTGTCAGATAAGGTCGGGGCGGGGGTTTCAACAGCATGACAAATTTTTTGATACACATCAGAGAGATTCTCATCAGTTTGGAATGGTATACCGTAAACAATGACATCTTTTTTCACCTTTTCTCTTTCCATTTCATCGAAGATGTTCTCATGGCGTTTTAGTTCTTGAGAGATATCATATAGTCTTTGTTGAAATTCAAGAGTAACAGTTTCAATTTTTTCGTTGTAAGTTTTTTCAAGAGCAGTCATTCCCGACTCCATGATATCACAATTCACAAAGCTCTCGTTTGATCTCATCTCCCCACTTTTCCAATTTCTTCTCCATTTTGCTCCACAATTTATCCGCAATGCATGCTGAATTGCTCTGAGGGGTAATCGGAGAATTCACCTTGGATACTTTGATCTTTGCAGCTCTTGTGTCTGGCATTGTGGTTTAATTTAGGTTATATTCCTTTTTTCTTTTTCACAATTTTATGAGAAAACAAATTGTTTTTCAAAGCAAATATAACACTTTCGAAACCTTAAGGGTCTTATGTCGACAACAAATGAACTTTGCAAGACAAACAAATGAAATTACTATGAAAAACAGAAGAAATTCACGGACAGCGTAAACAATGCGACTGCCATCTATTGTAAAGAAAATTAACTTGGTCGGAAAACTCAACGTTTACACAACGTGACTTTGTAATTCATTTTAGCAACAATTTGATCACAGTCGAGTGATAAACTATATACATTCGCTATCTGCAACATGAGAAGTGAATACATATACGTTCTAGAATATGCAATCGCAGGAGACTTTGATGGTACCATTATGCATGTATGGACTGACCGAGACACGGACCAAAATCATAGGAGCCGGAATTTTGAGTCATGGCATTTTTACTTTGAAATCACAAACAGACACTTTGTTTTGTAAAATAACAGCATAAGCATTGTGTAGACATTTTATTTAATGAAATAAACTTGTGATAAATTCTTTGAAGTTTCGTTTGTTGAGTTTGTTCCTTATTATTGGGTTGCCGCAAACAAACCCTCAAGTAGTAACGTGAGGGTTTTGCTTGCGCCTGGGTTGAGTTTTGGCAGTGAACAGGCAACAGGGATGTGCTTTGATTTCGTGGCTTAGCTTTTTTTTTTTTGAACTGAAAACCTAGGTTTTTTTGACAACTCATACGGTTGTCAAGGAAACGTGGGTCAACCCTGGATAAAGTTCAACGAACGAACTTGTTTTTAATTTGATTTCTATTTGTATATCAAGACTTAAAAGCTGTGCGGGTGCTTAGACAAATTCTACTGTGTTCTACAGTTCCTTATGTAATGTAAAAATACAGTCAATAAAATAACGAAAAGTGCGTCGAACCTTACTCCTCAAAAAATACTTATATATAAAAAAAAGACAATTGTGGAAAAAGAGCTTAAGACTCAAAAGACACAGTGCCTGCTCTGGTGTCTGTTACATCGAATTTAGAATAAAAATTAAAAAAAAAAAAAAAATTTAAAGATAAAAATAAAAAACATCAATCTAAACAAAGACCAGAAAACAACAGAAATCTTAACAAAAATGAAAAATAACTTCAACGAATTGTCAGCTCCGCAGCCTTGTGCACATTGCCTGAAGGACTTGAATGTTTCATCCGCTAAATGCAGTAGATGTTCTGAAGTAATACACCTAAACTGTAATGCATCACGAAATTTTAAGGTTATCCAGCAGCATAACAACTTTCGCCTTATGTGCAAAAAATGTTACGAAGCTAACCCTCCTAAACTTGATACAATGAGCCATGTAATAACGGCAGTCATGCCAAGCCCAATGAAATCCCCTTCAGCAGAGGTTTTTATAGCCAAGATATCGGCTAAAATGATAGCTCGTCCAAGGACTTCATCGACTTCTGAAAGTGATGGAAATATTGCGTCTCTGAATTTTGAGACGGATGAAAAGACATTAAGGGCAAAAATCGCCGCAGATGAAGATACACCTGAAAATGCTCTATTGCGTTTTCCAATTGAAATTCCAACCACTTGTTTAGATGCAAATGCAAATGCAAATATGCAACCTATCACCTCCGTGGTACGGATACCCAAGGCATACTTGAACGAGAATATTGACAGAATGAAAAAAAAACAAGTTTCATTTGACCCCAACGGTCCAAGTACATCGAAGCAGGCACTTGACAATCTTACTTTGGACTGCGAAGCAGTAGTGCCAATAGATGCTGCTACTGAAAACATTCGTGCTATTAATCCCATTTCAGTCACATTAGCAAAAACTGAAGCTAACCTGTTAAATAATGCAAGGGAACTCAAAAATAAAGTCAGAAAATTTGTTCAACTCCAAAATTTTATTTCTCAAAACATCCAAATGACTATAAATTCGCAACGCCATCGTCCTACTGTCAAACTGGCTATACCAATACCAAAAATTTCAATTGTATCAGAAGCAACGCCATCGACTTCACGACGACCGATTATCGTACCACCGCCACGTCGCGATCTCACACCAACTTTCGGTGTTTCTGTTTTTGATGGTAATAATCCTAGACGGGACCTTCAACTTTGTGCTGATGACATCATACAAAAACTTCGAATTGCCCAACAATTGAAGTCGGCATTAAAGAACGAATTCAGCCGAAACATCATTTGGTCCCCAATTCGTATGGACTTTGGATCCTGTTTACCAGACATTGTATGGATACCAGTGACATATTTTGTCGCTAAAGAATACACCCAGCTTGTTAATTTATATGGGAGTGCTTTAGAGCAAAGACGTATCAAACTTTGCAGTTTCCGAAGCCTAATGATACCTGTCCCACCATTTGTTCGACGGGTTGCAAAATCACCCTCTTGCATATTATGGGTTGCTATATCTCGGGATGTTCTAGTCAACTTATCATTGATGCCCGCACAAGATTCAATAGCTACTGATGCTGCACGTAAATCGATTTCCACAATGGGCACTGAATTTGCTGCGCTTCTTGCTCCATATTTAAAACGCAGAATTATTGCCGAAGTAAGAGCTGGCTCACTAAATCAAACCTGGACAGCATTGTTGAATCCCGAATGCATGGCAAGACTAGTGATGGATTATTGGCAAATGCATCAGACCCCACAAGTAAGTTCTTCAATTAAGTTTATTATTTTATTCATTATTTTCAAATTCACTATAACATCTCTAGCATAGCCAACCACTTTATATTAGACGCTTCTTCTAAAAAAAAAAAATACAAAATAATACAAAGAGAGTATACAAATACAGAACACAGATGCAACAGAGAGTAGGAATTACAAATATCGTCAAGCTGAGCTGTTCGTTTTTAAATTGAAGGTTAAGACAATTGACGAATTTCTTTTTAATTTTTTTTTTTTTTAGTTTTTTACACAACGTATTTAGACTTTTCGTTTCATGTTACACAAACTAAAAATCTGTAAAAAAAAATACAATGAAGGTTTACGATTTAATTTCATGGGTTTTTGTTTTTTTTATTTGTCAAGAGAATCGAAATTATTCTGTGTTGCTTATATTTAATTTTGTGCATGAAAATGTTGATGTTTAGTTCTACCCAATCTTCCATGCACGTGAAATATGTTGCTACATCTTTTTACTTCAAAGCTGGTAGGTATACAAAGGGTGCAAGGGGTTCTGCGCTTATCCGATGTTTATTGTTGTAAAGTAAGAGCGGCGCTTGATACGCTTGGTCAATGGGTATATTAGGGTGTGTAATTTTTGGGCAATTTTTATTTTTAAACAAAAAAAACAGGCTAAATACTTTCAGGAAGGTATTAAATGAAGCCTCTTAAAATTTGAGCTCTTAATATCAACATTAAGTGGTGCCTATTCTTACCAATTTTTCCATTTAAATAACAGACAATTTTTTTTTATTATTTCTTATTTTTGTAGCTTGACATTTGAGCATTGTAAAAATAAATTGACAAGTTATTTTAGTAGAAAATTGAATGCTCTACAAAAAAGCTCTTATTTATTTTTTTTCATAGAGTGAGCCGTTCTGAAGATATTCAAATTCAAAGTTGGAACTGCATGTATGTAGCTTTCATCGTAGAAAATTGACTGGTCTGACCCAACTTGCGCTTAAAGGCGTCAACATCCCCTTTTCAAATGAAGTCAATCATCTTGGAGTAATTCTAGATAACAAACTTCTTTGGTCTAAACGAGTCGAGTCCAAAACTACTAAAGCACTGTCAGTCTTTTGGCAATGTAAAGGAGCCTTTGGAAAGACATGGGGTCTTTCACCGAAAAGGGTCCTTTGGATCTATGCGGCTATAATAAGACCAATCATCTCCTATGCGCCAGTTGTTTGGTGGAATAAGCTCTCGCATAAATACGTTATTGCCTCGTTTGCCAAACTTTAAAGAACAATTTGTCTTGGTGTTACTGGGGCCTTCCCCAGTACACCGTGAGCTGCTCTCGACGCACTGCTGAATCTTCCTCCCCTTGATACCTACATCATGGGGTGTACTCTCAAGACCATTTCTCGTTTAAAGAGATGTGGTCTCTGGCACAATTCCGTCTGACACGACGATCCCAATGCTCAAACTGCGTCAAAATTACTCATTCAACTTTCCTTCGGTTCAGGAATGAGCCTGGAAAGAACTGTTATCGTATCTTCACAGATGGCTCAAAACCGACGAGGGTTTTGGTGCTGGTGCCTTTGTGGAGAGCGACGACATACTACTGCACACCTCTTTAGGATCACACGCATCCGTTTTCCAAGCGAAAGCGTATGCTATCCTTATGGCCTTAAGCCACGTTACGAACAATGGATGGACGGGGAGAAGTATCTTTGTTTGCAGCGACAGCCAAGCTGTGCTTAAGGTCCTTCTTAACCCTCTAACCACTTCGAAAGTGATCCAGGAGTGCAAGAGCTCTCTGAATGCGATCGGAAGATTGAATTCTTTGAGTCTCATTTGGGTTCCAGCCCATCACGGCATACCTGGAAACAAGCGCGCCAATGAACTTGCTAGGCAAGGATCTCAGACAGCTTTCTCAGGACCTGAACCTTCGCTAGGTCTGCCAGCATCCTCAGTGAGGGCTTCAATCAACGATTGGATCTGTAAAGAGCACCACCGTAGATGGCATGCCTCCATTGGATGCAGACAGACCAAACGTTTGTTCCCCAACGTTGATTAGAAAACTGCAACATTATTGCTATCCCGTAGCAGAAAAGACTGTAGAAAGCTTATTGGCGTTGCCAGCGGGCACTTCTCTTTTGCCAAGCACTTAAACGTTTTAAGCTTAAGTGATAGCACACTCTGTCTTGTGGAGAAGATGAGGACACCGCAGAGCACTTTCTCTGTGAATGTCCTGTTTTTTCTCGCATGAGGTTACAGATACTCGGCGCAGACATGGTGAGAGCTGGTAACTTAGGCTCCTTATCATGACAGCGTCTTTTGGCTTTTCTCCGAACATCTGGAAAGCTAAAACAAATAGAAGGTTGCTAACTGGTAGTACAATGGACCGGTGTTTAGGTCTGAGTGCTCCAGCTACTATTTTAAAAACCGCCAACAGAAAAAAAGTGTGATTGCAAAATCAAATTATTTTAAGTCTTCATTGCAATGACAAAACTAATAACACCTAGGACTCTTAACCTTAATCTAAACCAGCACCAGCCTACACGCTACACCACCTTTTTTCAATCAAAAGCAGTGTTACACCAACCATCAAGCGGGCTTTACTGTAAAACATTTTTTTTCTTAGAATGTGACAAAGAATCATATTCCAAAGTATGGCACACGAATTACGGCACACTCCGTATTTTATATGTAAAACTTAAGAAAATGAGAAAACAAATGCATTCGTAACAAATAAAACATTTAGTAGGTTTGAACTTTGAACTATCAAACTTTATTCTCGTTTCTCATACTCGTACAATGCACATTTCAACTAAAAACCTATCTAAATAAAATATCAAAGTAAACGAATATTTGTTTTGTTAATTCGTTGGTCGTGCTCAAGTGAATAGTCCTTAAGATGGACATTGCAAGTTGAGTTTGTTTTGTTGTTGAAGCAGAAACATTTTCATTTCGTTGTTGTCGCTACCAATCCAATACCAATCATTCTTGTGAAGCTGTATAAGCACGCACAAGCACACTTATTTCTTTTATTTAATTTAAAAATATGAAAATAGAAATCAGAAGGAGGATTTACCTAAAAGTGAGTGCAAAAACGATCACAGACGAAAAAGAGGACACGTGCACTTTCAATGAGAGGTGTTAGGTGCAAGTTGAGGGCAAACCTAGGACTCAAAAAACACATTGAAATTCAGGGAGAGTTGAAATAAAAAAAATAAAAAAAGCGCTATGAACAAACTTACCCCATCCCTAGAAACTCACAGTCGTATTTATAATCCCATTCCAAAGTATGTCTAACTTTGGACAGCTCTTAGAACAGTGTCCAACTCCAAATCGTATTTATAAACACTTTCATCGCTGTCTAAGGAACGTCTAACTTTAGACACCGTAATTGGTTGTCTAAACTATGGCTAAAGTGGCATTTGCTACAGCAAAAACCAATTTTGTTGAACATGTTATAAAACACTGTTGAGAGCTCTAAGATCGAAAAAAATAAGTAGTTTGAGGTGCAAAAATACTACTTTCAACAATTTAATTTATAAATTGCACAAATTTCATCGTTTTATGAGACTTGGAAAAGCTGTAACTCAAAGTCAAATCAGCTGCTTTTTTGGTCTGGTTCAAGTGCTACGCCACACTCTTTCAGAGCCATTTAGTTGTTGTACTCGTATATCAAAACACAAAAAATGGCACTGCACGGATACATTATGAACGCCACCAGTTAGTTTTTCATTCGAAGTTGACAGTTTGAGGGGTTGTTTAGACAACTGTTGGAATGCATTTATAAATACGAAATTGGCTAAGGGTTGTCCAACTCTTTAGACACCGTCTAGTTGGACAGTTGTCTAAGGATGTTCTAAGCAAATTTTATAAATACGACTGTCAATCTCTTAAATATTAACATTTAGAGCTCTACCAAAAGATAATAGGATTTCTTCGATATAAAATTCTTTACACTTTTATCGCTTGCTTTGTTCTAAAGCTGGCACATGTATCTACTAAACACAGACTATTTGTTATATTTTTTATAAACTAAGCGTAGCGAGAGTTTGAGAGAGGAACTAAAAGGTTTATAACGAGGTTCGCATTTATATTCCTAGCTTGGGAGGAGCAGTGGGGTGCTACGAGCTACGACATATTGCACAAAGAGGAGACAGAAATATCTGTTATATTCTATCTCATTCATTCTCCGATGCAATCTTGGCGCATTTTCGTTTCATCGAATTTCAAATGACAACGAGTCTAGGAGAAGTTTTAGTCCAAAAATGTGTCATGTGAGTGAGACAATATTACACTACCAAAGTTCGGTCTTTCTTTGAGCTAAAATAGAAAAATAAATAAAATAAATTGGTTGGCGGAACAGAGCGAGGGCCTAGCGCATTTCTCACAACCATTACCTCTGTGAGAGAATGGAGGGGACCTACAATTTTTATTTCATTTCATTTATAAACATAATATTTTGTACATTAAGACTTAGTCTTTTATAGCACTTAGTACATAATTTAGATAATGCAGCATAATAAATTTAAATTTAATATAATCTAAGTAGGATTGAGAGGAAGATAAGAAAAGAGAAATAGAAAGGTTTAAGAGAAAGTAAGGAAATCGATCTATATTGGATGAAATGTTGTAAGACAACTTTTTTGAAGTATGCTGGGCTCAAAATACCTTTGATTTGTAAGGGAAGAGAGTTCCAAAGTTTGATTGCGTGAATTGAAAAGAGTCGCCATGAATTCGTGTAGGTTAATTTTGGAATAGTAATATTAAACGTTCTCAGAGATTGTGCAAAACGAATTTTGTAATACAGATACATTGGAGAACGGTTTTGAATAACATTATGCAAAAATATACAATTTCTGGCATTGATATAATGCGTTACGTTAAACCTTAGAAAATCCATCGAATAACCTGAAATGTGATCATGTCTAGGTTAGATTGGGTTAGGTTAAAAATGGCTGTCAGGAAAACAACTGACACACTTAGACCAGTATTAGGTCCATTGTGATACCATAAGAATTAAGCGTGGAAGTACCACACTTAACAATAACCATTTGGAGCTTTGGATAAAGCGAAAGAGATGCTGGATATCTGTGTTCGCCAGATCGTTTTCTCTTTAAGTAGAGTGCAGAACATGAGCAGAGGAGGTGTGGGACTGTCTCCTCCTCCTCCTCATTTAAGCAACTTCTGCAAAAGTCATTAGAGGAAATGCCGAGTCTTATGGCGTGTTTTCCTATCAGACAATGTCCGGTGATGACATTGATTACGGAGCTAACGTGCAATCTGGTTATGGATAACAAATGTCTTGTTTTGTGCGTTTTGGATCTAGTTTTGGCCATATCTGTTTTGTTGCCACACACGTGGTGATATTGTTCCACCTATTATTTGTTCTATCCATTGCCTATTGCGAAAAGTAGCGATTGGTATACCAATATTCAACCTGCTGGTTGAGATCGGTAAAACGGTTCCTTTTCTGACGAGTTCAGCGGCTTTGCAGTTACCCACGATATCTCTGTGCCCCGGCACCCAAATAAGGTCAATATTGAACTGTTCAGTCATCTCCTTAAGAGATATTCGACAGTTCGGTTACTGAGTTCGTAGAATCAGCGCCGAGTGGTTTGAGGGCTGCTTGGCTCTTGACTGAGAAAATCCGGATATTCGCTGAGGATATCACGTTTTCTTTTAGCCATGATAGGACCTCTTCGATCGTCAGAATATCCGCTTGGAACACGCTACAATGGTTTGGAAGGCGGAATGATAGACTTACGTTAAGTCGGTTTGAGTACACCCCGCAGCCGACCCCTTCTTCGGTCTTTGAACCATCTGTATAGAAATGAATTGAATCATCTCTCAAGAATTCTTCGTTTTCCCAGGTCGTTCTCGGTGGGATTGAGACTTGGAACTTACTATCAAAAACCAATTGTGGGATGGTGTAGTCGGAGTGGCAAGGGATTGATCCGAATAAATTCAGGATTGTAGCTTGGCCGAAGTTGTTAACGGTCCATTGGGAGATAGCTCTCATACGAATGGCTGTACTGGCTGCCATTTGTTTGCTGAAGATATCTAGTGGTGTGAGATTAAGGTATGTTTAGGGCAGCTGAGGGTGTTGATCTCAGTGCTCCGTTTATACACAAACAGGCTGTTCGTTGGACCTTGCTTAGATTTATCGAAGTAGGACCTTTTATCAAGAGCGGTCCACCATACCACTACTCCGTATGTGATTATTGTTCTGATGACCGCGGTTTAGAGCCAGTGGGTGATTTGGGGGGAGAAACCCCATTTATTACCAATGGCTTTTTTACAGGAAAATAAGGCTACGGTGGATTTCCTGATTCTTTCCTGTGTATTGGCTTTCCAGTTCAGCTTCTTGTCTAGGATTATACTTAGATATTTGGCTTCGTTTGAAAGTTGAAGTGAGATTCCATTTATTGATGGAGCTTCTTGTTCAATTAGAAGTTCATTGACGACTAGATTCCATAGAAGAGGGGATAGGACTTGTTCCTCTACTGACAGATTTCTTTGCAGAGAAATTTCCTTGAGTTGAGTTGATTCTCCTGCTTTTTAGCATTAGATTTATCAGCTCCACTATGGAACCATCTACTTTGAGCTTCGTTAGTGCCTTTGTAATTGCAGAGTTACTGACGTTATTGAAGGCACACTCTATGTCGAGGAAAGCGGCCAGAGTGAATTCTTTGTGATGAAAGGAATATTCTATAGTACGAGCCGAGGGCCGTTTCTACGGATTTTCCCTTACAGTAGGCGTGTTGTACTGTAGATAACAGTTTTGGATCTATAGCCGTTCGCAGATGTATATAATCAGTCGTTGTAAAGTTTTAAGAAGGAAAGATGAGACTTATTGGTCGTAGATCTTTTGGGCTTACGTGGGATGATTTCCCAGCCTCAGGTATAAACACAACCTTGACCTCTCTCCACTAAGTGGGGATGTAGTTTACGGTGGTACAGCCAATGAGAATTACTTCAAGGACAGGGATGATAATATCCGCGGCCTTTGGAATTTTGGCTGGAATTATACCATCTGGTCCAGGGGATTTGTATGGGTCAAAGCTGTTAATGGCCCAAATTAGTTTTTCCCTTGTAATCAGATCGGGGTTGTTTGTTATTATGCTACCTGATTCTGTGGAATCATAGTTGCATAAGTTCTTAGAGCTGCCTGGAAAGTGAGTGTCCAGAAGCAAGTTGAGCGTTTCTTCGCAGGATTCTGTCCAGCCGTCAGCTGTTTTCAAACTGCTACGCATGGTTGGACTCTTTGAGAAGATTTTTCTTGATCTAGAAGCTGCTGAAGTATCTTCTATTTTTCCACAGAAGTTTCTCCAGGAAGTTCTTTTGTTTTTCCTCAATTGATATTTATTAGTTTCTTCGTTCCTTAAGATACGATAGGTATTAAAAAGCTCTTCTAAACGAAATCTCTTCCAACATTTATATGCTTTATCCCGACGAAGCATTAGATCTTTAATAGCACTCGTAAGCCATGGACAAGACGAATCTTTCGTACAATTAGATTTTTGTTATGAGTGGTTCATGCAAATCACATGGATTATTTATGTTATCCTGAATGAAAGCTACTTGATCATTCACATCTGGCATGCAATAAACTCGGTACCATTCCACAGCGAGAAGGTCATTTTTAAGTAGATTTATGTTGATATTTCTTAAACTACGAAAAGTGAACGAAATATTAGAGCTTACGGGTTCACACTCATATGTCATTAGAATCATATCATGACGCGAAAAACATGGAGCAGAGAGTTGATCAAAGTGGACTACTTTGACAGGATCACTAACAAAGAACGAGCTACTGTCTTTGGTAAAATATGTGGGAATAGACTTATTCGCTGGAGTCAAATTCAAAGCACTCATACTGTGGATTAAAGAAACTTCTCTTAAAATATTGCTATTGAAGTCCCCGCACATAATTACAGAAGGTGAAATATAAGAAAACTCATCCAGAACATCAATCAGCGGAGGGGAAATATTTATATCTGAATTGGGACGGTAAATAGACCCCAACAATATTTTGTAGGACTTACAAACTATTTTAACAAAAACATATCGAATTTCACTACCTGACCTGGCATAGCCCTACGAATAAGAGTGCACTCTAAGCTATCTCGAACAAAAACAGCCACACCAACACGTACATATCTATCACATCTAAAGAGGGTATACCCTTTAACGTTTTAAATCGCATCCGCTACATCAGTCAAAAACCAAGACTCAGAAACACATACTACATCGATTTTAGAGCCTTCAAACATGTACTTGAATTCATCTAATTTAGCCCTTGATCTCAAACTTTGCGCGTTTATGTGGCAAATTTGCAACCCAACATATTGACTACATACAACATCTATCATTACTCGCATAGTACTCGTAGGGATAGCGACTACAGAAACCCTATTTAGGTCATTAGGGCCAACCATTGTTTTTGGAGAAACGATGGGTGTGCCCAATACAAAACACCAAACATTGCATAACCTGTTTCAGAAGTAAACAGCAAATACAAACATAAAAAACGATGATGATGATCAGATTGAAAAAAAGAGGACAAATTGTGGGTTTAAAAGAAAAAAAAACTAAGTATAAGAAAAACTTTTGAAAGAGAAATTCTAAAACGAATAAAACGAATTTCCTTAAATTGCATTGTACTCGTATAAAAAACTATGCATGCTATGGCCGATATTATTATATAGTTCGTGTCTGGACTTTATTTATTATAAAATGAAAATAAAGTGTCGTGGGAATCTTAAAAGTGTGTGTCATAGTTGGCATTGCAAAGGCATACAAAAAAAAAACTTCTGCTTATTGATGTTATGCTTATTGATATCTCTTCAAAAACAATCACGAGTCAATATGGTAAGAGATTGATTAATTTTTTTTTGCAATACACACTGCTTTATTGTATATCTCTCTCTCTTTTTTTTTTTTTTTTTTTGCTTTTTTTGTAATTGATCAATGCTTGTAGCTCCTTATTTTTTGCTCGTACCTTAATTTGAAAAAAAATTAGAGAAATCTAAACCTCTATCCAATTATTTTGAAAAATTTAAGGAGCCGAACAATTGGAGAGGGCATGGATTATGAATGATGAATTTTTACCGGGACATGAAGATGCTCAGGAACTATGAAGGACTAAGAAGAAGAACTGATGACGTACTGATTATGATAACATCGAACTCATATTTTTTCTAAAATTTGTATTTCAAAATCCCTGCTTATATTTTTATGCATCATATGAGAAAAGGAAAAGCAATTTAAGAGAAATTGATAATTTTTTGAAGAAATATTTACATGTCCCAGATATAACTAATAATAGTCATAATTGAATTAAATTCAACTGGAAAGTCTATTTAAAATAAAAGACAATATATTTATATTTAATGTTGTGATGAAGGTGTTTCCTTAAATGTAAAGAATTTATTAGAAGTAGGTGTAGGTATTTGTATAGTTATCCGATACACACTTCCTATATATGTAACTAATCGAACTCCTTTTGGTTTTGCTGTAAATCAGAGTTAGTATCTGAATTTGGTGTAGACTATTGATAAGGAAGATTTGCTTTAGTTTTATTCTCAAGCCAAATCGATTTCGTTTATGTGGGACCGACAAATTCATCTTCACTTAGTAGGTTTGTTCATTGAAGCCCTATGGTCGCCCTGGGGTACCCACAAAGCGTTTGTTGAGAAACGTTAAGTCGCCCTGAATGTCAAATTGAGTGTTTTTTGAGCCCTAGGGTTTACCTAGGTTTTCCCTCAACTCGCCCTATGCTTTTGCTGTGGCGAGTTGAGGGCTGTCAAATGGAATGTATTTTATTTTTAATGACAGGGATGTGTTGTGGTTTGTTGTTTAGCGTTTTTTGAGGACTAGAAAAGCCAGGTTTTTTTGACTACTCATAGGGTTGTCAAGAAAACTTGGGTCAACCATGGGAAAGTTCAACGAACGGACCTAGTGATATGCACGAGAGTGGCTCATCACACTTCTGTCGAACAGCTTTTCTGTCGTTATCGCAACTACCATATTGCTTTGGTATGAGAAAGAGCTTACTTTACCATTTCTACTTCATTGTTAATGTATACATGAATAAAGGTTTGAACATTTTCTGAAAATTTGTTGTAAAGCTGGTCCAGGGTCTTCCAATAAAAAGTCTAATTTTGATGTTTTTAGAAATCAAGAATAGTCTTTGAAGGGCCGGATGTTTATTTGATTACGTTCGACTACGAACTTGATTGAGGGGTAAAAATAAATCAAGGGATCCACCCCTACATTTGCACGATAATATTTTTTTCACGAAATTTTCCATCATCTATTCGTGATGCCCGCGGGGTAATGGTAAGCAAGTCTGCCTAGTGCGTGGGGGTTTGAGGTTTGAATCCCAAAAACATCCAATTGTTTTTCCATGGGTTCTCGTGCCCTCTTTTTCTGCCTGAAACAACTTAAATTTTTTTCGGAGGATAGCGTCTTATTTGAATAACTAGCTTTATCCGGCTACAACTGAGTTTGAGTAGGTGCGTTCACGTCTACGTGGTACCCGTGGCGTGATGGTTAGCATATCCACCTGCTAACCCAAATGTTTTTTCACGGGTATCGCCTTTCGCGAGGAATTGGCAAGTCCTCCGTTAGTAAATTAATACAAATTTGCCATGAAAAGCGCTTCCTCAATTAGCCGATCGGAACCGGCAGAACATTGTAGGTCCCCTCCATTCCCTCACAAGGCATGGTTTTGAGAAATGCGCTAGGCCCAGGAACTCCTCGCTCTGTTGCGCCACCCTATTTATTTTTATAAATAAAATAAATTTATTCTTAAGCTTTCATTAAATCGTCATTACAGCAATTTGAAATAAAATTTTGGTTGTTTCTCGCTTACAACTTTTTCTTTTTTAATTGTTTTTTAAATAAAGTAATGAATTAAAAATTTAAAAAAATGTTATTCTTCTTCTATTTACTTTCATTCTATATAATTGATATCAACTTAACGTTAATTTGTATTTTTTGAATGTGCCTAACACAAAACTTGCTTAAAACTAGTTGCTTTTATTTTTAAAGTTTTTAGTATTTTTGTTATTTTTAATATCCTTCTATATTGAACTATAAAAGACTTAGGTATGTCTTACTTAAACACCTCTATTTAATGAAAATTGAATTGAATTGAATTGAAATCATACTGAGCTTAGATCAGTTTGCATTTGCTGATCAGTAGGATTGCTGAGTTGCAAACAAGAACGCACTTTGATTTTTACTTTTTCTTAGAGTATTTTTCACTTTGATGGCAAATAATGATTATTACGGCAATTTTCAATGAAGTTTTCCATAGTCTCTGCCAAGTTGACATTTTTGAATTGATTTAGAGTCTTCCTCAACAGCTAAAATTTTTCAACTATTTTCACATCTTCTGGTGCTTTACAATGATTCAAAAACGACTTACGAACTTAAAAAGTTAAGAGAAGGTTGGCCCCAAAAAGCAAGGGCTTAGTGCATTTCAAGGACCTAGAGTTTTTTGCCGATTCCGGACGGTTCAGCGAGAAAGTGCTTTTCATGGCTGCGTTTTATTACTCTCGGAGGATTTGCCTCTTTCTCGCGAAGGGCACCGATACCCGCAGAAAAACAATTTTAGGTTTCTGATATGATTTGAACCTCAAACTCTCGACGTAACAGATTTTTTGTTTTTCGCCATGGGTAACATTCATAGAAAAACATGTTGTGCGACTTCCAATGCGAATGTAACAGGCAGACATGTAAACAAGTAAAAGGTGTGCCGCAGCAGAGCTGGCCTAGTGCATTTCTCTCAACCAAACCTTTTTGGGAACTGAGTAGATCTCTGTTTTGCCCATTATAAATACATGCATACATAGGGTGGCGCAACAGAGCTGGAAGCCACTCTATGTATGAGTAATTTCAATGCGTTGTTGAAGCTTAACTTGTTCCTTTTACTTTAAGGTTATTCGTTCAAGCAATGAGTTACCCTGTGGTTGCCATAAAGCATTTTTTTGTAAAAACCCCAACTCACCCACCATTCATTTTAAGTTTTGATAAATCATTTTTCTCAAACCCCAACTCACCCTGGATGTCAAAAAGGTCTTTCTTGGGCCATAGCTTTTCCAACAACTCGCCCTGAAGTAGTATTAAGTTTTTAAAGTTGCGAGTTTAGGTATAATACATGACATGCATTTTTCTTGAAATGACAGGTATGAGTTGTGATTTCGTGGTTTGGTGTTTTTCAAGCAGAAAACCAAGTTTTTTTTATAACTGACAAGATATTCAAAGAAATCTGTGTCAACCCTGGAAAGAGTTCAGTGAAACCTAGGGCCTATTATTTAATGAGCGGCGCAGTTTTTACTTGGCAGGTCAAGCAGTGACTTTTTTTTCTTTTCTTTTCTTTTCCTTTTCTTTTCTGGCGCTGAAAGCATTAGGTTTGTTCGTTGAAGCCCTAGGGTCGCCCTGGGGTCCCCACAAAGCGTTTTTTGAGAAACCTTAAGTCGCTCTGAATGTCAAATTGAGTGTTTTTTCAACCCTAGGGTTGACCTAGGTTTTCCCTCAACTCGACCTAGGTTTTAGCTGTGACGAGTTGAGGGCTGTCAAATGGAATGTATTTTATTTTTAATGATTGCCCTGAATGTCAAATTGAGTGTTTTTTTTTTTAGCCCTAGGGTTGACCTAGGTTTTCCCTCAACTCGACCTTGGTTTTTGCTGTGGCGAGTTGAGGGCTGTCAAATGGCATGTACTTTATTTTTAATGACAGGGATGTGTGGTGGTTTGGGGTTAAGCGTTTTTTGAGAACTAGAAAACCCAAGTTTTTTTGGCAACTCATAGGGCTGTCAAGAAAACTTGGGTCAACCCTGGGGAAAGTTCAACGAACGGACCTATTGTGAACTCGAAGAGATCGTTTCTCTCCCAATGCTTCACGCTAACAATCTACTCATGGGTCATTCTGCGTTGACCTCAGAATGAGTAGACAAGTCTACCAGTTTAAGATCGATTTCTGTCTGTCGAAAAAAAAACTATCAATCAAAATCAAAACCTCTTATTGGAAGACTCTTTAGGTATTACTGTTTTAACCTTTCTGAAGTATTGAAAACTTTTTATAGTACTGATTTTTGGAATGAATGAATGAATGAGTGAATGAACAATGAAACTGCAGGAAACTAAATTAGATTCATTCAGTGGTGCTCTTTTTAATAACCGCTCCTAATACAAGATCCGTCGCAACAGTTTCGGTCTACGAACGCCAAAAAGAAAGGCCTAAAGAGCCTTTCGCATGTGTAAGACCAACAAACAACAAAATAAACCAAAAAAAGTTATTTTGAATGCGTTACATTTCAAGAATTTTTAATAAAACAGTGCGAGTATATTCTCACATAGGATAAGACAGAGTCGATTTCGACTGTCTTGGATCTACGCAACGGACTTTGTAGCGGCTATCAGTTTGCTACATTGATAAAAACGATATTTTTTTTCAACTTTAATCGCGAAGAACTTCTGAAGGAAGCACTTTGTGTAAAAGTGTAAAAAGACCTTTTTTTTAGAAAATCATATTTCCTTTAAGAAACATATTTGCAATTTTTCACATATTGATTTGTGCGTGCGTTAAGAAACTCCAAAATAAAAGAGCAAAATCAAAAAACATACCATTTTTCAAAGCTTCATTACTCGGAAACGGTTAGTCTGAGAAAAAATTTTAACAAGACCTTTTTTAAAGAAAATTTAATTTTCTACAAAAATGTTTTTCGTTAAATTTGTTGGGCTTAAAATAATTGAACGGTTTTGACGCTCAAGTAAGGTTAAGTGTAATAAATATAAAACACGATTGATAGACCGCTAAATACTTTTTTTTTGTAGCTCAAACTTTTTTGGAATTTTTTTAGCTTTCCTAAACAATATTTTCAATATGGTTTTTGAAACAAAAAAACAAAATTTTTTTTGGCCAAGTCCGATCTACTACATTGGCCATTGCTCTCTATGCCTAGTACCATTGTATATAAAAACTATAGTAGGATTGTGTAGACTTTTTGACTGGTGGCGCACCACCAGCCCGCGGTTCGAAACAATATGTTCCACATGAAATTTATTACAAAAAGAAAAAGGATATTTGTGGATGTTAAGATTTCAAAGAGCAAATTCAATTTGTAAACATTGAACTCTCTTTTTGATCAGCTTTGCACCAACCAAAGAGGAAACCGTAAAAGGGGTGTATTTATAATGTATGGCAATGGCATAGGTAAAGTACAAGGGATGACAAAAAAGATATGCAAGACAATGCTCGTAAGGATAATCATTTTCAAGGAAATGCATGTTTGAGATCTTTTCGTTTGTGAGTTAGTGAGGTAGGTCAGAAATTTTATTGGAGGCAGGCATATGAAAATTAAGTTTTGGCAAAGTCATTGCGTGTATTTTGTGATTTGTACATTTTCGTTGAAATCTTATAGGTATACCTAGTAACAAATTCTGCATCTGAAACATTGATTGATTATTTATTGATATAAATTAATTTTCAAAGTAAAATTCTAGTTTATCTAATATTATTTTGTTTTATCTATTCCGGATATTCATTATAGCAGTTTAAAGGGCGGATTAAAATTAAAAAAATGAGCATGACTGGGTCGCTGGAACCAATATAATATATATTTGGTGGTACAGGACTGCCAAGTACACATCAATTATGAAAATTGAGATAAATGACGCAAAACACTGAAAAAAATTTACTAACTATTCCAAAGGTTTCAAGCGAAAATCTAATAACCCATTGTATATAGAATTGACTATATATACAATGAATAACCCCATTATTTTTGCAGTTGTTTATACATATAAACGCTGAAAATTTAATCAAAACTATTGGACCAATCAAAGAAAAATCGATTTTTATTTTCACTTTTTTAAAAAGCGATGTTTTTAGAAATCCAGTATGCAAAGTTTAAGATCTTGGTAGAAGTTGTTTAGACAAAAAATTTTAAAAAAATAAATAACATTGTTTTGAAATTATTTTAAGAATATTTAATATTTTTTAATATTTGAATAAATATTTACAGCCTGAAGCGATGGACCGATTTTCTTAAAAATTTGCAGTTATGGTTTATGTGGTAGTTTACAGAGAAGCTTTTGGAATTGGGTTTCTAGGTCTTGAAATAACTGTACCTGACGCTGCCATACAACCCATATGACAATACCTATTTTTTTCGAAAACGGCTCTAACGATTTTGATAAAATTTTACGTGAGTTTTTATTCTGAATAGCTATTCTTATGATGTGAACATTTTTTCGGATTAAGTCTAAAAACGGTACCACCCATAGTACCGCTTTTTCAAAGCCGACTTTCTCGCTAATGGCTGAGGCGATTTTGACGAAATTTTATATTTCTGATATGATATAATATATCTGATAAAAATTGTAAATTTGAAAGCCATCGAAAGACTTGAGATTTGACTTGAAGATTTGGACCTCTTTTTTTAAATTGCGGCCAATTCGTAAATTTCTAATTTTTCACTTTTTTTAACGCCTTTTTTTTTTATTTTCTTGTTAATGGTACCAGAAAAATTTAAAAAAATGCCGCAAATTGACGTCTTCTGATTCCAACGAGTTCAAGACATGTTCCATATCTCTCTTGGATTTCAATATTTTGACTCGAAATTTCCTGACAATTTACATGAATGTTTGAATATTTTTTCACGCCTTCAAAAAATCACCTCCATTTGAGCTCGAGAAACTAGCCAAGCCCCTTAATTAAATTTTTTTATAATATATATATAATATATATATTTATATAGCGAGCAAGTAATTATGGTTGCCCTTATTATACACATTGGAATATAAAGACAGACAGACAAACATCGTAATATCAT
This sequence comes from Melanostoma scalare, assembly GCA_949752695.1. Lineage (NCBI taxonomy): Eukaryota > Metazoa > Arthropoda > Insecta > Diptera > Syrphidae > Melanostoma > Melanostoma scalare. The sequence continues at coordinate 14,287,366 of OX456987.1, read as the reverse complement.
GTTTAATTGTTATCTCAAACATTTTTCTCTGCACGATTACAAAACTTAGCTTATACGAGTAGTACCTATAATCGCAAGTAAAAATGAAAGAAACTTTTTCACTCCAATATTTAGATGTATTTCTGATGACATGCTAGGTATGACTTCTAAAATCCAACTACCTAATGTGACCTTAAGAAAAGTAGCTCCAAAATTGGTTGCTTACATAACTGATGCATTTATTTTATTTATATTATTTTGCAGCTTTTTCTTAAGTTTTCACTTTTCCAATTCTCCGAAATATCTTACAATAGTTGCAACTTAATTGGCTCGAAAAACATAAGTAAATACATTTCTAATTCTCTATTTCCATAGTTGTTCTCCTTTAAATAGAACTGGTAAATGTACCTACCTACTAAAGTGTTTAATGCACCTGTTTTTATGGAACTTTTATAATTCGTAACAGATTGTGGCATACAATTACTTTTGACCGAACAGACTTCAATTTCATGTTTTTACAAAATTGATATCTTCAATCACTACCTATACCTACCTACATTATGTTTGCATTTTTTCAATAACTCCAGAATATGCCTACTTGATATACATTTTGCGTAATTCTTTCTTTCATCAATTGCAAAATGTATTTCAAAGTAGTCAAATTGTTTTTCAAAGCAAAATGATGCAATGTGACAATTTGCTCTACATTGGTGTAGGTAGTAAACCTTGAAGTAAAGAAGAATTACAAAATCATTTGGCTATTTCTCAAACGAGTTCTTGTTCTTCCCCTTGAGATAACGAAATTCTTTCAACCCTTTTTGCATACACATAATAAAAAAATAAAATTGCGTCATCACAGATCTTGCCAAAGTATTTTTCCTCATGTTTATGCTCTTTTGATATTTAAAGCTTACTCTCTTAAATACGTTCCACACAAAGGACACAATCTTTTTTTACATTTCTCAGCGTTCACAGCGCCACCATGCGCCCTCGGTTTAAAGGATTCTTAAATTGAATGATGAACTTACTATAGTTTTTATATACAATGATTACAATGTTGATAATGTGCTTCCAGAGAAGTGAGCTTTAAGCAGAAGAAGAGATCTTTGCTCTTCATTTTCTGTGAAGCTGCCGTCAGCGTGTTTCAAGGCCCTTCTTCAGCTTAGCTAAAGCTAGTCCTAAACGACGAACATGCTCGCCGAGCATGCTCGTTTGCATTATCCCATAGACGACGAACGCATTTGCCGAGCATTCCTTTCATGTAGATTCCCCACAGCGTAAATGTGTGTATTCTTCTATTAAATTGTGGCTGTCTGTTGCCTTTTTACTTTATCCGCGATATGCACACGACGACGTCCACAGCAGAAATGAGTTTGCTTCATAATAAAAAACCGGTTTGCTCGCGAGCATGGCCCTACATGGCAAACATAGAAACCAACGAACATAAGAAAATCGAAAATTTTCGCCAACAGCGAGCGGCTCGCCAACTGCTCGCCAACCAACCCCTAGACGATGAAAATACGGCGAGCGCGAGCATGCTCGGCGAGCATGTTCGTCGTTTAGGACTAGCTTAAGTAAGGGTTCCTGACAATATTTTTTTTTTTTTTTGGCAATTTCGTGTGAACATTGAATAACGCTTTTAAGTTAGACCCGAGCAACGCTGTCGTCAGCTGGTTTCGTATAAAGCTTTCTTTTTTGGCAATTGTAGTCTGAAATTGTTACGAAGGGCCTAGTTATAGGGGCCATAATTTTAATTATTGAATGCAGGTGTTTAGTACGAAACTAGTTTATAAGAAGTAGATGGATCGCAAAGAGTGTGTTTCTTAACATTTAACTGCTGTTTAATAAAAGGACGAAGACTGAGCTTTTTCAAAATGAAAAAAAGATGCGTTTTGAGCACATTTGTAAAATTTGAATATAAATAAACGTACAACGTAATGCCTGTAAAGGTTTTCAGCTTACCTCCCCCCTCCCTTAAAAAAAATGTGATTTTTACAAAAAAAAAAAAGAAGAAGGATAAATGTATTCAATAAAATTTAAGACAAATTAAAAAAAATAAGGAGAAAAATGAACACGGATCGAATTACCGCACACATTAATGAGTATAGTCTATTGATTATGTCTTTTCTTAAGGAACTCGAAATTGAATGGACTTTTATTGCATGAATCAATTAATGGGCTAATTTTAAAGAAAAAACCGGAAGTGCTATTAAATTAGAGGGTGCAAATCGGAGATATGGGTTCTAAACCATCTTCATTCGTTTTTTCAATATATCTCGAAAACGAAGCAAAATTTTGATGCAATTCCAGATACGTTTTTTGTAGAGAGCAAATTTTTCCATCGAAATGCATTTTTTTAAAAACTATTAATAAATTTTTTTTATCCAAAATAAAATAATTTTCGACAAAAAAAAGTAAATTTTTTCCAGTTTTTGAGTTTTGTCAGTTTTTTTAATAGCATTTTTTTCTGGTTGCAGATAGGTAAAGGCATACTCCATAAAAACGAAAGTAAATAAAATTTTATTTAAAATGCTATATCGGAGAACTTTCTATGTTGAAAATTTACTGAAATATTGTGACTTGAACAATGACATTTGTCGTCGGTTTTTTCTTTAAAATTAGCCCATTAATCGATTCATGCAATAAAAGTCCATTCAATTTCGAGTTCCTTTATATGCCCTTTTTTACGACATAATCAATAGATTTAATGAGTAACGGAATTAACGTAACGTAATTTGACATTCTCTCATAAGTAATTGAACGGATTTTGATGATTAAATAGATGGACAGCAGACTGATTTTGTGTAACTCAAAGCGAATTTTTAGTCTTTTTTGAGTCTTTCGCTACTCGCTCACTCGATTCAGTGATGCGGTAACTCGACCCCAATTGTTTTTTTTTTTTGTCAAGGTTGACAGTGGGAAAAATACGACTTCAAAATGTTGTAAACAATTATAAAACTAATTCATGTTGTAAATTTTGATGTACAAAACAATGTTAAGCTTAACATTGCTAAATTAAATTGATGTGATGTCTATATACCTTTCGGAATATACATGTAGAGATAAATATGTAAAAATAAAGTTCACAAAACGAACTGACTAACCGAAACCTTTTAAGGTTTTCTTTAATTTTTGATTTTTGTTTGGTTCATTTCTAACAATGACTTGGCTTCCTTAGTGTCTTAGCTTTAATTAAACTTAAAAAAAAGAAAAGAAATTTACAACTTTGTTTACTCTAAGTTGAAGAATGTAACTTTTTCTATTAAAGATAATGTAAATCTTCGGCAAAAAACTTTTGTAACTCAAACAAAGAACAAGAAAGAGAATATTAAACTGCTTTTAAAGTTCAAGTCGAATTTATTTATGAATATTAAATTTAACATTAATCACTAATCAGTGAACCTATCTAGAATCACTGTAAGCCCAGTTTAGAGTGAATTATAAAGATCTTAGACGGAACAACTATTATACTTAAATATAAAAAAATAGATTTTGGATTTTGGATCTCAGTAGAGTATAAACTTAGAGTGAATTTTTTGCTGTGAGAAAAAGCTGAAAAAATGTATGTGATTGATTTAGAGAGTATATTGTATACATTAATAAATATTACAAACCTATCTAGAATCACTGTAAGCCCAGTTTAGAGTGAATTATCAAGATCTTAGACGGAACAACAATTATACTTAAATATGAAAAAATAGATTTTGGATTTTGGATCTCAATAGAGTATAAACTTAGAGTGAATTTTTTGCTGTGAGAAAAAGCTGAAAAAAGTATGTGATTGATTTAGAGAGTATATTGTATACATTAATAAATATTACAAACCTATCTAGAATCACTGTAAGCCCAGTTTAGAGTGAATTATCAAGATCTTAGACGGAACAACTATTATACTTAAATATGAAAAAATAGATTTTGGATTTTGGATCTCAATAGAGTATAAACTTAGAGTGAATTTTTTGCTGTGAGAAAAAGCTGAAAAAAGTATGTGATTGATTTAGAGAGTATATTGTATACATTAATAAATATTACAAACCTATCTAGAATCACTGTAAGCCCAGTTTAGAGTGAATTATCAAGATCTTAGACGGAACAACAATTATACTTAAATATGAAAAAATAGATTTTGGATTTTGGATCTCAATAGAGTATAAACTTAGAGTGAATTTTTTGCTGTGAGAAAAAGCTGAAAAAAGTATGTGATTGATTTAGAGAGTATATTGTATACATTAATAAATATTACAAACCTATCTAGAATCACTGTAAGCCCAGTTTAGAGTGAATTATCAAGATCTTAGACGGAACAACTATTATACTTAAATATGAAAAAATAGATTTTGGATTTTGGATCTCAATAGAGTATAAACTTAGAGTGAATTTTTTGCTGTGAGAAAAAGCTGAAAAAAGTATGTGATTGATTTAGAGAGTATATTGTATACATTAATAAATATTACAAACCTATCTAGAATCACTGTAAGCCCAGTTTAGAGTGAATTATCAAGATCTTAGACGGAACAACTATTATACTTAAATATGAAAAAATAGATTTTGGATTTTGGATCTCAATAGAGTATAAACTTAGAGTGAATTTTTTGCTGTGAGAAAAAGCTGAAAAAAGTATGTGATTGATTTAGAGAGTATATTGTATACATTAATAAATATTACAAACCTATCTAGAATCACTGTAAGCCCAGTTTAGAGTGAATTATCAAGATCTTAGACGGAACAACAATTATACTTAAATATGAAAAAATAGATTTTGGATTTTGGATCTCAATAGAGTATAAACTTAGAGTGAATTTTTTGCTGTGAGAAAAAGCTGAAAAAATGTATGTGATTGATTTAGAGAGTATATTGTACACATTAATAAATATTTATGAATACAACAAACACAAATGTAACTCAGTATGTAAGAAAAAGACAAACTCATTTGTGAGATGAATAAGTATTATATTTGGTATTAAACTATTATACAATATACATGTAAGAAGAAAAGGAACAATTTAATAAATAAATGTTAAAGTCGTAAGACTGCAAATTCTATGTCTTATTTCACATGGCAAAGTGACGAATATGAAAAAGTAGTGAGTGGCGATGAAACGAGCAACGATTTCCAAATTATCATAATGGAAATTTATTAATCAATCGGGCAGGGTTTTTTTTTGAGGTTTTTAAAATACCAGCTGGAGCACTCAGACCTAAACACCGGTCAATTGTACTACCAGTTAGCAACCTTCTATTTGTTATAGCTTTCCAGATGTTCGGAGAAAAGCCAAAAGACTCTGCCGTGATAAGGAGCCTAAGGTACCAGCTCTCACCATGTCTGCGCCGAGTATCTGTAACCTCATGCGAGAAACAACAGGACATTCACAGAGGAAGTGCTCTGCGGTGTCCTCATCTTCTCCACAAAATTCACAGAGTGTGGTATCACTTAAGCCTAACACATTTAAATGCTTGGCAAAAGAGAAGTGCCCACTGGCAACGCCAATAAGCTTTCTACAGTCTTTTCTGCTACGAGCTAGCCAAAAATGTTGCAATTTTCTTATTAACGTTGGGGAGCAAACGCTTGGTTTGTCTGCATTCAATGAAGGCATGCCATCTACGGTTTTGCTCTCCACAGATCCAATCGTTGATTGAAGCCCTCACTGAGGACGCTGGCAAACCTAGCGACGGTTCAGGTCCTGAGAAAGCTGTCTGAGATCCCTGCCTAGCAAGTTCATCGGCGATCTCATTTCCAGTTATGCCGTGATGGCCCGGAACTCAAATGAGACTCAAAGAATTCAATCTTTCGATCGCATTCAGAGAGATCTTGCATTCCTGGATCACTTTCGAAGTCGTTAGAGGGTTGAGAAGGGCCTTAAGCACAGCTTGGCTGTCGCTGCAAACAAAGATACTTCTAACCGTCCATCCATTGTTCGTTACGTGGCTCAACGCCATTAGGATAGCATAAGCCTCCGCTTGGAAAACGGATGCGTGTGATCCTAAAGAGGTATGCAGTCGTATGTCGTCGCTCTCCACAAAGGCACCAGCACCAAATCCCTCGTCGGTTTTGGAGCCATCTGTGAAGATACGATAACAGTTCTTTCCAGGCTCATTCCTGAACCGAAAGAAAGTTGAATGAGTAATTTTGACGCAGTTTGAGCCTTGGGATCGTCGTGTCAGACGGCATATCCATTAGACGTGAGTCAAAAGATATGCTGCTTGCGAGCTACAGTGCGAATTGTGCCAGAGACCACATCTCTTTAAATGAGAAATGGTCTTGAGAGTACACCCCATGATGTAGGTATCAAGGGAAGGAAGGTTCAACAGTGCGTTGAGAGCAGCTCCCGGTGTGGTGGCGAAGGCCCCAGTAACACCAAGACAAATTGTTCTTTGAAGTTTGGCAAACGAGGCAATAACGTATTTACGCGAGAGCTTATTCCACTAAACAACTGACGCATAGGAGATGATTGGTCTTATCATAGCCGTATAGATCCAAAGGAACCTTTTCGGTGAAAGACCCCATGTCTTGTCAAAGGCTCCTTTACACTCCCAGAAGACTGACAGTGCTTTAGTTGTTTTAGACTCGACATGTTTAGACCAAAGAAGTTTGTTATCTAGGATTACTCCGAGATCTTTGACTTCATTTGAAAAGGGGATGTTGACGCCTTTAAGCGCAAGTTGGGTCAGACCAGTCACCAGTCCATTTTCTACGTCTCGTGAAGAGGACAACCTCGGTTTTAAGAGGATTGACGGAGAAACTGTTTCTAACACACCAAGTGCCAATCATATAGAGCGTAGCCTGTGCTCGGGATTAGACAGCTTGGAGGCTGGAACTAACCGAGAGAACGGCGACGTCGTCTGCATATGCTTGGGCGTGAACGTTAGATCCATTGAGCATTACAAGTAAAGAGTCGATCAACATGCACCACTGAAGAGGAGATAAAACGCCACCTTGTGGACAGCCCTTATTCACTCCTGTTGCAACATATTGTCCACACTCCGCCTCAGCGATTACGGTTCTATTCACTAGCATTGCTTTAATCCTCAACACTAATGACTCGTCCAAACTGTGTTCTCTGGCAGCATTACACATACCATCGAAGCTAGCGTTGTCAAATGCCTACCGCAAATTCTTTCCTGTCAAGCGCGCATTCAATCCTGCTAACAAGATTTTGAAGTGCGGTCTCGCAAGATTTTCCTCTTTGGTAGGCATGTTGGATCTGAGACAGAGGGTGTGTTTGTAGTGAGATTTTACGTATGCAAATCTCAATCATTCTTTCCAGCGTTTTAAGCAGGAAGGAGGTAAGACTGATGGGTCTAAAGCTCTTGGCGAGTGAGTAGTCTTGTTTACCAATTTTTGGTATGAAGGCGACTCTAACACTTTGCCAAGGAGTTGGTATATGCGCTAGGGCTAAACTAGTGAAAATATTTTTCAAAGTAGGTAGCAAAAGGTTTATACTTTCCTGCAACATAGCTGGGTAAACACCGTCAGTGCTAGGTGACTTGAAACTCTCAAAAGATGCCACGGCATATTTGATGGCTTCGTCAGTAACAACTAACGATGACGTGTACCAGCTATGTCGAGTGGATTTATCGGATTCACCTGATCTAAGAGAAATAGATTGCTGTGGTCCGATTGATATCTGGTTTCCTGGAAAATGAGTTTCCAGCATAAGACTGAGTGTCTCTGCTTTGGACTCGGTATAGGAACCGTCTGATTTCCTGAGCGTTTCTAGTTTGTTTAACTTGCTCCTTTTAAGGGCTTTAGTAAGTCGACTAGTCTCGCTGAGTGTTTCTATACTTTCACAGAATTCTTCGTAAGAGGCATTCTTTGATCTTCGAATTAACCTTTTAAAGTCCTTCTGTTTAGATCGAAACAGGGTTCCAGTCGACCTCTGATTTGGTCTTGAGGGACGTATTCAGAATACTTCTGGTTTCCCTGCGAAGTTTCTGTAGTTCACTGTTCCACCGCGGAACCATAGATCTACTTGGTAATTGTCTAGCTGGACATGCCAGCTCGAAGCTACTTGTAAGGGCACAATTCACTTCTAGAACTGCATCATCCACTTTTTGTGATGTTGAGAGCTTAGGTAGAGTTTTGACGAAATTACCGAGCTCATCGTTGAAAAGTGTCCAGTTAGTTTTTCTGGGATTCCTTGTAACTAAAGGAGTCGAAACTTTCACGACACTCGAACATCGTCGTAATGTTTCTTGTCTCTACTTATTTTATCGTTTTTTTTACAGACAGTGCTTTTATGAGATTGCCAGATGCATTCCTCCCCTTAAACAATTCAACCGTAATACTCGCGCTTCCAGGAATGCCCATCAGTTTACCCTTGAGTCCAATTTCGGACGTAATGTTAAATACAGAGATTCCTTCTTCAGCCGTACCACTCGAATGTGGAATGTGCCCAGCTCTATTTTTCCCTCTCATTACAATCTTCAGAAATTTTAAACTAATGTGCATCGGTATCTCCTTTTAAACTCTCTCCCTTTTCCTAACGCTCGTACTGTGTTACTTAACATGTTAAGGGTAGTCACAACCCCTTGAGTGCGCTCAAATTATAAAAAAAAAAGATCCGCTGTCGAAACGAATAGAAAATTGCTTACGTTTTGTTCAGCGATGACTGCGTTTGCAAGTCTTTCTTCAGCAAGTCTTGATAGGGTACGAAATAGAGCGTTAAAATTGACAGGTGATAGTTCAATCGTAGAATGGATTGATTCTCTTGAACATCGTCGAAACCTTACCTGTTTCAGTCTCTTTTATCGCTTTTTCTATAAACAGTGCTCTAGTGAAATAACCAGTTGCATTCCTCCCCTGAAACAATTTAGCCGCAACACCCGCCTTGCTAGCAATGCTCATCAGTTTTACCTTGAGCCCAACTTCGGGCGTACAGTCATGTATAGAGATTCTTATTTTAGTCGCACCACCCGAATGTGGAATGCTCTACCTGGCCCTGTTTTTCTCCAGCATTACGATTCACAAAGGTTCAAAAGCAACGTGCATCGATTGCTCCTTTAAAATCCTCTCCTATTTTCCTAAATGCTCGCACTGTGATTAATAACATTATAAGGGTAGTCGTAACCCCTCTAGTGCGCGTTAAAAAAAAAAAAAATAAATAATGTTCTCAGATCGCCAAATCGCAATATCGTTCCGCAGGAAGCTATGGTTTTGGTAGGCCCTGTTTTCAAGATCGTGGTTGCGGCGAATATTCACATTCACCTTGTACACTCTCTCAAACGCAGCGCCCACCGCTTCCACTTTCTCATGAGGATCCTCGACAACAAAGAACTTATCATTCAAAACAGCATTATCTGGGTCTATACCCATACAGTTCGTAACATGTCCTCGTTTTTTATTGTCCTTGGTAGTTTAAGACACTGAAGATTATTCTGATCCCTCCTGCTGAATATTTTATTTATTTGTGGGAACATACTTGGGTTGTTGGATTTAACTGCTCGAATTTTATTATTCCAAAACGAGTTCACAGATATTCTAAAATTTTCCTTAATTAACTGGTGTATGTTTTTGATCGAAGACTTCAGTGTCCTAATTTCCAAATCTCTTCTGTCTGTAAATTGTCTGTACAAAAGTTTGAGTCTTGTCAGAAGTCTACTTTTATGTCTGTAGAGAGCGTCTGTCGCGTTTATAGTTTGTTCTTGGTTTCTGTCAGTCAGTCTAAGTCTCGCGTAGATAAGTAATAGATCCAGATATGCACTACTTCTTGGAAATGACGGCCTGTCAGTAGCCAACAAGTCGACTTCATACTCAACATTGTGCTGACCTAACCAATTAAATAGTTGGTTTGATTTAATTTCTCCAATTTTGATGCCTGGCGTTCCAATCCCCTGAAGGTCGGTGGAGTAATGTTTACTGCTTGGCATACCTTAAGATTCTTTAAGTTCTCTTCGGGCAAGTGTGGAATACCGAAGAGAAACGCATCGCTTGCATTTGCAACAGTGCGGTTATCATAATAATTAATAAATATAATCAATTAATAGATATATACAACTCGTTTGTTTGATATCACAAACACTGCTTTTGATGTCATTAATTTCACAAGTGATTGCGGCCTGGGGCTCAGTCTATTTTTTTGACAGCAGAGAAATGATAGACTCGCTTTGTTTGGCAAGTCGTTCGTCCATCATTACCCACATATTGTTGTTGTCCTCCATAGCGTTAAAAGCCACTTTGCGAGTTGGGGATGGGGAAGGAAGGCAGCTTTGGGGGCTTACCGGCAATTTAGTTTTTCTTGAGCATGTGGTTGTTCTTTTCGGTGAGTTAGACATGTTGTGGTGAACAATGTGGTTGCAATTGGTCTTGAATAATGTTTTGATAACTCAAGCCGTGTGTGTGTGTGTGTGCGTATATCGATTATATGCAGGGGTATATAAGTTGAGATGTGATTGGAACAGCGAAATGGCAAAGGTTTCGACTTATGTTTATGCAATTTTCAAATTTAAACTATGCTTTATCAACACGTGAACAAGTTAAATGGAAAAATCAATGCGTGATTTGAAACACAGAATTAGTTAATAAATAAAATAAATAGGGTGGCGCAACAGACCGAGGAGCCTCTGGGCCTAGCGCATTTCTCACAACCATGCTTTGTGAGGGAATGGAGGGGACCTACAATTTTCTGCCGGTTCCGAACGGCTTTTTGAGAAAGCACTTTTCATGGCAATGAATTTACTAACGGAGGAAAAGGCGATACCCGTGGAAAACATTTTTGCCTCTGCTGGGATTCGAACCTCGAACCTCTGGGTTAGCAGGTGGACATGCTAACCATCACGACACGGGTACCACACAGAATAAGTTAATTAGATTAAAGCAAAGAGAAACTGCCAGCACAAGATAATACGTCTATCCTCTAGCTCTCATAATTGAGTACTTTCTTCCTCACTTTCATAAACGATCTTTTATCTGAAACTTCTAATCCTCTAAACTGTAGATAAGTAATAGATCCAGATATGCACTACTTCTTGGAAATGACGGCCTGTCAGTAGCCAACAAGTCGACTTCATACTCAACATTGTGCTGACCTAACCAATTAAATAGTTGGTTTGATTTAATTTCTCCAATTTTGATGCCTGGCGTTCCAATCCCCTGAAGGTCGGTGGAGTAATGTTTACTGCTTGGCATACCTTAAGATTCTTTAAGTTCTCTTCGGGCAAGTGTGGAATACCGAAGAGAAACGCATCGCTTGCATTTGCAACAGTGCGGTTATCATAATAATTAATAAATATAATCAATTAATAGATATATACAACTCGTTTGTTTGATATCACAAACACTGCTTTTGATGTCATTAATTTCACAAGTGATTGCGGCCTGGGGCTCAGTCTATTTTTTTGACAGCAGAGAAATGATAGACTCGCTTTGTTTGGCAAGTCGTTCGTCCATCATTACCCACATATTGTTGTTGTCCTCCATAGCGTTAAAAGCCACTTTGCGAGTTGGGGATGGGGAAGGAAGGCAGCTTTGGGGGCTTACCGGCAATTTAGTTTTTCTTGAGCATGTGGTTGTTCTTTTCGGTGAGTTAGACATGTTGTGGTGAACAATGTGGTTGCAATTGGTCTTGAATAATGTTTTGATAACTCAAGCCGTGTGTGTGTGTGTGTGCGTATATCGATTATATGCAGGGGTATATAAGTTGAGATGTGATTGGAACAGCGAAATGGCAAAGGTTTCGACTTATGTTTATGCAATTTTCAAATTTAAACTATGCTTTATCAACACGTGAACAAGTTAAATGGAAAAATCAATGCGTGATTTGAAACACAGAATTAGTTAATAAATAAAATAAATAGGGTGGCGCAACAGACCGAGGAGCCTCTGGGCCTAGCGCATTTCTCACAACCATGCTTTGTGAGGGAATGGAGGGGACCTACAATTTTCTGCCGGTTCCGAACGGCTTTTTGAGAAAGCACTTTTCATGGCAATGAATTTACTAACGGAGGAAAAGGCGATACCCGTGGAAAACATTTTTGCCTCTGCTGGGATTCGAACCTCGAACCTCTGGGTTAGCAGGTGGACATGCTAACCATCACGACACGGGTACCACACAGAATAAGTTAATTAGATTAAAGCAAAGAGAAACTGCCAGCACAAGATAATACGTCTATCCTCTAGCTCTCATAATTGAGTACTTTCTTCCTCACTTTCATAAACGATCTTTTATCTGAAACTTCTAATCCTCTAAACTGTTTTGCTAAACGACTCAACCCTCAGCTTTTCATATTAGTTCAAAATTAACGCACCTGCTCTTCGGATGTGGAACTGGAACGGTTGCGTATTTTGTTTTTTTTATTTAATTAACGCGCACATCAAGGGGTTATGACTACCCTTAGAATGTTATAGAACACAGTGCGAGCATTTAGGAAAGTAGGAGAGGGTTTAATAGGAGACACCGATGCACGTCGCTTTTGAACTTTTGTGAATCGCAATGAAGGGGAAACACAGAGCCAGGTAAAGCATTCCACATACGGGTGGTGCGACTAAAATAAGAATCTCTGTACTTTACTGTACGCCCGAAGTTGGGCTCAAGGTAAAACTGATGAGCATTGCCAGCGAGGCGAGTGTTGCGGCTAAATTGTTTCAGGGGAGGAATGCAACTGGCTATTTCACTAGAGCACTGTACGAACAATGGATGGCCCCTCTGCCGCTCTGTGCGTGGCCGGTGGTGGCTTTTAATCCGCCAATACTTTTTCGGAGTTGGTCTTTTTGACAGCCGTTACTTGATTCATTCCATTGATTCCAAATTAAGGCTTCGTGCGTATTTACAGCACACTTTAAAGCCATCTTGCAATTTACAGAGAACGTTTATCAAAGCCCGAGTACAATTTTCATTCACACTTATTCTACAAGCTATTGGATTGCTACCCATTGTCATAAGAATGAATTGAGCGGATATCACAACAAATCCAAAAAAGCCAACTTATAGAACAAATTATTACACCAAGATTGATAAGGGGAAGGAAATTAGAAACTAGTTCATTGTCTACATGTGAATACTCCTTTATTTCAAGCGGGGAGGCGCTGTCTGCATCTGCAGTGGTATTCTAAGCCGTCACTGCACAGACATCAGCCGTGGCGCGATGGTTAGTATGTCTGCCTGTTAACCCAGACGTTCGTGGTTCTAACTGCGTGAACACAATGAACTGCATACGCAGACGGAGCCGGAGCCGCAAGATTTAAAATCAAGTTAACTTGTCCGGCTCCGTCTTGCGTTGTTTTTGTATTCGCTTGTATTTAATGTTTTGACATTTCTTGCGGCTGCGTCTCTGCAGCCATTGTGTTCACGCAGTAAGCTGCGTTCTCATCTGAGTAGTATCCTTAAGTATGTAAAGCTAGGTGTACACGATTGGTAGGTCTGACGATCAATGCTTGATAGTGTGAACCCTTCAGACGACCGCTTGTCCAACTTGTTGGATGGTTTTCAAATATTTTTGAAAACTTGAAGTTGGATATAGCGGAGGAACATCTGACATAAAGTTTGACGACAAGTTTGATGAGTGTGAACGCAAAGTACATCCGACCATCCAACTTCCATCAAACCAAGTCTGTCCAACTAATTGTACAGTGTGAACAGGGCTAATGAGGGTGAAAATTGAGTTTGTGTGTACACTGTTTGCAGAAATCTACAAATCGTTGTGTAGATCAACGATGCGTTGATTTTAAACAAAGCTGATGAGAGTATTTCTTCTAGCAGTTCAGTTGAACCCAGAAGTGAGAGCAGTCTAACAGATCCCATAATAATAAAATTCGAGCAGTCACAACCTCAATAAAGATGATGACTTATCCCATATCAATTCATATCGAAACTTCTATGAGGATTCGGCAAATGATAATATTGAAGCAGACAGAGAATTAGTTCTAAGTGATTTCATCGCTTCGCATCTGGTACCATTGCCACATATTTCTGCTGAACCACCATCAGGAGACGAAGACGATGAAGAAGATTTCATATCGGTGGCATCTGATGGACGTGACGCAACTTGGGAGGACAATTGGCTTTTTAAGAAAAAGAAATCGAGCAAGACTTCGGCCAGCGTTGGGATGGTAGTACCAGCACCGAAAGAAGATATAAGGGCACTAATCGGAGACAAACCAACCGATGAAGTGAGTGATCTCTCCGAAGGCGGATCCGACGATGATTCGTCCCAAGAAATGATTAGTGCCTGAACGGATACTCTCAACGACAGGCTCGTAAATCAACACTTGATTGGAGGAAAAAACACCAAAATCGTACTCGATGAACTGGTTGAGCAGAGTAGCATGATTTCGACGTCTTCTTTGCCCGAAATTGTCCCGCCATACACTGAAACCAAAAATGATTTTGTCGTTAGTGATGATGCTCTAAGTGAGGCCGAGCCTATTAAGATATCAGTGAATAGCTTTAAAGCTGCCATAAGTAATGAAGCAATCAACTCAAACGTGACCAAGAATATTACTGCAAAAGTCGACAAGCTAGGAAAAGAAGCCCATACTACAGAAAAAGAGTCGATTGTGCCAACCTCCACCTCCACCACCTTTCACAGATGACGAAAAGATTAGAAATTTACGGGCCAAATTCAATGAGGAACAAGACAGCAAACGAATTTTTGAGATGAGAACTCCTCATCCCTGTCACCGCGTTCGTCAATAAGCTGCGGTTTATCAGGTTCGATAGCCGAACGTGAGTATAAGAAGTGGTACAACGCGGTAGACATGCCAAAAAATTCATATTCTGTAGAGGCTTTAAGGCGCAGACTGAGTGGTGGGCTAGACCGAGTTTTGGACCTGCCCAACATCAGCCCGAGTGTAGAAGAAAGCCCCCTTCAACTTGGAGAAGATGCTAGCACAGAAACGGTTGATAAAAGCCAGGAAAGAGATTATGCAAGGTATAGCAGGGACTACTACATCTACTACATGGAGCAAATAAAAAGAGTCCCACAACACCGGCAACACCTTCGCCAACTCCAACATCATCTTCAATTGAGGTAGTTCGTAGTGGAATTGAGAATAGAAATTCAAAAGATTGGACCCTATCCACTCCAGTCAGTACGTCGCTCTACCTCCTTAAAGTACCCCAAACAATTTCGCTCTAGTGTTATTCCAAATTATCAAAACAAAAACAACAACGATGATTATGATGATGATGACGACGACACAGCGTCACCTTACTCCTCAAAAAGTCTTCGGACTAAGTCCCCCAGCAAACGAATGTCTCCTAGTCCGAATATCCTTACACAATTTGAAAAACAATTGCTGCACAAAGATCTTAAGCGAAATAGCTTTAGAGCCATCTCATCCACCACGAAGGATTTTGTATTGAATCCACTATTCGATCAGAGTGAATTCTTTTCAGAAACAAAGTTGTCTATTCGTAAGGACATACAGCGGACTCTGGTGTGGACAGTTGTTTAAATGGGGTACCAGGAGATGGCTTTAGAACGAATCTTTTATTTTAAAGTTCTCTTTTTATTTATGCTATTGGGTTTTTGTTTGTTCACATTTTGGGGGGAAATTCAAAAGCTATTTAAGTTATTATAAAATTATTATTTGTTAAAATTAATTTGATAGTACTTTTCAGTTCAGTTCGTTTATTTGTAGTTCAAAGAATATAAATATTTATACAAAGAATATAGTTTTAGACTTAGAAAAAAAAATTCTTTAACACAAAGAAATTTATAACAATATTTAAATGATGGTAAACATAATAATATAAATGCAAATCAAGGGAAAACACTACAAGAAAAAAATCCTCATATTGAACTTAAAAACTACTATTGCACATAAATCCAATTATGGAGTGTATAGTTTATTGTAAATTAAGGATTAATTCATTATCTGAAAAAGTACAACTTTCAAAAAAGCTGCCTTGCAACTTGTATAAAACTAATTTTATAGGACTGACATTTGCTCTTTCATGGAGCCTTACAGTAGAGTAATATCGCGGTAGATTGGGCATTAGTTTAAGTACTTTGTTTTGACTTATTTGCAGTTTCTTGATGTGGGTCTCAGGTCTCAGCACAGTCAAACCATACTGGTGCACCATAAGTAAGGATCGGTTGAAAAATGGTTTTGTAGATTAAAATTTTATTATGTATGCTAAGGCGAGACATTCTATTAATAAATGGGTACAGAATTTTAACTAATAAATTTGTTTTATGAATGGAGTTAGATATATGCTTTTCGAAAGTGAGCTTTTTGTCAATACCAAGGTATTTGCAACTATATGTCCATGGCACACTAGTTGAACTTATTTTAATTGTGGTTTGCGATAGGAAACTTTGCTTTCTACGACGAGTGAACCACGTAGCTTGACATTTTTCAGCATTAACTTTAATCTTCCATTTTTTAAAAAAGCTAAGAAGAGTATTAAGGGAACTCTGTAAAGAAGTTAGGGCGTCTTGAGGAAGAACACTCGACGTAAAAATCGCAGTATCGTCTGCATACATGGCAATTTTAGTGTTACTGTCGAAACGAGGTGGGTCCGACAGAAAAATATTGAAGACGATAGGACCAAGTACTGAGCCTTGCGGAACCCCAGAGTTTATGAGTATGGAAGACCTCGCAATTCCAGAAGACACAAAAAATTGTCTATTTTTCAAAAAGTTCCATATAATTTGAGCAAGATATCGAATTTAACACAGGTCAGAGTACACCAAAGTTAGCCTTTTTCTAAATTCTCAAAAAGTGATGTCAAAGTTGAGAAACGGACTTTACTGTATAACAATTTTTTTCTTAGAATATGACCAAGAATCATATCCCAAAGTATGTAAAACGAATTACGGAACACCCTGTATATTAGTTTCTTCAATGTGTTCCAAAAGCCGATTTTTTAACACCTTTTCAAACATTTAACTAACAGTGCTCAGAAGGCTTATGGGCCTGTAGCTAGATGGATATTCTTTTGGTTTGCCAGCTTTGGGAATTGGGACAACTTTTGCTAATTGCCATTTTTCAGGAAAGTAACAATACTTAATACAAGCATTAAAAATAAACGTTAAAAACGTTATGCCTTTTTTAGGCAATGCCTTTAATAAATCGGTTGTTAATACCATCAGCCCCAGGAGACTTTTTTATTTTCAATTCTTTTAGTAAGCTTTTCACTATGTGATTGCTTCTAATAAAAACACAAGGTTGGTAAACCACAGAATTACTAAATTCGCTAAGCTTTTCGCTAACCAGACTTTCCGTTTGAGGGTCACTCAAGTGAGTTGAAACTAAATGATTTTGGCTAAATGTTTCCGCCAAAGCATTTGTCTTCACCTCTTGAGTAATACAGATATTATTACGGACTCTAAGGGGTGGAATAGTGGAACCATTTTTCTTAATAATTTTTGATTTATTTCGAAACAATAAGATTTCATTTTGAACCATGCTATTGAGGATTTTTAAGTTAGTTTTGAATGAGTCCAACTGATGTTGAATCCATTTTCTTCTCTCAGAGTTTCGAAGGCGAATTAGACGAAGAATGTTTTCTGGAAGCGGTTGAAGGTTGGAGTTGGAAAAGGCACACCTGGTCTTAGGAATAGAGACTTCAGCGGCGTTCATAATAGTTTGTTAAAATTTTTCAATAGCGATGTCCACTTGTGAAAGTGATTGTACATCGTCTAACAATAAAGATCCATCATACAAATTTTCAGATAGTAAGTTCGATATCCTTCCCAATTTGCAGCAGCATAGTTAAATCTTACACTTTAATTGTTTAAGTTGCAATTTGACAGTAATTCTGTACAAACGGGCAGGTGGTTCTTTTGTTATTATTTTGTTTTTAAAATTATCTCTAAGAAGTATGTAGTTTTATTTTGTTTTAATTAATGGGTAATAACCGTTTTGTAAAGTTTAAAAATTTTTTTTGCCATGAACAGCGCTGTCTCGATTAGCCACCCGTTCGGAACCGGCTGAAAACTGTAGGTCCCCTCTATTCTCTCACAAGGCATGGTTGTGAGAAATGCGTTAGGCCTTCAAGCGCCTTGCTATGTTGCGCCACCGTATTTATTTATGTTATAAGAAACTCTTCATTCCCTCATCAACAAATCATGCTAAAATATTTAGTTTTTAATATGAAATACATGTTTTCAAACTTTTCTAAAAGAAAAATATTTTCACATAGAAGCATCAGCGAATAATAATTAAAAAAAAAAAAAAAAAAACAACAAACAAAATTAAGAAGCAAATCTTATAGAATTTATACACGTACACCATAACGTGTGTCAAAAATAGACACCACAAAACTATTTTTAAAAATACGGACAAAATATATTTAAGTTTTGTGTGTTTTTGTTTTTGTTTTTAGAGCAGAAAATATTTTCCAAATAAAAAAAGAAAAATAATAGGTGGTGGTACCACCGTGAAGTGGAAAAAGAAAATTCGTTATACTTGATTCTTTTTTTTTTTTGAGAGAGAGGACACAGAAGAAATGATAATTTTGAGTATTTTCTGGGCGCATACTGGGCGGCGTGGAGCGTGTATATGAGTGTGTGTGCGTGCGTTTGTTTGAAATGTCTTCTTATACTTTTTGGCGGTGTTGTAAACAGGTGGTAAAATTAAACACCTGAATATAATACACATTCTTAAGAGGTTTTTAATTTATTTTTTTTTTGTTTTTCTTCTGCTTCTTGTTTCAACTGTGGCTATAGAATTTGCAGGTAGGGTACGAGTCTGAGAATTCAGAAAAAATTAAAAAAAAAGAAGAAAACATTGAGATGAAATGGTGATCGAACTAAAAACCAGCCGTTGTTCTCTCGTTCAGGAATGTGAAGATGCATTAAAAAAGTCACTTTTTTTGTTATTAAATAAAGAACACCTTGCGTATTGCCTGACCTATTGAACTAAAAAAGATCAGCGTTTTCGATTTTTCTTTTTCGAAGAAAAGGTTGAACAATTAAGCACCTGTCATGTGCTTTTCGTTTTCAATGTTATTTTTAAACCCTTGCTCTACATATATTGAAAAAAAAAAGAAAAATATATCACACTGGCAGCTCCAAGGTGAAAACCACCAAATGCCAAAATAGTTTCTAAATTAAAAAAATAGAATATTACAAAAACTTACAAAAAAGTAGAGTTTACAGAGCAGTTATTCCAGATAAGTACAACAAGGACACATTAAAAAAGACTCAATTCCCACCTATAAACAATTTTGAAGAAGTACATTCCCTTCCCATCACTCAAGCAATTGATTTTTTATGCATATACATAAAAAAGTTATTTTGAAATATAACCAAAAAAAAAAAGTAAGAACAAAAAATATTCTCTGCAAATTCAAATTTTACAATCACCGCTACACGAAATGATACTTTTCTTTTGCAAGCATGTTAGAGACACAACACAATTCTTTTTTTCTAGGTTTGTATGTGAATCAGTGTAGGTAGGTAGGTGGTAGGTATATTTGTTGCAATGGATTCAATTGACACTTTAATCGCTTTTTCTTAGCAACGCACGCACAAACGTATTTTTATTGAATCCCGTGTTTTTTTAAATTTGTTTTAGTTTTGTTTGGGTAACTCTTTTTAAATACCGAACCGATAGCTTTGAATCATAAGTTTTAAGGGAAACACTGTCTCTGGTTTTAGTTAAGAGAGAGAAGAAAAAGAAAAAATTAAGGAAATTTAAAAGAAAAAATTAAATAGATAAAACACCTAATCTCTAATATCGCGAATCAAAGAGAAGAACCCCAACCACGGTTTCTTCTTCGTAGTACCCCATTTCGTGTTTCGTGCCCCCCCATCAGAGTTCTTGGATTGCACTGCGCGACGGTGGCTGAGAAATATTCTTAGCCCCGTAAAAAGAAACGAGGGAAATAATGTTCAACTCGAATCAACAGCCACCTCCATCCAATAAAGACAACACCATCATAGACCATACTAACAACAGCAACAACAACAACAACAACCAAAACAACAACAAAAACAACAACAAGAGCCCACAACAATAATACTCAATATTCCGAAAACAAAAAATATTTTTTCAAAACAAAAAACTGTTTCGTTTTTCTCATAGGTGTATTAGCTAGAGCTACATAGGTAACTAGAAGTGCCTACATTTTTCTTCCTTTTTTTTTTTTTTTTTTGAAACGATAGATAATATGCTTTTTTTTCTTGGTGTCGAGGAGGGAAGAATAGAAAAAGGCTTGGGTCTCTTTTATTTTATTTGTTTTGGGAGAAGATATGCTTTGCTCACATCGATGTTGTTGTTCTATTTTTCCTTAAAAATAAAAATATATAAAAAATTATAAAACATATTTGTACTGCTCTCGTGCTCTCTATTTTCAAAAAAAAAAATCAAAGAAAAAAAAACACAAACCAAAAGAATAAACCAAAATATGAAAATCGAAAGAAACTGGGTGCAGCAATAGGCAGGCTATAGGCAGGCACCCCCTGAAAAACATTTTGAAGAGAGATGCGACTTTTGTGAGCAGCACGGGAGAAAGTTTATTTTAGGGAAGACGGGATGGGGGACGACAGCAAGGGAAATATCTGAAATTGAATTATCTGTCTAGCGCATTTATAAAAATAACAAAAAAAAAAGTATTAATTTTATGTTGTAAAATACAAGTTTAAGTATCGCAATCGATTTTGACTGCAAATAACTCACAGACAATTTTTGCTCTCAATAGACGAAGGTCTGCTGTTTCACCGATTAAGTGAGGAAAAAACATGAATTTTACAATTAGTCCATGACATTTCATTTAAACAGAGAGACATCCTAAACGGAGGAGGGTTGGATAAGGATAAGGATCATCACAAGCTCCTAACCAGGAAAAAGAATTTGTCGACCTAAAAAAAAATGGCAAAAAGAGGAGGCGTTTCTTCTTTTTCTTTTCCCTGGCGGGCGTTATGAGCACTGCGCTATTCCACTTTACTGCTTCACACTTTTAACAGAGTTTGACATTGTTTCAATGCACAAAAGTCAAATGTTCAGTCACACTTAGTTCACAATTGTTACTTCGACCCTTTGCTATACATCTTCTTATACCAATTTATCATCATGATACCTTTTTATTAACTCATTCATTTCTTTTATACTATGTACTTTTTTTTGTGCATTGTACATTATAATTTCGGTGCCGTGACATTGTGCCAAGCGACATTATGCCAAATGTAGAAATTTGGCACAATGACGCTTTTGCAAAGTGACATTGGGCCAAATATTAGGGTTTGGTATAATGACGCTTTGTAGAAGTGCCATAGGGCCAAATTAGCGCAAGTGACATTGGGCCAAATGTAGAAATTTGCGTCATCATTGTCATCTGTGTTTACAGTCCTTTGCGGGACTGACTAAAGGGATTATTGGCTTAATGACATCTAAGAAACTCCCACGCTTATCATTCATAGTGTGAAGGTTTGATTTATTCAAATTTTTGTTTTTGAGCATAAGATAAAGTATATAATAGTAAGAAATTCGCCTGCGTGTGTAAAAGATGTGATCTTACTTAGTTCAATTTTAAGACATTAGTGATGAACTAAAAAAAAATCTGCAGTCGCCGAGCCGCGGTTCTGAAAATTAAAAATCCGCGAGTCCTGATAATATGTACTCAAGATCAACCAGATAATTATTTTCAAGACAAATTCAATTATAAAGAAATATCGCTAATATTCAAATCCAGACGTGATCTCCTAACCTTAAATGGCAGTCCATACAACGGAAGTTTTCAGCAATTCTATACCCTCTGTAACATTAAAGCAAAAGAAGATTGCTTTCATTTTATAAGCATCTGTCTCTGTCCAGTATTTCAACCTCAAAGATGAAATTTATTCAAGAAAAACAGCTTTACAATGAATGAAACATTAGATCTATTAAATGATGAAAATTGGAAATTATTGTACGGTTTACTAAATTTATAAGAATCGTTATCTATTAATGACTGAAATCATTTAAATCAATTCATGTAAATTTAATTATAAAATTGTACATCTTTTCATTTATTTATTTATTTATTTATTTACCATCTATCGAGTTCATAACTCTTCTAGACTTAACAATATTTACATAAACTATATTGAGAAAAGTAAAAACAAGTATTAAACAATGAGTAGCTAAAAAAAAATTTCTTACATATGTATATAAATATACAAACATGCTACGAAACTAGACTCAAAACAGTAGTTTTAAAAACATCTCTGCTTAAGCATAAGTCTATATTTTGATAAACGCAATTAAATTCATAGCTAGAACGTGAAATCGGATCTGATCTACCGTAGTTTGTATAAGATCGGGGAACAAACAGCATCGGCCTCGTCCTCAACTGTCTTGAACGAGCATATAAAGAAAAAAGAGAGAGAAGTTTAGGACAATCAATTCGATTACAGAGAATATCTCTAGCAAGCATAACTAAATAATATTTAGTCCTGGCTTCGAGTGTCTTTAAATCCGTTAACAGACATCTTACATTGTAGCTAGGCAAAATATTATCAACCCAATTTAGTTTACGCAAAGCGTACCTCGAAACTTTTTTTTGAACGGATTCAATACGATTTATACCCACCCTATACAATGGACACCATATACAACATGCATACTCTAGAAGTGATCTTACTAGTGAAATATACATTTACATTATAAATAGTACATATAAAGATTTAATCGTGTAAGGATCCAAAAATTGTGTTGAGTTACGCATGATGAATCCAACTAATTTATTATCCTTAGAAATAACGTAGTCTAATGCAAATTAAAGGATAGCTTTGAGTCGAAAATAACGCCTAGGTCTTTTTGTCTGATTCAAGTTGAATGTCAGAAATGACGTATGAATGATTTATAGAATTAGGCGACCTGGTGAATGTGATACTTTTACACTTCGCTATATTCAAAAATAATCGATTTTCAAAACACCAAGCTGACACTTCATCTAAATCATATTGAAGTCGATAACAATCCAATTCGCACTTAATTGGCCTAAAAAGCTTAAGGTCATCTGCAAAAAGCAAACATTCAGAATATCGAATTCTTGGTCGTTTATAAATAATATAAAATAAATGTCTCCCTTGAGGAACACCTGAGTGATTAAAAATTTCCTTTGAAACTACCGTTCCAATTTTAACATATTGCTTGCGATTGCTCAAGTAATTTTCAAACCATATAAGTAGGCTAGAATGAAAACCTAACAATTTAAGTTTTTAGCAAAATATCGTGTTGAACTCTGTCAAATGCTTTGGAGAAATCTGTATAGATAGCGTCAACCTGATTTCCACGTTCGATACCTCTAATGCGCAAATTAGAAAACAAGGCTAGATTAGTCACTGTTGACCTACCACTAACGAAACCATGTTGATCTACTGATATACTGAAACTAGCCTCATCATAAAAACATTTTTTCACAATAGCTTCAAAAACTTTAGGTATCTACTTCAGTTTTGAAATGGGTCTGTAATTAATAACCTCTTGTTTTGAACCTGATGACTTATAAATTGGACTCATCATCGACAATTTATACTCATCTAAAAAGTTACCAGTAGAAAGTGATAAGTTGAAAATTTTAGAAAAAGATTAGACTTAAGATTTAAGAAAAAATTATCAGGGGTTAGTTTAAAATCTGATTTGAAGGATGAAAGCTGAATCAAAACCTGGTCAGCTGACAAACTTAAGCTTCCAAGATTAGTTAGTGTTTCACCACTTAGAATTTCATGTGAGTGAGGAACGGAATCTAGAACAAAGATAGACTAAAAATAAGACGCAAACATATCACATATAACGTCCTCACTATTGGATGACTGATCAAGGTAATTCATGCTAGTTGGAGTCCCATATGACTTACGTTTTGAATTAACGAATTTCCAAAAGCCTCGAGAGTCACTTTTAATATTATTCTCAATATTGCGCATATAGCTTTTATATACAGATTTCTTTGCAGTCTCATATTCTTTTCTACATCGTATATATCGAAGTTGCAGGCTAGGATCTTTTCTGTAATTTTTATGCGCCTTAGAAAGTTTATTTTTAAGGTTACGTAAATTATTATTAAACCAGACAGGCTTATTTCTATGTTTTCTCTCTTTAAATGGAATAAACAAATTATATGCTTCCGCAGTGAAAGAATCGTAACACTCCTTTAAGTCACGAGAGCGAAGAGCTTCATCCCAATCGATCGCGTTAAAAAAATTATTCAATTCAGCATAATTAGCTTTGCTGAAATCCCGAACAGAGTAAAGCTCGCGTTTATCAAAATTTAACTTATCGAAATTCAAGAACTTTAAATCAAATTGCAAGGCAAAATGATGCTTTCTATTTTCAAAAATTGGAGTTTCTGATTTAACTAAATTTGCTTCAACTTCAGTATTTATAAAAACTAAGTCTAGAATTCGTCCTAATAAGTTTAAAACATAGTTGATCTGGTTTAAATTAAAAGACAGCATATAATCAACGAAACTCGACTCCAATTCATTTGGAACGTTGAAAGGAAGTAAACATTTATCTTTTTCAGAGTAAATCCATTTTATATATGGGAGATTGAAGTCCCCTAAAATAATTATATTAGAACTAGGCCCTAAAATATTAAAGACTTTAAGGATGTTATTGATATGCATCTGATAAATACTCATATTAGAGTCAGGTGGAATATATGATACAATAATATAAAGATGACTAAATCCAAATGGAAAGGTTACTTCAACACATAATTGTTCTGCGGTTTTCAACTCAAGAGGAACTTCTCTACATATAAAATATGACCTTAAGTAGTATTCACATGAGAACGACCAACGAACGACGAATGAACGAAAATTCGTTAATTTTGACATTTCATTCACATGAGTGTTTTACATTCGTCACGAATAACGAACAAAATTTACATGCAAAACAAAAATGGGGAATGATTTTGAGGTTAAGCACGCGCGATAAATTTATTCGTTGGAGTGTGGATTGTATGTGGAACGAGAATAAAGTCTGACAGTTCGTACCTACTAGATGTTTATTCGTAACGAATAAACTTTTTTTCTCGATTTTTTTAATTTTAGGCACAAACATAAAAGTTTATCCACCTAAAAATAAGTATGAACTATGTTTCCATCGTTTCCAAAAAAAATTCTTGAGGAATTTATGCTAGTAAGGTACTTAAAATCTAATTTCTTGATTTATTCGTCGTTCGTTGGTCGTGCTCATGTGAATAGTCCTTTAATGCAAGTAATACTCCACCACCTCTGACCAATCCAGTATCTGCAAACGATCTATCTCTTCTGAACACATTAAAATCGGCAGACCGGCATAGTTCAGTGGAAAGTACATCTTCAGACAACCATATCTCTGTTAACGCAATAATGTGATAAGGGCAACAGGATACAGCAACGTAGAAATCCATCGTCTTAGTTTTCATACCACCAGCGTTTTGGTAATATACAGAAAGCATATCAATAGTGGTATGAAGAGCAGGAGAGCAGTTGAAACCATCAGTTATTGAGGTTCTCTCAGCTGACGTTGGGTCTTCGCTTCTTGCTTCGAAAAAATTCGTGAACAACAGTATGCGTAGACCAAAAAGATATATCAGATAGCAAAGTGAAGAGCTCCTGGTTCCTCCCAACTTTGATTTCGAAGGAACAGTACTGGCAACATCACAAATTTACGAATTGAGAGATTTGATAAATTAATTGTTGAATTCTTCCTAGCAATGTAACTTTGTATCAAATGCTCCGAAGTAGAAGGAGAAAGGCGGGATACAAAAATACTCCTTGCGGGTTGTAAAGCGAGGAGTATGTCACCATTTGAGGGGTTTTTTCTCTACTCGTACTTTGACAACTGAGCTGACGTCTACGCCAAAGCTTTAATATTCGTTGTGTTTATTCAAACTTTATTGAAATATTGTTAAGTAAAATGAATTACTTACCTACTTACCTACTTACTTACTTACTTACTTAGTAACTAGATAAATTTTCTCATGGTATTGTTTTCCTTCATTTCACTCTTAGATTCTTTATCTCGGTCAGTTCAAACTCACTATCCTGAGGCACACACGACACACACACATCTAAATTTTCACGATTCGCTTCGCTCTTAGCGTGTCTTCCTCATTGGTATGACATAAATTCACAATCAAAGTGTAAATTAATGTCTACTGAAATAATCCCTGTGCCAATTTATATTTATTGTAGCTGAATAATTATACTTTTTTTTTTTCATTAAACCTATATTGCACAATTTACAGAGATTTGGTATAAAGCTACCTTACTACTGAAATATTTATAAAAATGGTTTTGCAAATAATACTAGTTGAATTAATTAATAAAAGGAAGAGCTACAACCTACAAGAAAAACTTTCATTGAATATTTGAGATGGCGAGAAGGGGAGGAAATATCTGAGAATCACCTCAGCCAAATCATAAAATTCTTACAATCAAATTATATACGACTGGCAGAAGGTAAAGACTAATGAGTCTTTAATTTGCATCACCACATATCGAAATTTTGATAATCAATACTAGGTTTGTTGAAGCCCTAGGGTCGCCCTGGGGTCGCCACAAAGTGTTTTTTGAGAAACCTAAAGTCGCCCTGAATGTCAAATTGAGTGTGTTTGAGCCCTAGGGTTGACCTAGGTTTTCCATCAACTCGCCCTAGGTTTTTGCTGTGGCGAGTTGAGGGCTGTCAAATGGCATGTATTTTTTTTATAATGACAGGGATGTGTGGTGATTTGTGGTTAAGCGTTTTTTGAGGACTGGAAAGCCCAAGTTTTTTTTTGACAACTCATAGGGTTGTCAAGAAAACCTGGGTCAACCCTGGGGAAAGTTCAACGAACGGACCTACTGTTTCGAATTCAAAAAATTCCATTAAGGATATTTTGTATTGTATTTTTTTTTAACGCAAAACAAAAAAATTTATTACAGAGATTACTATAAAGGTAGTTTCTTTTCCATAAGTTTTGTCGTCTCTTGAAGAACTCACGGAAGACATAAGGCTTATAATATTTCTTTCCTTTATTTTTCAGCCGAGGTATGGCCAAAACCTGGCACTCTACAATGCATGCTTCAGCGTATTAACATCCAAGCATACCAAGTACATTCTCAAAATTTTTTATAACTTCATCTAAGCAGATTAAGAAGAGCATGGTGAGTACGGTGTTGAAAATTCAATGTTGTGTTTAAGTAGCTATGTGTTTTTTCTTAAGCCGTTAGGCAGTACAGTAGAAAATTTCAAACTTTTTTACTATCGATCAAAAAAACACAATAAAAGTAAGGGAGGGTTATACTAATGATCATAAGCTTGAATTATTAAATTGAATAGATGCGGTTTTTCCATCTGGAATGCTGCCTTCGAAATAAGAACAAAACATGGCTCACCTTGCCTTAGAATAGGCAACTGCCCTGCATCGACTAGTAGTCCGTGCTGGCACCAAGAAAAAAAAAATTAATTGAAGGAATACTTTATTTCACATTTTGTATGAAATTTTGAAAACATTTTTTTATATATACAGATTTCAAAGCTTAACTATTTAAGAAAATGTCTACACAACGATTTTTCAAAATTAAAATTATTTTCAGAGATAAAGGTATTTTTCTGATGCCCATATAAAATGGCTCCGCTTTCTAACGAAACTTTAAACGCGTTTTTCTAGAAACTGTCTTTTTAAAAACTATATAGCCACAATTTCTCGAGTTCTAATGGACCAATATTCCTGAATTTTTTTTAAATTTTCTTTACGGTTTTCCTTATGGTCAAATCTACGTTCATCCTTTAATCTTTGTCGTTTTTATTTTGTGTCCGATTACTAAAGGGGTTGGAATCGTGGCCATGGTCTATATGCCAATTTTTTGAGAATCCCAACTTCATCTTTCTTTCTTATTATTTATTTATTTATTTATATCTTTATTGACACGTTATAAATTACAATGCTAATAATATTTAACGAGCATTAGCTACCAGGGCTATCAGCTCGAACTTAAAGAGTATTGATAACAATGAACAATGGAAAAAGAAAAAATATCTATTTGTAAATACACTGTCAGACAAAATAAAGTGAAACCGGAATTAAGATACTAACTCATTTTATTTTGTAGTGTTTTCATGAAATTTACTTCAAAAAGTTATTTTCTTTAATTTATTTAAGTTTTCTTATACAAACATATCAGTATTCAATAACCAATATAAAAATAACAAAAAATATGTGTTGCAACAAATCGTGAAAAAAGAGAAGACAAAATAAAGTGCAAATTCGAAATATCAAGAAAAAAACATATATTTTCATAGGAAATCAGTAACTGGTGACTCCCCCTTTATTTTGAATAGCAGCTGCAAGTCGCTTTGGTATGCTGCAAACCAGATTTCAAAAAATTTCAGATGGAATCCTCTCACAGTTGAAGGCTTTCCCAAAAATATGGTATATTTCGCCGAACATCTAACGGAATTCTGTCATCCAATATGGACCAAAGGTGCTCTATCGGATTGAAATCTGGGGATTGAGGTGGCCAGTCCAATACTTCCACGTTGTTTTGAGAAAAAACTTATTTTCCACTTTGCAAGTATGCTTCGGGGATCATTATGTTGCTGGAAAATGTAGTTGTCCAGTGATATTTTTGATGCCGAAGAAGCTAAGTTTTCTCTAATAATGTTGACGTAATGAGAACCCGTAATTTTGGTGTCAATTTTGACAATATTCCCAACGCCATCAAAGGGAAAACATCCCCAAACCATAATAGACCCACCACCATGTTTGACGATTTTTTTAATGCATCTTTGGTCGAGTCTTTCCTTGGGCTTGCACCAAACTCTTTTCCTTGATTTGGAATTTGTTAACTCAAATTTAGACTCATTAAGCCTAATTATACTTTCCCAAAACGATTGTGGTTTTGTTAAATACTTTTTTGCGAAAGCAAGTCTTTTTTTTTATAATTATTTGGCGTAGCAAAAGTTTTCGCTTTGCCAAATTGTTTCGTAGCCCACCTTCATTAAGTCACCTTTGGACTGTTATTGGTCTTACGTCTAATTGTAGGTCTTCTTTAATGTTTCTAGCTGTGAATAAAGGTTTTTTCTGGCCTCTTTTTGATTCTGCGGTCACCAGGTGGTGTTGTTTTCCTCTTTCTTCCACTTTGACTTCTAAAACTGGTAGCAGATCCCCGTTTAATGAAGTTCAAATAAACCTTCTTGGTTTCAGAACTTGACAGACTATATTTTGATCCTAGTTTACGAAAGGTCAACCCACGTCAACGGTCCGAAAATAAAAATTCTTTCAATTCAGTGCCTCTGTTCTGTAACTATCGCCTCGATAAAAGCAGGCGATAAACGGTGGAAAAAGAAACGAAAACCTACTAAATTCATAGAATTTTGTTCCATTTTCCACCGTTTATCGCCAAGGCGATAGTTACAGAACAGGGGCACAGGTGAGAGTTGTTCCATGTCAAAACTTATGAAAATAAAATTCAACTTGAAGCAAAATTTTTGTAAACGGACATAAGATAACCTCACCTGTTGATAATTTTGGCTTATATTTTTATTTTGATTTATTATAATAATTATTAGCTATACTTTGCACAGGTATTAAAAATTTTGCACTTTATTTTGTCCAAGCTCAATGTCATTTGGTTGAAAATTAATGCAGTTCATGTTTAAAAGAGAACAAAAATAACGGAGTATTTTTAAAGGTTTGATGAAAAATGATAAAATATAACATAGGAACATGAAATAGAGTGATAAACCTTTCTCATTGTTTATTCTCTGCATTTTTAAAATGAGTCAAGTGCATTTGGGCTTTATTTTGTCTGACAGTGTATATTGAATAGTAATGTTTGGATACTCTTATGACATGTGTAAAAGAAAAAAAATTTATAAAATGTTGTCTCATTTAAGTTTGCGGATAAGTTTGTCAGTTTGATTGATGTTGTCTTCTGATGGGGTTTTTTAGCAAGTAGGGCAATGAAGCGTTGGGAATTAGCAATTTTGCCGTGTCTTTGACCTTTGGGCAATCATACACAAGGTGTTTTATTGTGATTGTTTCGTTGGTGTTGCATAGGTGACAGTTTGGAGGGGCGGTTTTTGATAAAATATGGCCGTGTGTGATTTAAGTGTGTCCCAGTCGAAGACGGATAAATTTTTTTTTTTTTGTTGGGTAGTTGAGTTTTTTCCCATTTGGATTGATGTGGGAGTAATGGTGAATGTATTGGCTCTAATCGTCGTGGGTTTTCTCTGTCCAATATTTATGAATTTCATTCTTTGTGTCCCGGGTGTTTGGAATATAAAACGCACATAAAGGTTCTGTAATTGCCGATTTGGCAGCTGAATTTGCTGCTTCGTTTCCTTTTATGCGTGTCCTGGAATCCACACAAGTTTTTTTGTTTATCCCACTACCAATTAATCGGTTGCGAATGATTTCTACGATGAGTGTTCGGTTGCCAACTCTGCGAATTGCTCCTAAAAAGGACAAGCTATCAGAGCAGATTATTGTTTTTTTTTTTGGACCAGAGACTGCTATTGCTTTTAAAACAGCCATAGCTTCGGCTGAAAAAACTGATGCCGATTGTCTTAAAAGTCCTTTTGAAATAATTGTTCCGTCTTGGGTGGAAACAGAAATGCTGTTCCAAGGTCGTTTTTGGATCCATCAGTGAAGATGAAGTTAAACTTTTTTTTTTCTATATGCATTATTTCCAAGAAACTCTGAATATACTGCTCGTTTGGAGTTGATGTTTTAGGAAGCTCGTTAAGATTGGTGTTTACACTATCGCTTGATAAAGTCCGAGGTGGTGTGGCGCCAGGTCGGTTGACATTATTTAAGATTGGAATGTCCATTATTTGGGAAAATTGTATGGCATCATAAAGTGTGGGTGGAGTTTTAGGAAGTTTCTTCCGAGCTAAGGATTGTTTGACGTCGGCTGAGACGAGACGATTTTCGGTAGTGCTTAGTTTTTGGATGAGTAGAGATGTGTTGTGTTGAACTCTTTGCTCTATTGAGGGCAGTCCGGCTTCGGCCAACATGTTCTTAATAGGTGTTGTTCTGAACGCTTTATGGTTTAAACGTAGGGCATTGTGATAGGATGGTTCAATTATTTTCAATACCGATCTAGAACACTTTCCGTAAATACTGATTCCGTAGTCGATTTTCGCAAGGATGGTAGTCCTGACCAAACTTAGTAAGGAGTTAATGTGAACAAGACTATTTCTAGATGATAAATACTTAATAATGTTGAGTCTGGTAGCTTAGCTTTTCCTTAAGTAAGGACAGTGTTCTTTAAAATTAAATTTACAATCGAATATTATACCGAGCAAACAGAGACTATCTACATTAATTATGGAATTGTAATCTCAATGTAATATTTTTGGAACAACTCGACTTTTTACAAATGTGTTGAATCTAACTTTTTTCTTATGAAATTTTTGAGCCTCAGTGAGAACACCAAGTTGAAATATGTTCAAGAACGTTTGCAAAGATGGAAGCAGTTGTTTCGAGGTTATTGCACTTAGTGAACAATGTAAATCATCTGCATACAAAAAATGGTCTAAATTTTTATATTTACTAATAATTTCACTAAGGTCATTAAATGCTTTCATAAAAAGCACAACCGAAAGAGGGGATCCTTGTGGGATACCGTTTGGAAGATATTTCGCTGATGAATAAGCATGCCCTATTTTTATTCGAAACTTTCTATTGCTTAACAAAGATTTCATAAAACTTAAGATTTTTGGACCGATTTTCTACAACGTGAGTTTCTTAATGATAATATGAATTCCAATTCATTCAAAGGGTTTTTCAAAGTCTATTGATAGAACTGAAATATGACTTTTACAGGATAAAGCGGAGGCTACGTAAAAGTCTATGTGCAGAAGAGCATCCATAGTAGAGTGCTTTTGTTTAAAAGCCACTTGATTTTGACTTAGCAAATTTTTTTTTCTAAGAACCAGAATAATCTCTTTGAAATAATTTTTTCAATTATTTTGCTAGCACATGGCAGTTATGATTTTGGGCGATAGCTACTAATTTCAGTGGTGCTCTTGATCCTTTTTGGTATTGGTATAATAGTGGCTGTTTTCCATACTTGTGGAATTGTGCTGGTGTTGAAGATTTCATTGTATAATTGTAAAATTCTGTTTTTAAGCATATAGGCGAGTTTTTTAGCATGGTGTAATAAATCCTGTCGAAACCTGCAGTTTTTCCATTAGCATATTGAAGACAACTTTCAAGTTCCATTGAATTGATAGGTAGCTCGATTTGTTTTGCTGTTTGATCAGTTAGATAGTTGTAGTTTCAGTGTGTACCAAGTGTGTACTTGAATTAATTTGAACCCAACAATCGTATCACTCTCCAAACAACCATAAGTTTCTTCATTCGCTTTGGATTTGGTCCATGGTGCCGCTTCGTATATCAAGATAGGGTCTTATAAAAGGTTATCTTGTTTTGTCTAGAGAGAATCTTGCAAAAGTAGCAGCAAGAGTAGTTCTCCGATTGATCACCGTACTGATGTCCTGTTCTATATCGGAGCAATGTCTGTCTATTGTAAAGTATTGTCCAATTCCTCGATGTTCTCTGTCCTCGTTTGATGAAACCATATGCTTCTGTTGCCCTCATTAAACATCAAACACATTTTTGCCTCTTCTGTTTCAATGCTCACAAAGGCACCTATGACATCACGCTTGCTTCTTCTCATTACATCAATATCGTCTGCTATAAGAAGAACCACCGTTCGGACTCAGATATGGACTATTAAAAAATGCTTTCATTTTCCATTTGTGTTATTTGAGGAATCACTCCACTTCGCACATTAAAATCACACTCCATAATTGAGGAAGCAGTCTCAATCGCTCAATAAACTAACTGTCATAACCTTATAAGGCTAAAAAAAACGAAAAAAACAAGACAAAGCTAATGAAACCTTAGAGTCTAACGTATTTCATTGATCTACAATTTTATGCCGATTGCGAAAGGATCAGTTCAGGCGCGGATCCAGGATTTTGATAAGGCGGGGCAGTTTTCCTTCCTTTTCAATGATTTGCAGTTATTGAATATAAACGCAATCAAATATAAGAATACATTTTTTATTTAAAAGAATTAGAAAAATTGTTTAAAAAATTTAAAAAAAATTAGTTAAATAAGTTTAAAAAAGTTAATTAAATGCTAAAATCTAACTTTTCCGGTTTTTGAAAACCTTGTTGTTACTTTTCAATATCGATCGGGATTTGTCTGTGGATGTGCAAAAGTGCCAAACCACAAAGGCGATTTTCACTCATTGTGAACCTTAAATAGGTTTTAAGGTGCCGCAATGAAGAAAAAGACCGCTCTGCCGAAGAATTCGTAACCGGAAGCGTTGCAAGGATTAAAAGAAAACTGTGTATAATGCCAACCTAATCCTTATTGCATTTATCCATCAACTCAAGAGCAGTAACGGGAAGATGGTTGTTCTGCTCCTTTACCGTCAATCATTTTTCCCACCAGCTAAACTTTGAGCAAAAAACAAGCTGTGTCTATATTTTACTCTAAGAGTTGACCAAAGCGATTTATTAGCGACTTAACAGTGGTATCCAACTCATCAGTATTATATCGAATTGCATTTCCGGAATGAAAATTGTAATTTTAAATACATCTAAGGTTTCCGGTCGAAATCTTTCATGCAAATCGGTCAGGACAAAGTCAATTAGAGGTGCATGTAACGAGATTCTGTAGTATACCTCAGCTGAACTAGTGTCAAAATTAGCTCGGTGAATTTGGCGTCCACCATGACGTGGAATACGAGGAATTCTCAACTCAACATTCAACTGATCGCATAAATTCTTTGCATGCTGCATTGTTGTGGTAACTGGTATCTATGTTCTCCCGGCGACCTTGAAGAACGGAAATCGTGTTCTTCACCAGCATTGCGCTGCTATTCAGGTCAAGAGATTTAGATTGTAGTAACTTGCTCAAGGACTGTGTTAAAGACATCACATCACTCAAACACAAAACTGATACAATAAACTGTGAATTGCATTCTTCTTCTTCATTTCCGGCGTTACGAGTAGTGATCTTGAAGCGATCACAACTCTCCCACTTTTCTGCTTCACACTAGTGATCCGCCTGTGGGGTACGCCGCGTTGACCTCAGAAAGCGTCGGCAAGCCTCCCGGTTTTGGATTGTTCCATGTCTGAGGCCAACCAAATGCTGCTGTTTTTGCATTTGCTTGTACCAGGAGTGTTTTGGCCTGCCTTTTCTTTTTCGTCGCGAATTTGTTGAAACGTTGTACGATATTGCCTTTTGGACGGGGTTCTGCGGATCTCTCCTTTGAACATGACAATACCAACTGAGCCGGTCGTGCTGAATTTTGTCCAAGATGGTACTTTTGACATGAAGGCTTCCACGGATCTTAGTACTTCTAATTCGATCAAGCTTTGTTACTCCTGCTGTCATCCGAAGCATCTTAATTTCGGCTGCCGTCAATTTGCTCTCATACTTTTTGTACATTGTCCAACATTGTGAACCGTATGTCAGAGCTGGACGGACAACTGCTGTGTAGAGTCTTCCCTTCAGCTTAGGGGGCATTTTTCGATCACAGAAGATAGCGGAGTTTTCTCGCCACTTCATCCACCCTACGCTTACTCGATGATTGATGTCGTCATCACAAGTTGCTTCACTATTGATCATAGATCCCAGATATTTAAACTTTTCACACTTGGGAAGCACATTTCCATTCAAATAAATGTCTGGAATAGGCTTGTCTGGATCAGAAAAAGGGCAGCAGCAAGGGCAGAAACTGTGAATTGCATAAAGATGTTATAAGTAAGGAAGCCTTGCCAGCCGTGCTTGGGTCACGCCACTGCGACATCGTTTCGAATTCTTCCACAATTTTGATTAGAACCATAGAAAATTGAAGTACACCTTCATGTCGTTCTACCCACCTTGTTTCGCAAAGTGATGTGAGGGCACACCCCAAGGTGTTCATGAGGACAGTTTTTCGTTTCGGATGCAATTTGAAGAAGAAGATAACCTCTTTCATTATTGCAACAGCGTCTCGAATGGCAGGTACTTTTGAACATTGTGAAATGGAGTTATTTAGCTTATGACTCTATAGCATGGAGTCCTAACAGCATTTTTTCCTTTCTCTCTGAATTTCCATGACAGCATCTCGAACTTCTGAAAGCATAACAGCACATCCGTCTGTCCCTATTCCCACACAGCATTCAAGAGGAAGTTTGAGCTTTTTCTTCATTTGCAACAATACAATTTGGCCGATGGCTTTGCCAGTTAGAGATAACTCCTTAGATTTACAATTTTCATTCAATTTCTCTTCGGCAGCTAGTTTTTTTCTAGTTTCCCTCCAGCTTTCCTCATCAGTTTCGTATTCTTCATCAGTTCTGGAATAAGCTATATATAGTGTTGTCATATATGCAACCCAAAAAATATTAGAATCAACACCAACATTTTTAACCGTGTAGTTCCTCAAATGCATCCACGAAAGAGACAAAATCCTCACAAATGCTACCATTGTGAACGTAGCGTAATATAATACTCAGTTTGAGGAGATATTTTTCTTTTGGCCACCTAGTGAAAAATCCTTAAAAAATGCCCTGCCACGTGCACGACTGATATAAAACATATATCCATTTAGTGAGTGCAACCACCCCTGGTCGGTCTCACGACATAGCTTTGGGTCTTACTAAATTGAACGTTCAGGAATGGAAGGACTTATTTTCTACAATTTTAATAAAAGACATACTATATATGACTAACTGAAACTCCATAGCAATGAAAAAAGACCTAAGCTATGAAAAATCAACGATGAGGAAAGCTATTTTAATGTAAAGCACTCTTCCGAAGCTATAAACATCATCGTCAAAGCTGCAATAGAAAATCTTCATTTTCACTTATAGTACAGTCATTTGGTAGTTTTGCATGGAAAGTATTCCGGGAGTTTTGAAAATCGGCAATTTTATAGATTTTGATGTGTTCTTTCCGAATTTCAGCTTTGCCACCTCGTACTTTTGCCGCTCGCGCCTCCATATTGGAAAAATGGCGCCCAAAATCAGTTTTCAAGGAATATCTCCCTTACGACTCATTTTACGATAAAAACAGTAATGTATATACAAAATAAAACTAAACAAAATTGCCTACAATTTATGTGTTCATATTTTTTTTCATAAAGTCAATAGTTTTGGCGTACGAGCGCCACAAAGTGTACTCCAACACGCGTTTTGGCCAAAAATCTCATTTCCACACCACCTAGAAGTAGAGTAAGCGGCACAATGAAAATTTAGCGCATTCTCCTTCGCTTCGCTCTTCTTGATGGACAAGGTGTTCCGAATTCATTGTCTGTAGTACCAATCAAAACGTCCCAGTCCGGAATTTCATCCATATCATTCGCGATGGGATTATCAGCTGGACAAATTTTTTGCAGCATTCTTCCTGGTCGGCCTCGAGTAGAACTGACCTATCAAAATTGTATAAAATCCGTTAATTTTTCATTTCATTTTCATTTCAGAAGCCGATAAGAGAGCAGTCAAAATTGTGTCATAATCACTCGGTGGAGCATTAACGAACGGCAAGCATTCGTGCGGTTTCGACAGTGATTACTCCGTCCGTTTCAGACTTATTGTGGCTATATGGAAAATGAGTCGACTTGCCTCACATACCTGGATGGGGTTGATTTATGGAACAAGCGACACCGGAACGCCCCTTCGCAAAATCATTTGTAGGGTGCTTGCCGTTCATTAATGCTCCACCGAGTGATTACGACACAATTTTGACTGCTCTCTTATCGGCTTCTGAAAAATGTGAATCATTACACCACCATACTTGTTTCGTTACATTTGACCAGCCTCTGTATTTCAAAGCGCGAGAAATCACTTATTCGTGTGATGAGAACTCCAAATTGAGTAATGTTATCGTAAGACTCGGTGGCTGCCATTTGTTAATGTTGTTCATGGGATCATCGGACACTCTTACACTATTTACGCATAGAATTCAATGGAAAAAATTATGGCAGGGCACGCGTATTCGCGTGCAGTAAGAGCGCATATGCTGACTCATCTTTCAATTGCCAAAACCGTCCTACAATCGATTGATCTCGATCTCAGTGCAGAATTAGAACTGATTTTATACAATTTTGATAGGTCATTGCTACTCGTGGCGGACCAGAAAGAATGCTGCAAAAAACTTGTCCAGCTGATAATCTCATCGCGGATGATATGGTTGAAATTCTGGGCTGGGACGTTTCGATTTGTACTACAGACAATGAATTCGCAACACCTTGTCCATCAAGAACAGCGAAGCGAAGGAGAATACGCTAAATTTTCAATTGCATGTGGATAAGGCCTATGGGGGATACCACGATAAAAAAAACGTGCCGCTTAC
This sequence comes from Melanostoma scalare, assembly GCA_949752695.1. Taxonomy (NCBI): domain Eukaryota; kingdom Metazoa; phylum Arthropoda; class Insecta; order Diptera; family Syrphidae; genus Melanostoma; species Melanostoma scalare. The sequence continues at coordinate 14,250,188 of OX456987.1, read as the reverse complement.
TCTACCTCGATGTGGTGTGGAAATGAGTTTTTTGGCCAAAACGCGTGTTGGAGTACACTTTGTGGCGCTCGTACGCCAAAACTATTGACTTTATGAAAAAAAATATGAACACATAAATTGTAGGCAATTTTTTCTAGTTTTATTTTGTATGTAACTGTTTTTATCGTAAAATGAGTCGTAAGGGAGATATGCCCTGAAAACTGTTTTTTTTTGGGCGTCATTTTTCCAATATGGCGGCGCGAGCGGCAAAAGTATGAGGTGGCAATGTTGAAATTCGGAAAGAGCACATCAAAATCTATAAAGGCCTCAACCTATAGAATCCGTTGCGTCCGTTCGCTGCCGGATTCACCTGACAGCTCGATTAAATACACACGATCTTATGAGAGGTGACCCATAAGCATCGGATGCAACGGACGCAACGCAAAAAGTAGCCCAACTTTTAACTTTTTGCGTCCGGCAGAAGAGAGACATGCGCAGTAAGAACCAATTTAAAATTTTCTCGCTGATGACATGCGCAGTAAGAACCAATTTGAAATTTTCTCTTCTGCTAACATGAGTGGTCTTGTTGAGTTGAGACACCGCAACGGATTCTATGGGTCACCCCAATCCGTTGTGTACGGTAAAACTCACAGCTGTCAGGTGAATCCGGCAGCGAACGGACGCAACTGATTCTATGGGTCGGGGCCTTAAGACTGCCAATTTTCAAAACTCCCGGAAAACTTTCCAGGTAACCGCTATTTTTCCTACCAAATGACTGTACTATTAGGCAGTTTAAAGGTTCTTATTCAAAAGTTGTTCAATAGACGTGCAACATGTTATGTGTAAGATGTGCATTCACGTAAAGTAACTGGCAGAGCTAAGTGACAATTAAAATAATGTACTTTGCATGTGTGCAATTTGTGGACTAAGAACTTTATTAAATGGCCGTCAATGCTATGAAATCGCTATGGTCATGGTTGCTGTTGTTTATAGCTAAAAATTTTGTGGTTGCTCTACTCACCTACTGCTTCCGATGCCCTTAAAATCTCCATTTTCTGCTCTACTGTTCTCTTGCTAAGAACTCTTTAACGCCATAAACACTTTCATGACCAATTTGTCATCCTTTATCCACTCAACCACACCTACGCATTTTGTATTCTTGTTCAATATAAAAATTATGTATGCTGTTCTTGTGAACTTCAAACTGCACTTATCTTATTAAAAAAAAAGAAGAAAAAACGAGCGAAAAAAAATAATTTTAAGAATGGTGAGCGTTTAAAAAATGTTAAACAAAGCATCAAATAATGTAAACGAGACTCTGAGTAATGATCATACTAAATGAACGAACGACAAAGAAAACAAAAAAAAAAAAGATGAGAATAAATAAATAATACCAACAACTCACAATTTTAAAATAAACACCGGGACTAAATGTGACTAAGAAGGTTTAACTTAGAAACTATTTCAATCACATACAAAAGAAATAAATTCATGTGGCCACTTCTATAGCCTGCTTTGTTTCATTAAGCGTGATGCTTTTGCTTCCTACGTAGTTGATACTGTAATTTATATAAATATAAATAAAAAGATGCACATAAAAAAAAATCAAAGAGGCAGTCATTTCAGGTAAATTTAATTGACTCATTTAGGCATACTACTTCTTGGCAAACTTCTTTTTGGGCGAACAATTTTTTTGTGGATTTTCTTCTATGGATCTCCTTGTGTGCAATTAGTTCCGAAGTAGGCCGAGAAGAGTGGGTCAAGGCCAAGTGCAGAAATAAAAAGATAAAATAGAAAAAACATCCAAATAGCAAACAGGTCATGTGATTTCAAGTTCAGCGGTTTTTTTTTCAACGACAATAAAATTGAATGGCAAAGTAATGAGTTGCTGTGCAGTGAGTGTTTAAGATATCACTGCGCTGTTCCTCCTAGCTCGCAATATGCAATTACAATTAGGCAATAAATATCACTAGCCCACAAGTAAGTGTGGTTGCAGATCCCTTGTTTTACACGACTGGACACTGGAGAACCGGTGCGTCACTGAAAAACTTTGTTTTATCTAAAATGTTGACCATTCTATTTTTTACAGCCTTTTCAAATACCTTACTTATAGATGGTAATAGCGAGATTGGCCTATAATTCGATAGTTCGTTTGTCGCTCCTTTTTTGAAAAGGGGTAAGATGTTATCACATTTGAGAGCCTCAGGAAATCTACCACAAAAAATATTTTTCTTGAAAATGTGTGCTAGAACATCAGTTAAAAAGCAAGATACGTTTTTTAAGCACAGATTGGAAATACCATCATTGCCCGAAGAATTTAATTTTTTTAATGTTCCAATTATTTTGAGGATCTCAAAACCAGTTATTGGTTCAAACACAAGTATGAATGGGTTTAGATTTTGTATTGCAAATCGACCTTGTGCCCCCTGTTTCTTAAGTGGTATTCCTTGATTAAAGTTCTACATCAAGATTAGCTTCTTTGATGAAACCAAGGATCTGATATACGTTGAGGTATTTTGTTTCCCTTTATTCTATGTTGTATGATCCTATGCACTTTTTCCGTTAGTGTATTCTCAGTCCCCTAACAGGTGACCCGGAAATTATTCCTGTTCGTTACAGTGGTGCTGTGGGGTGTTTCCCTGGCATGCAAAGTCCATTTAGGAAACCAATATAACTTTTTTTTTATCGTTTATGCTGAACGTGTCAAGTCGGTTTTCAGACTTCGTTCTTGATGTGGCTCTCCATTACTCCACATAAAGGTTCATAAGGGATGTGATCCGGCTCGTGTCTCTGCTTGTTCGTCAGGCTACTCATTTTCTTTTTACTCCTGCATGTATTTTTTTTTTATATAAAAAAAGAGGAGGCTTATGCTAATCTGGAGCACTCAGACCTAATTTCCGGTCCATAGCACTGCTACACTGGTAGTAGCAGCCTTCCCTTTTTTTGTGGTGCAGTAGATGGAAATAAGGTGTTAGTAACTTCACATATAACCTCAAGGGCGGTGCGGCGCGGCGTCCTGATGAAACTAAGAGGATGAGAGAAAAGTTGATGCCCAGAGCGGCATGTCATGGGTACTCAGTAGATTGTTGTCTTATTGTTTCAGCCGAGTTTGTTTAATTTGTCAATGAATTTGCTGCCAAGCTTTGAGGTGATTGTGTAAGATCTTTTGGCTTCAAGTTAGTTAGTTAGTTACAAAACTTTATTTAAAAGGGAAGCTTTTTTACAACTAACAATTTGAAGTTTAATATGGTTTGGCCAGTGGCCGTCTACCAGATTGACAATAAAATTAACTTCAATTTATTAATAATTCATTTGATTTAAAAGTCTCCTTCAAGTATACGTTTCCTATTTTAACTGAGGTCAGATGTGGTATAGTAATATAAAATATCCCAGCCTACTTTTCCATTTAGTACGTCCAGTGTATCTTTAAACTCCATAAGAGCTACTCCAAAGTACCTCACACGAAACTCTTTCAAGATGGGACATCTGGCGATAAAATGAAATATATCTTCCCTCTCCTTGAGTTGCACAGGCCACACAGGATCGGCAAGTCGGGTCCGTGAGGGATGTAATTTAAATTAATTAGTTCACCTCTTACTTTAAATATGACATTCAACATATTAATGTGGTAGCGATTGAGTAAATATGTGTTTTTTCTCGAAGATCCATATTGAGTTGGCTGTAAATCGATCTGTACTGTGAGGATTGCGCTTCTTGCTTAAACCTTTCATAAATGAAACAACTTACATTCTCTAGCAATCTACCAAACTTTTGTCTCAAGACTGTTGAGCTCATGTCGGACAAAAAGTAGAGGTTTTCACCAACATGGAGCGCCAGCTCCTCCCATTTTCTTACTATATCTCCCCTGGATGATAAAGCCCTCTTAAGGATTTGCTTAGGCAGCTTTCTTTCATCCATCTCCATCACCTTCATAATATAATCAAAATGCAGCTTCAGGGTCCTTAGAATTAATGGCGGTTCTGTTGTTTCCAAATGTAACAAATAGTTTGGTGTGTTAAGAGCAGAGGTAACCGGAAAATACGTTTTAAGAAGTACCTAAGCAACCTTTCCACTTCTTCGAATTGGCAGTATCCCCAAGCTTGGGCACCATAAAGCAAAATTGAAGCTGAGGTAGCACGAAAGATTTTAAGCTTTGTATTATGCTCGATGCTTTTATTGTCGATACAACGAGTCCAGACTGAAGAAACAGCTCTTTTCGCCTCTGCAAGTTTCAATTCAAAGTGTTTTCTCATGTTGATATTCGACGTGACGAGTACACCTAAATATTTATATTCTCGGACTATTTCAACATTTTCACCATTATATGTCCATTTTTCGTTCTTTGAGTATCTGCTTCCTCCATCCCTAAATATTATAACTTTAGATTTCTGTAAGTTAACAGACAGATTCCATTTTTCGCAGTATTTCACCAACCGATTCATCATGCGTTGCATTCCATCCACAGATTCAGAAAAGAATACAATATCATCAGCAAAAATTAGTCCAGGTATTTGCGTATTTCCAAACCGAATCCCACCTCCAATTTCCTCCACGATATCGTTGACAAATAAAATGAATAGTAATGTACTCAAGACACATCCTTGCTTGACTCCCATTTCTGTTGCAAATTCTTCAGAAATGAATTCACCATCCCATACGTAAGCCGCATTATTTTCATGCATCGCTCTGAGTATGGACATAATTTTACCGGATAGTCTCATCTTATATAGCTTATAATAGAGTGCTTCCCGGGCAATTGAGTCGAAGTAAAGCTTCTGTTTTCTTTTTTTAAAGCTCTCTGCAATATTCATCAAGCAGAATATTTGGTCTGTAGTTTTTTCTAAATCCTGCTTGGAATTCGTTTAGAATATTCTTGTCCTCGATCCACTGGGTAAGCCTGTTGAATATGAGGGTACTAAAAAGCTTGGCGGAAGTATTCAGAAACGAAATTCCTCTATAGTTTTCTGGTGCATCATAGGATGGCTTTAATTGCAGCCTGACTGTCCGTCATTATTGCAATGCTTTTGTTTCTATAATCTCTTTCAATGCTCAATTCCGCACATTTTCATAATGCATAGACTTTAGTTTAGGAAATGCTGGAAAGCCTTCCCATGGGTACTGAAATTTTTTTTCTTGGTCCAAAAATTCCTGTCCTTTCCGAATTTGAAAGGAGACACCGATGCACGTTGCTTTTGAATCTTTGTAAATCGTAATGTAGGGGAAAGCAGGGTCAGGTAGAGCATTCGAATGGTGCGACTAAAATAAGAATCTCTATACTTGACTGTACGCCCGAAGTTGGGCTCAAGGTAAAACAAAAAAAGAGCATTCACTAATTCAATAATTCTTTTGGCATTTTATACATTCCGCCCGGTTTAAGGAAACGTTTTGTTCCTGTAGCTTACGTTGCACTTGTCATGCTTCTTATGACTAGGTGAAGAGGTGTGAGACTTAGAAATACTTCTAAAGCTGCGCTTACAAAGTTTCTCATTGCTACTGATACATATACATTATACACATGGGTACCGAGTCGATTCTGTTATTCCACAGACTACCGCTCTATAGAAAAAATCGGTCTTGCCGCCAGATGATTTGTGCATATAATCATGCACTTGTTTTTGTTGACCAGCCGAAGCCTGTTGAGTCTGGACCAGGAATTCATTTAACCTTGTTCTCTATTAATTGCGGCGACAGAAGTATTACCCTGAGACTTTGGAAACAACAAATTCAACTGTAAATCATCTGCATATGGTGCTTACATATTGAGCTACAATCAGAAATATCACTTGTAAATCATGAAAACAAAAACGTCCTTGAATCTTCAGGAACGCCAGAGAGCAGAGGGAGAAGTGAAGAACAAACACTTTGGTTTGCAACATATTGAAATCTATTGGTAAGATATGATTTGGTTGGTTTACATACACTGAAACCGAAACAAAATTGCATTTTAAGCTTACGTACCAAAAGGGTGTTGTCCACACTTTGAAACGCTTTAGAAAAATCTACAAATATTTACAATAAAACCCATCATGTTTCCATCTAAGCCCTCCACGCTCCACGTACATCATCGCACTCCCTAAATAGGACTGTGGACTGTGGTGCACTTATGTTTTGAACGAAAACGTGACTGCATTGCTGTTACTATTTTCTTATCACTTAGATGTTTTTCAATTTGTTCACATTCAATAATATGGAAGGCACTTGGGATAAAATGAGTTGGTAGTATACCTGCATATTTGGGCGGAACAAGACTGAGTGATTCAATGGCTGGAAGAAACTCTTTACTAGCCGTGTTTTAGAAGGAACTATAGGCGTGTTTTATCGAAAATTTTCTATGTGCACTTATGTTCACTTAGAATAAAACGATTTTTTGGTTTATATTCATTTAGCACGTCACTTTCAATTTTCACTTTCAAAGTTGGTACCCTTTGCACTTGTTCTAAGGATAAGAAACATTAAAAATTTGCATTCAGAAGGATATAAATGCATACCTTTTATTTTCCATTTCTATTTTTCTCTATTTAATTCTCGATTCTCAATTTATTTGCCGCATTTCAACTTTTTACTTTCGATGTAAACAAAACAAATGTCACTTTAATTGTTTTTCGCAATAGTTGTGTTCAATAAGATTCATTTTTATTTTTAGGATCGGATAATCGAATCGAACTAGGATTCAGATTTCGATGCAGGTATTTATTTCAGTTGCTAGTTTGTGAATTAAAAACTCATTAAGTCATAACTTAGTAAGTGACTAATGAATTAAATAAGTCAAAAGCTTAGAAGAATAAAGAACAAGAGGGAAAACCATTGCTTCTCCTGCCACCACCAACTTAACACCACTTTATTTTCGGAATTCAAACTGGTTTTGAAAGCTGAAAATAAAGTGGTGTTTGTGAAGTCAGTTTGAGGACAGATGCCGTGGTGTATGTGTGGTTTTGCCTCTTCTTGTATCACCTCTGTGGTCAGAAGTCATAAGGTGTGTTTCTTTACTAAAAATTTGCACAAAATGCACCGAAATTCGGCGAAAGTCAGTCTAATCCCGTTCCGATTTTTCGTAGCAGTGCACAAAAAAGAGAGGGCTCTCGAGAGAATAAAAAAATTTCCCTGTCCTGCGAATTTCCGCCACCAAAATTTCTGTGGACAGAAATCGTGCACAGCCAAAACAAATACCACAACTGTCAGGCAGACGTTTTTCCAAGCGTTGCGTTGCTGCGAATGTTTTGTTCAAGGCGTTTCTTTACTTTTAAGACAATTACGCTCTTTCAGAGAGTTTCTGAAAGAATTTTACAACCACTCCTTAAAATATGACAGATTGTGAATTTCTGTGCACAAAAAGTAAAGAAACAGACTTATTCAATCTGTTGTCGAAAATCAGAAATATGAACGAACACAACCCAAAGACTGCCAACCTCTGCGTTCCAAAAAAGAAATTTACCAACCATCCCTGTTGTGCAGTTAGCTTACTGCGATATTTTTGTACATTTAGGCTATTGACATAAGGAGTTGTTGTTTTCCCATGAGCGATGTTTTGCTGAAGTGAAAATAAGTGCATATAGAATTTCGATAAAACACGGCTTATATGCAGGTTTGCAAAAGATCGCAAAACATCGCACATGGGAAAACAACAACGATTAGTGATAAATCTCTGTTTGTTTTGAATCGATTAAATTTTAGTTAGAGGTTGAAAGATTATATAGGGGCAGTTTCTGCTCTGCATGCATGCTGCCTTGAGTTTAGTGGATTGTTTATTTAAATTTTTGATCTCAATGACTTTCTTCATAGTTTTCAGTTCAAAGTTTGGCTTATTCGTCTCAAAGAGTCGTGTCCTTTTTTATCTGTCTTAAAGTTTAAACTGTCTTTTGCTCAAAAAACCCCACATTTAGACCAGACTTACTTTTCCTATCTTCGACATTTCTCTACAGGCCCTTACAATCTAAGCTTCAATGAATTGATACAAGATGCGCATTTGTTGCAATTGAACATTCCAACATACAAGTAATCAGCTCAGCAATGCAATTTACCACTAAACACAATAACAACCCAAAATTGAACACTTTCAAAACAAACTTCGTACTTGCACAGGCTCCCACAATTAAACCATTTTCTTTAGGTGCGTTTCTTGGTCAACTATGATAACAATGCACTTTACCAATGAACACAAAACAGATGTGATATCAACCAGTTATAAAGAAAACTAGTATATCGATTAAAGATCTTGAAAGTTCCAACCCAAATAGATCGAACAAAGTTCTCCAGTAAGAACATCACAGACATTTTTATCCTTAACTTATAAATTTAGAGTTAGTTTTTATGAAGTTTAATTTTCAAATGGCTCACTCACTTTTACACCCCATCCCGCCAAAAACCTTCACAACACTGTTACTTATTTCGAAGGAAATTCTAAGATGATCTGAGCAGGAGCAGCTACAATCTTTCAGCCACCACTTGTTTGCTTACAACTTAACTTAACTGATTCATTCAACAGCCCCTGTAGGTGAATAATGAGGTGCTCCACAGGTGATATCCACACATCAAACCCTTCCCTTTTAATAGGGACCTCATGGTTGACCGACTATACCTATTAAAAAGTCGCGATAACTTTAAAGTTTGATTAACTTATAGTCATCCATGATTTTGGTCTCAGTAGTTGCAACTCTTTCAAGGTTGATTTAAGTGTGAAAATTGAATTTCAAATTATCGGAACCATTGAGAGTAGTTGGAATGACGTGAACAATAAATACAATATGACTAAGTTTAAATGTGAAGATATGTTCGTAAGTTACTTGGGGGACAAAAATATGACTCGTTTGTTAGAATATTGTTATGTAAGAGAATAGATGCAAATTAATGAATCTATAAGGGGCGAATGTGAAACGATCACAAGGGGATGAATGAAATCAGCTGATTTATTGTTGCATATTATCTTTTTCCTCAGGAGTAGTAAAGAGATTATCAACAACCACCAACTCCTGTGAAAGGATAAAGGTTTCTCAAGATTGTGTTCAGTATCTGGGATATATGCGAGCTTAATGGTTATTTTAACATTCATAGAAAAGCCTCACTTTTAAGCTAATGATTTTAGATTAGATTTTATTTGTAATCATAAACAGTATTTACATTATTTAAAATAGAAACAAAAATCAGAAAAGCTTGGCATTTTTGCCGTCTGCCTAGTTGACAAAACATTTTTTTTTAACGTTTATAATGATTTGAAAATTTAATTCTCTTTAAATAATTGCAATAATTAGTTTATAAGAAAAAGGGAGTACATAACTTAAAAAAGACAATTGTAATTTTAAAAACTTTCATTAATTATACGGTCCCTATAGGTAAGAGCCAAATTACAGTATTGGTAAAGTTTTTTTACTTCGATTTTGTTTAGCAAGGATATAACTTCGATCTCAGTCAAAAAATTTGATCCCAACACGTTCCTTCTCACTTCGCTTAAAATAGGACATTTTCCCATAAAATGTATAATATCCTCTCTTTCACGCAGGTTGCACATGCACATAGTGCATAAAATCAAGTTCAAGCGTATCAGCTCTCCCCGTATCCTGACCATCATATTTATCTCCTCTACCCTATTTTCATCTCGGAAATAACTCCTCTCTTGCTCTCTTCCAAATGGTAGTCTAGTTGTGACTTGTGAGTATATTGATCTATGTAGCGATTCATGAGCGTTATTCTCAAACCATTCTCTGCACTTCAGGTCTACTAGTGAAATAAGATCATATAATAAAGTCTTCCAGTGAACATAGTCAAAACTGTTTAGACTTAGGTCCATACCGCAGTCCGCCGCCATATCTTTCCACTCAGAATACCAACTTGATTCCTCGCGTATGACTTGAAGGGCCGCCGCGCCGCCTTCGGTAGCCGATGATTTTCCAGCTTCATGATCTTTAGTACGTAATCGATTTGCATTTTCAGCGTACGTATAAAGAGCGGTGATAATCCTGTTTCAAGCATAATCATGTAGTTTGACATATTTGGTGGTAGTCGAAAAATTCGCTTTATGTAGTATCGGAGTAGCTTCTCTACATTCTCATACTGTTTAACTCCCCATACTTGTGCTGCGTAGAGCAAAATTGATTCTGACACTGCCTCAAATACTCGGAATTTACTGCTGTGTGCTATATTTTTATTGTGAAAGCATCTGCTCCATGACGCACTAATTGCGCTTTTGGCCTTTGCCAACTTCTCCTTCAAATGTTTCTCCATATTTAAACTTTGCGTGAAACAGACTCCGAGATATTTGAATTCCTTGACAATTTTTATTGTTTGATCATTGAAGAACCATTTTTCATTTCGAGAGCTTCTGCCTCCGCCGTTCTTAAAAATCATAATTTTTGATTTATCTTGATTCACCACCAGATTCCAGAGCTTACAATATTGGTAAAGTTTGTTGATCATTAGCTGCAATGATTCTGGAGAGGATGCCAAGAGTACGACGTCATCTGCGAATAGCAGTGCCTTGATTGTTTGTCTCGCGTTTTTTATGCCACACGGTAAAATGCTTTTCTATATCATCAATGATTTGAGGCTCTCTTGGGTTCAGAGTACAACCTTGTCTGACCCCCGATTCGGTTTTGAACCATTCGGACCTCTCTTCCCCGTTCCAAACTGCTGCCACCGTGTCAATATACAGATTTTGCATGACTCTACCAAACGTTAGGGACATACCAATGTTATATAACTTGTAAAATAGAGACTGTCTATCTACTGTATCAAATGCTGACTTAAAATCAGCAATTCCGGCAGTGGGCTAATCGCTTTGATTCACCTTCAAAACATACTACTTTTTTTCGTGTACACAGAGCTTTGTATTCTCTGTTGGCTTGCAAATAAAGGTTTCTGAAAAAACCATCGTTTGAAATACGATATGTTTTGAACCAAGCAAACGATAAGTGCCTAGCTTTTTTACATTCCATGTCAAACCATGGAGTGTTGTAATCTTTCTTATTCTGTTGGCCAGTAGAGATCGGGTAAGATGTTTCAATAATTTCTCCTAGCTAAGTTAAGTTGCTTATCTGATGTTCACGAAGTGATATGTCCAGCTTCTCCTGATACTGAGCCGTCTTAATCGGATTCCACTTTAGTTTGAGCAATAGCATCATAGTACTGCTTTCATCTTGTTCCACCGCTGTCAATCCAAAAGTAACTATTATAGGCATATGGTCTGAATACGGTACATTTTCCACTTGAAAATCAACTATATAGTTATTCCATTTACCACCAACGAGACAATATAATCAATCAACGAACTTCCTTGCTGCTAATAAAAGTAAATTCACCTTCCATATCTGCCGAAGTAGTTCCGTTTATAGTTCTCAACCCATAAGCATTAATACAGTCTATTAACTTCACTCCTTTTGTATTAATAACATCATCTTTTGACTTTCTTTGAATTCCAGCTTCTAAATTTTCGTTTCCAGGCTCATTTCCAATTCTCGCGTTCAAGTTGCCTATTACCTTTAAATAACTGTTCTTCTCTTGTGCCATAAATTTTTCCAATATTTCAAAATCTCTGTCCCTATTATTACAATTAATGTAGGCTGGGAGTAGCCGAAAAATCTCATTATTAAATTTGAGATTTAGAAATGTTACTCGCTCCACTACACGAAATTCAATGCTGATATCCTTTAAATTCTTTTTATATCAAAAAAAAAAAACAATGGGTTTGACCATAAAGTAACGTCTGCGGGTTAGATTTAGTCCCTGGACGGCATGGCATGCCAAAGTCAATGTGCTGCAGTTAAGTTTTGTCGCTAACCGTAAGAGTTGTTTGATCAGTGCCCGACGTGCATGGAAACGAAGCACAGGGTAAGGAACAAGTTCTTTGGGACACCAGGTTTTGATAATGTTTAATTGTTTTGTTTTCTTCATCTCAATCTTTCATCAAACATTTTTGTTATTTTTTTTTTTCATTCATATGCATTTTTATTCAGTGTATATATTTACATGATGCATTACTTCTAAGATACTTACAGCATAGAGATGAGAATATTATAAATTCTTAGCAACTATAAATTGAACAAAATGGAGAGATAATTAGGAAAAATGTATAGTTTGTTATGAGAAAACTTTTATAAAAAAAAAAACTCATTGGACTTATCATAAAATCTTAAAACTAACCTAAAACAAAAATGTATTTATACTATCTAACAATATTTTTTAATATTGGGTTATTTTTAAATAAACAGTTGTTAATAAAGTTACTGTGTATTATAGTACATCTATCTTTTATAGAGGGAATATTAGCAATTTCATGCAGTCCAATTGTTGAGAAATGCCAAGGAAGGTTCAAAATAGTTTTAAGGATTTTGTTTTGACAAATTTGTATTTTTTTGTAATGACATTCAGCACAAGTATACCAACACGGTGAAGCATACAGCATAGCAGGGAGAAAAACTACTTTATAAATAAGTAATTTATTTTCAATGCTAAGATACGAGTTTCTATTTAAAAGCGGATACAAAATTTTGATTAAAAATTGAGCTTTTTTTATACTTTCTGAAACTTGGTTAGAAAAGGTCAAGGATTTATCCAAAGTTACGCCCAAATATTTAATATTTTTTTCCCATTGAACTGGAGCATTGCAGACTACAAGATTTCTTTGTGGTAGATTGCATTGCTTTCTCTTTTTTGTAAAGAAACAAGCTTGAGTCTTTGCAGGGTTTATTTTAATTCTCCAGGAATGAAAGTAAACCTCAATGGTGCTTAGTGCATTTTGTAGGTTTGATAAAATTTGTTGGCAGTTTTCTGAGATACTATAGATACATGTATCGTCTGCGAAAAATGATCTTTTACAAGAGCTGAGAGCCGGAAAGTCAGATACGTAGATATTGTATAGCAGAGGAGAAAGGATAGATCCTTGGGGAACGCCGGCCTTTATAGAATATAATGGAGATTTGCTTAGCGAAATTTGGACATAAAACTTTCTTTCATGCAGAAAACTTTTGATTAGCTTAACAAGATAAATAGGAAGACCATTTACTAGGAGCTTATGAACAATTCCGTCATGCCAGACGCAGTCAAAAGCCTTTTCAATGTCAAAGCATACAACTCCAACGGATTTTTGTTTTTAAGTGCTTTTTTTATATCTTTGGTTAATCGCATAACCTGGTGTGTTGAAGAATATTCTTTCCTAAAGCCAAACTGCTCGGGCGGAAGAATATTTTTGGTAAAAACGATTTCTGTCATTTCTAGACAGATAATTTTCTCGAACAGCTTTCCTAAGCAGCTAAGCAAACTTATCGGGCGGTAAGAAGATATTTCTGAAAGTGTCTTGTTAGGTTTTGGAATAGGCACAATCCTTGCAACTTTCCATCTTTTGGGAAAATAACCGAGTAAGCAACATTTATTGAAAAGATTGCTTAAAAATAATATCAAATTTTCAGGAAGATTTTTTAATATTTGATTAGATATCTTATCATAACCCGGAGCTTTCTTGATTTTGAGATCTGTTTTAATAATATTTTTAACCAGGTTAGGTGAAATGTTAAGTATGTTTTGAGGATCAATAATATGCTGATCTATTTCAGTGATACTTTTATTTACTTTTTCATTGGTAACGCTATTGTTAAAGGAAAGTGTGATAGAGTGGTTGCTTTCAAAAAATTTTCCAATCTCGGTTGCTTTCTCCAGATTAGTTATCATTTTATTGCCATTAACTGTTAGATGGGGTATTTTCGCATTTTGTCTTTTAAATATTTTTGAAAGTTTCCAATTTAGCTTGTCATGTTTTTTTATCTGAGATAAGGTCTTGTTCCAATGTTTGTTCCTAATAATTTGAAGTTTCTTAAGTACTAATTCATTGAGAAGATTGAGTTGAAATTTGAGAAAATGTGTTCTTTGTCTCTGGTACCTACGTCTTACTGTATTTCTAAAGGTAATAGTTTTTCTAAGGTCATCAGTTAAGATAGGATCATAATGTCTACTTGCATTGGAAACAAGCGGAACTGATATCTTAACTGCTTCTTCTATAGCAAGTTCAAATTTATTAATATTTTCATCAATACCCTCTATGCTATTCATAGAGCCATGAGAATTATTACATTTGCTACTCAAACTTTTCCTAAACTTTTTCCAATCCGCTCTTTGGAAGTTAAATTGTTTGTTTAGGCCAGAACAATTTGCTTGTGAATTCATCTCAAAAATCACCGGTAGGTGATCTGAGGAGAGATCATTAACTACATATGGACATGATAATAAGTCAAGACTTTTTGTTAGAATAATATCTAAAGTAGATGGAAGTCCTCTACCATTTGATGGAATATAGGTTGGATCTTTAGGATATGAGATGTCGAAGCTCTCAAAATTTTTCAAATCGAATAACGTTTTACCCCATTTATTTTCCCGCGGACATCCCCATGAGGAATGTCTACTATTTAGGTCACCGCAAATGAAAAAATTTCTATGCGTATTACTTCTTAATAATCTTAAAATATCGGATTTATATTTAGTGATGTTTTCCTTTTTAACTCTTGCGCCAGGAAAATATGTAGCTATAAATTTAACACTACCGATATCTTTTAGGTCAACTTCAATTGAAAGTGTTTCAAACATAAAAGTCTTTTCAATTTTAAGTAAATTATGTTTTATGGTTTTCCTGATGAATATACAGACTCCTCCAGCTTTCTCAACTTCTCTGTCTAACCTGTAGCAATAAAAATCTTTAAAGTGGATATTAATTTTTTCCTTTAACCAAGTTTCAGTTACAATAGCTAGTTCAATGTTGTTTTTAATAAGAAAATCGTAGAATTCAGATTGTTTTTTCTTTAAACTCTTGGCATTCCACATACAGACTTTAAGTTTACTTGCCATTTTTATTACTATAGAGATATTTGATGCTTAGATCAGCTATTACATTAAATTGTTCTTGTTTTGATTTACAATTAGATAATTTAGATAACATTTCATTTTTTAAAGCAATTAATTCTTCAAATGTAAATAGATCATTGTTTTCATTATTTTGAATAGACACATTTGGAATAATCGGAATTGGGTTTGCAAAAGTTTGATTTGATGATACAATTTTATTTCTGATAGGAACGGGATGGATATAAGGCCTACTACTACTTGGATGTAGAATCGGTACAGGTGGGCGTTGTTTAATCTGAGGAAAATCGGCTGGTTGGTAAACAAAACTATTCTGCATCTGTTGATAGGGCTTAGTAGCATCACGGGGATTGATGCGATTTCTGTTTCTGTTTCTATTTCGTTCCCGTAAACGAGATTGAATTTCAAGGTATTCCAATCTTTTCTTGCAGTTTGCATCGGTGGCTGCGTGACTCTCACCACAGTTAACACATTTAAGAGTTTCTTTATTGGGACACGTAATTGAGTTATGTGCTTCTGAACAAAGAGAGCAGGCTATTTTAACATGACAAAAACTTGAGCCATGACCAAACATTAAGCACTTGTGACATTGCGGGACGAAGTGAGGGCTTTTTCTATAGTAATCCCAGTATACACTCACATGAAAGACTCTTCTAGAGTTCTTTCGCAGATCATTAAGCTTGACGCTTTTATTTTTTAAGTATATAAGATAATTGCATTGGTCTTTAAATTTAGGATTTTTGACGTTCATGGCATTAACTTTTAGAACATCTAGTTTTAAATTTAGCATGAGTTCATTTTGAAGATCATTTTCTTCCACTTTATGCAAACCATAAAGTACAACTTTAAATGGTTTGTTCTCTTTAGTATTATGAGTAAAGAATGGTATTTTTATTTCTTCAAGGGACTTTGAAATTTTTTGGATATCACACTCACTGTATAAGTTGACACGACAACCCAACGTGGTATTTTTACACTCGAAATTAGTGATGTTGTTTATTTTAACAAAATTTGCAACAAATTCGCTATTTTTATCAATTATGTGGATTGGGGGAAATTGAATTTGGTTTGATTTTGGTTTTTGTGTTTGTACAGTCTCAGGTTCGTCATCCATATCAGAAAGGTCTGATAAATCAATATACCGATTTGATGTGGTTGCGGTTGCCATATTTGGAGAGTTAGTTTTTTGATATTTTAAATGGACAGAGATAGAGTTCTCGTCGGGCGATGAGCCTCTTGCTCTTTTTAAATCAGGTGGAATTTTTTTTTTTTTTTTGTTTTACAGTTTATTAAATTGAAAAAGAGAGCACTTATCGTAAGACTACGTCTATCGTCGTCGATGTTGCGATCTAAACTGTTGTTATTTTTTAAATATATTGAGAGCAAACGAAATTGCCAGAATTAAGTTAAGATGAAAGTGCAAACTGCTTTCGTTTATAAACAGTGCAAAGTATACAAAGTATTTAACTATGATTTTCGAACAGTTTTCTGGAGTTGGATCCATTATTATATCCGGATAATCTTATGGTCTCTTTGTTGCAATTTAAGGCAAACGTTCAATATTCAGTGCTCGGCTGGTGGCAGAACGAGCAGGATGTGTTATTCCTGTGTTTAACTATTAAGTGGTAATGGGTAAGGCGAGTAT
Source organism: Melanostoma scalare (assembly GCA_949752695.1). NCBI lineage: Eukaryota > Metazoa > Arthropoda > Insecta > Diptera > Syrphidae > Melanostoma > Melanostoma scalare. The sequence goes on along the minus strand of OX456987.1, from coordinate 14,233,729 downwards.
GCCTGAGCTTTGTACTGATGATGGCCACTATTTTGGTCGGCTAAATTTTTAAGCAACTGTAAAGGGCTAGTAGTGTTGGAATAGTAATCCTTATACATATATATTAAGATGGATGTATGTTTGTTTTTTCTTTGTAAGGTATGGACTCTAAACCACACAACGGATTTTCATGAGTTTGTTTGGGGGAAATTAATTCAGGGCAACCATCCCTGTCGATGAATGGAACCTCAGTATTGTATGCCCGATCCTAAAGAAGGGAGACCCTCACAATTGCGCCAATTACAGAGGGATAAGCCTCCTTAACGTCGCTTATAAGATCTTGTCTGCTGTAATATGTGAACGTCTGAAACCCCACGTCAACAACTTGATAGGTCCTTATCAATGTGGTTTTAGACCAGAGAAGTCCACAATAGACCAAATTTTCACATTACGGCAGATCTTGGAAAAAACCCGAGAACATAATATCGATATTCACCACCTCTTTATCGATTTCAAGGCCGCGTATGACAGTATTTACAGAGACGAGCTGTATAGAGCCATGTCTAGTTTCGGCATCCCTGCAAAGCTCGTACGACTATGCAGGATGACTTTGGAGAATTCACGCTGCTCCGTCAAGGTCGGAAAAGAACTCACCGAGACCTTTGATGTCGAAAAAGGCTTTAGGCAAGGCGACAAACTGTCATGCGATTTCTTCAACATCATACTTGAACAGATTGTAAGAAACTCAAACGTCAACACCAGAGGAACAATCTTTCAAAAGTCTGTACAATTACTCGCCTATGCAGACGATATTGACGTAATGGGAAGAAAAAAGCGTGATGTCATAGTGCTTTTGCGAGTATTGAAACAGAAGCGGCAAAAATGGGTTTGATGGTTAATAAGGGCAAAACGAAGTATATGCTGTCATCAAACAAGGACACAGAACATCGACGAATTGGACAAAACGTCACAATAGACAGACATAACTTCGAGGTAGTACAGGACTTCGTCTACCTAGGATCCGCTGTAGACACGGACAACAACATCAGTGCGGAGATCAAACGGAGAATAACTCTTGCCAACCGTTGCTTCTTTGGGTTAAGAAGGCAATTGAGAAACAAAACCCTCTCTAGAAAAACCAAGCTGACCTTGTATAAGACCTTAATCATCCCAGTCCTGCTGTACGGCGCGGAAGCATGGACCTTATCGAAAGCGGATGAGGAAACTCTTGGTCGTTTCGAAAGAAAAATTCTCCGAATGATCTTTGGTCACGTATGCGAAGACAATGTGTGGAGAAGAAGATACAACAACGAGCTGTATGAGCTGTACCGCGACATGGGCATAGCCAGAAGAGTACGCATCGCGAGGCTACGATGGTTGGGCCATGTAGAGCGGATGGACCCAAACGCTCCGGCTCGTCGGGTGTTCGAAAGCACATTGCAGGGAAATCGCGGAAGGGGAAGACCTCGTCTTAGGTAGCGCAATCAAGTGGATGAAGACCTCAACCGACTTGGAGTGCGAAACTGGAGAGAGCTCGCCCGAGATCGAAATCGTTATAGAAGGATGTTGGTTGAGGCCCAGGTTCACCCCGAACTGTAATGCCCACCTAAGAAGAAGAAGAACCATCCCTGTCAAGGTTTGATCCCCTTATTCCAACGTTAGTGGGATTAAGAACAGAAACTTAGAAACTGCTGGACAAATTTTAGAAATTCTTTCAGCAATACTACGTTATCCTTCAGTAACTTAGACTATACTTTTTGCCGATACTGTAACTAGAATGGAAAAACGAGAAAATACAGACCCTAGCAACGCCGCGCCGGGCGGCTTGGCTAGTTTTTTTTTATTTTAAATTAAAGCGCACATCAACGGGTTATGAATACCCTTAAAATGTTTTAGAACACAGTGCGAGCATTTAGGAAAATAGGAGAGGATTCGAAAGGAGGTTAGGTTAGGTCAGGTTAAAATGGCTGTCAGGAAAACAACTGACACACTTAGACCAATATTAGGTCCATTGTGATACCATAAAAAAAATGCGACTGAGTGCCTCACTTAACAAACCCATTTGGAGCTTTTGATAAAGCGAAAGAGATGCAGGGTATCTTTGTTCGCCAGATCGCTTAGATCATCAAGAAAATATTTTCCTAGATGCCGTTTTCTTTTAAAGGAGAGTGCAGGACATGAGCTGAGGAGGTGTGGAATTGTCTCCTCCTCCTCCTCATCTAAGCAACTTCTGCAGAAGTCATTAGAGGAAACGAACGCCGAGTCTTATGGCGTGTCTTCCTATCAGAAAATGTCCGGTGATGACATTGATTACAGAGCTAACGTGCAATCTGGTTATGGATAACAAATGTCTTGTGCGTTTTGGATCTTGTTTTGGCCATATCTGTTTTGTTGCCACACACGTGGTGATATTATTCCACCTATAATTTGTTCTATATACTGCCTCTTGCTTTAGCATGAGTTTACATGTATCGATTGGTATCTTTAAGTAGAGTGCAGAACATGAGTAGGGGAGGTGTGGGATTGTCTCCTCCTCCTCCTCATTTAAGCAACTTCTGCAAAAGTCATTAGAGGAAATGCCGAGTCTTTTGGCGTGTTTTCCTATCAGACAATGTCCGGTGATGACATTGATTACGGAACTAACGTGCAATCTGGTTATGGATAACAAATGTCTTGTGCGTTTTGGATCTAGTTTTGGCCATATCTGTTTTGTTGCCACACACGTGGTGATATTGTTCCACCTATTATTTGTTCTATCTATTGCCTATTGCGAAAAGTAGCGATTGGTATACCAATATTCAACCTGCTGGTTGAGATCGGTAGAACGGTTCCTTTTCTGACGAGTTCAGCGGCTTTGCAGTTACCCACGATATCTCTGTGCCCCGGCACCCAAATAAGGTCAATATTGAACTGTTCAGTCATCTCCTTAAGAGATATTCGACAGTTCGGTTACTGAGTTCGTAGAATCAGCGCCGAGTGGTTTTAGGGCTGCTTGGCTCTTGACTGAGAAAATCCGGATATTCGCTGAGGATATCACGTTTTCTTTTAGCCATGATAGGACCTCCTCGATCGTCAGAATTTCCGCTTGGAACACGCTACAATGGTTTGGAAGGCGGAATGAGAGACTTACGTTAAGTCGGTTTGAGTACACCCCGCAGCCGACCCCTTCTTCGGTCTTTGAACCATCTGTATAGAAATGAATTGAATCATCTCTCAAAAATTCTTCTTCTTCCCAGGTCGTTCTCGGTGGGATTGAGACTTGGAACTTACTATCAAAAACCAATTGGGGGATGGTGTAGTTGGAGTGGCAAGGGATTGATCCGAATAAATTCAGGATTGTAGCGTGGCCGATGTTGTTAACGGTCCATTGGGAGATAGCTCTCATACGAATGGCTGTACTGGCTGCCATTTGTTTGCTGAAGATATCTAGTGGTGTGAAAAAACAAACAGGCTGTTCGTTGGACCTTGCTTAGATTATCGCAGTAGGAACTTTTATCAAGAGCGGTCCACCATACCACTACTCCGTATGTGATTATTGTTCTGATGACCGCGGTGTACAGCCAGTGGGTGATTTGGGGGGAGAAACCCCATTTTTTATTTATCTACGGTGGATTTCCTGATTCTTTCCTGTATATTGGCTTTCCAGTTTAGCTTCTTGTCTAGGATTATACTTAGATATTTGGCTTCGTTTGAAAGTTGAAGTGAGATTCCACAACCATCGCAGGATTCTGTCCAGCCGTCACCTTTTTTCAAACTGCTAGACATGGTTGGCACTTTGAGAGGATTTTTCTCAATCTAGAATCTAGAAGCTTCTGAAGTATCTTCTATTTTTCCACAGAAGTTTCTCCAGGAAGTTCTTTTATTTTTCCTCAGTTGATATTAGCTTAGTTCACTCTGTACAATTAGTTGGACAGACTTCGTTTGATAAAAGTTGGATGGTCGGATGTAGTTTGCGTTCACACTTATCAAGCTTGTCGTTTAACTTTTTAAGATGTTGGATTGTTTAGCTTGGTTGAACAGTTTTTTGCATTCCTTCCTGAGCGGTTCTAGCCCTTCTATGTATAAAAATTGTCAACATGAATTGCTTCCTGATCAATTTAAGGACGAGGGAAAGTATTCGTCACTCCATACTTAGCGAAGTACGGTCAACACACTGGAGTAAGAACACCCTATCAATGGAAGAATCTTCTCGAGTACTTAATGGAGAAAATTGGTATACCCTCTACTACTCCTAAAAACTGCCCCCAAATGTCAAATAATTAACGATGCTTTTTACGCATTTTTTCCACTATACGATTAAAATATATATGTATAATATAAATTTTATAATAACTAAAAAAAAGTGCAATAATTTTATTATGATTTTTGTTGTTTATTTTTTCTCCACAATCACTTTGAATTAATGGACGAAAATGATTTATGTTTCCTTATAACTAACCAGAAAAATAAAGTCAAAATCAAATCTGACCAGAGAAGTAATATTGACTCTTTTTTATTTTCAGAACCAGCCTGGACCGAATTTGAGGAGGAGATAAAATTAAATGCAGCAGAATAGGGTGGCCGGGCCAGAAACATGAGAAAACATTACATTTTAACTTGTCCGATGCTTGTTACCTATATGTATGTTGTGTTTGTGTATCTTAAAAAAAAAACATACCTATAATTGAGGCGCTCAGTTGTAGTAGGGATTAGGAGATATTTGTAAAGTCTTAAGATCTAAGCGCTGAATATTTCTGGATGAATCCACCTACTCCTCTATTGAGGCCAAAGTCTTCAAAACATGTTATTTTGTAAGCAAGTGAATGCTAAAAACGTTAAGGAGCATTCAGGCAGTAGAAAAATACAAGAAGTAATGAAATATGCATATACCTAATCCCTTCTTCACCTGAACGCTTAAAATAATTTCAGAACTGTGACCTAGAAAAACTAAGTCAACTCTTGTTGTGAAACTTTTATATTTAAGACAAATCTACATATTTTGAATAACACTTTTGTGTTTTGAACTAGTTATGATAAAGCAAAATGATATTTTATAATATTCAAGTCAAATGAAGCATTAAGAGCAGGTTTTTTTCCGATCTTGAGTCTATTACACTTCATCGAAATGAGAAATTGAATTTCTTTCAAAGCACAGGAAGCGCTACTCATGAACAAATCAATGCTTAGTTTTTTTGAACTTTAACTTCTTTTAGTGCAGTCAATGAAGCATTTTAGGTCCGAATTTTTTTACTGTGAACCGATTTGCATGAAATTTTGGAATTAGGCTCATCTTACCCTTAAATTCAAAAGTGATAATGATTTGTACACCGCCACCACCCTGGGGGTGGTTGCCACCCCTTCTAGGGGGTGAATTTTTTTTTTTTAAATAACCTCGGATATCAATAGAAGGCCTAATTTTAAGCAAAAGAACAAATATAAAGTTTTTTGTTAAGTCCAATACTTTTCGAGTTATTGGCAATTGAAAATTCGCAATTTGTTCACGTTTTTCATCTATTTATTGCAAATATCTCCAAAACTATACGTTTTATCGAAAATTTTATAAACAACAAAATTGTTGCAGATAAAACAATGAACAATTTGGTTCTTTATAAAGTATTCTAAGTACAATATTAAGCTAGATATAAAAGATCAAAGTCATTTTTTATTTTGTCTGAAATTTAATCGATGTGTTCAATGCCATCTAGCGGCGAGCAGATGCATTTTATGCATTCTAATACAACAAGATGTTTTGTAGTGCTTGAAATAAGCTTTAAAATGAGCACTATTAACAGTCTTTTGCACGTAAAATAAGTGAGCTTTAGTGCAAATAAGGGGAGCATCTAATGTTTTTTTATTTTAAATCAATGAGTTTTTGGACCATTACTCCTTCAATTTTTATGCTATCACAATTTGTAAGAAACCATTGTAAAGGTAATTAAGAGAGCTAAAACATCCTTGATTGCAATATATAGTAAACAATTTTTTGCTTAAACGGTGAAGGGTTAAAGGACTTAAGAGAGGCTGTGATTGCGCTGCCACGCGCTCTTTAAACAATCATATCTCCGTCAATTTTTGTTTGACAGAAAAAACTAAAAAACCAAATTGTTTGTCAGAAAAATACCAAAATTTTTTATCAGAACACTATTATACGTATCTGTCGTCATTTTTGAGATATTATGAAAAAAGTAGGGTTTTTAAAAATTTGAAAATTTGTTGTTTTTTTTTTTAATCGTGACTTTTTTGAAAAATATGTGTCCAAAAGCAGCCAAACTGATACTATCTATCAAACTCTTCATAACAAACTTAATTTTAGGCGGAATACGATTAAATTTAATTTTGGTGGAAATGGCACTTATGAAAGCCATTGATTTAAAATAAAAAAACATTAGATGCTCCCCTTATTTGCACTACAGCTCACTTATTTTACCTGCAAAAGACTTTTAATAGTGCTCATTTTAAAGCTTATTTCAAGCACTACAAAACATCCTCTTGTATTAGAATGCATAAAATGCATCTGCTCGCCGCTAAATGGCATTGACTACAACCATTAAATTTCAGACAAAATAAAAAATGGTTTTGATCTTTTATATCTAGCTTAATATTGTTCTAAGAATACTTTATAAAAAACTAAATTGTTCATTGTTTTACCTGCTACAATTTTGTTTTTTATAAAATTTTCGATAAAACGTATAGTTTTGGAGATATTTGCAATAAATAGATGAAAAACGTGAACAAATTGCGAATTTTCAATTGCCAATAACTCGAAAAGTATTGGACTTAACAAAAAACTATATATTTGTTTTTTAGCTTAAAATTAGGCCTTCTATCGATATCCGAGGTAATTTAAAAAAAAAAAAATTCACCCCCGAGAAGGGGTGGCAACCACCCCCAGGGTGGTGGCGGTGTGCAAATCATTTTCACTTTTGAATTTAAGGGTAAGATGAGCCTAATTCCAAAATTTCATGCAAATCGGTTCACAGTAAAAAAAATCGGAGGTTGGGCCCTATTTTTCGCTTTATTGACTGCACTATTTGGAATCGTTGCGATTTGGAACTCGATGAAACGAATATGCGTCACGATAAAGAAGCAAACATATGGTTGTATGCTATACATTAAAAGACGATGAGAGAATTAGATAGAGGGGTGAAACTTCTCTAGAATCGTTGTGATTTTAAACTTGATGAAACTAAAATGCAACACGATAAAGAGACAAACACATAAATGTTAAGGGTCTTATTCAATGAGTAGATTAGATAGAGCATATTATTATTATTATTATTTATTATAATTTAAATGAATTAAAAATTATAATAACAATTTTTTTGACAGCACTAGGTACATAGGCTTTCGGCTGCTGATAGAGTACATTACATATTATTGGATGAAACTTTTTCAGAATCGTAGTAAATTCAAACTCTATGGAACGAAAATGCGTCACGACAAGAAAACATACATGGAAATATATCGCAGGAGGTTGACTATAGTCTAAAAGGATAACGCAACAAACACACATATCGGGGGTACACGGAAACGTTTGTTCGCTTTCTAGTTACAGAATCTCACCCCGGGTTTTTCATTAAGAGCGCTACATAATTTTTTTTTAATAAAACAAAAATGGTTGTGGATATCAATGAAATTCTTTATTCTTGTGAAAGTACGTTCGATGCCATTATGTATGGAACTCGATTTTTTATGCATGGCCACCACGGGCACGCTTGCAGAAGTCCAGACGCTGAACCCAATTTTCGGCGGTTTTCAAAAATAAATCGGCCGATACTGCTGCATTTTTAAGTTCGATATTTGTACGAAGTTCATCAATCGTCGCTGGCTTGTTGGCATAGACCATAGACTTAACGTAGCCCCACAGGAAATAGTCTAACTACGTCAAATCGCACGACCGAGGCGGCCAAGCGACTGGACGATTTCGTGAGATAACACGTTCCCCAAACTTGGTTTCCAATAAATTGATTGTGACATTCGCTGTCTGGCTTGTGGGGCCTTCCTGTTTGAACCACATGTCCTCCAAGTCCTTATCATCCAATTAAGGTAAAAAATATTCGGTTATCATTGAACGGTAGCGATGCCCATTCTCAAGAACGTGCCGGTCTTGATCATTACGGAAGAACTACGGCCCAATGACGCCGACGGCGCCGGCCTTTAAACCACACCAAACCGTGATTTTTCGGGATGCAATGATGACTCATGGAGTACGTGTGGATTGCTGCCTGACCAATATCGCATATTTTGTTTATTGACGAAGCCATTCAGCCAGAAATGAGCCTCAGCTGAACATGATTTTTCGATGAAAATCCGAATCATTTTCAAGTTGTTGCTCAGCCCAATTCACGAACATACATCGCTTCTGGTGGTCAAGCGGTTTCAGTTCTTGCGTCAATTTAATGTTGTAAGGCTGTATGCTAAGATCTTTTCGCGAAATTCGCCACAACGACGTCACAGAGATGCCCAACGCTTGAGAACGACGTGTGAGAGACACATTTGGGCTTTCTGCAACTGAACCCTCAGCGGCAGCAATATTCTCGACACTACGGGCACTTCTTTGTCTCACTGGCACAGGAAAATTTTTGTACTGTGCCTGTGGATTCAAATTTTTCCACTAGACGCTCAATTGTTGATCTGCTAGGACGATTATGACGACCATAAATTGGACGTAGCGCTCTTAACGTTGAGGCCACTGACTCCGAATTTCGGTAGTAGGTAAATTTTAATAATTTCGACTCGTTGATGGCTCGTATATCTTTTTATCATAAAATGGCAAACCTTACTGAAGAGAAATGTCAAAAGAGCGGCAAGAAATATGGCGTCGTTTGCTGTCCCTGTTGCTCTACTTTTGTAGCGTCTCTGTTGAAAAATCCTTTATGTATAGGATTCAATCAGGGCATGGATGATGAAGAATAAAAGTTACTAACTTACTTACTTAAGATGGCGCTACAGTCCGGGTTGGACCAGGTCCATAACCAACATGCTTCTCCAGCCAGCTCAGTCCCTAGCTAGCTGCCTCCAGTTTTGCACGCCAAGTTGGTTGAGGTCCTCTCCTACTTGCGTGCGCCACCTGAGTCGCGGTCTTCCTCTACTGCGCCGTCCCTCAGGGCTGGATTCGAAGACTTTCCGGGCCGGACCGTTGGTGTTCATTCGCTCTACATGACCCAGCTATCTAGGCCGCTGGACCTTGACTCGTTTGACCAGGTCAGTGTCGCTGTACAGCCTGTACAGTTTGTGGTTAAATCTTCTTCTCCACTCTCCATCTATGCAGACGGGCCCAAAAATCGGACGTGTCTAAATGCACCCACAGTGTAGTTCGTTTAGGTGGTGTTACACCGCACTTTTGAATAACCACTACACCGCATTTTAAATGATGAGTGGAAATAAATGGAATAGGTTCGTGTTACACCGCCTTTTTTTAGAAATATCTCAAATCATTTGACAGAAACGAATGCTTTTTAGTAGCTTTTCAAGTATAAAAACAGTATGAGTCAAAAAATATGCGGTGTTACACCGCATTTTTTAAAAATCTCTCAAGTCATTTAACAGAAAAAAATCCTTTTTTGTAGCTTTAGCTGTAGGCCATCTAGCGCTGTATAGAAAAACAATGAAGGAGCTTTTCGCTATCATTTGGTTACAGAACCAAATTCGCTATGGCCATCTAGAGTTGTATAGAAACATGAAAGAAATAAGAAAATAGCTTTTCACTAGAACCAATCAGAAAGATTAAAGTGATGCCAGATAGTAGCTATTTTCTGCTACTTTGTTATTTTTTTAAAAATTTTTTAAAACTCGAAGGAAGTTACTTATACTCGTATCTTCGTAACCTTCTTCTGTGTTTTAAGTAAAAAAGAATTTTAAGCCACTCCTTCCTTTAAACCACTCTCCTTCGCTATGCCTTTGTATATAGAAACTATAGTAATATCACTTTCCAATATTTTTTATTAACATTGTTCGTCACTAGGGTGCGCCAACACCAGCGGAGCAGCTGTTATGCTCATGGTGGAATGTATTAATTTAGGTGAGCATTTCCTATGGGTTAGAAAGTAATGCATATATGATGAAATTTAAACGTTGTTATTTCCTTCCTACTCTTACCTCCTGCTCTTGAAAAATAGGCTTGTGGACCACATTGGAAATTTTGTGGACCACTTTCGACTTCCAAGTTCCAAAAAAAATATTGGAAAGTGATAGTACTATACGATATATATACAAAGGCTATGCTCTTGATAAATATTTTGCCGATTCAACTTTTTTGCGGAGCTCGGCATAGGCTGACGCTTACACCTTGGTATAACTTTCGTAACTTTGATGTCTTGGGTTTTAATTTTGCTGAAAAGGTAAAAAGTCTATGATTTGCAGTTCCTGCATAAAAGAATATCTTACTTTGAATATGTTTCTTTCTTTCTGTTTTAAAAGCGTTATTGCTGTTTGTCCTATTCTGTGGACAGCCCCGGATCTTAAATTTTTTAGACGGGGCAAATACTGAAAAATGCCGCCCCTACCAACCTATGTGTATTTTTACTTTTATCATCTTTAAAATTTCATCAGATGTCGAGTAAACTCGCAAAGTAATATAATTATTTGAAAGGTGCGACAGTTCTTCACATTTTGTCCAATCAAAACAATATTTATTGACCACTTTGTTACCTTTAACTCTTACAAAAATATATCGTTGCTAGTCTAACATATATACACTTGCGAGTGAGATAAGCTGCGATATAAAGTTGATCAGTGGAAGAAAAGATTGAAAAAAGTTTAAAAACGGTGCCTCCCATAGTACCGTTTTTTTCAAAATCGACTTCCTCGTTAATCGGTAACACGATATTAACGAAATTTTGTATATTAAAAGTCGTAGGTTGCTTAAAAAAAAGACTGGGTATCAACATTTAAAAAATTCTAGTTTTTGAAGTTTTTATCAATATTTCTAAAAAATCGTATGAAAGGGGGGGGGGGGGGGGGGGGGGAGGTTCCATTTTCCCACGTTTAGGCGGGAGGGCAAGTTAAGAAAAAAATCACATAAAATGGAAAAAAAATTATTTAAAAATAACGGTAATACCTGCAGAGCCGTGCCGTCGGCTGCACGCGTCGGCTGCACGCGTCGTCTGCACGCGTCGGCTGCACGCGTCAGCTGCGCGCGTCGGCTGCACGCGTCGGCTGCACGAGTCGGCTGCACCTGTCGGCTGCACGCGTCGTCTGCACGCATGCATCTCTGCACGCATCTCTGCATGCAGCATCTCTGCACGCATCTCTGCACGCATGCATCTCTGCACGCATCTCTGCATGCATCTCTGCACGCATCTCTGCATGCATCTCTGCACGCATTTCTGCATGCATCTCTGCATGCATCTCTGCACGCATATCTGCATGCATCTCTGCACGCATCTCTGCACTTATATCTGCATGCATCTCTGCACGCATATCTGCATGCATCTCTGCACGCATTTCTGCATGCATCTCTGCACGCATATCTGCATGCATCTCTGCACGCATATCTGCATGCATCTCTGCATGCATCTCTGCACTTATATCTGCACGCATATCTGCATGCATCTCTGCACGCATATCTGCATGCATCTCTGCACGCATATCTGCATGCATCTCTGCACGCATCTCTGCACGCATATCTGCATGCATCTCTGCACGCATATCTGCATGCATCTCTGCACGCATTTCTGCATGCATCTCTACATGCATCTCTGCACGCATATCTGCATGCATCTCTGCATGCATCTCTGCATGCATCTCTGCACGCATCTCTGCACGCATATCTGCATGCATCTCTGCACGCATATCTGCACGCATCTCTGCACGCATATCTGCACGCATATCTGCATGCATCTCTGCACGCATATCTGCATGCATCTCTGCACGCATATCTGCACTTATATCTGCATGCATCTCTGCACGCATATCTGCACGCATCTCTGCACGCATATCTGCATGCATCTCTGCATGCATCTCTGCACGCATATCTGCATGCATCTCTGCACGCATATCTGCACGCATCTCTGCACGCATATCTGCACGCATATCTGCATGCATCTCTGCAAGCATATCTGCACGCATCTCTGCACGCATATCTGCATGCATCTCTGCACGCATATCTGCATGCATCTCTGCACGCATCTCTGCACGCATATCTGCATGCATCTCTGCACGCATATCTGCACGCATCTCTGCACGCATATCTGCACGCATATCTGCATGCATTTCTGCACGCATATCTGCATGCATCTCTGCACGCATATCTGCATGCATCTCTGCACGCATATCAGCATTATATCTGCATGCATCTCTGCACGCATCTCTGCACGCATATCTGCATGCATCTCTGCACGCATCTCTGCACGCATTTCTGCATGCATCTCTGCACTTATCACGCATTTCTGCACACATATCTGAATTCATCTCTGCGCGCATATCTGCATGCATCTCTGCACGCATATCTGCATGCATCTCTGCACGCATATCTGCATGCATCTCTGCACGCATCTCTGCACGCATATCTGCATGAATCTCTGCATGCATTTCTGCACGCATATCTGCACGCATATCTGCATGCGCATATCTGCATGCGCATATCTGCATGCACATATCTGCATGCGCATATCTGCATGCGCATATCTGCAAGCGCATATCTGCATGCGCATATCTGCATGCACATATCTGCATGCGCATATCTGCACGCATCTCTGCACGCGCATATCTGCATGCGCATATCTGCGCGCATATCTGCATGCGCATATCTGCATGCGCATATCTGCATGCACATATCTGCATGCGCATATCTGCATGCGCATATCTGCATGCACATATCTGCATGCGCATATATGCACGCATATCTGCATGCGCATATCTGCATGCACATATCTGCATGCGCATATCTGCACGCGCATATCTGCATGCGCATATCTGCATGCGCATATCTGCATGCGCATATCTGCATGCGCATATCTGCATGCGCATATCTGCATGCGCATATCTGCATGCGCATATCTGCATGCGCATATCTGCATGCACATATCTGCATGCGCATATCTGCACGCGCATATCTGCATGCGCATATCTGCACGCATATCTGCATGCGCACATCTGCACGCGCATATCTGCAAGCGCATCTCTGAATGCTCATATCTGCACGCGCATATCTGCAAGCGCATCTCTGAATGCTCATATCTGCACGCATATCTGCATGCGCATATCTGCATGCGCATATCTGCATGCGCATATCTGCATGCGCATCTCTGCATGCGCATATCTGCACGCATATCTGCATGCGCATATCTGCATGCGCATATCTGCACGCATTTCTGCATGCGCATATCTGCATGCGCATATCTGCACGCATATCTGCATGCGCATATCTGCATGCGCATATCTGCATGCACATATCTGCACGCATATCTGCATGCGCATATCTGCATGCGCATATCTGCATGCGCATATCTGCATGCACATATCTGCATGCGCATATCTGCATGCGCACATCTGCACGCGCATATCTGCATGCGCATATCTGCATGCGCATATCTGCATGCGCATATCTGCACGCGCATATCTGCATGCGCATATCTGCATGCACATATCTGCATGCGCATATCTGCATGCGCATATCTGCACGCATCTCTGCATGCATCTCTGCACGCATCTCTGCACGCATATCTGCATGCATCTCTGCATGCATCTCTGCATGCATCTCTGCATGCATCTCTGCATGCATTTCTGCACGCATATCTGCATGCATCTCTGCACGCATATCTGCATGCATCTCTGCACGCATATCTGCATAGATCTCTGCATGCATCTCTGCACGCATATCTGCATGCATCTCTGCATGCATCTCTGCACGCATATCTGCATGCATCTCTGCACGCATCTCTGCACGCATTTCTGCATGCATCTCTGCACTTATCACGCATTTCTGCACGCATATCTGAATGCATCTCTGCACGCATATCTGAATGCATCTCTGCATGCATCTCTGCACGCATATCTGCATGCATCTCTGCACGCATCTCTGCACGCATATCTGCATGCATCTCTGCACGCATATCTGCATGCATCTCTGCACGCATCTCTGCACGTATTTCTGCATGCATCTCTGCACGCATATCTGCATGCATATCTGCACGCATCTCTGCACGCATCTCTGCATGCATCTCTGCATGCATCTCTGCACGCATCTCTGCAGCATCTCTGCACGTATTTCTGCATGCATCTCTGCATGCATCTCTGCACGCATATCTGCATGCATCTCTGCACGCAAATCTGCATGCATCTCTGCACGCAAATCTGCAAGCATCTCTGCACGCATATCTGCATACATCTCTGCACGCATTTCTGCATGCATCTCTGCATGCATCTCTGCACTTATATCTGCACGCATCTCTGCACGCATAAAAGGTAAAACAAGGAATTGTGCAGAGATGCATGCGTGCAGAGATGCGTGCAGAGATGCTGCATGCAGAGATGCTGCATGCAGAGATGCATTTAGATATGCGTGCAGAGATGCTGCATAAAGAGATGCGTGCAGAGATGCTGCATGCAGAAATGCGTGCAGAGATGCATGCAGAGATGCGAGCAGAGATGCATGCAGAAATGCGTGCAGAGATGCATGCAGATATGCGTGCAGAGATGCGTGCAGAGATGCATGCAGAAATGCGTGCAGAGATGCATGCAGATATGCGTGCAGAGATGCATGCAGATATAAGTGCAGAGATGCATGCGTGCAGAGATGCGTGCAGAGATGCATGCAGAAATGCGTGCAGAGATGCATGCAGAGATGCGTGCAGAGATGCGTGCAGAGATGCTGCATGCAGATATGCGTGCAGAGATGCATGCAGATATGCGTGCAGAGATGCATGCAGATATGCGTGCAGAGATGCGTGCAGAAATGCGTGCAGAGATGCATGCAGATATGCGTGCAGAGATGCATGCAGATATGCGTGCAGAGATGCATGCAGATATAAGTGCAGAGATGCATGCGTGCAGAGATGCTGCATGCAGAGATGCATGCAGAGATGCGTGCAGAGATGCGTGCAGAGATGCATGCAGATATGCGTGCAGAGATGCATGCAGAGATGCGTGCAGAGATGCGTGCAGAAATGCGTGCAGAGATGCATGCAGAAATGCGTGCAGAGATGCATGCAGAGATGCGTGCAGAGATGCGTGCAGAGATGCATGCAGAAATGCGTGCAGAGATGCATGCAGAAATGCGTGCAGAAATGCGTGCAGCTGACGCGTGCAGAGATGCATGCAGAGATGCATGCAGAGATGCATGCAAAAATGCATGCAGAGATGCGTGCAGCCGACACGTGCAGAGATGCGTGCAGAGATGCGTGCAGCTTACGCGTGCAGAGATGCGTGCAGAGATGCATGCAGAGATGCATGCAGAGATGCATGCATAAATGCGTGCAGCTGACGCATGCGGAGATGCGTGCAGAGATGCGTGCAGCTTACGCGTGCAGAGATGCGTGCAGAGATGCATGCACCCGACGCGTGCAGATATGCAGAAATGCGTGCAGCTGACGCGTGCAGCCGACGCGTGCAGCTGACGCGTGTCGCTGACGATAGTTTTTTTCTTCGCGCTCATTATAACAAACTGTGAACCAAAATATTCAATTTCACCGATGAAACATTTGAATCTATAGAAAATATTTTTAAAGTGAATCAACCCGAAAACAAGATCATTGCATGGAATAATAAAATTTTCAACTCTATATAACGCAAAGTGGTTATACCTACTATACGATTTGACTTCAATTTCACTAACACCACAATTTACAAACGGATAATGTTTTTTTAGGTGTATGTAGAACAGGACTTAATCACGGACGGACACGGATAGGTAGTTATAAAAAAAAACTAACCTTGAAAAGCGATCGATGAACTGTGATAGATTTATTGATATGACAATAGCACAATCAGTGTGATGATCGACAAGAAAGTACAAAAAATAGTAATGATAATATAATGCGATCTGTCCACTTTGACTTTTGACTTCCATTTGACTGTGCTTCCTTTCGCTCGCAACCACAGTTGCTGTTTTGAAACCGAAAAGTAACTTATTTTTTTTTCGCTTGCAACTCCTGTTACCTTCACGAGATAACAGGGTCCGGTAATGAAAAGTGTGAAATGGTTTTGATGCTCTTTTTGTGTGATGTTTGTTTTAGGGAGCTATGACTCGCTATCGCACACACGAGACACGAGTGCTGCAGCGCTCTGTGATTCCTGTGGGCGAGCGGGAGCGAATTTTGAACTTGTCTTTGCCGCCCCCTAAACTTGCCGCCCGGGGCTTGTGCCCCGGCTTACCCCCCCCCCCCCCCCCCCTAGATCCGGGGCTGTCTGTGGACGTATTAGAAAGTTATTTTACTTAAACGACAACAGTGGCAACAGGAGCTTTATCATTTGGTCACTGGTGTTTTAATAAAACGCTTACTGTAGTAAGGGTGATTTACTTACGTTGCAGACAAATCCTCCTCATTATCTGCGTCGCTGTGACTTACAATAACACCAAGGCGCGATAGTACTTGGTGCTGCTGCTGACAAAAAAAATACAGATGCTAATATCTGTTGGCATTTTTCGTTTCTAAATGCAAATAAAGTTGAATGTAACTTAAGGGCACTGTCACACTTGGAACGTCGAAAAAAAAGTCAATTTGTTTTAGTTTTTTTGTAGGAAATTTCAAAATATTATTCAAACATGTATTAAATACATGTTTGAATAATATTTTTTAATTTTTCCCACATCAAAATATTCATTACAACTGAACTTATGTGTAAATAAGTAAAGACATGTAAAAATATTTTATTTTGCGGTGAACGCGATTTCACCTTCAAAAATTATCTTAAACAAAAAATTTAAATAGATTTCGTTAAATCACATATTTTTCAGGTAAGTATTCGCTTGGTTTTCAAAAATATCGATTTTTGAATTTTTGGTGACCATTTAAAAAAAAAAAATTGGACTTTAAATCGGCTTCAAAATCGGTTTTATTCAGAAAAAATAAAAACCCCACGATAACTTAATTTCATTTTGTATTAATTGGTTTAAGTGTTTTTGAGTTATCGCAGTCTCCGGCTTCAAAAAAAGTGGTTTTGAGATAATCGCATTAAAAGGTAAAACAAGGAATTGTATCTTCCTGACTCTAATGTCACTTTCCATTGGACGAAAAGAACCGTCCAGGAGCGTCCAGGAGCATTCTCAAACCGTTCCATTGGTGCAAAAGGATTGCTTCTCATGATTCTGAGGAGTGACAGCCGCTTCTCGATTTGAAGTGAGAATCGACTCAAGAAGCACTAACACATGTTACTCAAATGTCAAAAAGAAAATTTTCTTCAGGGAATATTTTTTAAGAGCTCACACAAAGAAAATTATGTTAAACTGAATAGAAACAATTTTGAGTGTTCCATTGGTTTTTAAAATTCAAAAATCGATATTTTTGAAAACCAAGCGAATACTTACCTGAAAAATATGTGATTTAACGAAATCTATTTAAATTTTTTGTTTAAGATAATTTTTGAAGGTGAAATCACGTTCACCGCAAAATAAAATATTTTACATGTCTTTACTTATTTGCACATAAGTTCAGTTGTAATGAATATTTTGATGTGGGAAAAATTACAAAATATTATTCAAACATGTAGTAATATGTGTGCAAAAATTCGTTTAAATGCATTTCATACTTTTCCTACAAAAAAAATTAAGACAAATTGACTTTTTTTCGACGTTCCAAGTGTGACAGTGCCCTTAAGTTACATTCAACTTTATTTGCATTTAGAAACGAAAAATGCCAACAGAGATATTAGCATCTTTAATGTCGAATTTTACTTTACAATATATATAACTCAATGTCTAATTGTACTCTACGATCGGCGTCCTCTTTTTATAATGGCAGTTCGTTTCACCAAACGATCTGCTCTCCCCTTTTGCTTTTGTATCCCTTGAAGTTGGTTGTCATTCAGAAGAGTAGGTCTGTTTCTTTACTTTGTGGACAGAAATTCACAATCTGTCGTATTATAAGGAGTGGGGGCTAAATTCTCTCAGAAACTCTCAGAAACTCTCTGAAAGAGCGTAATTGTCCTCAAAGTAAAGAAACGCCTTGAACAAAACAATCGCAGCAACGCTTGGAACAATGTCAGTTTGACAGTTGTTGTATTTGTTTTGACTGTGCACGATTTCTGTCCACAGAAATTTAGGTGGCAGAAATTCACAGAGTGGGGAAATTTTTTACTCTCTCGTGAGCACTCTCTTTTGTGCACTGCTACGAAAAATCGCTGAGCTGGAACGGCATTAGACTGACTTTCGCCGAATTTCGGTGCATTTCGTGCGAATTTTCAGTAAAGAAACACACCTAGTGTTGGTTTTCATTCAGAACAGTGAGTTCGAGATGGCGTTGGTAGTAGCTTCTTTGTTAAGCTCATGTTACAATTACGTTATTTGCAAACAAAACCGATCAAATAAATTACATTACACATCTGTATTTTTTTTGTTAGCCGCAGCACCAAGTTCTTTTGTGCCTTGGTGTTATTGTAGGTTGTAACTTAAAATGTCGAAAACAGTGATACTAAATTATCAGTTGATCCGAGATATCACAGCGACGCAGATAATGAGGAGGATTTGTCTGCAACGTAAGTAAATCACCCTTACTACAGTAAACGTTTTATTAAAACACCAGTGACCAAATGATAAAGCTCCTGTTGCCACTATTGTCGTTTAAGTAAAATAACTTTCTAATACGTCCACATAATAGGACAAACAGCAATAACGCTTTTAAAGCAGAAAGAACGAAACATATTCAAAGTTAGATATTCTTTTATGCAGGAACTGCAAATCCCTTTTCAGCAAAATTAAAACCCAAGACATCAAAGTTACGAAAGTTATACCAAGGTGTAAGCGTCAGCCTATGCCGAGCTCCGCAAAAAAGTTGAATCGGCAAAATATTTATCAAGAGCATAGCGAAGGAGAGTGGTTTAAAGGAAGGAGTGGCTTAAAATTCTTTTTTACTTAAAACACAGAAGAAGGTTACGAAGATACGAGTATAAGTAACTTCCTTCGAGTTTTAAAAAATTCTTAAAAAAATAACAAAGTAGCAGAAAATAGCTACTATCTAGCATCACTTTAATCTTTCTGATTGGTTATAGTGAAAAGCTATTTTCTTATTTCTTTCATGTTTCTATACAACTCTAGATGGCCATAGCGAATCTGGTTCTGTAACCAAATGATAGCGAAAAGCTCCTTCATTGTTTTTCTATACAGCGCTAGATGGCCTACAGCTAAAGCTACAAAAAAGGATTTTTTTCTGTTAAATGACTTGAGAGATTTTTAAAAAATGCGGTGTAACACCGCATATTTTTTGACTCATACTGTTTTTATACTTGAAAAGCTACTAAAAAGCATTCGTTTCTGTCAAATGATTTGAGATATTTCTAAAAAAATGCGGTGTAACACGAACCTATTCCATTTATTTCCACTCATCATTTAAAATGCGGTGTAGTGGTTGCGGTATAACACCACCTAAACGAACACCGTGGGTGCATTTAGACACGTCCCCAAAAATCACCCGAAGAATTTTTCTTTCGAAGCATCCTAAAGCGTTCTCATCTACCTGAAGAATAAAAGTTTTTCCCGTAATCATCGCCTCCTCCTTGTTTGGGAGCTCCTTTTCTAATCGGCTTGTCTTTTCTGAAGTTTCACTTCTGCTGTGTTTTAAATTTCGTAAAGACGAAATTTTAGGGCTGTAATGTCATTACTCATAACTTTCACTGCATTCTAATTTTTTTTTTTAAGTAGCTAATTGATAGCTGTGAAACTTTGCTTCTTGTGCAGTTAAAGGCTGTCCCAAGCTAAAGCGATTTTGTGATTGTGACAGAAACAAAGTTGACTTAATTTCATTTTTGTCGCGTCTGAGGCACTCTTGTAGTTACCTACAAAACTGCTTCGGTTTTGCCGTAAAGCAAGGAAGCTTTTTCTTCTTCCTCTTCCCTTTATGAGCATAGTGAATTGTGATGTCGAAGGGATTACAGTGGGTGACTGCTCTCTGAATAAAATGCCTCACAGATCACAGTAGAAGTCTTCTCATGGTGTATGCCGCGCTGGCGGATCTCCTACAGAAACTCATATGTCGAAATATTAAAAATGTTGCTTTTATATTCTAAATTAAGGCGGTATAACCAGCTCAAAACTTTAGAATAGCCTAAGTTTTCAGAAATTAGTTGTAGTGTTAGTGATATGAGATGCAGCCATTTAAAACGTTGACGGGAAACTAAAGTTTTGATTTAAATAAAAGATATGCGATATGTCATTAAAGAAATATAGACGATGTTGTTGTTAGTGTTGCCTTACTCTATGTTTTAACTGCGATCAACTGCAATCTTTACTAACGTGGTTAATGAGAATAATCTAACTAACGCGATACGCGACATTAGCGACTAATATGACTAATGCGACTAACGCAGCTAGCGATATTAGTGTGAATAGCACGACTAATGTGATTAATGTAACTACTGAGTACTCACTAGTACGACTAACTCAAAAAACGAGACTAATGTGATTAGCGTTACTTATTTGAATAACGCGACTAATGTGACAAGTGTGACTAGTGGGGCTAATGTGACTAACGCCACTAGTGTGACTAACGCCACCAGTGTGACTAACGCCACCAGTGTGACTAACGCCACCAGTGTGACTAACGCCACTAGTGTGACTAACGAAACTACTATGACTAACTAGCGACTAACGTGACTTTTGCAACTAATGTGACAAACGAGGCTTGTATGACTAACGCAACTAATTCGACAATAGTGCATGCTCTCTGATGCTTCAAATAAGAACATAAATCTCTATACTCTTTTACTGAAACTTTGGTTGCTAGCACAAATAATCACTAAATAAATTCTATATACATATTTTTGGAAAAACATTGTTGTGAACGATTTTTCAACTAGAAATACTTAAAATATTTAAAAACTCATAAGTCTGTACGAAAAAAGAACTACAGTTTACTTTACTTTCATTTTACACAAGCCCACTCCCAAAACGATTGTCATATCAAAGGCAGATTCTATCCAAACCTAAATAAACAAATGACGATAATATACATTAAATTCTATTATACTGATAACTAGATGTAACTTGATATTGTTATAATTTTCTTTACAAAAGAAAAACAAAAAAAAAATTTAATGAAAAGTCTAACAAATCGAAAAGAAAGACAGGGATATGAATGTGAAGCAGAAAAAAGAAAAAAATGTAAAACTAAGAAAGAAGAATCTTTAATTATCTAAATGTCAGAAAATTTTATTGATGAAATAAATGTATGAATGTGTATCAACTTCAATGAATTTCAATGGCCCATGGTTATTCCAAAGAAGGCAATCGAAGGTAAGTTGTTAAGTTTTTTTTAACTTTAGGTAAAAATGTAAGCTGGGTTGAAGATGCGAAATCTGTATGATGCTGATGAAGAGCGATTCCTGAACCAAGAATTGCTCTCGTCCTTGGTGAAAAAGGTATATTTATTTTTGAGTTTCGAGAAACTCTCAATGAAGTGACTGGTCACGTTTTTCAAGAAGAGGCATCTAGTTTAATTTCACCGAGAGATTTTCTATACTTGACGATACGTCTTAAGCTGACTTCCAAGCAAATAGATCGTGGCATGTTAGTTTCTGGTGCACTAAAATTACGATTTTCAAAGAAATTTTCAACTGAAGTAGCAGGCTAACAGAAACCTCAGTAGGCACCTCCAACCAGCACAAACTTTTGTTCTTTTCCATTTTAGAAGTGCAAACTACTTCCAAGGCATTTACAAGATCGTGGCATGTTAGTTTCTGGTGCACTAAAATTACGATTTTCAAAGAAATTTTCAACTGAAGTACCAGGCTAACAGAGACCTCAGTAGGCACCTCCAACCAGCGCAAACTTTTGTTCTTTTCCTTGTTAGAAGTGCATACTACTTCCCGGGCATATACAAGATCGTGGCATGTTTGTTTCTCGTGCACTAAAATTACGATTTTCAAAGAAATTTTCGGGTGAGGTAGGTACGTGTTTTTAAAAATTTTGTTTTTAAAGAATCTGTTTAATAAATGTTTGAATTGAACTTTTGGTTTGGTTTTCGGGGAGTATATATTTGTATGTTATTTCATTCAATCATTGACAATTGCCTTACATCTACGAAACTCTTCAAATTGAAGGAGTTTCTCGGATCGGAACTCTTGAAAACTTGACAGAGAAGGCAGACAGAACCATCCAACCGAACTGTTAAAGTTAATTTTTCACATCTTCCTTAAAAAAAATATAATACATTGCTGGTGTTGGAAGTAATTTTATTAACTAAACTAATAACAGGCCAATGAGACCTGAAACTATGTGCTTGGATAAACCTTTTTGGATTAAGTTAACCATTAGTGATTTTTTATTCAATTAAAAAAATTTATTAAACTATAACTTCATTCGACAGAATAAATTAAAGTAAGTAGGTGATTTTTTATGAAGTTACCGAGGTTTTATTCTATTATAGAAAGTTTCATAAAAATCCGTCTTGTAATGCTTTGAAAATATTAAAAAAGAATCGCCTTTTCTACATTTGTTGTACTCATAGTCAACTCTTTTGTTCAAAATGTAACAAATTTAATCTAATTTGATGCCCACTCCTTTTCTATTTACATTTTTCATGCACCTTGACTTATGGAAAGTAGTTTTTAATTCAAATCTAACACCATTTGATTTGTTCTTGAAAAATAAAAAAACGCCCTGTGCGTATGCAACACGAGACCAGCCTATCAAATCTAAAACTGCAAAACTACCAGTTTGGGAATTTTACCAGGGAATCAGAAATTTCAGCAAGCCGTCTCATAGTTGTGCACATTTGGTCTTTCATTTGCTTCTTTCGTCACAGCAAAACAAGAAAGCAATGTAACTATGCGAAATTCTACTCGTTTAGTGTTAATTGGCCGAGCTGGTACCAGGCGATCATGAAAAGCAGCAGGTATACCTACTCTTCTATTCCAAAAGCATTTTCGCGCCAAAAGTGCTGTTTTCCATTTTTCTTTCCCTTCTTTTTCACTCTGCCTAACCTGTCAGAGTTGCTAGAGATGTGAGAGCAACTTGGGACATTGACGCACCTCATAGTGATGTGCAGTTGAAAAAGCGTTTTGTACCTTTTTTTGCTTCTATTTCAATGATCGATGTACCAGTGAATTGTACCAAAATAGTTTGTTTTCCTTATTTTTATTTTTTTAGCAACAAAAACTATTATCAGTTATGGGAAATCTTTTGCTTACTGTTTAAGCCGTTAGGAAACAAGAATGAGAGAGAAAACATTTACTCCTCTTGCTTTGCGATTTGCTTTGCTGCTTTTGTCATGCGTATACTCCCCCAAAAAAAGTTGTGTTTGGATGTTAAAATTGCAACGTTGTTTGTAAAAAGTTTCTCAGTTTGTTTATTCCCATTCTCAATGTTGTAAGCTCTCGGCACACCGCTGAAAAAATGAATTAGATTTTACGTGAAACTTCAGACTTACTTTGTAGTTTTTAGCTTTTTTGTCGTCAAACTAAGGAGCATGTCGAATACAGAGTTCAACTACTGAAGTGAGAATTTGTTTGTTCCATAGCATTTTGCTCTGTCACTCTTATTTTTTCTCCATGATTATGTCTGAAATATGTGCGTCGTATGCCTTTTCGACAGTGTACTCTGGACTCTCTTTTCTGTTGGTCGTAACGTTTATTCCAAGATTGGGCACTTCATGTCGAATATAATTACTTCAATTTACATGCCAATATTTCTGTCAATTTTCAACAATATTTTTTAAAACCGTGAGAATTTTTGTTATCAATAAAATAGTGTCAGTAAATTTTGACACAAAATCTGCTTTCAAATGCTGCCAACATTATAACATTGAGCAAATGGTTCACTGACAAGTGCTGCCACAGTTTGACAAAGAATGAAGTTTTTAATTTTTTTGACAGGCTCCAATATTTATTTCAAAATTTAGACGCAGTGAATAAATAAATGGTTTGCCAATAACATCTTGTCAGTATACAATACCACACGTCGCTATGAGGTGCATCAATCGTTGAAGTAAGTCACACATCTCTAGCAAGCACCTGTATTATTTTTGTGGGGAGGTAAAAGAAAGCAAGAAATAACCAACAACAAACTAGAGCGCCATTTCTTTTGCCGTACACATACATACCTACTGTTTCTTCTCATTGCTTGGTAACTGGTAGCACGTTTACCTAGAAAAAGCCCCAATACCAAACAATTTGCGTTTTCTTTTCTTTCGATTTGCCTTGCTGTATTTGATAGAACGTAACCTGAAGAAGAATAGGAAGCAAAAACGTCAAATTTGTGAAGAATTTTCATTAAGCTGCTAGTTTTTACTTGGCTGTTCGTGATGTTGGATGCTGGTTAACGAGCGATGTTCTAAAGCATTTTTTTGCAGGATAGAAAAACAATGTAAGACTTGAAGAAAAGAATTTATTTTTATTAAATCTTAAAAATAAATGGATCTCTCTTTTTTTTTAGGAGTGATCCTCCTCAAAAGAAATTATGACACAACTATAGGAAGGCTTGCATTCCATTACAAAAAAATGGGCACGACTGGGTCGCACGAACTTGCGATTGTGTTCTAAATACGATATCAAAATCTAAAGGCTGAGTTAAAGGTTTTGGTATTAGCTCTTCATAATATATTTTGTGGTACAGGGTTGCCAACTACACATTAATTATGGAAATTGAATTAAATCACGCAAAATAATGAAAAAGTTAAATTAAATAGCCAAAGGTTTCAAGCAAAAATCTAAAAACGCCATTCTTTTGCAATCGCTAATTCATATGAATGATGAAAATTTAATCAAAATCGTTATAGCAGTTTTTCCAAAAAACGGTTTTTTATTTTTCACTTTTTTTTAAAAACTGTTTTTTAAAAGTCGAGTATGCAGAGTTTTAGATCTTAATAAGAGTTATTTTGACAAAAAATTTAAAAAAAATCAAAGATGTAGTTTTGAAGTTATTTTCAAAAATCAAAATTTTTTTGAAAAATTTATAAAAATTTCCAAAACTAATTTTTTTTAAATATTGGTATGCAGTCTTTCTAAAACAGCCTATTGTTTCTTAAATCCAAAATTTCGTCAATATCGTGTCAGCCATTAACGAGAAAGTCGGTTTTAAAAAAAACGGTACTATGGGAGGTACCGTTTTTAGACTTTTTCTAAAATTTTTTTTACATCATAAGAAAAACAATCTAAAATTAATACTCCACAGAAAATCTTATTGAAATCGTTGGAGCCGTTTTCGAGAAAAATAAGTATTATCATATCGGTTGTATGGCAGGTACCGTTATTTGAAGACCTAGAGACCCAATTCCAAAAAACCTTCTGTAGGAAGCCAAACAAACCCTAACTGCAAATTGTGAAGAAAATCGGTCAAGCGGTTCAGGCTGTAGATCCATATACAGACAGACGGACATACAGACAGACAGACAGAATTGCAGGACCCACTTTTTTCGTATTCTCTATCATCGTAATGTCATGTTTAATTGTTATCTCAACATTTTTTTTCTGTACGATTGCAAGACTTGCCTTATAGTACCTATAATCGCAAGTAAAAAAGGAACCATTGGACAAATTGTGTTTGGTCATTAAGAATCTCCTCCGGTCAAGAGGTTCATAGTTAAAACTGTTGGAATTACTGAAGTTGCATATAAAATACCTAATAAATAAATTATAATTATAAATTTAAATTCAATAAAAATAAAGTCCACGGCAACACATGCTCCTAGATAGGTACCAGGCAAGCAGAAACTTCAGTAGGCACTTTTTCTATGTTAGAAGTGGATACTACTTCCAAGACATGACAAGAAAGATCGTGGCATGTTTGTTTCTTGTGCACTATAATTACGGTTTTCATAGAAATCTTCAACTGAAGTACCAGGCTAACAGAAACCTCAGTAGGCACCTCCAACCAGCACAAACTTTTATTCTTTTTCATTTTTGAAGTGCATACTACTTCCCGGGCATATACAAGATCGTGGCATGATTGTTTTTTGTGCACAAAAATTACGATTTTCAAAGAAATTTTCGGGTGAGGTACCAGGCTAGCAGAAACCTCAGTAGCGACCTGCAACAAAAATTAACTGTTGTTCTTTTCCTTGTTAGAAGTGCATACTACTACTTCCCAGGCATATAAAAGGTCGTGGCATGTTTGTTTTTTGTGCACAAAAATTGCGATTCGTGGCATGTTTGTGTTTTGTGCATAAAAATTGCGATTTTCGAAGAAATTTTCGGGTGAGGTACCAGGCTAGCAGAAACCTCTCAATTCTACAGTGCTATTAAAACGGACCAAAAAATCGTTATTTTTCGCATATCTCGCTCCGTTCTCGAGATATGGTGAACAATAAGCAATGCATGTGTGTGTTTGACACACTCCAGTTCAAATTTGGTGCGTATTTGATGCCATTGACCACTTTCTCTGTGAAATTAGTTTTAAGGGAAATGACGAAAGTTTGGTCAAACATTTAGATACACTAATAATACAAAGAAAGTTCATAAAGTATAATTTTTTGGTTCTCTGAAGGCTGCCATGTGTCTGGAAAACGAAACGGAAAAGGCCGACGAATTAAGTAGCACCGTAAGTTTTTGAAAAGTGAGTATCTTATTCTAATAGCGCAACCACACACTAAAAATCATCAGGTTAAGAAGGAAAAACAAGCATGTCCACATATTTTGGTCAGATAATCGTAAGGTAAGTACCGACTCCATGGCGACTGACAGCAGAATTTGAGTAGAGGATATTGAAATTTCCATTTTTTATTTTAAACAATAAAGAGAGAAGCCGATGAAACTAAACTGAGATCAAGTGAAAGCAGTTTTACTTGACGCTCCATATTAAATTGTGGTAGAAATACTGCGAGATGCAGCTAGCATTTCTTAAGATTGAAGAACGCAATGACATTCATTGGGGTAAGTAATAGGAATAAGAGTTGGAAAATGTATTTATTTCTTCTATTTTCAAATTCATGACTCTGTAATAAAAAATACAAAAGTAAAAAATACAAAAGGGCAATGGAAATGTTATCATTTAAAGAAACTAAGTTTCAGGTTTGCATTTAACGTTATCGCATTATCATTTATATACGAAACTATTTTTATTGTTTTCTTAGGCTAAAAACAATTACTTTGAAACATTCAACTAAGTTGGAGTAATTTTCTGGCAGTGCTATCAAATCATATTTTCCATGATTCAAGTGTTTTCGGTTCGTTCTTCGATTTGATGTAAAATTGACTTTTGGTACAGTTATAATATGAATAATATAATATTTATTATAAAAAATTGGTTAAGAATCCAATCTAAGTGATAAATAATATTTAAATAAATGTACGTAACACCTGAGTTTGACAGGTTTATTTTTTTCCACATCAGGATGAAATTTATCCCATGCTGACTACAGATAATGTGGGATTTGAATGGCGAAAGAATTTTTGAAATCGGTTCAGTGGCTTATGAAATACCAGTCCTGTGGGAGAATTCGGGATGAAATTTATCCCGTGCTGATCAGGGACAATATAGCATCCGAATGAATAACCATTCCCGTAGGAGAATATGGCAGATAATGAATCTCATGCTGATCAGGATTAATAAGCATTCGAATTTTTGAAACTAGGTCAGTAGTTTTTGAGTTACTATTCCCCTGGGAATACCTACGGGATAAATTTTATCCTATTTTGATCGGGGATAGTGTAGCATTCCAACGCAGAAAATCGGTTAGGTACTTTCAGAGTTGTGAAGGATTTTCTTTTTCTAATGAAAAATATGCGAAATGCCATGCCAGTGCTATGATTTTAAAACGTAAAAATGAAAATTTTCCTATTGCACCAGGCGCGCAGAAG
This sequence comes from Melanostoma scalare, assembly GCA_949752695.1. NCBI lineage: Eukaryota > Metazoa > Arthropoda > Insecta > Diptera > Syrphidae > Melanostoma > Melanostoma scalare. The sequence continues at coordinate 14,205,886 of OX456987.1, read as the reverse complement.
TATCAGCAAGGCAGCAAGCATCCCAATTTAGCCAATGCACACTCAGCACATACACACTCCGTTTAGCTAATGCACACTTAGTTCATGCACTTCAGTCGTGCCTTTTTAAAAATGAACTACCTAAACGTTTAGCCTATGCACATACCAATTAAAGAATTTGTACTAGCTATGAATATAGCATACATTCAGGCGTTCGGCATCGGTATTGTAGTCAGCTATCAACGGAGGTGCTTGTATTGGCTATTACTGACGGAGGTTGTTGTACTGGCTATTTGGGAACTACACTACTGACGCACTGTATTACCGACTGAGGTCGATGCCAATGCTTTAACAAACTACATTACTGACACACTGTATTACTGACGAATATTCTTGTATCTGCTTTTGGTAAACTGCATTGCCGACAGACTGTATTACCGACGGGCTTTTATCTGCTATTAGCGAACTACATTACCGACTGATGTTCTTGCGTCGGCTACTGACGAATACCGACAGACCGTATTACCGATCGAGGTTCTTGTATCGGCTATCAACGTGCTACATTGCCGATAGACTGTATTACCGACGGAGGTTCTTGTATTAACGATCGGGAACTACATTGCCGACGGGCTGTGACAGCTGGTTGTATTGGCCATTAAAAAACTACATTACCGTCAGACTCTAATACCGATGTCGGTATGAAGTATGACGTATCAACTAAGCATGAAGTGCATGAACTAAGTGTGCATAAGCTAAACGGAGTGTATATGTGCTGAGTGTGCATTGGCTGTATTGGGATGCTTGCTGCCTTTCTAATACTTCTGCGCGCCTGGTGCAATAGGAAAATTTTAATTTTTACGTTTTAAAATCATAGCACTGGCATGGCATTTCGCATATTTTTCATTAGAAAAAGAAAATCCTTCACAACTCTGAAAGTACCTAACCGATTTGAAAAATTTTTTCTGCGTTGGAATGCTACACTATCCCCGATCAAAATAGGATAAAATTCATTCCGTAGGTATTCCCAGGGGAAAATTCAAAAATTCGAATGCTATATTAATCCTGAACAGCATGATATTCACTATCTGCCGTATTCTCCTACGGGAATGGTTATTCATTCGAATGCTACAGTGGCCCTGATCAGTAGGGGATAATTTGAGTCCCGTATTCTCTGACAGGACTGGTAACTCATAAGCCACTGGACCGGTTTCAAAATTTCGCCATTCGAATCCCACATTATCTCTAGTCAGCAACAAAAAACAAACATGCCACGATCTTTTATATGCCTGGGAAGTAGTATGCACTTGTTTCTATCAAGGAAAAGAACAAAAGTTAATTTTTGGTTGCAGGTCCCTACTGAGGTTTCTGCTAGCCTGGTACCTCACCTGAAAATTTCTTTGAAAATCGCAGTTTTTGTGCACAAAAAAACAAACATGCCACGACCATTTTTTATATGACTGGGAAGTGGTATGCACAACAACAAGGAAAATAACAAAAGTTAGTTTTTGTTGCTGGTCCCTACTGAGGTTTCTGCTAGCCTGGTACCTCACCCGAAAATTTCTTTGAAAATCACAGTTTTTGTGCACAAAAAACAAACATGCCACGATCTTTTTATATACCTGGGAAGTAAACAAGGAAAAGAACAAAAGTTCATTTTTGGTTGCAGGTCCCTACTGAGGTTTCAGCTAGCCTGGTACCTCACCTGAAAATTTCTTTGAAAATCGCAATTTTTGTGCACAAAAAACAAACATGCCACGATCTTTTTATATACAGCTATGGACAAAGAAATAGCACACTATTAAGAAAAATCATAAATTGAAAATTTCCGTTATGTGAAATGGTTGTGATGTTTCTTTTTCTTCGGGTATGTAGATTTAATAAACAAATGCAGTCTATCAAGCCTAAAAAGAACCGCAATTTTTGCATCGTCCTAAGTGCGAAGCGTACAATCCTAAGTATACTTTAAAGACGGTGAAACATGGAGTGAGAAATTTAATGATCTGGGTGCGTTCTCCTGGCATGGGGTGGGACCATTGACCATAAATTCGCTTATCTTGCTATACTGAAGAATACAATAGAACCATATTCATTTGAGTTCATGCCAATTAAGTGGATATTCATGCATGACAATGACCCCAAACACGCATCAAATATAGTAAAAGCTTGGCTCGTGGATGAACAAATCGATGTCCTATGGCCAGCTCAAAATCCTGATCTTAATCCCATAGAACACTTATGGAATGATGTTAAAGTCAAAATTGGGCAGACAAAATTTTAAAATTCAAACGAACTTTTGGCCGGAATCAAAGAAGCTTGGTACTCTATCCCGCAAAGTAGATGCCTGGCTTTAGTTGAAAGCTTACCAAGGAAAGGTGCCAAGCAACTTCAAAAAATCGTGGTCAACCAACTAAGAACTAACTTGGTAATACCAAAATTTATGAAAAAAAAAAATATTTTCACTAAAAATAATTTTTTTTTTACGATTGTAGGTAAGTGTGTTATTTTCTTGTCCACAAGAAATTTGATCATCACTGCAAAATATATTTTTAAAAATTGAATTGTTAAGAAATAATTCCTTATTACTAATTATTATTAATCCTTAGAAGTCACTTCATGTCATAAAATAGGAATTAAAATATTTAAGTTCAAAGGGAAAAAATAAATGCAGTTTTCATAAGAAAATGAATGAGTGTGCTATTTCTTTGTCCATAGCTGTACCTGGGAAGTAAACAAGGAAAAGAACAAAAGTTAATTTTTGGTTGCAGGTCCCTACTGAGGTTTCAGCTAGCCTGGTACCTCACCTGAAAATTTCTTTGAAAATCGCAATTTTTGTGCACAAAAAACAAACATGCCACGATCTTTTTATATACCTGGGAAGTAAACAAGGAAAAGAACAAAAGTTTGTGCTGGTTGGAGGTCCCTACTGAGGTTTCTACTAGCCTGGTACCTCACCTGAAAATTTCTGATCTTGTGCCTGGGAAGTAGTAGTAGTATGCATGCACTTCTAAGATGGAAAAGAATAAAAGTTTGTGTTATTTGGAGGTGCCTACTGAGGCTTCTGTTAGCCTGGTACTTCAGTTGAAATTTTTTTTTGAAAATCGTAATTTTAGTGCAACGGTTTCAAGCGAAAGTCTAAAAACGTCATTTTCTTGCAGTTTCAATATATATATATAGTATTAAGCCCTAAAAATTTAATCAAAATCGTTGTAGCCGTTTTTTTTTTTAAATAGGTTTTTATTTATAATTTTCTTAAAAAACGATGTTTTAAAATTCAAGTATACAAATTTAAAGATCTCGTTGAAAGATGTTTTGACAAAAAATTTGAAATAAATCAAAGAAAATATTTTGAAAATACAGTGGTGGTCCAGTATAACGAACGATATAATGTCCAGAGTCAATTTGTTATATCGAAAATTCGTTATATCGAAACCTTTTTGTCATACAAATCCATACAAATCTTTAAATAAATAAAACGTGCAATTGTGTGTATGTATCTTCCAATATTATCACGAACATACATATAAGTAGACACATTAATACACTTACAGTAATTTTTTTTTCATTTTCTGAAATTCGTTATTTGTTCGTTATATAGAGTACGTAATTTCCATTTCGTCTGAAATTCGTTATTTTGTTCGTTATATAGAATACCTAATGGACTTGAAAAAAGTGTTCGTAATATCGATCATTCGTTATATCGGCATTCGTTATACTGAACCTCCACTGTATTTAATAATAATAATTGTTTTTTTTAAATTACGTAATGAAAATTCAAAATTTAAATTTTTTCAAATATTGATATCCAATCTTTCTAAAACAACCTATGTAGGACTTCTAAAATACGAAATTTTGTCAAAATCATGCTAGCCATTAGCGAGAAAGTCGGTTTTGAAGAAAACGGTACCATGGAGGGTACCGTTTTAATACTTTTTCAAAAAATAATTTATATCATAAGAATAGCAATTCAGAAACAATTTCTCACGTAAAATTTTATCAAAATCGTTGGATCCGTTTTTGAGAAAACTAAGTATTATCATATCGGTTGTATGGCAGGTACCGTTATTTCAAGACTTAGAGACCCAATTCCAAAAACACCTCTGTAGGCTACCCCACAGACTCTAACTGCAAGTTTTGAAGAAAATCGTTCAAGGGGTTCAGGTTGTAGATCCATATACAGACAGACAGACGGACAGACAGAATTGCAGGACCCATTTTCTTCGTATTCTCTATCATCGTAATGTCATATTTAATTGTTATATCCAAATTTCTTTCTGCACGATTGCAAGACTTGCCTTAAAAAAGTAAAAACTTGTTTGAAAATAACTCATTCTTTAGTTTAGGGCTTATCGTTATATCTTTCGAAACCACTCTTGAGACGCTCAAGCTCAAGTCATGGTCCAAAAGTGTGCTGGTTAGAACTTTTTTTTTTGTATACCTACATACATGTATATGTATATTTGTTGATTATAGTTTGTAAAAGTAACATTAACTAAAAGTAAGGCGATGCTTATTGTGAATAACTTTCAGACTTTAATATTAAATACTCGTATGACAATTTAAATAAATTGATATGCGTGACAAAGTTAAAAAAAAAAAAAAATGGAAGCACGCTTTCTGTTTTTCATAGAGACATAGCGTGGCGCAACAGAGTAGTTAGCTCTGTGCCCTAGCGCATTTCTCACACCCATGCTCGTGATTGAACGGAGCGAACTTTAATTTTTCTGCCGGTTCGGAGCAGCCAATTGAGAAATCGCTTTTCCTGGCAACGAATCTACCATACCCGTGAAAAAACACATTTCTTTTCTGTTGGGACTCGAACCACAAACATTTCGCATAACAGGCAAACATGGGAACCATTACGCCACGGGAACCACCGCTTTAAAAAAGAGCAGTCGAAGGCACAACAACATTTGAATTGAAGTCCCATTAGCGCTCATTTATTCATTTAAACATCATTCCATTTCTGGGTTTTTTAAAATGCAAAACACAGCTTTTGTAAAAAAAAAATGTAACAAAAAAACCTTTGGAATTCGACGATATGTACAAATTGTGTGTTCAATGTCATTGTTGTTTGTTTTGCTCATGCTGATAGAAATATGTACTCATTAACGTGAATTACACACATTTTATGTGATTTTCAAGGACATCGAAAAACTGTCATTAAGGAAGCGTTTCTCTCTCAGTGCAACAACACACGTACACGTTTATGTACACGATACACGAACAATGTTGACAAATACCAGATAAATGTGGGGACGCATTGAATTTTCTATTTTTCACTTTTTTATTCCTCATTAAAGTTTTTCTCGATCTTCTTCTTTATCACCTGTACACGCATTCATCAATTTGTTTCTTTTTTATTTCAAAATTTTTTTCACTTTGCTGATTTTATATTTCTTCTAAACAAAATCCTCCCTTCCCCATGGTAAAAAAAAAGAAGAGAATCAATTTGTTAATGTATTTTATAAAATAAACAGATTAAAGTACAATTTATTTTGTGATTGACTTGCTGCGGTGGCATTGAGCTTTTTATATACACTAGGGAATTAAATTTTAAAAAATGATTCTAACCCATACCTACCTTGCTTTTATTGTATTGCCATTCACTGACGAGATTGATTACAAGTAGAGTTCCTTTTTTTTGTTTTAAAATGCTCTTCGTCAATAGTATTTCTTGTTTTCGTTTTTATTAACACACACAGTGGCGCGATTGTCACTCTCGACGTGACAGTGATTTTAAGATTTTAACGATAGTTTTTTTCAGTTGGACCTAGACATTTTTTCCGTCTGTAGAAGAACTCTTCGTCAGTTTTGACTTTTGCCGTTGTCACACATAAAATTAATTTGATTATTTCGCGGACAAATAATGATGAAGAGAATAAAATTAGAACATAATTTTTCAAGGAATCGCAGTTTATCTTTTAGCTTACAACGCAGGATTGCAACAATTAATTAAAATTATTTGAACCAAGATGACCGAGACCGATGAGGTTCTTACAGTTGCGGCACGCGTGTCCAGCAGGAATCGACAAATTCGGGATGGATTACGTCTATTTTGCTTCCATTATGACAAAACGATGATAACGACGACGACGGACGCTAGGTAGTTTATTGTGCTTTTTCTTATCCACTCGATGCCGTCCGTGGAGATGATGACGGCTCCTTCCTGTTTGAAAATTTTATCTAACATCATATTTTCCTTTAATTTTTTTGTTTGTGAAATTTTGTTAACTCGATGAACACATTTGCTCTGGGGTCTGTTTTCGACGTGTTCATCGTTTTTTTTTTGTTTTTGTTTTTTTTTACGATTACAGATATGTAGAGAGATACATTATTGTGTATTCATACATATAAGTAGATACAATATACATGTTTCGGGTACATATATACTCATGCTGTTAATTTTTCTGGTTAGTACATTCGGGCAGCAACACTGTCTTTTCATCTTTTGGAATAATTTTTGTTCAGCAGCGTGGGTGGAAAATAAAAATAAAATAAAATTTGTAGTTTCAGTTAAGATAAATTGCAGAACTGTCCGGTGTCCGGAGATGATGTTTCGTTTAGAAAAGAAATTTAATTATCATATTGTGTGTAGATCTGCGAAAAATTAAAACAATAAAATTTAGGGACATGTACCCCACGAGTGGATCACTAGTGTGAAGCAGTTAAGTGGGAGGGCAGTAATCCCTTCGTGATCACAATGCTCGTATCTCCAGTAGACGAATTAGGGACTGCTATATAACGATAGGGTTACTACTACTACTGGTGGAGGAGTTGCGGTGTACTGTAGCCTGTCATTTACACACAAAATACTGAGGCAGTCCGAAGGAAGTGCAGTTGAATATCTTCTAATGTGCTTGTCCAGACGGGTTATTTCAATAACGTTATGCTGTTAACGCTAGGTGTCTACACGTTGTTATACTTCCTCGCACAAGTTCTCCATTTTGTGTTGAAAAGTGTATTGAAAAAAGCATAACGTTATGAGCATAACCCGTCTGGACACCCCAAGTGTACTGCTTAGGCAGATAAATCTGATTTCGTTTTGCGCATCCAGCCTCTTTCTTCCTCACCCCTTTTGCCCAGAAACGACCGATATAACGTTATTGGAATAACACGTGTGGACAGGGACAATAGAAGTTACTGATGGCATAACGAAGTGTCTTGTTGGTATTTCTTATAACCCTAATCGATGTCTCTCCCCAGAACCATTATTTTCTACATTGCAAGACTTCACTGCGCTTTATGAGCACATCATTATTTGTGGAGATCTCAATGCCGATCTGTTAAAGTCCGATACTAAAGCTCACCAACTACTTGATTTTGCCGCTGCTGCTGGGCTGTCTATAGTTAACTCATACGGAACTCATTTTTCTCCAATTTCCTCTCCAAGTCTTTTGGATGTTATAATGGTATCTAATGAATCATATGTTCTACTTCAAGACCAGTTGTCCTTTGCCGGAATTTCTGACCATGACCTGTTATTCTGTACCTATGGAGTTGATATGTCTCGCTCTTTCACTCCATCATTTTTTCAATTCAGCGACTATGATTCAATTAACTACAACGCCTTACAATTCGATGCCAGCCTGCTTCCATAGCGTCATTGCTATCAAGCCTCTGACGTAAACGACAAAGTAGATCATGTTGAAACTTTAGTATTGGATCTTTTTAATAGGCATGTCCCTATTAAAACAGTTTTTATACGAAAAAATGAATACCCATGGTTCACTAGTGACTAGTGAGGTTCATTACTCCATGAAAGCTCGTAAATAAGCTATACTATAAGTGGAAACAACGACCAATACGTCACAATTGGGAACTTTTTTGCAACGCTCGTAATAATTGTAGGTACGTATATAACACGGAGGGAAAAAAAGATATTTTTTTTCGAAACTAAATACTGACTTGCCTGCTAAGAAGCTATGGAGCAACTTACGTAATATAGGTGTGGGGAAAAAGATCACTTTTAGTAACACTCTCGACGTTACAAACTTTAGCAACAGTTTTTTAAGTAGCTTAAACAACAACCTAAGATTTTTTCCAGTAGAAAGATTAGTTTATAATGCTGATTTTAATTTCGAAGTTGCTACTGATGTTGACATCATCAATGTCATTCGTTCTTTAAAGTCGAATGCGGTCAGTGAAGACGGTATACCTCTGCGATTTGTAAAAATGATTCTTCATAATATTATAAGCCCTATTACACACATAGTTAATTTCTGCATAACATCATCTAACTTTCCCGATAAATGGAAGCTTGCTAAAATTATACCCGTGCCTAAGAAACCTCAGCCCTCTCTTGAAACAGACTACCGACCCATCAGTATATTACCATTTGGATCAACGTAATTTTTATATCCAATCCAATTTGGATTTCGAGTACGTCACAGTTGTTCTTCTGCTATTATGAAAATTGTTGATAACATAAGAATTCAGTATGACAATGACAACTTAACAATTCTTTGTTTGCTTGACTTTTCCAAGGCTTTTGATAGAGTGGATCATGAATTGTTGTGCCAGAAGCTTCGAGTTTACTTTGGCTTTAGCGAAAGATCTGTCCGTCTACTGCGTAACTACTTGTTCAATAGTTATCAGAGGGTTGTACACAATAGAAGATCTTCTGATTTCAAGGTTTTGATAACTGGGGTACCACAAGGGTCAATATTAGGACCAATCTTATTTTGTCTTTTTATAAACGATCTTCTTTATGTTTGTTCAAACGTTTCCTTTCACCTTTACGCAGACGACGCCGAAATATATCTTTCGCGTCCCATATTGAGGATTTGATTGAGAGATTAAATGAAGATCTTGCAAACATTTTTAATTGGTCTCTATCTGATGGACTGAATCTCAACTCTGAAAAAACACAATTAGTTCTTATATCCAAGAAGCAGTACAATACCAATGAAATACCTCCCGTATATTTAAATAAAAGGCAAATAGAATTTTTTGATATTGTCATGCATCTTGGCTTTAAGATGAATAGGTCACTTTCGGCTGTTAACCACAATAATTATGTAGTAAGCCGGATACATGCGGGTTTGCGAAAGCTGTGGCTGTTTTCAAGCTTCACCCCCACCAATACAAGGCTAAGGTTGATTAAGTCATTGTTTCTTCCACATTGATTACTCTACTACGGTATATTGCAAACTCGACTCCCATTCACAACATAAGCTGCTTGTAGCATTTAATGACACAATAAGATATGTATATGGAATGCGTCGGCACGATCACATATCGCACTACCATGTTCTTATACTTGGTTGTACTTTTCAACAGTTTCTCAATGTCAGATGTTGTCAGTTCATGCACAACCTTATTAACAGCAGATCTCCAACATACCTCTTTTATATTTTTTATATTTATGTACTCCTTTCTATGTTTATATAACTTATGTTTATTATTGTAATCCATTATCATATACTATAAAAGACTATGTCTTATTTGTTCTTACATAAATAAAATTGAAAAATTGAATTGAATATACATAGATTCCATTAAAAAACCGTTTGAATTTTTCCAAGAGAAAACGATAAATGTTCTGAAATGGACTGGATTGTTGTCTCAACGGACTCGGCACTAAAAACAGAACTCAATCGAACCTTTTTTGTGACTTCGTGTGGGCCAGTCGTCCTCTTTCAAATACTTGTCCTTTCTTCGCCCTACGTTCTTTTATAGTTTTAGGTCGTCGCCAAATTAGAACTCGATCGGGCAAAGATAAACGAAATCATGTCAAATTCTAATCTTTTACAGCCGATTTCTTTAAGTCCCCTTTCATTTCGTTTTTCCTTCCGCATCCTAAAAATAAATGAAAAAGTTAATGAAAATTAAACAAAAATGCGTCACGAGTAGAAAACGAGTACATTAATGCTTAGGATTTAGTTGGAAGGAGAATGAGATAAAACACAATATTGAAGTGAAACTTCTTTAGCACCCTGAATTCATTGAAACGAAAAAGCGTCACAGGAAAATGAAAATGAAAAGTATTCATTAAGAAGTTTCAGTCTGTGAGTGAATGAGGTAGAATACAAGTATTACCTATAATTTTCCGTCTTCCTTTTATTCGCTTTTGTAAGCGCAAGCACATTTTTCAAACAATTAAAAACTCATGGCGAGTTAGAAATGCATGGCGTTGAAAAGTGACGCGCCAAAATTCAACAGCTACTTTTGGAAGTTTTCACCAATCGGGCTGATCTTCCTTAAAAAGGAGATAATGTGCTGAAAGCTGAACTGTTTCTGTGGAATTATATAAAGAGTGCGCCAAATAACTTTTTTTTTTTTTTTAAATGCTATATAAAACTAATGAATATTTTCTCAAATTTCTTTATTTATTTGAAAGAACAATCCTTCCGGTTAATAATGAAAAATAATTTGATTCAAATGGCTGCCTCGGCTCGCCATACAGTAGCCAACACGATCGGTCCAATTTTTAAGCACAGTACCGATTGTGTGCAGCTGTATTTCACCAATGGCTTCACGAATATTGTCCTTTAAAACGTCAATTGTCTCTGGTTTGTTGTCGCAACACTTGTCTTTTACGGCACCCCACAAATAATAGTCCAAAGGTGTCAAATCGCAGCTCCGAGGTGGCCAAACGACATCAGCTCGGCGGCTAATAATGCGATCTTCAAAAACAGGGGACAAAACATTGAGTGTAGCTTCGGCTGTGTGGCACGTAGCGGTATCCTGTTGAGACCAAATGTTGCCAATATACTCCTCTTCAATTTTTGTGAATAAAAAAATTCGTTCAACATGGCCCGATAACGATCGCCATTGACTGTATCGGCCACTACTTGCTCATTTTCGGAGAATGCCTCTGGACTAAAATCCGCCCCAAACAGTGACTCGTTTTGGGGGTATCGGCTTTTTAATGTCTTCTGTGCCCCAAATGCGACAATTTTGCTTGTTTACATACCCGCCAAAATCAAAGCTTTTTTACATCATCAAAATCATCTTTTCACCTGAAAAGATGATTTTTTTGGCAAAATCGGCATCTTCTCTAAGTCGATCGCAGGCCCACTTAGCGAAGCGAAAACGATTGGATTCGTTTAGCGGAAGGATAAAAATAATTATCTGTCAAATCAGACATGAGCTAAGTGTTACCATTCACGAAATAAGCTCTAGTTGAAAAAAACCTAAGATGGCGAACCCTTTACTTTCGAATCATTCAAAAGTTATTTTTGACAAACTTTTAAAGGGTTTTTCAACAAGGACGCTACAAAAGTAGAGCAAGGGGGACAGCAAACGACGTCATATTTCTCTTTTGACATTTTTTTTTTTCAGTAAAATTTGCCATTTAATGATGGAAAGATATACGAGCCATCGACGAGTCGAAATTATTAAAATTTACTACCGAAATTCGGAGTCAGTGGCCTCAACGTTAAGAGCGCTACGTCCAATTTATGGTCGTCATAATCGTCTTAGCAGATCAACAATTGAGCGTCTAGAGGAAAAATTTGAATCCACAAGCACAGTACAAAATATTCCCGTGCCATTGAGACAAAGAAGTGCCCGAAGTGTCGAGGATATTGCTGCCGCTGAGGCTTCAGTTGCAGAAAGCCCAAATGTGTCTCTCACACGTCGCTTCGTTCTCAAGCGTTGGGCATCTCTGTGACGTCGTTGTGGCGAATTTCGCGAAAAGATCTTGGCCTACATCCTTACGAGATTAAATTGACGCAAGAACTGAAGCCGCTTGACCACCAGAAGCGTCGTATGTTCGTGAATTGGGCTGAGCAACAACTTGAAAATGATTCGGACTTTCATCGAAAAATCATCTTCAGCGATGAGGCTCATTTCTGGATGAAGGGCTTCGTCAATAAACAAAATATGCGATATTGGTCAGGCAACAATCCACAAACACTCCATAAGTCATCATTGCATCCCGAAAAAATTTAAGTTTGGTGTAGTTTAAGGGCCGGCGGCCTCATTGGGCCGTATACTTCTTCCTTGATGATCAAGACCGGCACGTTATTGTGAATGGGGATCGCTACCGTTCAATGATAACCGAATATTTTTGACCCCAATTGGATGATATGGACTTGGAGGACATGTGGTTCCAACAGGACGGCCCCACAAGCCACACAGCGAATGTCACAATCAATTTATTGGAAACCAAGTTTGGAGAACGTGTTATCTCACGAAATGGTCTAGTCGCTTGGCCTCGTCAGTCGTGCGATTTGACGCCGTTAGACTATTTCCTGTGGGGTAACGTGAATTCTATGGTCTATACCAACAAGCCAGCGACGCGACGATTGATGAACTTCGTACGAATATCGAACGTGAAATTGCAGTAGTATCGGCCGATTTATGCTTGAAAACCGTCGAAAATTGGGTTCAGCGTCTGGACTTCTACAAGCGTGGCCGTGGTGGCCATGCAAACGAGTTCCATGCATCAAAGGTACTTTCACAGGAATAAAGAATTTCATTGATATTGAAAACCATTTTTGTTTTATTTGAAATAACTTTTGTAGCGCTCTTATTGAAAAACCCGATATTATGCTTTTACAGTATCAGAAAAATATGCTCAAACTTTTAGTGAATTTATCAAAACCGAACTTTGCAAGCTAAAACTGCTGACCGCCACCTAAGAAGTATAATTAACTGGGTCCGTAAATATTCAAAATAGGTTCAGCTGTTCATTGTTTGGCAGCTGGAATAGGGAAGAACGAGGTTCCTGTTATGGGTGAGTATTGGCTCAAATTTAAAAGGTATCCAAGAATCTTCAAAGGCTGATCATCATGATAGGGTCTCCCCGGCCTATTTTCAAAAACTAATTTCTTGCCATCACTTTGATGTATACTGACACACTATTTTTTCTTATAATTTCGAAGAGACTGAAAATAAAATTTCATCTAACCGCCCCGCCCCACCCCGCCCGCCTCATATACCATTCATGTATTGTGTGAATATGCAGCGGGCGGCGCATTATATTGCATTTAATTTCACCTTTGGCGTAGCCAAATCAGAGATACAAAATTCAAAAATAAATTCTAAGAATTACAGGAAAACTCAAAGTACCACAAAAAAAAATGAGAGCAAATAAAACCGCAAAACTTAAAGGCAATATACTGCGTACCATCCAACTATGTTATTAGGATAGCCTTAGAGCTGTATTTTTGTAGCCATGCACTTTTGTAGAACATCGAAATCGAAGAAGAAAAAACAACTATTTTTAAATTTTTCATCTTTTATGTGAATGAAAGCGAGTGTCGTAGTCGTTTCGTTGGGTATTGCGGTGGGTGCCTTAATGATGTTGTTAGACGAAAACTTGCTTTAATTATAGATTTAAAAAAAAAAAAAAAAACAAGAACATAAAAATATATGTCCTGTATTCTACGTCTGGTCCGATTCGGCCCGCTCGGTGGGCGGCGGGGCCGGGCGGGTGCAGAGGAAATTGGGGATCTGTTCTTTTCTTTGGTTCATGTATGCAAATGCTTTCTTTTTATGTGGGTATCTCTATACGTACTATGATTTCACCAAAATTAAAACACATTCCCTTTTTTCAATTCTCTGCCTGATCAATCGGAGCACAATAAGAAAGAATAGGTGTGTTGATGACGTCTATCTTTTTGCTGTTCTTTAAAGTTATTGTTTAGATATTTGGCGGTAAAAAAGCGTTCGTTTTTTTATATTGTTTGATAGTCTGCTGGAGCATTGTACGATTTGATATTTATGTATTGGAATTGGCAAGACTTTTTTACAGGGTGATCAGCGATCAGCGATCAATGATCAGAAGAGATCACTTTTTAACGTCACGAAAGTATCTACAATCTTTTTTAAAACGGTTGTATATTTATTTCTAATGTATTTCAGGTTAATTGAGCTGCGTGGAGAGGATCTAGTAGGTTCGTTCTTTCGTAAACTTTACTCAACCCTTTGAGCTTGGCCTTCGTTTCTCAAAAAACCCATCGAAACCACGAAACCAAGACTTATCCCTTTGTGGTAAAATACATACATATATCATTCGGCAGACCTGTTCGTTACTTAAGCTCACTCCAACGAAAACCTAGGTCAACTTCAACTAGAGTTCAGAAAAAACCAATTTTTCAGGAGACCCTGTTTGGCCATTCCAGTACAAAATTAGGTCCTGAACGAACGAATTCAATACAGGATTCTAATGGTAAAATATGTTGATCCCTTCTCAGAGGATATGCATGTTGTGCTGGTTGACTACGAAAAGCATTCGATCATGGGGATGCCCCGCAGACAAAAAGGAAATTCAGAAGCCTAAATACAGATGATAAAGGATATGTATGAAGAATCAGTGACTAAAGTAAAATAACTGGAGTCATTCAAGCAATCTAGGTCACAGTAGATGTGCTTCTTCGTTTCGTCGTTACGAGTATACGAGTGTTCTCAAAAAGACACACTTATCTGCTTCACACTTGTGATCTGCCCATGAAATATGCCGTTAAAGTATGGCGTACACCAGAGTAGTGCCTTGAATCATCAGCTCTTTATAACTTTTCCTTAGCTATCTGCTAGAAAACAGAGTGCAGGAGACGAAAGTACAACAACTGTTCTTTGCTGATGATAGAGCCGCTGTAAGTGGTATTCCACATCCCTGAGAGAAGCACTTGACGTATGACTGAAAGTTTCAGAAAATAGTGGGAGCCGTATAGGTCCAAGAGTTATTGTTATGCCGGTTTTCTGATCAAGATATCAAATCGAATGGAAATGTGCTTCGCAAGTGTGAAAAATTTAAATATCTTTGATTAATGATCTAAAGTGAAGCTGCTCCTGAAGACGACATCTATGGTCGAATTAGCGTATAGGGTGGATGAATAAGCGGGAAAACTCGGCTATCTTCTGTAATAGAAGGGAAGGGATTACACCGCGGTTGTGCACCCACCACTCACATAAGACTGACAATGTTGGACAATGCACACGAATTATGAGAAATAGTTTTCAGCAGCTGAAACGAAGATCCTTCGTATGGCAACCAGGGTTGTGACTTTATTGCAGTTCGTTTTGCTCTCAGCTACTTTTTCCTGGTGAGTTCGCGCGAATTTTTTATGTTAAACCACAAGCCCGTACTACCCGGAGGCAAATTTTGTTCGCTTCCCTTCGCTCTTCGCGCAAATTTTTTTTTTGCACCACACTTTGCTTTTAGTTTTATTATTTTATCCGTGAGCAAAAAACAAAGCGAACAGAATCTGTCTCCGGGTAATAAAAAATTAGGGATAAATTAAAGATAGCCTCCCTTTCCCTCAAGGCCCTTTAGTGCCAATAGGTGCGTTTTGGTCAGTAGTCCAATAATCAGCACAGCAATCGTCCTTGACGATTCAATAGCAAAACTTGAGAGGGAAGACATCTTTGGAAACACAATCGGTAAGCTTATGTCGCTTTCCATTGGTTTTACTCGGGGAAGCACTCATTTTAAAAACCAATGGAACACCCAAAATTGTTTCTATTCAGTTTAACGTAATTTCCTTTGTGTGAGTGAAACACCTATGGCTCTTAAAAAATATTCCTTGAAGCAAAAATTCTTTTTGACATTTGAGTAACATGTGTTAGTGCTTCTTGAGTCGATTCTCACTTCAAATCGAGAAGCAGCTGTCACTCCTCAGAATCATGAGAAGCGATCTTTTTGCACCAATGGAACGGTTTGAGAATGCTTCTGGACACTCCTGGACGGTTCTTTTCGTCCAATGGAAAGTGACATTAGTCTGCATGACAAAAGCGAGACTTGATGGTTCGACGTAGAATGCATGCAACACAGTCAAACAAAAAGTATGGTGTAGGTTGATGAAAAGGTGAAAAGAAATGGAGAACTTTGAATTCAGAAAAATGAATAGAAGCTTTGTGTTTGTATACAAACTCAATGATAGAAGCACCATTAAAAGCGCCACTTTGAGGAGCTTTTCTGAAAGCCCTTAATACGCCGATTAACATAGTTGACTGTTGACACCAACCGAAAGCTGCAATTTATTTTTGCGCTTAATGTACACGGTATGATTTTTTGTGTATATGAATGTGTAAAAAAACTGTTAGTCATTTATAAATAAATAATCTATCTATCTATCTATCTATCAACACGGTTATTTAGTCGTACCAAACACCAGTAGTAAATACACAAACCAGAATTTTGATTGGAATGTGGGATGTGGACTGTAAGCTGTAAGCATTGTATGTATTATAATATGAATGCCTGGTGTAAGTAAGCAACATATTGGATTTTGTCAATTTGAATGCCGAGACTGGAAACGGAAAGAAGAAAAGACATAGAAAGGGGTGCGTTCGCGATAACGGATAAGCACTGCTGAACGATGAAGTTAAGGCTGTTTGAAACATTTTTATACGGTCAAGCCGATCCGGAAGTTAAATATAATGAACTTTGCTACTAGCCAGAAATACGTGAAGATGGAAAAGTTTGTCGACATCATACGAGTATTTAAAAGATTATAAATATACCATTAACACTTCGTCAAAACACAGCAAATACGAGCCGTGTTTTATTATCACAGTGATCCAATCTGGATCGGAAAAAGCAGGATCTCTCTTCTATCTGGATCATTGTGATGAATATTACATTTACATTTACATGAAACCTACTCCACACATAAATCTGCGGAGTAGGGGGGGTTGCAGCCGGGCGACAAAGACCATTTGGCTGATACACCACAGGACTAACTAACGATGAATATATAAGCTAGTATTATACATTTTTGTTAGCAGGAACGTAAATTTAAGAGATATGAAATAAAAATGAATAGAAAAGTAAAAGGTTAGGATAGTATTTGGATCCAGCTGTCTTACCTCACCTAATCGTAATCGATTATTTGGATTCAAATGAAATCGAAGTATGTGCGCATTGTAGTAGAACTGAAAACAAGAGTGTTTAAATGGTGGAAGAAATTTTGATGGAATCCTATGCCAAAAAGAATATCAAAAAATATTTTGAAAATAATCGAAATTGCGGCAAATTTAATAGGCCGCCTGCATTGACCTGCAGTTATGTTTTATGTACTTTTCCTTTTAGCGGACAGTTTTCTTTTTGATGGCAAATAATATTTATTACTCACTATGCAAACTGCCATTTTACATGGGTTGGAATGAAATACTACTGCGGTGTTGCCTTCGTTTTATTTTGCTCAATTTCTGCTAACCTATTTCATTAGATTCTCAATTGCTTGTAATTTCAAATCATAACGAAAGTTTTCCTTATGATTTTTCAAATATTTGCCAGGTCCATTTGCGCCAGGCCTCGGATCGTCCTCTATCGAAACACACCCCTCCCAGAACAGCTTTGCCCACTCAAACACGGCAGTTTTCGACAGAGAATCATCCCCATACACTTCTTTAAGCATACGACAGATTTCCACGGATGTTTCGTTTCGATTCGATAACCGCGCGTTGCTTCTTAATTACGTCACTCATTTTCGCGACGTGTAGAAATAACCTTGCTTTACAAAAACACGCGTGAAACACAAACCAAACGTGCTACCGCTTTCAAAATTCAACTGGTACTAGAGGTGTCTCCACTTTCTTTTTATTCTTTGTTCGAATTTTTCATTTTGTGTTCGAAAATTTATGAAAACAGCATAACTTTATGGGCATATAGCACTTCTATGTAGACAAAGTGTACAGACTAGACACAAAACTCAGTTTTCGTCGTGAGCATCCAGTGCCTTTTTGCCACAATCCGTTGGCTCATAAAATGAGCGATATAACGTTATGAGCATAACCCGTCTGGACAGGCTGTTTTCAGATCACATGAAACTTAAGGGGCTCGGCTAGTTTCCCATTTTCAAAAAAATCGATTTTTTTTTTTCATTTTTCGATAGATAAACATCTCAAAAATGATGTCCTAAAATATTGGAATGATATCTTGGATATTTTTGAAATAAATGGCAGTTTATAGAAGAGAAGCATCTCGGGGGCTCGAACCCCACCCACACCGCCTGACATCTGCCTCGTCCTTAATGTCCTGCAATTCCTTGTATTACTTGCGGCCTAAATTTTCAAATGCTCAAGGACATCTAGATCCTTTGTACTCGCTTCCTGTAAGTTAAATCGAAAGCTGCCCTGAAAACTTTAAACGCGTTTTTCTCAAAACTGCATTTTTCAAATTTGCCGCAGCAAATTACAATTAACAAATCGTCTAAAATATTTAACTACATACTCTCCATATGTTTTTACATACAGCCATCTACAACTTTTACGATCGGATGAAACTTGTAGATTTGGCAGCCATCGAAAGACGATTTTTTTAATGAAATTTGGACCTCTTTATTTAAATTGCGACCACTTTGTCAATTTCCAAATTTTCACTCCAATTATAGATGGCTGTATAGGAAAAGGGTTTACTTTAATGCCATTTTTTTTTTCTTGTACCTGTAACCAGGAAAATTCCAAAAAATGCGGCAAATTGACGTCTTGTGATTTCAAGGAGTTCAAGACATGGTCCATATTTGTCCTGGATTTCAATAATTTAACTCGAAATTTCCTGACAATTTACATGAATATATGTATAATAAACTCCTAAGATTACAGAATATCTAAAGCTATAGTTTTTTTATTTCACGACTTCAAAAAATCACTTCCATTTGAGCTCGAGTAACTACTTAACTAGCCGAGCCCCTTAAATGTGTTTCATTTTGACAGCGATCAATTTGGACTTAAACTTTTAATGGTATTTCAGACAACAACTGTTCATATTTTTCAACTTTCACACAGACTTAAGTCGCCTGAAAATATTTACATATCAAAATAATTTTAAGCCGTATCATGATCTCTAATATGTCATGTGTACCCAGCCTTACTTCGTTCATCAGTCGAGCTAAGCAGAGAGTACGCGAACACAGCTTTTGTCAATTCTTCTTTCCGCTTCCAGTTCCAGCCATTGTATTAGATCATCATCTTCCTTTGTCGAGTTCGGCGTGTTAGCTTAAGTTTCTAAAAGTAATCTTTAAAAAATAAATTTGTGAAATTAAAGTTCAATAAATGTAGAGTAAATATCGAAAAGTTGCATTTGATCTTAAAGTTTCCTTCCAATTGATGCTGATGGATCTGTAAAATGAAGTATGTAATTTCTTTCTCAACGTGCAAGTTCTTTGAATGTTTCCGTCTCCGATGTTTCGTCGTTTTGTTTCAATTTGTGCAAATGGCTTTCGGTTCCGGGCGAAAAATTTAGTGTAAAGTGTTAGCAAAATATAAAAGAAATCAAATTGCACTTCATTTATAGTTCAGTCATTGCTTATAGTCTGTGAGTAGTTAGTCTCTTGTGCGATTATATTTGCTTTATCGCATAGTGGTTTTAAATTTCATGTAAAAATCGTAGTTTAAAAGGTTTTTTGAAAAAGCAAAGATTGTAGTGTGGTTCTAATGCAATATTTGCAGTGTTAATACCGTTTATATGGATAAGCGATCACTTCAATCAACTTAAAACAAAAGAAAAATACTTTACTGGATTTGAAAATGATAAAAAAATATTCTGATGGTGAGTGAGCTTGAATATTTATTTACTTCGATAATTTAATTAAATATTGGTAGGTGTAGGTGTACACATCTTTTTAAATTTTTAGCATCTGCGAAGCATAATAAGAACTGTGTTCTATGCGTATGTTCAAAAACTCCTTATTTTTTTTCCGAATTAAAATATTCCTTTAGTCGTTGTGATAGTATACATTGAGTGTACATTAAAGTTAGGAAAACCAAGTGTCATAATTTGTTTAGATTAGATTTGATTAGATTTAGGGAACGGGTAGAGCTTGCTCAACTCTGGGACTGCGGTGTCTGACTGAAACCTATTGTGCCAGCCCATTTGAAGTTTCAGGGCAGTTCTCCTGCTCCTGAGTTGAACCAGAAGCTAGCAATCTTCTGTGGGTGAATGAGTTTGAGTTTATCCAGGGGGATGATCTCATAGTGTCAAGTATTTGCTTTCTAAGGCGGAGAAGTGCTGGACATTCCGTAATAATGTGCAGAGATGTTTCTTTATTTTCGAGGCATAGTCTACTGATGGGGTCCGCTACCAGCCTCATTTGGTGAAGATGTTTCTTTTAAGAACAGTGGCCGGTTAGTAGTCCTGTGCAAATTTTTAGGTTTTTCCAATTAAGGTTCAGCAGGAATTTTGATGTTTTTTCAGTATATTCTAGCAAAAAGAGTTTTGAACAGGTTTGTAGAGATGAGTTACGCCAAGCTTTATTTGATTCTTCCAGTAAGACATTTTTGGCATTGTGTTTGAAGGCGCTTTTATTTACACCGGCGCTGTAGGGTACAGGTCTGACGAATGGTTTAGATGCGCCGTCTTTAGCTAAGATGTCTGCCTTCTTGTAACCATCATAACCTTTGTGTGCTGGGATCCAGTGGAGGATTACAGAGTTTTTCCTAGCTAGTTCAGAGAGTGACATGACTGTCTCTTGGACTAGTTTGGATCTTATGACAGGTGAGCTTAACGCCTTTAGTGCAGCTTGGTTGTCTGGAAAAATGAATATTGTTTTGTTTTTAATGCTCGATAAACATATTATTCTCGAATATTCGTTGATGGCAAAGACTTCAGCTTGGAAAATAGACGAGTGACTGCCCAGACTTACTTAGAAATTCGTTCTGGGACAGTCGCTGAAAATGCCGGGACCTGTACCAGTTTCCATTTTTGAGCCATCCGTATACCAGACCATATCTTGCCTTGAAGGATGAGGTTTTGTGTTCTCCCAGTCTTCCCTAAGAGGGATGACAATGGAGAAGTTGAGTTTAAAGTTGTACATCGGAATAATAGCATCCAAGCGCATACTAAAGGTATTAAGTTTTTCTAGACTTTCCATTATCGACAGATGTCCTTTCGGGTATGGATGTGATTTTATGTGTCCTTGATGGAAAAGACGGTGTGTCGCCAGTCTTGCTTCCATTTTTATGAAGAGATGAATTGGAGGTAGTCCTACAATGACGTTTAGCGCGTATGTTGGTGTTGTACGCATGCATCCAGTAATGCATGTTGTTGCAAATCTTTGAATCTTTTCAAGTTTTTAATTTGTTTAGAATGTGTTTGAACTGAGCACTAAGAACCTGTAGCTCTTCTTTACGTGAAATTACAAGTCTGTCGAACGGTTTGTGAAAGTTTAGACTTAGAGTTTGTAAAAAAAACTACTGAATATTTTCTCAAATGTCTTTTTTTATTTGAAAGTACAATCCCTCCGGCTAATAATGGAAAATAATTTCATTCAAATGACTGCCTCGGCTGGCCATGCATTAGCCTACAAGATCGATCCAATTTTTAAGCACATTATCGATTGTGTGCAGCTGTGTTTCACCAATGGCTTCACGAATATTGTCCTTTAAGGCATCAACTGTCTCTAGCTTGTCGGCGACACTTATCTTTTACGGCACCCCACAAATAATAGTCCAACGGTGTCAAATCGCAGCTCCGAGGTGGCCAAACGACATCAGCTCTGCGGCTGATAATGCGATCTTCAAAAACAGGGCACAAAACATCGAGTGTAGCTTCGGCTGTGTGGCACTTAGCGCCGTCCTGTGAAACCAAATGTTGCCAATAACCTCCTCTTCAATCTTTGTGAACAAAAATTCGTTCAACCATGGCCCGATAACGTTCGCCATTGACTGTAACGACCACTCCTTGCTCATTTTCGAGCAAGGACCAAAATCCGCACTAAACAGTGACTCGTTTTGGGTGTATCGGCTTTTCAATGTATGCGTGCGGGCTTTCTGTGCCCCAAATGTGACAATTTTGTTGTTTACATACCCGCCAAGATCAAAATGAGCTTCATCTGAAAAGATGATTTTTTTTGGCAAAATCGGCATCTTCTCTAAGTCGATTGCAGGCCCACTTAGCGCAGCGAAAACGCATTGGATGGTCAGTTGGCTTCAACTCCTGAACCAATTGTACTTTGTATGGCGTCATACCAAGGTCTTTATGCAAAATTCGTCTCAATGATGTCTCTGAAATGTTCAATTGTTGAGAACGACGGTGACGGCAGCAATATTCTCGGGTTTACGCACTGTTTTTTGGCTTTTCACGCTTTGGTTTATCGATGAGGATGCCAGTTTCTTTCACTTTTTTCACAAGATAGCGAACATACGGAGCTGACGGTGATTCTCTTCTTCTAAAATCCGTACGCAATTTTCGCACGCATTCTGCAACTTTACCATGATTTTCAACAACATAATATTTCCCAGCGTTGTTCAAGCGTATACACAACCATATTCCTTCAGCGGAAGGATAAAACTAATTATCTGTCAAATCAGACATGAGCTAAGTGTTACCATTCACGAAATAAGCACTAGTTAAAAAAAAACCTTAGATGGCGGACCCTTTATAACTGAAGAATCTGTTCAATGCCAATTGGGCTTGAGTTTCAACTTAAAGTATGGCCATGTTAAACGGCGCGGCACTTTGATTGCAGTACAAGGTGAAGTGTAGTATTCTACCACCCTCTCCCGATTGTTCTTATCACCCCAGTAGATTCAATACAGGCCATTGTTTATCATTGTTTTAAGATTGGTAGCTTTGTATATCGCTGGCAACCATAAATATGCTTTCCAGGTACGAATTGGTCTAACTATTGCTTTGTACATCTAAACAGACAATTTTGTGATTAGAGATGGTTTGTTATTGCTTCAGCAGCTGGTTGGTGACAATTATGATTTGACAGCCCTTAATGACGCAAATTCTTATGTTGGAAGCGCATTCAGTGACATCAACAAAGGCTCTCAAACTGTAGCAGGTGTTCACACGAATCCACAGTGGTTCCACCGTAGGCCAAAATTAAAAAAATTCATTGCAACGGTTATAATAAAAACCCGTTATAATAAACTGAGAACATCCTTAAGTCGTAATAAATGAAAACCTAAATGCCGTTAACTATTTACTTTCGAAGTTATAACATT
Source organism: Melanostoma scalare (assembly GCA_949752695.1). NCBI lineage: Eukaryota > Metazoa > Arthropoda > Insecta > Diptera > Syrphidae > Melanostoma > Melanostoma scalare. The sequence continues at coordinate 14,183,065 of OX456987.1, read as the reverse complement.
GCAAACACATGACATTTGAATTTTAGTGCTGCAAATGTTAGTAAGACTTCATTTGCTGGTTTTGACGTTTTCTTATCTTTTTGTGGAGCGTTTCTTTGATGTGGATATATTATTAAAAGGTTAAACCACCACAATTTTTTTTTTTAAATCAGTGTTAGACTAAATATAAACTTTGCAAACTGGGCCTAGATAGAAAAACATAAAAAAAATGGAATATCTTAATGTTATTTGCCTTAAACTTTTAACTGTTATGCCCCGCACTGCCCCCAAAGTGTCATATATTGCCAGAAAGGTTATTAAATGTTCTATTTAGCACACGTTCAATCAGCTGCGGAAATTTGCGGATTGATTTTTAATTAATTTTTAAGCGAACTAAGAAATTTATTATTTTTTCAACTTTAATCGAGAATAACTTCTGAAGGAAGCACTTTGTTGAAAAATATCAAAATACCTTTTTTGTAGAACATTAAATTTTCTTTTAGAAACATGTTTGCAATAAATCGTTTATTGATTTGTTCGTTAATTCAAAGTAATATCAAAGTAAAAGAGCAAAATCAAAAATACTTACCAGTTTCTTAAGCTTGATTACTTGGAAACGGTTAGCCTGACAAAAATTTTCAAAATTACCTTTTTTGAAGGAAATTTAATTTTCTACAAAAATACGTATCGATAAATTTGTTTGGTTCAAAATGATTATACAGTTTTGACGCTAAAATAAGGTAAGGTTTTAGGAATAGAAAACACTATTGATATTATTTTATTCGTATGTTATTCAAACATATATTTCGTACACAAAACACTTTTTGAAAAAAAGCCGTATTAAAAAAAAAAAATAATAAACATAATTTGAATACTTGCACATCTAGTTTTTTCTGTTTTTTACTAAGAGTTTAGTTTTTACACAATATGGTACGAGCATACTGTAATAAGATCTGTATATATATACATACATATATACAAACATATTAAGAACAGAAAAATTATATTTCGATAAATATAGAAAATATACCTTACAGGATTTTTTCCAATCACAATAGCTAAACTAAAGCAAACCGATTTTGAACCCTTTTACCGCCTTTATCTCAAGACACCTAAGAGATACATCAAAACTGATGGCAGATTCGTAATCAGAGAACCCAAATCATTAAAGAATAAATAGTCTTTAGACGTTATCAAGTGAGTAAGTAATTATGGCCGCTTTTGTTCGAGAGTGGAACCACTGTGGAATCGTGTTTAGTGATAATGCCGTCTGCCAAAATAAAAATAATTGTAAAAACGTAAATGATAAAAATAGTAGTTTTAAATGTTAAAAGTATAAAATCCTTTCATACAATGTTGCAGGATTAAGTAACAAACACATTTTTATTGATTTTTATAAGTTTGTGAATCAGTTCGATTTTGTTTTTTTTGTACGAAACGTTTGTAACAGAAAGTAGTTTTATTGATTTTGAAAATAAATTTAATAATTTCAATTTTAAGTGGATACCAGCTATTAGGACTCAGTCTAGAAGAAGAGCAAGTGGAGGGTGTTTTATGGTTTTAAGAAAGATATAAAACTTATTAAGTGTGAATTCGCAGTATTTGAAGACGTTACATACTTGAATCTCCAGTTTAATAATATAAGTTATCGAATACTCCCGACTTACGTTAACTGCAATCGATGGGAGAATGATTTTGAAAAGATGGAAGGCTTCATGGCGAGGGGAAGAAATTCAAATGTGCTGGTAGTTGGTGACCTGAATGCGAGGATAGGAAACGAAGTTGGAAATGAAAATAGAATGGCGGGTATCGAACGAAGGTCTAAAGATAAAGTGTGTAATGCAAGAGGTCATAAACTGATTGATTTGTGTGATTCATACGGGCTACGAATTCATAACGGAACAAGCTCATCAGACAAAATGGGGGAACTTACTTTTGTCGGCAAACAAGGTAGCTCGGTTATTGACTACAGCCTCGTTGGTGCAAATTGGAATGAACATATTTCAGATTTCGAGGTTGAAGATGTACTTTTTTCGGACCATCTTCCTGTAGTGGTAACGTTTGAACTTTCGGCCAGGATACCCAAATCAACTAGAACAATGAGCGTTTTACCAAAGCTTAAATGGAAAGAATCTAATGCGATTGGGTATCAAGCACAGCTTAGCAGGGCTCTTAGTCTATCTCAGCGTACACTCAATTTAAGACAGTTAGATGAAACTATCAAGGCGTCATATCCGACCACCATTTCGAACAGGGATGTTCGAGGAAGTCATACGGCCCCATGGTTTGACGTTGAGTGCAAAAAAGCCAGAGACTCATCATTTGCTTGGCTTAAAGCTTATAAGAATGCGTCTGACGGATATATCAAGAACCAGTACTTACAAGCAAATAGCGACTACAAGATGTTGTGTAAACGTAAGAAAATGGAGTATTTTGAAGCTGAGTCCAACAGATTAGCACAATGCAGAAATTCGAAGGAATTTTGGACCTTGGTAAGGAATCTAAATGGCAAACGACTCACCATTCATTGTGATATAACCGCAAATCTTCTGGCTGAACACTTCAGAAACTTGTTGAATCCAACTCAGGAAGCAGTTAGCTTTCATTATGCTGGTCCTAATTTCAGGAATGATGTTTTGGATGCCAATATAACACAGCAAGAGGTAATTCTAGCAGTGGAAAAGCTTAAAGAAGGAAAAGCAGCAGGAGCGAATGGGTTGTCAGTTGAATTTTATAAGCGTGGCACAATGGAGTTAATTGGTTGGCTAACAGTAATATTCAACAATGTATTGGAAACCGGGACGATTCCTCAGGACTTTTGTCAATCGATTATTTTTCCAATTTACAAAAAAGGTAACTTGGCTGAAGTGTCTAACTACAGGGGCATATCCTTTCTAAATGCATCATACAAAATCTTCACTTCGATACTACAAAGACGACTCATCACCTGGATCAATGATAATAACCTTCTGAGCGAGTTCCAGGCAGGTTTCAGACCAGGTTATTCAACGATAGACCATATCTTTGTTTTAAGGAGTATAGCTGAATCGTTTCTCAACAAAAGTCAAAAATTATATACATTTTTTGTCGATTTTAAGTCAGCGTTCGATAACATTGATAGACAAAGTCTTTTTTATAAACTACTAGCTGTGCCCGCGACTTCGTCCGCGTGGAATAGTGACTTTCAGAACGACGGACAGACAGAGCTCCTTTCACACTTATTATATTAGTAAGGACTCCCGTTCCCGTAGGAATATGTGGATGAATTAAAGTTAATGTTACACAGGGATAGTGTAGCATTCTAACGGTGGAAGAATTTTTGAAATCGGTGTTGTATATAGGGAGCCGTAGGAATATGGGGATGAATTAGTTTTTATGTTACTCGGGGATAGTGTAGCATTTTAACGGTGAAAGAATTTTTGAAATCGGTGCTGCAGTGTCAAAGTTCCCGTATATTTTCCTGCTCCCGTGGGAATAAAGGGAACCGTAGGAATATGGGGATGAATTAGTTTTTATGTTACTCGGGGATAGTGTAGCATTCTAAGGGTGAAAGAATTTTTGAAATCGGTGCTGCAGTGTCAAAGGTCCCGTATACGTTCCTGCTCCCGTGGGAATAAAGGGAACCGTATGAATATGGGGATGAATTAGTTTTTATGTTACTCGGGGATAATGTAGCATTCTAACGGTGAAAAAATTTTTGAAATCGGTGTTGTAGTTTATAAGTTCCCGTATACGTTCCCGTTCCCGTGGGAATTTAGGGATAAATTGTAGCCTATGTGTTATTCTGATGTATAAGCTATATTATTGGAAAGTTTAATTGAAATCCATTCAGTAGTTTTTGCGTGAAAGAGGAACAAACATACATCCACACATACAAACTTTCACGTTTATAATATTAGTAGGATATGGTATCGGTTTGTCGAGAAAGTTTGGGAGAGTTATTGAGAACTTGTATGAGAACACAATGGCTTCAGTATGGAATGGGGAAGAGATGTCTGAGTGGTTTAGGACGGAATCAGGAGTAAGACAGGGGTGTACATTAAGCCCAAGTCTTTTTGCACTGTTCATAGAAGACTTAGTTACAAACTTGCCCAGTGGAATCGAATACGCAGGTCAAACGATTAAGGCTCTTCTTTTCGCTGATGACATCGTTATCTTGGCCTCTTCACCTTTATCTATGCAGCTCATGATAAATCGGCTTTCGCAGTATTGCAGACTTTGGAACTTGACAGTGAATTTAGAAAAGTCAAAAATTATGATTTTTAAGAATGGAGGGGGTAGAAACTGTGCCAATGAAAAATGGTATTACAATGACCTAGCCATTGAAATTGTTACCGAATACAAATATCTTGGACTTTACCTCACAAAGAACTTAAATATGGAGAAGCACTTGAAGGAGAAGCTGGCGAAGGCCAAATGTGCGATCAGCGCATCGTGGAAACAATGCTTTTATAATAAAAATATTGCCCATAGTAGCAAATTCCAAGTGTTTCAAGCGGTATCAAAATCAATATTGTTTTATGCAGCACAAATCTGGGGAGCTAAGCAATATGAAACGGTGGAGAATCTTCTGCGCTACTATATAAAACGAATCTTTGGACTGCCACCAAACATGCCCAACTATATGGTTATGTTGGAAACAGGTTTATCGCCTCTCTTCATAGAAACACTAAAAATGCAAGTTGACTATGTTTTAAAAGTTATGAAAATGGAAAATCATCGACTTCCTAAAATAGCAGCTCTTCAAGTCATAAATTCTAAGACAAGTTGGTATGCTGAATGGATGCACGTAGCCAGAGATTGTGAGGTTGACCTGAATCTGGATAATTATGATGTCATTAATTGGAAAAAAACGCTTAATCATCTTATTTCTTCAGTGGACCTCAAGTGTAGAGAAAGTTTTCTGAATAACGCAACAGGATCGCTGCATAGAGAACTCTATTGTAGACTCAATCACAATTTGAATGAGAGGAAATATTTTCAGGACATAAATGGAGTCAACGAAATTGCGATGATGGCCAGGTAACGAGGTGAACTATTGCAGCTAAACTTTATGCCACATAGACCAGATTTACCTATTATCTGCTCGCTCTGCAATTTAAACGAAAGAGAAGATACTTTTCATTTCATGGGAAAATGTCCTGTCCTGAAAGAGATCAGACGTAACACTTTTGGAAGCGATTTCATAACGGAAAACGAAGTTATACGAATGCTTAATGAAGTTGAAGTACCAAAATTATACCTCTACTGCAAACTTGCTTTAAATTATAGACACAAAATTATGACTGAAACTTTCTGAACTTATACTGCTTTTATAGTACACATATCTATTCAATAGTAAAATCAATCAATTTAAATTTATGAAGATTTTCTTTTTTTTCTTCTAATTCATAGAAATAATTATGTTTTGTCAACCAGGCAGACGGCATAAAGCCAAGCTTTTAAACTGATATTGTTAATTATGTACCCAAATTTACGAAATAATAAATCTAATCTAAAAAAATCAATTTTGTGATTAGGTAGTAAGATTCTACCAAATATTCGGTTGCAAACATAGATGAAGCAAAGATCTTATCTCAAGCGGACCACTAAGTCCTTGGCCTTTTTCGAAAGAACATAAACTCCGATTGATCTTTGATTCCTGTTTGTGAAAGCGATGTATGCGGGGAAAAAGATTCAACAACGAGCTGTATAAACCTTACCCTTACAGCAACGTAAGCATATAGCTAAAGGATTGTTGAACTACAACGGCTGATACTAATAGACTTAATGGACATCAACTCGAAAGAGTATTTTAGATCGACTCCAAGGAAAAAATTTCAAACGCTTTCAAATTCAAAAACTCAATACAACCGCTCAGAGGTCAGAGCTCAGAGCTTACATTAATCTGTTAATTCACCTCAAAGTAGAGAAAGTGATAGTTGAGAGAGCGTGGTGAGATTACACAAATCCTTCATTCTTTAACAAATCATTGAAATGATCGGTCGTGTTTCTGCTTGTGGTGCTCCAATAAGAAAAATTATTTCTATTTTTTTATTAAAAGTTGTTGTGTCAAATCTAATTTACTACTTTTCTTTTACTTACACGTCAAAAAGAAAAAAAAAATTCTCGCTTCTAGTGAAGTTCGTGTTCTGTCAATTAAAGCAGCAGTGAAGTGTTGATTTCCTTGCAATCTTTGTTGGTAGCGTAATATTTTTTTCATTTTTGGTTTAAATTTTTTGTTGTTCTGAAAGTGAAATCAATAAAAGTGTTAAAAAAAGTTTTTTATAGTTTTGAGCCTTAGAAAAATTTAATAATTTCATTTTTGATATAATGGAAAGAGAAGAGCCACTACTGAAATTTTGTCCATAGCGAAAATGGAGGCTCTATACTGCATTTTTATTGGTGAGTGATTAAAAACAAAATTTGTAAATACTTAAATACCTCATAATTCGCGCAGCTTCCGATGAAGCTAAAATTAGTAGATATACTTTTTCACTGAAAGGCGCTGCACAGCGCACGTAAAGATCTGCCAAAATTTACTTTCATTTAATTTTACTTTTGTTTGGCTTCTGATTGATCAGTAGTCGCGTATCAAATGAGAAACTGAATTTCTGAACAATTAGTAGAAGAAAAATGTTAGAATATCTGAAAATTTTAGTACGTTGGAACTTGGAAGCTCCGATGTTTGTTAGAAAGGTTGAAACTTGTGTGGTGTGTATGAGCCGCTTATCTTATTCATCCAAGCTTCCCAAAAGTGTATACTACTCCATCTAATTCCTCTGTATTACCACAAATCTGCCCCTTTTCCAAGCTTCGACCTAACGATCTCTGTACATTTCCTTTGTTCGCTTTCTCCTTGAATACGCCTGGCATTGTATATAGAAACTATAGTAAGTTCAAAACGTGATTTAACAATGTTATGGACCGGAGGAACGCGGTGGCGCAGCATTCGCTTTTCTACACACACTGGTGAAACCAATAGCTTGGAACAGAGAATGCTAAGTTGGACCAGCGAAATAGGTTCGCCACCAGTCCAAAAGTCTACATAAATACTAGTTAGTTAGTTGGTTTTTATTAAATCATAATTTTTTTTTCAAAATTTAACAAAAACAAATGGACTTGGCTTTTGCCGTCTGTCAGATTGCCAATTTAAAAAAGAACTTATAAAAAGTAAAAAAGTATTTTGTTTAAAATGTCAGAAACTTCCGGTAATAATTCTTTGTCTGAAGGCAAGAGCGATTTTGGAAAATAAAAACAGGCTGTAAATAGATCTAAAAATTGATGATTCAGCATCTTGCCTGTATTTAGATGCATATAGTTCATCCAACTTCTGTATCAGCCTATAAATCTCGTTTTTCCAGTTCTCTTTATTTACTAGACTTAAGTTCACGGCCATGTCACACTACAGTGCCAGATCTAACCATTCCGCGCACCAACTTGAATGAATGAATGAATGAATGAAAATTGGGGTTTTGTATTGTACCTCGACCTGTTTAGATCTATTGTACCCCCTACTTCTTAAGTGATATTCCTTAATTAAAGTACTTCATCCAGACTAGTTCCTTTGATGAAACTTAGTATCTGGGTTACGCTTAGGAGTTTTAGCTCCCTCTCCTCTACATAGTAGGATCCTAGGTACTTCTTTCTTTGGTGTATTAGAGCTTCGCAGTCACCTAGGAGGTGATCAGGAGATTCTTCCTGTTCGTTGCAATATCTGCATTGGTCGTCGCTCTCTATGCCTAGTACTTTTAGATGTTTTCTTAGCCTGCAGTGTCCGGTTAAAAGCCCGGCTAGCATTCTTACATTGTTTCTATTCAGTTTTATTACGTCTTTGTAACGTTTTTTGTTGAAAGTGCCAAGTAGAAGTTTGGCTTGGCGCATCTTGGGGAGGTCATTCCAGTGTTTAGCTCTGTTGTCTTCCTCCAACTTTTTGATTTCATTCTTAATGTGGCTTTCTGTTATTCCACAAAAAGGTTCCGGTCCAGTGAGTGGTAATCCGGCTCCTGTCTTTGCCAGTTCGTCTGCCTGTTCATTGCCTATGATTCCTACATGTCCTGGTACCCAGTAGATTGTAACCTTGTTATTACTGCCCAGTTTGTTCAATTTGTCAATGCATTCGCTGACAAGTTTTGAGGAGATTGTGTAGGATCGTAGGGCCTTAATTGCAGCTTGACTGTCCGTCATTATTGCAATATGTTTGTTATTATTTTTCCTGTCAATGTTTACTTCCGCGCATTTGCCTATTGCATAGACTTCAGCTTGGAATATGCTTGACATTCTTCCCATAGGTACTGTAATTTTTGCTCTTGGCCCAAAAATTCCTGCTCCAGTTCCCTCAGTTGTTCTTGAGCCATCTGTATACCATTTTATTGCATGGGTCTTCATTGAGTAGGTCTCTTTCTCACCTTGCCATGCCTTTTTGTTACTTAGCTCAACGCTGAAGAGTTTATCGAATTTGAATTCCTTGGTCTTGCTATCCCGAGGAAAGTCAATGAGTGCTAACTCTTTCGATATTATGCTCTTTTCGCTAGATTTCAGGACACACTCAGTTTCTTTGGCAAATCTAGCTATCGTTGCATTTGAGATGCTTCTTATTGCCAGGTGCAAAGGTGTCAGGTTTAGCAATACTTCCAAAGCTGCAGTTGGACAGCTTCTCATTGCTCCTGATATGCATATGCACGCAAGTCTTTGTACTTTTTCTAATGTTTTTCTGGTGGTCACCTGGTCCGCTCTCTTGTTCCAGACTACCGCTCCATAGGTAAGGATAGGTCTTACCATCATTATGTACATCCACCGAATAATGCTCGGTTTACAACCCCATGATCTTCCTGCTATACTTTTGCATATCATTAAGGTTTTCTTAGCTTTTTCAGTAGCTGCTTCAACTTGTTTTCTCCACAGGAGTTTACTATCTAGAATCACGCCTAGATACTTGACCTCTGTTGTGGGTTCTATGGTTACTCCATCCAGTGTAATGTCTTTCATGAGTGGTAGGAGTCTTCTTCTGGTGAATGGTACAATTGTAGTTTTTGTGGGGTTGATGTTCAGTCCTACAGATGTACACCATTTTTTCGTGATTGCCAGACCCCTCTGTATTATATCGCATAGGGTTTCTTCATATTTCCCACAGGCTAATAATGTGATGTCATCAGCATAGCCAATGCATCTTATGCCCTGCGTGGTTAGTTTTTCTAATAGTTCATCTACTACTAGACTCCAAAGTAGAGGTGACAAGACCCCTCCTTGTGGGCAGCCTCTCGTAGTGATGATTCTCTGAATCGTTTGGCTAGAGTGTGTTTCTGCCGTTCTTGTACTTAGCATTGCACTAACCCACTTTATTATTGTAATCGGAGTGTCCTTCCTCTGAAGTGCTTTGTTAACCGCCTCGTGTGAGGTATTATCAAAGGCACCCTCAATATCCAAGAAACAGCCGATCGCTGTTTCCTTTGAGTCGATTACTTTTTGGATAGTGGTTGAGAGATGGTATAGGGCAGTTTCTGTAGATCTACCTGCTCTGTATGCATGCTGTCTAGTGTTTAGTGGATTACACACTAGAATTTCTGATCTTAAGAAGTTATCGATCACCTTCTCCATGGTTTTCAGTACAAAGGATGTTAAGCTTATTGGCCTGAAAGATTTAGGATGAGTTGTGTCTTTCTTACCTATTTTTGGTATAAAGATAATCTTTGCTCGTGTCCATGGACTAGGTATGTACCCTAGAGCCAGACTGCTTCTGATAATTTTGAGTAAGTGTAGTAGAATCACTTCTTTTCCCATTTGTAATAATGCAGGAAAGATTCCATCTACCCCTGGAGTTTTGAAGGGTTGAAAGGTACTTAATGCCCATTCTAGCCTTTTCTTCGAGCAAACTATCGTTGCTGTCTTCCAGTCTTGCTTATCAGTACTGTGCACAGGTATAGGTCTATCATATCCTGTTGTTAGTATGCTTCCAGAGAAGTGAGTGTTAAGCAGGAGAAGCGATCTTTGCTCTTCATTTTCTGTGAAACTGCCGTCAGCGTATTTCAAGGCCATGGTGTTTTGTGACTTTTCCCTTGAAAGGGCTTTATGAAGTCTGCCTGCTGCCGGGGTTGTTGTTATGCTTTCACAGAAGTCTACGAAGCTTCTTCTTTTTGCTTTCCTCACTTCCTTACTATAGGCTGTAAGTTCCGCATGGTAAGCATGCCAGTTGCTGTTACTTTTTGCACTGTTGAAGAGTTTTCTTACCCTCTTCCTTTGCGCTTCTAGGTTTTTGTTCCACCAGGGGGCATCTGTTTTCTTGTTTGCGGAGCTTAGGGGGCAGCTTGATTCATATGCATCAATCATAGCTGTATTAAGCTCGCTTACCGCATTTTCAAGCTCCAGACGACTTTTGGGTTCCCTGTTAGTGGCTATATTTCCTATGTTGTACGTGAGATTGTCTCTATATAGATCCCAGTTGGTTCTTTTTGGATTTCTCCTAGAAGTATTCCCACAAAGAATTCCATCTAGAACAAATTCAATTATCCTGTGATCTGATAGAGAAGGCTCATTCGCACCATTTAGCGCACCAACTTGTTCCATACGAAATATTTCTTAGAGCTGCTTTTTTAGGTAGTCGCTCATTAGACATTTTCATCACTTTTAAGATATAATCTACCTGCAATTTTAAGGTTTTAATAAACAGAGGTGAAAGTCCAGTTCCGGCCATGAGTAAATAGTTTGGGGCGTTTGAAGGAATATGAAATATTCTCTTGATATAAAACCTTAGAAGTTTCTCGACCTCCTCGTATATTGTTTATGTCCCCATACCTGCGCAGCATAGAACATCACTGACTCTGCAACTGCTTCAAAAACTTTATATTTGCTGCTATGTGAAATGAAACGATTTCCAAAACATCCTTTCCACGTTGCGTTTATAGACTTTGCTAATTTTTGATACTTTTGCAAGGCAAAGCCGTAGGTGAGCAGAACACCTAAGAACTTATATTCCGCCACCACTTCCATTTCTACATCATTATATGCAGTACCTTCTTTCCTTTCTACTGCGCCTTCCTCCATCTTTCTTACAAATCATTATTTTGGATTTTTCCGAGTTAACGCTTATATTCCAGAGCTTACAGTAGTCATAAAGGCGATTGATCATTTAGCTGCAAGGATTCTGGTGAACTGGACAGCAAAACCACATCGTCCGCAAACATTAGACCCCTGGTACGCGTTCCCCCCACTCCACACCTCCAGGTAGTCCATCGACTGGGCTCAAGGCACATCCCTGTCTTACCCCCGATTTTGTCTAAGACCATGCAGATAGTTCCTCTCCGTTCCAAACTGCTGCTCGAGTACCTACATATAAGTTTTGTAAAACCCTTCCGAACTTATATGACATGCCTTTTCCGTAGAGTTTGTGAAACAACGAATTTCGATCTGTTAAATCAAATGCTGCTCTAAAATCCACAAAAAATTTATACAGTTCCTTGCCCTGTCTTTGAAAATCCTCCGCTATGCTTTTGAGCACAAACACTTGGTCTACCGTCGAGTATCCTGTCCTAAAGCCAGCCTGGTATTCACTAAGAAGATTTTCTTCTTCCACCCATGTGCATAGTCGCTTTTACAACACTCCAGTAAAGATTTTATAACTGGCATTCAGAAATGATATACCCCTATAATGTTCCGGGTTAGATAAGCTTCCTTTTTTGTATATTGGGTAGATATGGCCTTCTAAAAAACTCTGCGGCACAGTTCCAGACTCAAATACTTCATTAAACAAAAGGTAGAGCTTATGCACGAGCAACTCGGTTTCATATTTATAAAATTCTGTAGTAATGGAGTCTGTACCTGGTGCTTTGCCATCATTTAGTTCATGTTAAACGTCTACAATTTCCAACTCAGTGATTCTGCAATCCTGGATTTGTATACTGGAAAGATACCGAGGAATCTATGGGGTTGAGCAAACTATCAAAGTATATCCGAAGCACTTCTGGTTTTAAATTGCAATTGATTAATGGCACCTGAGCACATTGAGCTTCTTCGCTAGTTTCCAAAATTTGGAAGAATATTTGCATGTTCCCATCTTCACTGCTTCTCTTTCAAAATATGCTTTTTTCTTTTCCTTGGAAATGTCTCAATATCGCCGATTCGCTTTCAGATACAATTCTTTCAAAACCGTCGTGTTGTTTTCTCTAATGAGCTTTAGGTTTCTAGTCTTGGTGCTTTTTTTCCTAGAGTTTGTTGTTGGAAATGAATTTTTTATAATGTTTACATAAATACTATAGTTTCTATATACAATGGTACTGGGAGGCCAACTGCCAAAAATAATAAGGTATCTTGGAAACCAACACGGCTAAATCTAAGATAAGCAAAGATGCAGTCCAAAATACATACAAATATCCTAATGGGAAAACAAAGAGAACAAATTTTTTATACATATATATACATATATATTTATCCTTGAAACACACATAGAGAAAAATTTAATTTGATCAGGTAAATATTTGATTTAGTTTAACAAATTTGTTTTTTGCTTGCTATTAAAGACAATGGTGCTTAGCATTTTATTATATGTAAATAGAAGGACTTTTATTTTTCTTTATTTTTTATAAATACATTCAAAAATAATTTTTCTTTTTAGTTTATAAAAATATTTAATATTAAAAATATCTATTTATGAAAATATTTGCTCCAAATTAAATTGGATTATCTCTTAATTTCAAATTTAAAATATGAAAATATATATTTATTTAACAAAGTTTGGTGAAGCAACATTTCTACAAAAACTCACAAACTTTGTTAAAAAACGCTTGTAATTACAAATTTGTGAATTGGTGAAATAGGGCACAGGCTAATCGATTTTGCTGCGGGGCTGAATCTTGTTGTAAGTAGTACGCGCTTCCCGCATCTCAAAATTCATAAAGGTACATGGCGATCCCCAGATCAATTACACAAGGGAACAAAATTTAACTTTTTTTTTTGTTGCATGGAATTTCATGCCTGTTGTTAACTAATTTGAGGTCGCTGATTTCAAATCTAACTTCATTTTTGCTCTAACAGCTTTTGTTTTTGAGATACAGCGCATTGTATATAAAGCTAATAGTAACACCATGAACACTCACGATGCTTTTGGTGGTACACTTTGGTATTATATATGCAATGAAGGGTTCTACACTTCATTTTTTTCCGATTCAAAAGAGCGGTCCTTTAATCGAGCAGGTAGTGCTCATGGTGTTACTATACGTTTTATATTCAATGATACAGCGAGCGGTCAGACGTATTTTTTTACTAGTTACACTTTAAATACAAATCAATCGTGCTATTCACTAAAAAAAATATTTTTTTAACTATGCCAACGACGAGAAATAACTGTTAAAACGTTCCCAACTGTTTTTGTAACATCTGTGGTGAATATACATTTAAAAATTGTAGACTAAGTGTGTCGGAGTTCATAAAACAAGTGTATTTTAATTACTTTGGATTCTCTTTGGACACCCGTGACAAGTACTGGGTCCCTCATATGGTTTGTAAGACATGTGTGGAGTCTTTGAGATTATGGGCAAATAAGAAAAGACCCCATTTTAAGTATCAAACACCAATGCTGTGGCGGGAACCTACCAATCATCTAGATGATTGTTATTTTTGTTTGGTTGATATTAACGGAATTAACAAAAACAACCGGTCGAAATGGTGTTACCCTAACTTGTTATCTGTTACCCGACCCGTCCTGTACTCTGGAGATTCGCCAGCACCAGTAGCTTCTTCATCTACACAAAAAGATCAAGATTTAGAAGAAAAAAACTATTCTTCAAGTGATGAGAGCGGGACAGCTGATTTTAATCCCGGTGTTTCTTCTGAGCCCCAGCCTTTTAATCAGGAAGACCTTAGTGCATTAGCCAGAGACCTTGGACTTTCTAAAAAAGCATCTGAGATTCTAGCTTCTCGATTGAAACAAAGAAATCTTTTAGCCCCAGAAACAAGAATTTCATACTACCGTAACCGAGAGACAGAACTGATTTCATTCTTTTTTGAAGATGCCGACTTTGTTTTTTGTTCAGATGTTCCTGGTTTATTGATGGCAATGGGAGTGCAGAAGTATGATCCAAATGAATGGCGTTTATTTATTGATTCCTCTAAACGTAGCCTAAAATGTGTTCTTATGCATAACGGCAATAAGCTGGGTTCGATACCGATTGCACATTCAATTACAGTCAAAGAAGAATATGCTACTGTCGCTTCTGTTATAGCTAGAATCAAGTACAACGAACACAAGTGGCTGATATGTGTAGATCTCAAAATGGTGAATTTTCTTCTTGGACAACAAGGGGGCTATACAAAATATCCATGTTTTATTTGTCTGTGGGACAGCAGAGCCAAGTCTGAGCACTGGGTTAGAAGTGACTGGCCTTCCAGGCAAGCTATGCTTCCGGGGCAACTGAATGTGATAAATGAACCCCTTGTGCCCCGGGATCGTATAATACTGCCACCTTTGCATATCAAACTGGGGCTCATGAAACAATTTGTCAAAGCTCTGAACAAGGATGGCGATTGTTTCAAATACATCTCTAACAAGTTCCATAATTTGAGCACAGAGAAAATTAGAGCCGGAATTTTCGATGGTCCACAAATAAGACGGTTGATAAAGGACGAACATTTTAGTAGTAACATGACTGATACTGAAAAAAACGCTTGGAATGAATTCGTTTGGGTTGCACAAAATTTTTTGGGAAACAATAAGAAAGAAAGCTATGCCGCGCATATTAAATTGATGTTGACACACTTCCAGCAGCTTGGTTGTAATATGAGTATCAAGGTACACTTCCTCCACAGCCACTTGGAGCGTTTTCCTGAAAATCTTGGTGATCTGAGTGAAGAACAAGGGGAACGGTTCCATCAAGACATTCGAACTATGGAGGAACGCTACCAGGGTCACTGGAATGCTCATATGATGGCGGACTATTGTTGGAGCATTAAAAACAGCCCTTGTGAACCATCCCAAGCCAGAAAATCATACAAAAGAAAATTTTTTAATGAATAGTGTTTGCTTTTCTAGTGATTTTTTATTATAAAAATGATTTTTTTCTTAATAAACGCGTTTTATTGTAACTCAAAAATGAAAGCTGATACAAACAATCTGAGTTCAAATCTGAAATCAGCACCCCGAAATTGCATAATACTGAACAAAACGTTTCATGCCACAAAAATGTTGTTCCCTTGTGTTAACCGTCAACCAAATTGACCATGCTGCGATCGACGCAAGGCACTCTTCCAGTGTGCTAGATGTCCGAACTTTCCGAGGGGCCAACTTTGACTCGGACCACTACCTTGTTGTAGCCAAGGTACGAATGAGGATATCTTGTTCACGACCAGCGCGAACTAACGCTGTGAAGAGATATGACGTCGGAAAGCTACAATCGCAAGAGATTGCCAATGCCTTTTCCAATCGAGTGTCCCTTCAATTATCCTTGAATCCCATGCTGCCAGCATTAAACATTGAAGACCAGTGGCAGCAATGCCAAGAAGCCATCAGAACCGCTGCCTCTGAGGTTCTGGGTTTCACTCGGCCACCAAAACGAAACCCATGGTTCGATGAAGAATGCAGGCAGGCAAATGCAGTCAAACAAAGAGCACGACAAATGCTTATGCAAACACGAACAAGGGCTGCTTACGTTCAGTATAACGAGATTTACAAGGAGAGAAGAAGGGAAGAACACCGACTTCTCAAAAAGAAAAAGAAGCAGCATGAGAAGCGCTCGTTTGAGGAAATAGAGAGGTGCCATGACAGGAACGAGATTCGGAAGTTTTACCAAAAGGTAAAAAGATCCTGCCAGGGTGGCAAACCCCGAACTCAAGCCTGTAAAGACCAGCAGGGAAACATAGTTATAGAGTCACAGTCGCTACTGAGGATCTGGAAAGATCATTTCTGCAGACTGCTTAACGGCGATGAAGACACAAATTCCGCTGTCAGGCAGATTGCCCCATTCAGCTTGGACGATGATCAAGAATGCCGTCCTCCCGACCTAGAAGAGGTTAAGCTTGCCATATGCAAACTTAAATCAAATAAGACTGCAGGTGCAGATGGCCTTGATGCCGAACTTTTCAAGGCAGCTGGAGATCAGTTGGAAAGGAGCATGCACCAGCTGATCTGCATGATATGGTCGAAAGAAAGCATGCCCGATGAATGGAACCTCAGTATCGTATGCCCGATCCTAAAGAAGGGAGACCCTCACAATTGCGCCAATTACTTCCTCCTTAACGTCCCTTGTCTGCTGTAATATGTGAACGTCGGAGACCCAACACGTCAACAACTTGATAGGTCCTTATCAATGTGGTTTTAGACCAGAGAAGTCCACAATAGACCAAATTTTCACATTACGCCAGATCTTGGAAAAAACCCGAGAACATAATATCGATATTCACCACCTCTTTATCGATTTCAAGGCCGCGTATGACAGTATTTACAGAGACGAGCTGTACAAAGCCATGTCTAGTTTCGGCATCCCTGCAAAGCTCGTACGACTATGCAGGATGACTTTGGAGAATTCACGCTGCTCCGTCAAGGTCGGAAAAGAACTCACCGAGACCTTTGATGTCGAAAAAGGCTTTAGGCAAGGCGACAAACTGTCATGCGATTTCTTCAACATCATACTTGAACAGATTGTAATAAACTCCAACGTCAACACCAGAGGAACAATCTTTCAAAAGTCTGTACAATTACTCGCCTATGCAGACGATATTGACGTAATGGGAAGAAAAAAGCGTGATGTCATAGGTGCTTTTGCGAGTATTGAAAAAGAAGCGGCAAAAATGGGTTTGATGGTTAATGAGGGCAAAACGAAGTATATGCTGTCATCAAACAAGGACACAGAACATCGACGAATTGGACAAAACGTCACAATAGACAGACATAACTTCGAGGTAGTACAGGACTTCGTCTACCTAGGATCCGCTGTAGACACGGACAACAACATCAGTGCGGAGATCAAACGGAGAATAACTCTTGCCAACCGTTGCTTCTTTGGGTTAAGAAGGCAATTGAGAAACAAAACCCTCTCTAGAAAAACCAAGGTAACCTTGTATAAGACCTTAATCATCCCAGTCCTGCTGTACGGCGCGGAAGCATGGACCTTATCGAAAGCGGATGAGGAAACTCTTGGTCGTTTCGAAAGAAAAATTCTCCGAATGATCTTTGGTCCCGTATGCGAAGACAATGTGTGGAGAAGAAGATACAACAACGAGCTGTATGAGCTGTACCGCGACATGGGCATAGCCAGAAGAGTACGCATCGCGAGGCTACGATGGTTGGGCCATGTAGAGCGGATGGACCCAAACGCTCCGGCTCGTCGGGTGTTCGAAAGCACATTGCAGGGAAATCGCGGAAGGGGAAGACCTCGTCTTAGGTGGCGCAATCAAGTGGATGAAGACCTCAACCGACTTGGAGTGCGAAACTGGAGAGAGCTCGCCCGAGATCGAAATCGTTATAGAAGGATGTTGGTTGAGGCCCAGGATCACCCCGAACTGTAATGCCCACCTAAGTAAGTAAGTAAGAAATAGGGCACAGAGCAAGTTTTGCTAGTAATTTTAACCTTTCCTGACATACACATTTTTACTATAAAAGTGAAGAGGAAACTTATGAAAAAAACTACAAGTAAACGACCACTTGTGGCATGTTCGTTCACTCCACCTGAGCAAGTTTCTGGCAAATACATTTTTATTATGAAAGTGAAGAGGAAACAAACTTGTAACAAATCTTTTTTTTGGTGACATAGAAATTCACAAATAAGTTTCATTTTTACAAGTTTGTCACATGCTGAATGCAGCCTCAGTTTTTTGTTGGCGAATCAGAAGAGTAAATTCAAATTTCCCATTGTAAAATGCAACTGCATAATTGTTAACAACAACATTTGGCGATTCAACTTAAAAAAAAGTTTAAAAAAGCTTCAAATAACATATTTACAAGTCGGTGAAACAGGCCTAGATTTTTTCTCAATATTTTTTAACGAATAGCTACAGTACCTTTGAAATAGAACAATATTTTTTGAAACTTTACTTAAAATTTTTATCAAAAGAAATTAAGAGATAATCCAATTTAATTTGGAGCAAATATTTTCATAATTAATAACAAAATTGCTGTTATATTTAACAAAAGGAAATTTGTGTAAAAATTTCCTTTTCGGTTTCACCAATACAAAATTAAAGTTGTACTTTACAAGTAACAAACTTGTTAATATAACACGTGAGTTTTCATTTTACCAAAGAAAGAAGACTAACAAAATTTGTTCAGTGTGTAAAATAATCTACCGGTGAAAGACGTGTAATTTTTGTTACAAATTTGTAATTCCTTACTTTCATAACAAAAATGTCCTTGCGACAAAGCCATAGCAGCAGCGATAGTAGCCAAAGTGATGATATTTTGATAGTGAAAAAAAACAAATGTATCGGCCGCTTGTAAAATTATTTGAGTTATTTAATTTAAATGAAAAATTTCGTCTCTGTCGATGCAAGGCAGAGGAAGTAATTTCAATTATTGTACCGCAAATAGCTCACACGAGTGAAAAAAACTGTGCTTTAACACCAAGTCAGCAGTTTCTGACAGCTTTGCGTTGATGGAGTTGCCGACATGCACGGGATATCTAAGTCGACAGTTTGCAGATGCGCACATAGAGTTTGCACCGCAGCCGTCAGTTTAATGTTCGAAAACGTTGTATGCTGGCCTTACGAACATCAATATTTTAAGTCTTTATTGATGAGAAGCGCTTGAGACTGCAAGGAATTAAAAATATTTTTCCAATCTCTTACTTTGTTTGAATGTGTCAAGTAATCGGAAAACTTACCGAACAATATATCATTTTTTTGTCCCTTATTAAAGAGGCTGCAAATATTTTATTTTCCTTGTTGATTTTGATGTCTACGCAGCACAACTTTCAACAATATTGTGAAAAAACTGTTATAAATAACAAGTTATTCTTGATGCCGGTGCAACAGGAATTTTGAACACTTGTGAGCTTGTGACTTACAATTCATTTTTCTACAACTTTTTTAGAATCAATCACAAGTTTGTGAACTAAGATCTTGCAATCGGTGAAACAAAAAGTGGGCTTATGTACAAATTTGTAATTGTGAATTACAAGTAAAAATTTGGTTGTAACTTTCATTTTGGTGAAATAGGCCACAGGTTAAGCGAATACATATGCCAATAAGGCCATTTTGGTGAATCTCTTTTGAATTTTTTCAATACGGAAAATACTTGACTACTGAGTGTAGGGATTCCATACAACGCTGCAATACTCTAAATGTGGTCTAACAAGACTTGTATATAAAGTTTTTAATGTGTAAGGGTCCTTAAAATTTTTAGAGTTACGAATGACAAAGCCTAACATTGAGTTTGCTTTCGAAATAACTTGGTCGATGTGATTTGAGAAGTTTTATTTTGATGAATTTTGTAGTAGAGATATTCCACGTGTTTTTTAATCTAATAAATAAAAAGATTAATATAATTTTCAACAGTTAAAAACACTTAATATATTTCCTCAAATGCACATTTCAGAAGCAATGCTTCCATCGTCAGTGAGATTTATAAATTAAATAAAATTAAATTATTTGTCATAGTTTTAGTTTGCAAAATTTAAAATTAATAAGAAATATAAATAGTAATTATGAATCAGATGCTTTTGAATCTTTTTACATATTTAAAAACAAAAATAATCTTATGAATAATGATGATGGACCAATCAAAGATTCAATATTCAAAAATTTTTTTCAATAGATTCAACTCAACTCAACTGTAAATTTGTTTAGAAACATTTTTGTTTTTTGTTAGTTTTTTGACAAATAATTTAATTTTATTTAATTTATAAATCTCACTGACGATGGAAGCATTGCTTCTGAAATGTGCATTTGAGGAAATATAATAAGTGTTTTTAACTGTTGAAAATTATATTAATCTTTTTATTTATTTAATTTTGAGTCAAAAATTACTCCCAGATCCTTTTGACTATGAAGTTGTTGTAAAATATCGTTGTCGAGTTTATAAATAAATTTCAGAGGATTATGAATTCTTGAATAAGTAACTTCACTACATTTTTTCTTATTTAAGTATAAACCATTGGAATCACACCAGTTAGATAGATTGTTCAGATCTAACTAGTTTATTTGCATCATTTACTGAGTTTATGCAGCTGAAAATTTTTAAATCATCAGCAAATAAAAGACATTTAGAATATAAAAGAAGATGCGATGGCAAGTCATTTATAAAAATAATGAAATATGAAATATGTGACTGCCTTGAGGAACGCCTGAAAATTTTATAATTTCTCGAGATAACACATCTCCAATTTTAACCATTTGTTTTCTATTTTCTAGATAACTTTCAATCGACATGAGAAGATTTGAGTGAAAACCAAACATCTCAAGTTCTTTTACGAGAACATTATGTTGAACTCGGTCGAATGCCTTAGAAAAATCGATGTAAATGGTGTCTACTTGAGAACGATTTTCTAATTGAGTGAGGCAGTAGCTTGTGAACAAAGATAAATTTGTTGACGTTGATCTTCCCTTTAAGAAACCATGTTGGTGTACAGAAATAAAACTATGAATTTGGTTATATAACTTGTTTTTCACAATTGATTCGAAAACCTTAGGAATTAGTTGAAGTTTGGCAATAGGTCTGTAATTTTCAACAGAGCGCTTTGGTCCTGCTTTATGGAGCGGGGTTATGATAGAGTATTTCCACTCATCCAAAAATACCCCACTATTTAGAGATAAGTTAAATATAAAACAAAGTGGAGCTACCAGATAGTTTGCTAGAGTTTTTAACAAAATTTGTGGAATTTCGTCAGGTGAAATCGAGTAGTTATTCTCGAGTGACAACAGTGCTTGCAAAACATCATCGACAGATAAGTACAAGCTACCAAGGTCAACAGAAGGATTAGTGTTTAACAAGTTAACACTATCTAATTTGAGATCAACGAAATTTGATTGAAAAAACGACGCAAACTTATTGCAAACAACATTAATATCATCAGATGGTACGCCATTAAACGTAACGCAGGATGGAATCCCAACTGAGTTTCTTTTTGTATTTAAATACTTAAATAATAATAATTTATAATTAAATAATAAAATAAAAATTTTCTTCCCCCAGCAAAGTTTTGACTTTGAACAAGTAATTTTTTTTCAGAAAATGCCTGTTTAACATAGAGTTTCTTTATTTTTAGCAGATAAACGAAACAATAATAAAAAAAAAACTCATGAATAAGGCACTCAAAAACCCATACATTTAATGGTACTTGAAAAAATCTAAAACAGGTAAAAAATCTAATTTTGGTTTTTTTACAGACTGTTATTGCAACAGCTTGCAATGGGAGTAGTTTTCGAAGAATTGATTGTCTTATGATAAATTTTATGACTGTGCACTGATGAAAAGGGTTAAAAGTGTATTTGACCTGTTACCAAAATCCTAATTAACCTCTTCTCAGGGAGATTTAATTTTGGGGTATGAGTGTTCAATGGGTAAAATAGTCTTATAAAAGAATAAGAAAACAAATTTGTTCATCAGTTTATCAAAAAAAGTCACGATTGCAGTTTGATCAGAGAGCTTTTTGAAATGCCTTCATTTACAAAGACATTTTTTTCTATTTTTTTCTTCTTCGAGAAACTGCAAGACCTAACGCAGGAGCTGCAACCATAAGAATAGTAAGACAAGAGCTATCGAGAGCAAACAATCACAATGAAATCCTAAATAGGGCGTTCGCATGCATTCAAAACGAAGGAGGGCACTTTGAGCACTTGTTTTAATTGTATTTGTATAAAACATAAAAAACTACTAAAAGTACACATTTTATTGTTTTATTCAAACAAACCTCAATGCTAGAAATCTTTTTTTTTATATTCTTACCCATCTGGTATTTTTCGTAGTATCATAAAATGTATGGGTTTTTGAGTGCACTTATTCATAAGTTTTTTTTATTATTGTTTTGTCCATCTTTAAAAAATAAATAAAACTCCATGTTTAACAGGCATTTTCTGAAAAAAGAAAAACGACCTCAAAGTCAAAACTTTGCTTGGGGAAGAAAATTTGAACACCATTTAAAATTGAAAATCTGGCAACCCTAAGCCTATAAGAGCTCAACTTAAATACAGTTTTGAAGATTTCTATTTTTACAAAAATTTAAGTTTAAAATTAGGTCTCTACCATCAGTATTGACAGAGAAACCGAATTTAACACAGGTCAGGGTAGGTACACCAAAGTTAGCCTCTTTTTAAATTGTCAAAAAGTGATGTCAAATTTGAGATGAGAAGTTGAGACTTTACTGTAAAACAATTTTTTTCTTAGAATATGACCAAGAATTACATCCCAAAGTATGTAACACGAACTACGCAACACCCTGTATGTTAAAAGTTGTTCTTGTGCAGAATTCACAAACTATAATCCTTTTTTCTGCAAGTTTGTCAACATTGTTTACAAATCTTTGAATCAAAAACTTTAAGTTAGATGATGAAACAATATACTGGGGCCGAATCACGGTATCAGTTATCAAGTGTGTGATTGGTAGTTTTTTTTTTTCTTGAAACTCGTTGTAAATTCTGTTCATCTACCGAATCAATTCTGTTCGATTACTGGTAGGAGATATCAAATTATGTTACTTAACAACGTAAATGGTAATGCCATTCTCACAAAATTCGGTCAAGTTTCACGTATCACTCGATAACTTTTGCGGTGATTCGGCCTTTTGTTGATTTAATAGACCACTTGTTTTCAGTGTGCCATATAACACAAATTTTTATATTCTTGCTTGCAGTTTATTATGAATGGCCATTGGCCAATTGATAGCAAGTTAGTATTGCGAGTAAGAGAAGTAAGAGAGTTCGGTTCATAGCAGAGTAATTAATTTGGAACTACCATCGAGAGCGTATAAAATTGTGTGCATATTTAAGAGGACTCTTAGGGTGGTATTCAGCACCAATGTTGCCACTTTACTGAATGGCCATTGGCCAATTGATAGCAAGTTAGTATTGCGAGTAAGAGAAGTAAGAGAGTTCGGTTCATAGCAGAGTAATTAATTTGGAACTACCATCGAGAGCGTATAAAATTGTGTGCATATTTAAGAAGACTCTTAGGGTGGTATTCAGCACCAATGTTGCCACTTTACTGCAATTGCAGTAGATCTACTGCATTTTTTTCCTAAAATGATTCTACTGCCTTAAAAAAATATCTACTGCGCTTTTGGTTTTACGAATAAAAACTAAGCTTAAGTATTTTTTACATTACTCATAAATGAATACAACCATCATATACTGAATACAACCATTTTCCAAACGCACCCGTATTATAAGTACACTCAACTTATGGCTATAAAGAGAATTCGTTTTTTTTTTTTAATTTATTTATAAATAATTTTTAAGTTTTAAAAAGAGATTGGTGTATTTATTTGTAAGTAAGTAAGTAAGTAGTGAGACTTGTTACAAATGCTTATGGTTTGCAAGTTCAGTTTACAAATCTTTAACGACATGGCAAAAGCCGGCAAGTTTAAAATAAAACAAATTAGTGAAACGCTGCACTAGGTTACGTATTTTTATAAATCAAAATGCTTTATTTAATATTTGGTTTCGATATCGTAGCGCAGTTTTCATAAAATTGATAAGATTAGGCCAGTCTCGACCGTTCAGTATTTAAGGAACTTCATCCGTTTCGTAGTTCGATTTTCCCAAGTGTAGTTTTCTAAGTTCTGTTAGTATGGGACAGACTCCAATAAAATGCTTTATATCTTCACGATCTTTCAAACTGCACAAGCTGCAGATTATGGGCATATCGGGGCGGTGACGAATGTAATTTAATAGCCTCTAGCTTTAATATTGTTGAGATTTAGTCTGCATCCACATTATCTTCGAAATAATTTATCATGCTAAGGTCACGCTCCAGTTTTCAGTAATATATTCTGTATATTGATGATTGTTTGATTGTGCTTGCTCAATAAAGGCTTTATGCATTTTTTCATCAAGAGCCTGCAGTACATTATAAAGCTCTTCTTTGGTTTGTTTTAGACTAACTCCTGCAAGATAAAGAGTACATCCTTCCATTTTTCGAAGTATGCTGTTTTTTGACGCGAGCATGCATTGCTATACTATTTTAGGTAAGCGAGCTTCTCCCATGCTAAACAATTTAAGGACGTAATCAAAATTGAGCTTCAGCAGTCCTGTTTCGATGTGTAACATATAAGTGGGCGTGGTCAAGGGAAGGTGCAATACTCTTTTCAGAAAGAATCTAAGCACACTCTCAAGTATCCCCAAACATGGGCTGCGTTCAACATATCCGACCTTCCTGTGGCATCGAAGATTTGGTATTTCGCTCGGAGTCCTATATTTTCATTCTTCATACATGCTGACCAGGTTGTGTTTATAGCAATATTCGCAGTTTTTAATTTTTCTGCTAAGTGAGGTTTCATATTATTTTGTGGAGTTAGTATAACACCAAGCTATTTATAATTATCGACTACTTCCACAACTTCCCTTTCCGGATGTAGTTCCCATTCCTCTGTCCTTTCATATACCGAAAATCATTATTTGGGACTTACTTTAGCTTATTGTAAGGTTCCACAGTTTGCAAAACTCATCTAACTTATATATCAACATTTGAAGTTTTATAGGAGTATCTATCATTTATGTTGATTGACAAAAGAGTACTTAAGACGCATCCTTGTTTCAATCCTGATGTGGTTGGGAAACTTTCTGACATTTTGGCGCCATTCTAAACCTTTGCAGTGCAATTATGGTATATTTTCTTGAATCTTTTCAGCATTTTAAAAGGAAGCATTTTAAAATGCAGACAGTTTATAAAACAATAATTTTATTTGTGTATTTATAAAAGAGTTTCTTTGAAAAAAAACTCTACTGCATAGAAATGGAATCTACTGCACTTTTTTTGTAAATCTACTTCGGAAATTTTTTCAAACAGTGGCAACGCTGTTCAGCACCAAACAATCTTAAGAGCGCTCTTAAGGCTAAGAGGCTCTTAGTTTTAAATTTGGATGTGCTATTCACCAAGCAATAATAGGGTCTAGTCTAAGCTAATTCGAATATTTGAAAAATAAGGGTGTTGAGCCTATGAACGCACACTTTTCGAACTACTTCGACAATTTCAGTGTCAATTGTCAAAATCAGCTGTTAAGCAAACCAAAAACAGAAATTTTTTTCGGAATTTTAAGAAAAGGTAGAACGTAAAATTAATTCATTCTCTGTATTGCAAACCATAATTCAAATTTCTTATTTTTTTCAACAGTTATTTAAAAAACCCACACTTTGACACAATGGACAATGTTTCATCTTCTTCATCCAGCAGTTCTTCGTCTTCAAGTACCAGTTCTGATGAAGAAGAACTTTTTAGAATCTGTATCAAAGTCGCAAAGCCCCCGAGAAAAAAGAAAAAGTTACAAGAAAGGATTGATTGCATAAAAAAGTATGATGATGATGAATTCGAGCGCAGATTTCGTCTGCCAAAACGCATGGTGGTTGAATTGTCAAACCGATTAAGCTCTAGACTTTCCTATATGGATTGCAAGAATAATCCAGTGTCAGTGCAAACTCAAATTTTGATAGCACTCCGGTTTTATGCAACTTCATGCTTTCAAATTGTGACAGGTGACCTTTTTGGAGTTTCGCAGCCAACAGTTTCTCGAATTGTGAAACGTGTCTCAATGGCAATTGCAGAACTTGCCGAAGATTACATATGTTTTCCTTCATCCCAAGCTGATTTGCGTAAAATCAAAGAAGGGTTTTACAACATGAAGGGAATTCCAAATATTATATAGTATATTAATAAACTATGTATGCAAACTAATTACCCATTTTAGGTACCCACATTCCAATTGAATCGACAGGTGGACCATTGGCAGAACAATTCAGATGTCGGAAAGGGTATTTTTCTATCAATACTCAAATTATTGTTGATTCACAAATGCGGATCCTAGACATTGTTGCGCGGTAAAAAAATTTTTATTAATTTGCAATGAAATACTTATTTGTTAAATGCATTCAGATGGCCTGGTTCTACCCACGATCAAATGGTTTTTAATTTTTCAAAAATAAGAGCGCGTCTTGATATAGGAGAGTTCGAAAACTCGATTTTAATCGGCGACGGAGGATATGCGTGTAAAAAATATCTCATTACACCATTATTAGCACCATCAACCGAACCAGAGATAAAGTTCAATAAAGCTTTTGTGGGCACAAGACGAATAGTAGAGCAGACAATCGGAGTGTGGAAGAAACGTTTTCCTGCAATTGCATCGAGTAAGTTGTACTTATTCAAAACCTTTTTATATTATTATAATTTCTTATCACTAACTATTTTAAATTTTATAGAGCTAAGACTGGATAAAGAAACCAGCTGCATAGTTATTGTAGCTACGGCAGTTTTGCACAACATGCTCAGGAATAGGGCAGTCCCACCAACAGAAGTGGAAATGATGCCTGAAAATAATGATCGTGTAATATCCACAGACAATTCAGATTTTTCTGAAAGACAGTGCATCATAAATAATTTCTTTTCATATGTAAATAAATACCAATCACCATTTTTATAAAAACAAAATTTTATTTGAAAATTTCTTCTCAGTTGTAAGTAAAAAAAAAGAAAAACACAAAAATAACGATAAATAAACGATAAAAAAAACTTAACTTCAGAATTCATCTATGTATCTATCCAAGGGAGCTATCCGATGTCAAACTTTTCTGAAAGAATATCATATTGTATTATAGTCTCTCACATAAAACTATAATATTTTTAGTTACCTTGTCCTCCTATTCCAATAGCTCCAGTCGTGTGCGATAATAGTCTCGCTTGGCATTATTTTTTTCAATTTGTGACTGCAATTTAGACTTCTTCAAGTCACAAAACTCTTTGGAAAACGTGTTAGTCTCGTTTCTTTTCCTTCCATTGGAGTTAAATGGGCTTGATGAGGATATCAATGGTGCAAGGGGTGAAACCGGTGGTGAGGGATTGTTTTCGTTGTAGGGATCTGCGCAGTTTATGGTGGCTGGATCCGCAAACTCTTCGTCTGAAATCAAATACTGTAGAAATGATATGTTTAAATATCATAACTTAAATGATAAATCGTATCTGAGTACTTACTTCAGTATCCAAATAGCTGGAACTGCTGTCGTAAAATTTGGAATCGGAGTTGTTTCCGATATAACAACAGCCCAAAGTGGATTGTTTTCGTCCACTTTTTTGTTGAACGTACCTCCTCTAGTGCGGTTAACCTCAACTTTATCGGATGCCAGTTCTTTTTTTAATTGCGATTTCGCATTTTGATAAGAACTTTTAAGGCTTTTTGCTGTTCTAAAAGAGTTGCTGGAAGCATTAAACTCATTTGTTATCTGCTCCCAGCACCTCTTTTTGTCAGCTGTGCTTACACAATCTGTTTTCTTACAGTTAATTGTATCACTGTATTTCAGAACTAAACTAACGACCAACTCTTTTTCTTGCTCCGAAAAATTTTGCTTCCTAGTGCCTCGCTCCATTTTGACTTTTGAATGACAACCACAAATGACGCTGTCAGTAAATTTCGAATTTTCGAAGTCATTTAAAACAACAACCGCTCATAACTAATAGTGGTAGCGACCACTCTTAAGTGTTATGAGCGCTCATAAATCTGCACTAATAGTGGTCGGTGAATAGGTTTAAGAGGCACTTAGTTTAAGATTTCTTGGTGAATACCACCCTTAGTATTTTAATCAATGACATCAAATATTTATATATTTTCCTGTTTTGTTTTCATATTTTTTTTTGTTTTCTTCTATTTTTGATCTTGAAAACTATCCTAGAAGTTATACGTTCATGCAGAGAGGCTCTTCATCGTTAGGGATATCATAAGCCCAGAAGCTGTTGACATCCTCACTTTCTTCTTCCGTTGCCATCACTTCTCCATCCTCTTCGAAATAGTCATCTAAAGTCAGCCTATAAATAAATGATTACTGATTTGGATTTTGATAAACAGTAAGAATATCAGTGTTTATTGATTAATACTAGGAAGGTAGGTATTCGAAGAAAAAACATTCATATGCGTGCCTGCTATTGTCTGAGAAACAATTAGACGTCAACTTCTTCTTACTGCGCTAACTTTGACATACCAACTAAAATAGGATTTCCTATTATTTTTACTTTCTGCGACAGACGTGGTCGCACAGACACTACAAGGCCTAAAAACTAGTGTATTATTCACCAACAAAAACCATAAAATAGTTTAATGCTCAACAACTTTTGAAGGAAGTTATTCAAATTCAAATGTTCTCGCGGTTTGATTTATCCGTCAAATTCACTGTGTGTGCTGGAAAGAGTCAGCGGTAGTCCGGTTGAACTGCAGACTGCAGTAGTGCAGTCACAAATCACAAATGGCCGTCAAAAGTGTAGTTTAATGAAAAATAAAATATTTCTCTTTCAATTCGTTATATTTCGGTCCAAAATTTATATTTTCTTTTCAATCAATAGTGAAATTGTGAAAATAAAACCAAATTCAGTTGGTTGCAAGGTTCATTTGCCTATTAAAATCGAAAGTGTGTGAAATTGCAGTGTGTGTTCTTTTTTCTCTCCATTGCATTGGCTGTGAAGTACCAATCGTTCGATTTTAATGTTGAAATGTTCAATAAATTTCATGGTTTTTGTGCAGCAAGTGTTCGGTTTAAGCTCCTAATGCTCTGTTTTGCGTTCATTAAGTAAATCTAGTCATTTATTGTTTTTACTTCAAGCTAAATTCAAATTTTCAATGTCTCGTGAGTGTTCGATGAAAGAAAAAAGAGAGAAAAAAAATCGAAGTGGCCGTTGTTCGTTTGAATTTTCAAATCGTGTCGTGTTTTGAGGTCTGAGTAAATATATCTGTGTTCTCATCCTTTTGCAATTTTAATTTAAAAGCTTTGATAAAGATCATTATTTTGATGTTCGGGATTAGCAATTGTGATGTTTTTTTGTGCCTCGCGAGTGATAAAACGAGTGCGTGTTTTTGGATTTCAGGAAATATTTTGGGATTGTTTTTTATGGTGAGTACCCTTCTTGATTTCTCTACCTTTAGATATATTCCCTTCTTATTAAATGCATTTTAATAGCAAATTGAATCGAGTGCACCATCATTAGTTTCCAAAGACGTGTCTGGTAGGTAGCTCTGTTTGATATAGATTGGGAATTGATCTCATTTATAGCTCAAATTCCCTGTATTTTTGTAGTAAGTATTTGCATTTTGTTAGGACAATTTGATTACACAATATTTGACAATGACAATCATACAAACGAATGTGATCATTTTAATTTATCGAAAAGGCATGCACGCCCCTGTTCTATAGCTGTGGCCTCAACAAAATGCGGCGATAAACGGCGGAAACTGGAACCAAATTCTATGAATCTAGTAAGGCTTCCTCCCGGTTTTCACTGTTTTTCGACACATAGTTACAGAAGAAGACTACAAAAGCTGATAAAAAGTGGGCACCAATTGGACCGAGTGAAATTCCCATATGCTTATATCAAAAGTCTTCCTGATGATATCCCTTGGCGATCATTTTGAACAATTTCTTCAACAACTTCCACTTGCTAGAGCAGTGTAAGGAAGTGAAGATCGTCCCAAATGGATGAACTAAACCGAAACAATAGAGCATATAGGGGAGATCCTGAAGAATCTCACATTTTGATCAATAAAGCATCACTGCGGCATCATATTCAACATACAATTCGAATGGCATCAATAGCCTATCGTATTTCATCTGCTCTGTTGCCACCCTATGTATATCATTCTTGCTGTGAAACAACTTTGAAATCAGCGGTTTTTAAGCTCCTGTATATGTTATTGACTTTTTATAAATGCATACAAGTGTAGCACACGTACACAAAAATACACATCACATAGGGTGAAGGAATTGTCATTGAAATTATAAATGAAGTTAAGTATCACAAGAGAGCTCAAAGCCTAGCGCTTTCCTCTTGGTAAAGGAGTTGAGGAGACCCACAGATTTTTGTCGATCCAGGACATCTAAGTGGGATTAGGGTTGCAAACGATACATCGATGTTTTCAAAAAATCGATGTGTCGGTCATAGACATCGATGTTGACATCATCGGATGACATCGGATTTATTCACACAGACATAAGACGTAACTCGTGACAATTGCAGTTTAATTTTTAAATGAGTCAGGGGCGTAGCTACCGCCGTATTTGCCGTATCAATTATACGTATCAATTATACGGGGCCCCGGGCCACGGGGGCCCCCAAAGTGTGTAAGTAAAAAGAATAAAAACTTTCTAATTTATTTTATTTTACAAATGACAAAATTCTATAAAGCAATTCCTTTTTTTCCCGCCTTAAGCGTGCGTTCAAAAGTTGGCAACACTCTACATTGTTATGGCGGGCTGCGGGACTTCCCCGTTTTACTTACTTCACAGAGATAATAAATTAACTAGATGGCAAACCTTTACTTCTCTTGCCCCGCAACAACCATTTGTTTACATTGTTCAAAATCCATGCTCCAAATGCCGATTATGTTCATTGTGCTGCGAACGCTTTAAACTTGGTTTTGAACGATGCTGCGAGACATGTTCGTGAAGTATCGACTTTTTTCGATAATTTAGAAACAATATATACTTTTTTTGGCAATAGTATAAAACGCTGGGCTATGCTAAGTGACGATTCATTTGAAAAATATTTGATTACCCTTAAAAAGGTATGTCCTACCAGATGGTCTTCTAGTTACGACGCTTTATTAGCAGTAAAGAAAAAAATTTTACTAATCATGAAAACTTTGTACCAACTAAATTTAATTTCAAATAAAAAAGATGAACGTGAAGAATGTAAAAGTATAATTAATATTTTAGAGAGTTTTGATTTCTTAGTGCTCGTTACATTTTTTTCTTCACTATTTGAAATTATTAATCCTGTTTCTAAAGCTCTACAGCATGAAAATAATGACTTACAGAAATCTAGTATTCTATTAAGTAATCTTTAATACTTATATACTGTGCCAATTAAGAAATCAGAATTCATTTAATAGTTTGCTAAATGAATCCGAAGATTTAGCAAAAGAGTGGGGGTAACAACTGTTTTTAAAAACAGTAGGCGAAAGATAACGAAGCGTTTTTTTGATGAGTTATCACAAGATGAGAGAATTTCCGACCCGGAATCCTATTTCAAAGTCAATGTATACTATTGCTGTTTAGATATATTAATTTCTCAAACTAAAGAAAGATTTCAGAGCCTTTGCAACCTGAGTAGTATATTCGAAATATTACAACCGGAGAAACTCCTATTAGTGCAGTCAATGAAGCGAAAAATAGGGCCCAACCTCCGAATTTTTTTACACTGTGAACCGATTTGCATGAAATTTTGGAATTAGGCTCATCTTACCCTTAAATTCAAAAGTGAAAATGATTTGCACACCGCCAACACCCTGGGGGTGGTTGCCACCCCTTCTCGGGAGTGAATTTTTTTTTTTTAAATAACCTCGGATATCGATAGAAGGCCTAATTATAAGCAAAAAACAAATATAAGGTTTTTTGTTAAGTCCAATACTTTTCGAGTTATTGGCAATTGAAAATTCGCAATTTGTTCACGTTTTTCATCTATTTATTGCAAATATCTCCAAAACTATACGTTTTATCGAAAATTTTATAAAAAACAAAATTGTAGCAGATAAAACAATGAACAATTTGGTTTTTTATAAAGTATTCTAAGAACAATATTAAGCTAGATATAAAAGATCAAAGTAATTTTTTATTTTGTCTGAAATTTAATCGATATGTTCAATGCCATCTAGCGGCGAGCAGATGCATTTTATTTATTCTAATATAAAAAGATGTTTTGTAGTGCTTGAAATAAGCTTTAAAATGAACACTATTAAAAGTCTTTTGCACGTAAAATAAGTGAGCTGTAATGCAAATAAGGAGAGCATCTAATGATGATGAAAAAAAAATTCACCCCCGAGAAGGGGTGGCAACCACCCCCAGGGTGGTGGCGGTGTGCAAATCATTTTCACTTTTGAATTTATGGGTAAGATAAGCCTAATTCCAAAATTTCATGCAAATCGGTTCACAGTAAAAAAATTCGGACCTAAAATGCTTCATTGACTGCACTATATCTTCTTCAAGCGAAGAGATATTAAGCGCTTCCGGAAAACTGTCTGCTAAATACAGTAAAGACATCTCACTTAATCTTTGTGACCAATTAAAGCCTCTGAAAACATGCTTAAATTCTGAAATTAAAAAAATTTATTCTATTAAAGAACTCAATGAATTATTGCTAGTAAAATTCAATAGTCTTGCATCCAGTTTTCCCGAGGTAATCACAGCATGCTTTTTATTCTTGACCCTTCCAGTTACAACCGCAACGGCAGAAAGAAGTTTTTCAAAATTAAAACTAATAAGAAATTACTTAAGAACTTCGATGGGACAAGAACGGCTTTCAGACATCTCACTATTGTCCATAGAGGCAGAAACTTTAGAAAAACTAAAATCATCATCAGCCATAAATGATTTAATAAATCAGTTTGCCGAAAAAAGGCAAGGAGAGTGAATATTTAAAATTCGATTTTTATTTGTAAAATGGGTAAATTATGTGATGAATAAATATTTCTTCTCACAATATTTTTTTTCTTTTGTGAAAAATCTTTACCTCCATACAAGGGCCTCCAAAAAAATTTTTATACGGGGCCCCGACAAGGCACGCTACGCCACTGAAATGAGTGCACTATTCCTTGTCTGCTTTGTCGTGGGAGGCGGGACAGTGCGACATAGATAAGTAATTAGGTAAGTTTGTCTACCGTCTTTCCTTTACCCGTCATAAACTCATCAATTCTAAAATTCAATTGCCGGCAGAAAAAGAGGAATGCAAAGTACTTCACACATGTTTCGTTTGAGTTGCGACTTGCAAGTTGTCAAAGTTACGTTAAGTTAAGTGTATTCAAAGAAGATCATATGAAATCCGATTTTAAAAAGCAAGCAAAAATTGTAATGCTTAGATAAAGCATCGTTGCCACATCTGTCCCAAGTTCCAAGCGAGCGTTTGTTCTCGGGAGTTGGGGCAAGAATTACTGAGGACAGAAATAGACTTCTGGGGACAAGACTATCAAAGCTTCTTTTGATCCGATCTCGAAATTCTTGGATTTGATCAAATAATTTGAATATTTGTAATATTAATTACGTTCAAATAAATGTTTTGTTTCGCAATTTGCAAATGAATCCTGTCGATTTGAATTTGTCTTTTGAATTTGGAATTGACTAGTAAATTTGCATATTTAGCTACAGTACACGTAAATAAAGCCAATGTTTTTCATTATTGACAAGATAATTAAAAAAATCGGCAAAACATCGGAAAAACATCGATGTATCGTTTTTATGACCGATGTTTTTTTGACATCGATGCTAGTCGGAGACCATCGATGTTTTCCAACATCGATGTTTTTTACAACGATGTTGCAACCCTAAGTTGATAGCGCTTTTCATGGCAAAGCAATTATCCTCGGAGGACTCACCAGTTCCGAGCGATATCAATAAAAAACACAATTTCATATTTCTTTAATTTGGACATCAAACCTCTACGTTACAAATCGACAAGCTAACCATTCCACCGCAAGCACCTCTATATACTTTTACATGAGCTCTTGATGGTGGAATAAAATTGGACATTTCTTTGTACAGTAGATCTGTATCGATTTTATTGTTTTGTTTTGGAGTTAGCTTATCAAAAACTTAAGCAAAAGATCATTCGCATTATCTGTAAAACTGATAAAGAAAATCTTAGGTTTTTAACCACTGTTATGTGCTGAAACATGGAAGTTCTTACCTCTTATAACCCTCTCACACACAAGTCTGCTTTGGTTCTCCTGAAGTGATGAAGCTGTCCTTTGCATTACTTGGTAATGGGAATTGATCAGATTTAAAAATTCATCAAATCAAAGCTCATTGCCTAGTAAGACAAAGTCAAAAGATTTCAAATAGCAGCAACCATTCAATTAAATTTTGAAGTGAAACTTCACTGTCGTCCATTAAGCATTCCCTATAAGTAGATATACTTACGTACTTACTTAGACGGGCATTACAGTTCGGGATGAACCTGGGCCTTTGCAACATCCTTCTGTAACGACTTCGCTTTCGGGCGAGCTCTCTCCAGTTTCGCACTCTAAGTCGGTTTAGGTCTTCATACACTTGATTGTGCCACCTAAGACAAGGTCTTCCCCTTTCGCGATTTCCCTGCAATGTGCTTTCGAAAACCCGTCGAGCCGGAGCGTTTGGGTACATCCGCTCTGCATGACCACCATCGTAGCCTCGCCATGCGTACTCTTCTGGCTATGCCCAAGTCGCGGTACAGCTCATACAGCTCGTTGTTGTATCTTTTTCTCCACACATTGTCTTCGCATACGGGACCAAAGATCATTCGGAGAATTTTTCCTTCGAAACGACCAGTATCCTCATCCGCTTTCGATAAGGTCCATGTTTCCGCGCCGTAAATCAGGACTGGGATGATTAAGGTCTTATACAGGGTTACCTTGGTTTTTCTGGAGAGGGTTTTGATTCTCAATTGCCTTCTTAACCCAAAGAAGCAACGGTTGGCAAGAGTTATTCTCCGTTTGATCTCCGCACTGATGTTGTTGTCCGTGTCTACAGCGGATCCTTTGTAGACGAAGCCCTGTACTACCTCGAAGTTGTGACGTTTTGTCCAATTCGTCGATGTTTTGTGTCCTTGTTTGATGATAACATATACTTCGTTTTGCCCTCGTTAACCATCAAACCCATTTTTGCCGCTTCTGTTTCAATGCTCGCAAAAACACGCTTCCTTCTTCCCATTACGTCAATATCGTCTGCGTACGCCTATAATTGTACAGACTTTGAAAGATTGTTCCTCTGGTGATGACGTTTGAGTTTTGCACAGTCTTTTCAAGTATGATGTTGAAGAAATCGCATGACAGTTTGTCGCCTTGCCTAAAGCCTTTTTCGGCATCAAATGTCTCGGTGAGTTCTCTACCGACCTTGACGGAGCAGCGTGAATTCTTCAAAGTCATCTTGCATAGTCGTACGAGTTTTGCAGGGATGCCGAAACTAGACATGGCTCTGTACAGCTCGTCTCTGTAAATACTGTCATACGTGGCCTTGAAATCGATAAAGAGATGGTGAATATCGATATTATATTCTCGGGTTTTTTCCAAGATCTGCCGTAATGTGAAAATTTGGTCTATTGTGGACTTCTCTGGTCTAAAACCACATTGATAAGGACCCATCAAGTTGTTGACGTTTCAGACGTTCACATATTACAGCAGACAAGATCTTATAAGCGACGTTAAGATGGCTTAGGTATCCTTCTATAATTGGCGCAATTATACTCCTGTCTTTAGGATCGGGCTTGGCTGCATTTGCCTGCCTGCATTCTTCATCGAACCATGGGTTTCGTTTTGGGGGTCGAGTGAAACCCAGAACCTCAGAGGCAGCGGTTTTGATGGCTTCTTGGCATTGCTGCCACTTATCTTCAATGCTTAATGCTGACGGCATAGGATTCAAGGATAATTGAAGGGACACTCGATTGGAAAAGGCATTGGCAATCTCTTGCGATTGTAGCTTTCCGACGTCATATCTCTTCACAGCGTTAGTTCGTGCAGGTCGTGAACAAGATATCCTCATTCGTACCTTGACTACAACAAGGTAGAGGTCCGGGTCAAAGTTGTCCCCTTGGAAAGTTCGAAACATCTAACACACTGGAAGAGTGCCTTGCGTCGATCGCAACATGATCAATTTGGTTGACGGTTGATTGATCTGGGGATCGCCATGTACCTTTATGAATTTTGAGATGCGGGAAGCGTGTACTACTTACAACAAGATTTAGCCCCGCAGCAAAATCGATTAGCCTCAGTCCGTTTTTGGAGGTTTTGTCGTGGAGGCTATGCTTACCGATTGTAATTCCAAAGATGTCCTCCTTCCCTAGTTTTGCGTTAAAATCGCCAAGAACGATTATTACGTCGTGTCTAGGGCACTGCTCATATGTTTCTTCGAGGAGCTCGTAGAAACAGTCTTTGGAATTGTTGTCTTTCTCTTCTGTGGGGGCGTGAGCGCATATTAGTCTAACATTGGCGAATTTAGCCCTGATGCGGATGGTCATTATACGCTCATTAACTGGATTTTGGCTAATCACCTTTTATCCCTGAGTCTTCCTCTGATGACAAATCCGCACCCAAAGAAGCGCTGTTTCTGTTGTCTGTAGCAGTCGCCATAGTATATGTCACAGTTTTTCATCTTCTTTATGCCCGGTCCACTCCATCGCACATCTTGGATGGCCGTTATGTCTGCTTTGCAGCAGTACAGGGCGTCCGCTAATTCTCCAGCTGCACGTAGTCTGTTAAGAAATCTTACGTTCCACGTGCAGATCAGGAGGTCATTGTCCTTTTTTCGTTTGCTTGGGTCGTCAACTTTGAAATCATTATCATTATCCGAGGCTGTTAGTTGTTTCGGAACAAATTTTTTTTTTACGTGGTTGGGTAGTTAACCGTACGCACAACCCCCAACCTGGAGGGCCAGGTCCTTTTGGCTCCCTTCGGACATAAAGGGCTGGAATATCCAGTGTCAGTACCCTGCTGCAGGGGTGTGAGTACTGTATCCTGAGGAGTTAAAGCCGTTTTTGTCCTTCCTTTGCAGTTTTTATCGTATTAATCACTGGTTTTAATAAAATTCCTCACAACATGGTCACTTTGGCCTATTTTTTTTGCAATTCTTCTCATTGAAAACTCTTCGGATTGCAACACGTCAATTTTCCCTTTTTCTTCTGCAGCTAAAAACTTTTTTTTCCAACATTTTGGACTGAAATCTGTGGCAAACACTTTTTTATTGCTTAAACTTTGCAGCTATCTGTAATCCACGTAACAAATCGCGACCAACTAACTAGTCTTACAGGTGCGTCTAATCATGTGAACAAAAAAAAACTGTACTTTTTCTTGGAGTATAGACAAAAGTGAAAAAAAATGTCCGCTTACATCCACTCACCTTAGACTTTTTAGTGTTATTTTGTTGAGAATTTAATAAGCTTTCAAATAAATGTAATTGTTTGACAATTGCTACCCACACTTACAAAAAAATTAGGTCTATGTAAAAAAAAATTTGTGCGTCTAATTAAGTGAACAGCAGTGTATCTCAGTAATTTGATGTAATGCAGCCATTTCGAGGCCAAATTTGGTTTGGCGCATAAAAAAACCAGAAGCAATAGTTGGTTAATGTTAAAAAATTGACAAAAGCTAGTTTTTTTTCTATTTTGATACCTTAATATCTCCAAAACTTCAAGTGACAGATTAATTAATTCAGCGAGGCGAAAAACTCTTAGAAAAATATAATTTGCTTCTAGCCGCAAAACCATTGCCGACCTGTGCGATGAAACCATCTCAAATAGAAAAAAAGTCTTACAGCCTTTAACAAGGAAAAGAATCTGTTAAAGATCCTTGCATCAGCCAACATTTGGTATTTTTAACATGAGTCAAATGTACTGAAAAATTTAAAAACTTTTACTCACCCATAGAATTATTTGAATTCAAACCATTTTCGCGTCTTATTCCATCTTTTAAACTTGCTTAGTATGGTAGAAACAGACATCCTTACTTACTTACTTAAGGTGGCGCTACAGTCCGGGTTGGACCAGGTCCATAACCAACATGCTTCTCCAGCCAGCTCGGTCCCTAGCTAGCTGCCTCCAGTTTTGCACGCCAAGTTGGTTGAGGTCCTCTCCTACTTGCGTGCGCCACCTGAGTCGCCGTCTTCCTCTACTGCGCCATCCCTCGGGATTGGATTCGAAGACTTACCGGGCCGGGCATTGGTGTCCATTCGCTTTACATGACCCAGCCATCGAAGCCCCTGGACCTTGACTCGTTTGACCAGGTCAGTGTCGCTGTACAGCCCGTAAAGTTTGTGGTTAAATCTTCTTCTCCACTCTCCATCTATTCAGACGTTACCAAAAATCACCCAAAGAATTTTTCTAAAGCGTTCTCATCTACCTTTGACAAGGTCCATGCCTCTGCGCCATATATAAGAACCGGGATGATAAGTGTCTTATACAAGGAAACTTTAGTTGCTCGAAAGAGGATTTTACTACTCAATTGTCTTCTTAGTCCGAAGAAACAGCGATCGGCAAGAGTTATTCTTCGTTTGATTTCAGCGCTGTCGTTGTTTGAATTAATAGCGGCGGGAGCGGGCGGCGCGGCGGGCGCTTAGATAGAAAAATGCCTTAACTACCTCAAAGTTATAATCTGTCTATCGTGACGTTCTGTCCAAGACGTCGCGTCGGTCGGTGTTGGGTGTCCTTTTTTTGATGACAGCACATACTTGGTCTTTCTCTCATTGACAACTAACCCCATCTTCTTCGCATCTGTCTCAACTCTCAATGCTCATAAACGCGCCATTGACATCACGCAGCGTTCTTCCAATTATGTCAATATCGTCGGCATATCCGAGTAATTGGACGGATCTTAGAAAGATTGTGCCTCTTGTGTTGACGTGAGAGTTTTGCACTATTCTTTCAAGAACGATGTTGAAGAAGTCGCATGACAGTGCATCGCCTTGCCTAAAACCTTTTTTGAAATCGAATGTATCAGTGAGATCATTTCCGACCCTGATGGAGCAGCGTGCTTTCTCCATCGTCATCCTACACAATCGGACAAGTTTGGTAGGGATGCCAAAACTAGACATGGCCGGCATAAAATCGGCCGTCCAAAATCGGACGTAGCCCAAGAAACTACGATGTTTTACCGCAATTAAATTTAATATTGCATCGGTTGTTGACTTGCCCGTGACAAGCCAGCATTCGTTATGAGATAGCTTTATTATGTTCCGAAGTTGGCAGTTGGCTACCCAATAACCGCTCAACGATCAGCTTGGATATGAGAAGCACAAGTCTAGATGGCTTTATCTTCTTCCAAAATTCATATGGTATATCTTCGGAATCAGCCATTTTGTCTTTTTTAGAGTTCGAAACAGCCTCATATTTATTTTTCAGTTGAAATGTCATGTATTTCCTTTTAGTTAAGTTGAACTTCTATAAAGTACTCTCTAGAAAACCTTTCGTTCAATAGACTGTTTCCACCTGCTCAGAATTCCGTCTTCATCCACAAGGACGTTTCATTTCCGCAGAACGAATTTCTTGTGTATTTCCTCATTTTTGAGCACCTTTTTTGAAGGTGGCTGCATATTAAACTGTTTTGTCGTATTTCTTGAACGGCTTGGTTTGCATCAGCAGTCGGAAAAGAAATTTATTCCAGCTTCCGATACATTTCTATCATTGAAGGAGCCACTTTGACCATACTTTGAAGATCGCTTTCTCATTACTTATCTAGTTACTAGGTTTCTTTGCTTTGTTGGTAGTGTCCCATTGAAGTGCCTTGCAGTGGTGTGGCTCTGTTTTTTTTTTTTTTTTGTTTTTTTTATAGTTAACGCGCACGACCCTTATAATGTTATAAAACACAGTGCGAGCATTTAGGAAAATAGGAGCGGATTTGTAAGGAGACAGCGATATACGTTGCTTTTGAATTTTTGTGAATCGTAATGACCAGCTTTTCTGCATTTCTGCCATTAACAGGCATTACACTGCAACTGATGTATCTGCAAATTCAACGTGTTTTTCTCTGTCTCAATTATGATACTTGAATTTTCTAGTAACCTTCTTTATTTAACTTTTTTCACCGCCTTCTTAAAAAAAAATTTTGTCGCCAAAAGACGTTTCTGTTAATTTGCATTGAATCTACTTCAATTTTTTATTTATTTTTATCTCGAAGTGATAACCCTGTTTTCGAATATCAAGTAAGTTACCAGCTTTGCTTTCATTGGCTACAAAAATGAGTAGTGATGATTTCAAAAATTCAACTACCCAGAAAACATTGTTCAGTAAAACAAACTGGCGCAACTTTCTCCACTATTCCTTGGGAAGAATGGAGAAGACCTACAAATGTTTGCCAATTCCAAACGGCTAATCGATAAAGCACTTCTCATGGTGGTGAAATAATTGGGATGGGACTACCGAATCCTTAAAAGAAGGATCGAAACATAAAAAATGTTTTTATACAATCAATGTCCTATCTTACGACTACTACTTAATTAAAACATTGGTCACTAACAATCAGGGGCCGAATTTCTGCATGAGTCATGACATGACATTTTTCTCTCAAAACTTGCTCAAAACTACTCAATTTCTGTCGGTTCTTCTATCTATCGAATCAAATTCCTTTCGATTACTGATGAGAGAATATCAAACCATGTTACTAGATTGCTCGATAACGTGAGTGACTGTGCGTACCGTCACGTGTCACTCGATAACGTATGCGGTAACTCGACCCCACCTTTCTTTTTTCAAACACCTAGTTTTGTCGCTGCAAGACTCGATTAACTTCATAAAATCTTCTAAGACAGTAATAAATGTAAATACTTACCATATACCAAGTAGAAGTCCTTCACAAAACCAAACTAAAGTGCTGAAAGGGTTGAGAACAAGCTGTAGTATGTCCCTTTCCATCCTATTGAATATACAAAATACGCAAAACACAAAAAGCTGGTATTTAGATGTCCATTGCTACCAAAGCTAGAAACTAATGTCAATAATCTTTTTTTTTACTAAAATTAAAAAAAAAAAAACAAAAAAATAAGTGTTTAGATTGTCTGACAAAAAACTAATGTCCAAAGATCAAACAACATTCTCAAACACCGTACGATTATTGTAAAAACATCGCTTCTCGAGGTTTGGAGAAATGACAATCACTTCTCGATTTGAACTGCAAATTAACTCAAGAAGAACTAATACATGCAACTCAAATGCCAACAAGAAAATTGTTTACATGAATTATTATTATTATTATTATTATTTATTGAAATATACATGAAGAATGTACAAAACAATACTTAAAAGCTAGTAGCTACCAGGGCTTTTACATGAATTATTTTGTATGAGCCATATTGGTTTCACTTACACAAAGGAAATAGGTCAAATTGAGCAGAAACAACAGGTGGATTTTTGGTCGCAGCTTGTCAATCTTACAATCAGCTCAGCCAGCAATGTACTTTACCACTGGTAACAGAAACAAATCAGTGTTTAAATACTGAACTTAAGTCCTCAGCATTAATATTTTTGTGTTGACTTTATTTAGTTTTGTCAAGGCATTCAAATGGAATTCGAATTAAAAAAAAAAAAAAAAACAAATGTTCCTAGCTTATCTTCACGATAAACCAGACGATATGTGTGTAGACGGTAAAACGAAAAGCTATGTATTAGCGTCTATTCAAAAGGAAGGACTTCCTTCTGATCCTAAACACCTAAGGCAGCTCTACAATAAATACCACGAGCTCCTTAATATCTCTTCGGTGCAAGTCTCCAAAGATCTCTTAGCTTTCTCTCGGTACGTTCAATCCAAAAGAATCTCTTACCTGCAAAGAATCCGATCCGAAACTGAAAAGTTTTATCGCTCCTAACACTGAAAACAGTATTCCACCTTCTAATCTCCACCCTCTTTCTTTTTATTACCAAAACGTAAGAGGTCTTCGTTCTAAAACTCACTCAGTGTACTTGCAGTCCCACAATCTTCCCTTTGATGTATTTGCACTTACTGAAACAAACCTTTCCCAGGACATCAAAAGCCAAAAGCTGTTTCCTTCGTTTTTCAATGTCTTTCGTGATGACGAACAACCTCATAGCGAACCCCTAAATAGAGGCGTCCTAATCGCTGTCCATAACAAATACGAATCTTCCTTCGTTTCATCCTCCTCTTCCAAACTTCTAGACTACATCTCTATAAAACTTACATTCTCTAATCAGTCCATTTTCCTGATGTGTTTCTACATCCTTCCCGGCGAACCAACAGACTCGTACAAATTGGTTGTAGCTGCTATCGACAAAGTGCTTGACATCTCAGAAGCACAAGATGAGATAATTATTTTCGGTGACTTCAATCTTCCCTATCTTCAATGGAACACTTTAGAAGATCAATTTGCTTTCACTCCCTCACCCGTTTCCATCAAAGAATGTCTCTTTGTTGACGGTCTTACTGATTCAAACCTTTCGCAAACGAGTGGTATTAAAAACTATATGGGCCGGCAACTTGATCTTATCTTCACTTCCGACCCCATTAACTCATCCGTCTCAGAATCCTCATCCCCACTATCTACTATTGACAACTTTC
This sequence comes from Melanostoma scalare, assembly GCA_949752695.1. Taxonomy (NCBI): domain Eukaryota; kingdom Metazoa; phylum Arthropoda; class Insecta; order Diptera; family Syrphidae; genus Melanostoma; species Melanostoma scalare. The sequence goes on along the minus strand of OX456987.1, from coordinate 14,140,985 downwards.
ACCCGCCTCTCACTCTCTCTTTTTTTATAACCTTACCTTTTCTTCTACCTAGCCCAAGTAAGTATTCGTTCAACTTTCATAAAGCTAACTTCAAGAAGATCAATGAAATTCTTTCTAATACATCATTCGACTTTAAAAATCTTTCAATGAATGATGCAACTAGTTTGTTTTACGAGAAATTGTTGTACTGCATAAATCTTTATGTTCCCCTTTCGCGCGATAAGTCCTACTCAACATCCCATCCCTGGTACAATCATAAACTACGTGAGCTGCGAAACTAGAGAAATAAGCTCTGGAATAAATATCTACGCTCCTGTTCAGTTTTCGATTACTCTGATTACCTTGGAGTATTTTATAAGTTTTCCAACCTCAATGAAGCTCTTTACAATGACTTTACATCCACCACACAAGCAAATCTAATTTCGGAGCCAAAATCGTTTTATAAGTTTATCAATTATAAAAAGAAAAATGATGGTTTCCCTCCTTCTCTTCACTACGATACCCAATCTTCCAACGAACCAACAACAATCGCAAATTTTTTTGCAAGTCACTTTAAACTGTCTTTTGCTCAAAAAACCCCAGATCTAGACCAGACTTACTTTTCCTATCTTCGCCATTTCTCTACAGGGCCTTCTAATCTAAGCTTTAATCAGTCAACTGTTCTTAATGGTCTCCTCAAACTCAAAGACGAGTATAATCCAGGTCCAGATGGCATTCCTGCCATTTTCCTTAAAAAATGTTGTTCCTGTTTAGCCCTTGCCATCACTAACCTTTTCAAACTATCCCTTTCAAGTGGAGTTTTTCCGGACTTATGGAAAATATCTGTTATTTCACCTATCCATAAAAAAGGCCCCAAAAACCTAATTTCTAACTATAGACCCATAGCTAAACTCTCCCATATCCCTAAGCTTTTCGAAAGCATTCTGTATGAAATACTTTCCTTCCAGTGCAAATCAATGATATCCTCCAAGCAGCATGGTTTCTGTAAGTCTACAACTACTAATCTAGTTTTTTTTTTTTTTTTTTTTTTAAAAGAGGAGGCTTATGCTAATCTGGAGAACTCAGACCATTATCCAGTCCATTGTACTACCAGAGTAGCAGTCTTCCCTTTTTTTGTGTTGCAGTAGTTGGAAATAAGTTGTTAGTAATTTCACATATATAACCTCAAGGGCGGCGTCCATATGAAACTGGGAGGCTGAAAGAAAAGTAGATGCCCAGAGCGGGATTCGAACCCACGCGTCCGGTATATCTACTAAACACTCTACCACTGCACCACGGCCGCCCTCTAATCTAGTTGAGTTTGTTTCCTTCTCTCTCTCTGCCATGGAAAAAGGAAACGAAGTAGACGTCATCACCACAGATTTTAGCAAAGCTTTTGACAAAATTTCTCACTCTGTAATCCTCTTTAAACTTTCTTTCCTCGGTTTTAGTCCTATCCTACTTAAATGGATCTCTTCATATCTTGACAACCGCCAATATAGAGTTCGTTTCCGTTCTACTCTTTCAGTTCCATTTGTGGCTACCTCCGGTGTGCCCCAAGGAAGCCATCTTGGACCCCTCTTTTTCATCCTGGCCATTAATGATGTCGAAAAGATCATCCAATATTCTTCTATCTCACTTTACGCTGATGACGCTAAAATTTTCAAAGTCATAACCTCCGATCGAGATTCTCTCCAGCTTCAAAATGACCTCGATTCATTCGTCTTTTGGTGTTCTAAAAACTTCCTTGAATTAAACATTGTCAAATGCGAGGCAATAACTTTTTCTCGTAAAAGTAATAAACCTCCCCCCAGATCCTATCATCTTCAGAACCTTCCAATAAACCGTGTGCAGCTTATCCGAGATTTAGGAGTTCTCTGCGACGGCGAATTGAATTTTCGTTCTCATATTGACGAAGTAATATCAAGAGCTAATTCCGCCCTTGGTTTTATCAAGAGATGGTCCAAAGAGTTCCGCAACCCCCTTGTAACAAAATCTCTCTATATTGCCTATGTTCGCCCTCTCCTTGAGTATGCATCGCAAGTATGGGCTCCATATCAAGCGGTTCATATTTCAAGGATCGAAAGTGTTCAACGCCGTTTTCTGCTCTTTGCCCTACGGGATCTCTACGACGTAAGAAACTTTCTCAACTTGCCTCCTTACCGCGATCGTCTTACAATCATTAATCTCCCTAGAAAACAGAAGGAATGTCTTTGACATCATATTCATTCACCGACTTCTTACTGGCAACACTGACTGCTCCTCCCTTTTAGACCTTATCTCCTTCAACACTAATCCCCGAAACGTAAGATCATCCCGATTTTTTTTCCTTCCTGCTCATCGTACATCCTATGGTCTCATCGAACCCTTAACCCGCATGATGAGTAAGATTAATTCTGTTCCTTTTCTTTTCGACCTCAATCTTCCAAGCCCTTGTCTGAAAGTCCTCCTTTTAAACCATTTCTCATCCTTGTAGGTTAATAGTAGTTTTAATTAGTTTAAGTTTAGTATGTTTAAGTTATTTTAAGCTTGTATTAAGCTAATAAATGGGGCGGTAGCCACACCAAAATTGAAATTGAAATTAAAAGAACTTACCCTGCGCAGGAAACGATTCTCAACTAAACATTCTGTCAGTGGACCACTGCCACAAGCCGCATAGAAAAACTTAAGCGATAATAAGGACACAATTTCAACATAAAAAAGGACGTGCCTGCCTTTTTCTGCATATTGTGAGATCTCACAGAAAGGATGAGGACGGATTAATTTTTTCTTTACTAAATTTAACTTAATCCTATTGTACTTTATTTATTCAAGAGGTTAGGTATAGTCAGGAGCTTGAAAAAGTGCCATTTTTTAATACTTTTTTTTACTAGTAATTGAGTTTATTTAACATAAGTAAAAACATATTATCATTTCATTATAATTTAACTTTACTTCACTGAAATATCAAAAATAAATATTAATTATTTTACAAGCTATGGCGGTCTGAGTTGAACGGGTTTTAATAATGGGTCCTTGCGGTGACCACTGTTACTCAAAAACCGCTCTATAGATTAGAATGAAACTTATACAGCTTTTAGAAAACATGAAAAGCTATACAAGATTTACAAGATTTATTAAGCTTGCTACAAGCGATTAGAACACAGATTTAAACTTAAAAATATTTAAACTTAAAAAATATAAACAAATAAATAAATATATGTACAAATATACAATGCTTATTTCTAAGTTGAAGTGCGAGGGTTAGAAGTAGAAAGGGGAAGCGGGGTATAGATTTTTTCTTAGTGAAGAGGAACTAAGGAAAAAGTCAAAGGTATTTCCTACAGCATTCGCTGAACGTAGCATTCTGCATATGGGGTTGAAATAAGCGTAATTTGTGCGGAGAGTAGGGAAGTGGAAGAAGGGGACAGAACGTAGGTTACGTGGATTAGTGTTCATGTAAATCAGCTCAAGTAATTCCGGAGAGTCTATGGTACCGGTCATGATCTGATGGACGAAAATTATGTCGACGATATGACGACGTTTAGAAAGGGTGACCATGTCAATTAGTCGCAAACGGCTTTCATATGGAGGTGAAATGAACGGATCAGAATAAAGCAATCTACGCAAAGCGAATCTTAGAAATCTTCGTTGCACAGCTTCAATTCTACGGGTTTGAGTTATTTGGTAGGGAGACCAAACCTGACTAGCATATTCAAGGATTGGTCTAACATAAGTGTTGAATAATGATTTAGTCACGTAGGGGTCGGAAAATTCTCTAGACCAGCGTTTGATAAACCCAAGAGAGAAGTTTGCTTTCGCTATAATATAGTTGATGTGAGAGTCGTAATTCAGCTCTTTATCACAAATAACCCCAAGATCACGAATAGACGAAACTCTGGGGATAGGTACGTTACTGAAGTAGTACGTTCGAAGACTAGAGGGTAAGCGTTTACGCGAGAAAGTCGTAGATTGACTTTTATAAACGTTAAGCTCAAGAAAGTTCTTATTACACCAAGTAAGAAAAGCATTTAGGTCTTTTTGAAGAAGAGAGGAATCATGAGAAGAGAATATGACTTTTATAATTTTAATGTCATCTGCATAAATAGACAGATCAGAGAAAGAAATAATACTAGCGACGTCATTTATTGCAAGCACAAACAGGAGTGGACCTAGATGGCTGCCTTGGGGAACACCAGAAGAGGCAAATATCGGGTCAGAAACTGCTTTTCTAAAAACTACTCTATACACACGGTTCTCTAGGTATGATTTGACCCATTCGATAATTGAAGGTGGGAAGCCAAAGGCTTTGAGTTTGAGATAGATAATTTGATGGTTAAATTTGTCGAATGCTTTACTAAAGTCTGTAGTAATAACATCGATCTCGTTGCCCTTTTCCATGGCCAAGAGAGTCTTTGATACGAATTGGGTAAGGTTAGTCGTAGTCGTAGGAGACCTTCCTTTTAGGAAACCGTGTTGAAGTGAAGAGACAATTGGTTTACAATGAAAATACAGAGAGTCGTACACAATGCTTTCGAAAAGTTTAGGGATGGCGGAGAGCTTAGCTATCGGTCGATAGTTCGAGATTTGGTTTTTACAGCCCTTTTTAAAAATCGGGAAGATAAAAGATTCTTTCCAGAGAAAGGGAAAACAGCCTCGGAAAGAGAAAGTTGAAAAATATTAGCAAGGGATTGATAGAGTACTGATGCGCACTTTTTAAGGAAAATTGCCGGGACGCCGCGCCGTCTGGACCAGGTGAGAAATCATCATCCAGTAACCTTAACTTATCACAAACAGTCTGGCGACAAATATTAAGAAAGACAAGAGATGTTTGCGGGCTATTCATCAGAAACCTGTGATAGTCCAGGTCATGATCATTCAGATCATTGGCATATGATTGCCTGAAAAAGGTAGCAAAGAGATTAACAATTACTTTGGGGTCACCGGTAAATTTGTCAAGGAAATTAAGCGTTGAAGGAAGACCGTCAGATTTTCTCTTGACGTTAATAAATTGATAAAAACGCTTTGGATCAGTGATTAGAGAGAATAACATTTTATCAATAGGTTAAGTATAAAGATTGGCATAAAGTTGAGAAGTTAGAAGAGGCCTGTTGGTAGTAATAGTAATTGGAAGGGGTCTGGGATTTTAAATATGTTTTCCATAGCCTGTTTCTGATGCTACGAATATTTTTTAACTCTGTTGTGTACAAGGGAGGAGATGATGAACAGGTTTTTTGAAATGTATAGGGAACACATTGTATGAAACATGCAAAAATTGAAGAATAGAAAACGGAGAGAGCAATATCAATGGGTGCAGAGAGGTTAATAAAGAGATTAAAGTCGATTCAGCTTAGAAGATGACTAAGCATAATGAAATCGGCTTTACGGAAGTTAAAACTAGAAGTGTTCTCAGACTCCATAGTTGAAGTGCTAAGATCAAGACAATAATTGAAAGATAGGGGAGTATGAAAATGATCAAGGATGGATAAAAGATGTGAGCTTTTTCGGACGGCGGAGTTGAATGGATCAGAGGAGAAAGCACGGTCAAGTTGTCTCCCAAGATTGTTTAAAACGCAGCTAACTTGAAAGAGGCCTAATTCAAGAAATCAGTCGCTGAATATGAATTCTTTATCAGAAGAAGGATTAGAGGGAACGAAACAAGATTCGTCCTCAGAAGGAGGCCATTTCAAATCAAATTTTGAGGTTAATTTAGCTGTGGGAGAGAAAATTGGGTCAAGGACTGAAGGGAGTAAATGGTTGGGGACAGGGTTCGGAAGGTTGTGGATTCTTAAGGTGGTAGGGGGAGTAAAAGAGTGAAGCGCTGGGTTTATAGTATGGGAGTGACTAGTGCCTGATCGAAGCTTTTTTTTTTAATTAACAAAATGTCGGTCTCAGAAACTTTTTTTCTAATTTTCAAGAAAAAACCAACAATTAATTGTTTATAAGAAATTTAAAAAAAAATTCTTCTATAAGGCACTAGCTTTTTATGTATAAGTTTAATTCAAGTCTATCGAGCGGTTTTTGAGTTACAGTGGTCACCAGTTAAAAAAACGTAGTTTTGAGAAAAACGTATTCAAAGTTTTACAGTCCATACCAGACCGCTCGAAAGCCTTTTATTCTTCGCTGAATAACTCGAAATATATGTATTTGTCGGATTCACTTCAAACTTTCAGAGAATATTTTTAAGATACTATACTTTAAGAAAATGCAAAAAAAAACGATTTTTTGAAAATTCTGTCTACCCCTTAAATTTTTAGGAACCAACTCCTTTAAACCAACCAACTCTTTTTAAACTCTTGATGAGAAATGTTGTAAATATTCCGCGGAAAGTTTTCATTGGAAAAGATTATATGACTTTCGCACAGTAGAGACAGCCAAAGTCTTAAACGTAAAATAATTTTTTTGAGTACTTTTAAATACTTTAAACACTTTAGGCTTCGCGAAGATTTGCACTCAATTTCAGAAACAGAAATAAAGAGTGTTAAATGAGTTGTTCTAGAACAGTTTCAGGCAAAACAGATAAGCTTTAGGTGTTCAAAGAGAAATTTTCTGTCCTTCTCGGATCTTTTTTAATGTTCAATGAGCTGTTCAAGAACAGTTTAGCACGGCGTTTTCTGCACCTCCTTTTGAACAAGTTCAATATTGGAAGATTGGTGAAAACTGTCAAAAGCAGCTGTTGACTTTTTGCTCGTAGTTTTTTTAGCGCAATGTAATTTTGATTTGTTTTGAAAAGTTCAAAAATATAAAAAAAAGTCAGGAAAATAGCACCTAACTTTGTACTGAAAATAAAATTATTTATTCGTGGCGAAAATACGCTAAATTAAGTTGATATCAGAAGAAGAAAAATTGGTGGCTATTTTTTTTTCGTTTTTGTTGTTGCTTTTTTCGACAACTTTTGGTTGTTCTAACATACAAAAAAAAAAGAAAGAAAAGAAAGTAAACATACCAGCAGAACCAACTATAGACGAACAGTGGAAACATTGCAAACTTGCCATCAGAAGTGACGCCTCTGATGTGCTGGGTTTCAATCGACAACAAAAACGAAACCCCTGGTTCGATGAAGAGTGCCGGCGAGCACATGCAGCCAAGAACGAGTCCTATGAGTCAATGCTGCAGGCTCTGACCAGAACTGGTGAGGGAGCAGCCCGCGAAATCTATGTGCAGAAAAGAAGAGAAGAACACCAACTCCTAAGAAGAAAGAAGAGAGAGCATGAAAAGCAAGTGGTCAAGTCTATTGAGGGATGTTACGGCTGAGGTAATACACGTTCTATCAAAGGGTGAAACAATCTACCCAAAGATACCAGCCCAGAACAGAAGCCCGTCGTGATGAAAATGAAAACATCGTAGTAGACACGCAGACGGTGCTGAGAATCTGCAAAGACCACTTTTCCAAACAGCTAAACGGCAGAGACAGCCAACAATCCGTTGCTTTGCAGGACAACCCATTCAGCCTGGACGATGATGGTCAAAATATCCATCCACCCGACCTAGAAGAAGTAAGAACAGCGATAGCCAAACTTAAGTCGCACAAGGCTGCTGGCTCAGATGGTCTGCCAGTCGAACTTTTTAAGGCAGCGTGAGATGACTTGGTCAGGAGCTTACACCAACTCATCTCTAGAATTTGGTCGGAGGAAAGTATGCCCAATGAATGGATGCTCGGCATAGTGTGCCCTATCCACAAGGAAGGGTAATGCTTTGAATTGCGCCAACTACATAGGTATTAGTCTTCTCAACATCGCTTACAAAATTCTGTCGACTATTTTGTGCATCCGCTTAGAACATTTTGCCAACGACCTGATTGGACCATATCAGTGTGGTTTTAGGTGAGGAAAATCAACAAACGATCAGATTTTCACACTTCGGCAGATACTGGAAAAAACCCAAGAATTACAAGTCGATACACACCATCTCTTCATCGACTTTAAAACCGCCTATGATAGCGTTGATAGAGACGAGCTATATAGAGCCATGTCATATCTCGACATCCCTGCCAAACTTGTCCGCTTGTGCAGGATGAAAATGAATGGGTGAAACCGCCAACTTATTAGGTTATTTTGGGTACTTCACTTATACACTACTTCAAAATAAATCATACAATAGTATAAATATACGAGTATATGTTCAAAGTCCGCTAACATCCTATGGAAAAATGATAAAATGTATTACATCAATGATTGTCATTTTTACTAATGATCAGTGCGCAATCGAAAAATCAAGTCTAGTTTGCCTCAAATTAGATGTAAAGCTTATAAAATCCACAAGGAAAGTGATAAAAAGCTAGTAATAAAGAAGAAGAGGTGCTAACTATAGGATTGGAAATCCATAATTTGGCATATAATTGGCCATTGCCAATAAATGGCAGCGGTGCTAATCATTGAGTTAATTGGTAACGATTTTCTGTCCTATTGACATCTCTTGTTCCTTTGTTCATCAAATTTGAAAAACAAAGAAGTAAAGTATTTGTTTGCATTGCTGAACTGATTATAGAATTGCGACAAAAACACGCCATATATTTGTAGGTACCGCCTTACTAACAATTAGAGGCGAATGTATAGAGAGGCAGAGACATAGATTTCCACTACTGTTGATTATATCACTTTTGATTCCATATAGACATATACAACGACCAAACAGCTTACCATCCAGAAAAAAATGTCAAGAGCGAAAATCGAGAAAGATGTAGAAAAAAAAAATATGCAGAAATCTCTCATTACTTTCATAACTTTAATTGAATTTTCTTTTAAAATTTACATACAGAAAAAAAATTGTGAGTGCACAGAAATTTTAAGTGCAGAAAAAAAAAACAATAAGAAAGAAAAATATTTCCATTGAATAAAAACAACAAATTTCATTCATACCCTTTAAAATTCTTGAAATGTATTTCCAAATTCAGAAAAAAAATTGTTTGACGAGCGATTGGAGACATCTTCGCTATCCTTCTTAGCCAAACTTTTCTGCACCTCAGTTTGTTGCATTCTCAATAGCTTAAGCTGCTCAAGATAAACTAGACGCTGAAGCTCATTTGTACTGAGAGACATTGTTTCTTGTGTCTCTTGTTCCAAACTCTTTTTTCGTTTTGGTGCTCGTTCATTGGATGAAGAATTCGGCATTGGTTGTTCTTCGATCTCCTCTACGATAGTTGACAGACGGCTTCTCTTACGCTCTTTGAAGATATTTTTTGATCTAAAGTAGGATCCTTGTCTTGATCTGAATCCTGGTGAAAGTATTGGTCCAAATTCTGGTGGTCCAAATCGTTGTGGTCCAAATCCTGGTCCAACACATCCTGGTACAATTCTTGGACCACATCCTGGTACAATTCTTGGATCACATCCTGGTCCAATTGTTGGACCACATCCTGGTCCAATTCTTGGACCATATCCTGGTAAAAATTCTGATTTTGGTCCTAATAAACATCCTGATGCTGGCCCTGGCCCTGACTCTGATCCAGATAAAAACATTGCTGCTGTCCCTGACCCTAGCCTTGGTTCTGATCCTGGTTCCAATCCTCCTGATTCCGATCCTGATCTAAATTCTGATTCTAATACAGACCCTGATCCTGTTGGGTAAAAAAAGTAGCTATTTAGCAAAAAATAAACTTTTTTTGAGAGCCCAAAGCTTACCAGTTGTCCTGGTCTGCACTGGATCTTCCTCATCAAACATTAGAGTTAGGAAAAGTTTTTCCCATCCCTTTGGTTTATCCATTGGCGCCTGTTTGCAGTTGTTTAAGGTATTTCCAATCGTTAGTTTTGGTGTGGGTAATTCTCTTATTCGCTATCAGTTTTGGCTTATAGCTTTATAGCCTTTTGCTACACTACTTTATCTCGATGAGTTTGCTTGCGTATGGTTTCTCTAGAAGCCCTTTATGATTTTCTAGAGCACTTCAACAAACTTTAGAGTTGGATTGTTGCTTACAGAAGTTTTGATTTTTAACTTAAAGAAGCATGCAAGACAAAAAAGTTTTAGAAATAAAAAATAAAGTTGAAAGAAATAATAAATAAAGTTGTCTTGTTAATAAGAATACAAGGTGAAGTGTTAGTATGGTTTTAATAGCGGGAAGGGACGTCTATACTTTTCCGGGGCACAATTACTTAGGTCCGGGCAATACAATATACAAAGACGACGAGCCGGTTGATGATGTTGATTTCGATGCATATATCCACGATTTAGAGTATGAATTAGCTGAAACAAAGGAGCAAATAAGAGAAGCAGATAGAAAAGCTATTGCATCATTTATTCATGACTACAAAAAAAACGGATCATTAGCAGAACTAAGTGGAATAATTGGACTGTCATTAAAATATGGTTTCGAAAGTGTTGTTGGTGTTCAATATCCTTATAATATGTCAAAAAGATTAACTTTTAATAATTTTGTTTATTCATCAAGAGAAAAACATTTAGCACAAGAGTGGGCTAGAATTAAAGACACACCTGACAAAGGTGGATATAGAAGTTTTGCGGATTTTTAAACTAAAGCATTGGTTTGCAAACAAATTTATGAAGCATATAAGGTAGGTGGATTTTATTACCAAGCTTTGAAACGTGATTTTGATGGTAATTCTGGATCAACCTCCGGAGCCAATAACGAGCCCCCCAACAAACGACCAAGACCTGAACAAGATCCTGACGCAGATCAAAATATTGAACAAGATCCTACATTCATTGAAAAGCCAAATTATCGTCATAATCCTAATACTATTATGGATATTGATATGCAAGAAAATATTCATCAACAGAGTGGTTCGGGTCGTGGACCGAATACGGGGGCGAGGTCAGGTGCGACAGGAAGTGGAAATTCCCCTTCTTCCAGTATCACATGGATATGACCTAGTACACCGTGTGAAAATAATTATATGAAATTTTCTAAAAGTAGAATATTAATAAGTTAGTACTGAAAATATACAAACATCCGAAACTATAGATCAAATATCTACCCCTATGGCATTAATTCCTGTTGATTTTATTCCATTTTATTTGAGTGAAGCTGAATTTGATATGTTACCTACTACAGCAGAAGTAATTAAAGTGTCTTGCACTGTTACACCTTTAGGTACTCGTACAGCTTTTGATGTTGGATCTACGATATCTGGAACAGCAACATCTGAATATGTTCCAATTGGATTAGTGGCAGAGGGCTTAAATAAAAAATTCTATGGTAAAAATGTGAAATATACTTCTCATGGTACAGATCCAATGAAAGTTACAGGACTGCAAAATATTGATGTTAAAGAACTTTATGAAAAATATTACAAACATATTCCATCTAATGCTCTCTGTGTGCCAACACCTATAGAACAATATTTTGTTCATGAATGGAATAGGGAAAAAAGTCCAGACACAACAAAATTTCCACAGTATATTGTTCATAATAAAGGTAGTGTACGTATGGATGAAAAAGTACATCAATTTTTAATTAATCAAGCTGTTGGAATTCCAGTTGCAAATTATGAATATAAACCGAAAAGTGGATTTATAAAACGTGGAAAAGAACATTTCGTACCTTTTACAAGAACTTCATATAAAGTACATTCAGCTACTACAAGACCACATAGTCATATATTACAGTTTTTCCAAGCAGGTAATAAACCGATTTCTGGTGATATTGGATTATCTAAAGCATCAACTACACCAATTGTTATTAACAATATCAATGATGTTTATGCAAGAACAATTGAATCTTATGGAACATATCATCCAATAAGTGGAGGTTTTGGTTATGATACACAACCACAATTACATGTTGGAATTGTTGCGACTCCTCAATTAAAACCAACAGATACTTCAGTTAGTTATTTAAACAGTGCTTGTTATTGGAAAGTCGAATAGAAATAAAATGTAACATATCTTCTGCTTTTGGCAAAGGTACCACTGTAAGTTGGCCATTAGAAGTACGATTTACTGCAAATTATGATAGGGCTTACACCGATGGACAAACATTATTTGGAGTCACAGACGATATAAACGGAAAAATTTCAGCAGGTGAAGAAGACAACGATGATAATGAAGAAGATTTTGAAGTAATAAAAAAAGCAAGACATATGAAATTATAATTTTTATTCAATAACATTATATTTTTTAAATAAAAAATAACTTGACAATGGATGTGGTTTTTTTCTATAATTTTTCAAATTTTTGTATGGTCGCCATTTATAGGAATACATTCTGGAACGAAAAGCTTTATCATTTGGAAATACTACATCATTATTGCTTAGTACTATAACTGGTGTCCTCATCACAACAGCGTCACTGGAATATTTTACTTTAGCAGCAACAGTATCTCCCCCAAAAAGCATTTTTAAGGTTTCGACTGCAGATGGTTCTAGCACTGGTTCGTTCCACAATATTATCCTTTTATCTACACATTCCATTAAAGGAAAAGAACAATATCTATTAAAATTTCCAACTTGACCAAAATTTAGACAAAAATGAACAAATGGATCAAAGAAAAAATTTTTACAAATATTGTATTTTTTTTAGGTACAATTCTATCTATAACATTAAAAAGATTAGTTAAAAAATTTAGAATTTCTTCAGAATCATTATTAAACTGAAAATTTAAAATATCTTCTAAAATTAAAACAGATTCATTTATTTGAAAATAATAATTATGCAAACTACCAATAGGAGCGTTAAAAATTAAATTTTGCGGTTCAACAGACTTCAAGTATAAATATAATTCCTGAAAAGTTAAATTGTTAATATAATTATTTAAAATTCGTAAACAATTTTTAATTAAAATTGAATTAATATCAAAAAATCTTAATTCAGAAGACAACCACATAGAAGTATTTAATATATGATTTATTGGAGCTGTTGGGTGGGTTTTTAAAAATTCTATTATTTTGTCTCCCTTTCCTCTTTTTTTACTCCTGGTATCTTGTTGATGTTGTTCGTCGCAGATACCAAAAGCTTCATAACTGTTTGATAATTCGGATCCAAAGGCGATTGTATTATAAACGTCGAACGATAATTCGCTTCCTTCCACCATTCTGTTTTCGGCTTTTTGCAGATCTTCGAAAAATCGTAGACATCTAGTTTCACTACTTGGAAACCACGTTCTCCTGGCGATGTTATAGTATATGTACTTCCTGGAATCCTTCTGGAGATAGATTGACAGATTGATCCAATGCTGGAGCGTGAATTTCCAACTTGGAACAACTCGTCTAGCGAATCTTCTAGAGACGTACCCTTAGAAACAGTTTGTGAAGGCACATCTACACGAATTGTTTGAGTAGTTGCAATCGTGGATGACATGGATGTGGCTTCCGTGGTGCGCAATGATGAGGACGGCCCATGAAAATTTTCCACATACGTATTCGTTATCCAATTTGAAGTTTCCATGCTCAAATTGGGTTCCAAATACGTCGTGGACCACTCGCTGTTTAACAGCATAACAACTAAATGCTTTAGAGAACACGTTCCTAATTCTCGTTTCTGGACAGTCAGCGTCTTTTGAACCCATAGGAGAGAGTCCATCAGCAAATGAATATTCCTCTTCGCCTCGTACTGCTTCTCCCTCAAGGAAAGAGACATCAAAATCTCTAAGATACTCGTAATCTCGAGTAGAAATTCTTTCGTCCACAGAATCATCAGCAAAGATAGAAGCGAAATATGCGTTGAGTTCTCCTGAATTTGCGTTGCCATCTTCATTTCCTCCTTCACATCGATCTTCCTCTTCTTCTTCAGAATTGGACTGATACCTTCCATCTTCCTTTTCTTCTTCTTTTCTTTCGATATTACTTCCTCCACAACTTGTGTATTCGGAATCACTTGACTCTCCTCGGAATCGTTTAAAGTAAGAAGCTGTCGATTAGGAATCTCCATTATATCTTCGCTTTCCGAAATTACATGTTCTTCCAAGTCTACTGGATATCGAATTTGTACTTTTTTCGGAGCCATCACTATCACTTTTTACAGAATAATTATATGAACAAACACTTGAATTACTTGCACTATCGCTATCACTGATAGAAAACATTTATTCTTTCTAAGCAAATTTTTCTCTTTATATACCATTGAATATGAATGAATTATACACGGTAAAAATAATAAAACATTATGACGACGACGACGACGACGACATTCTAGGGGGTGGATGGGTGGCGCTTAGGAGGAAACGAGATCGACTGCTATCGGCCGCAGGCCATGATAAAGCTAAGCCATGATCTCGTTTTCCGCCTAAGCGCCACCCATCAACCCCCTAGAATGTCGTCGTCGTCGTCGTCGTCATAATGTTTTATATATTGTTTTAGTTGGAACACAAATATTGAACAGATGGTTGACTTTTTCTGTAAAGAACTGAATTTTCTCATCTACAGATGGTTGGAAGTAAATGGTTTCCCAGTTAACATTAGAGGTCTCATCAGATAGAAATGATAGATCGATTGATTTAAGGTCACGGTATTGTTAAGATGTCCTCCTTCCCTAGTCTTGAGTTTAAATCACCAAGAACGATATGTTTCCTCGATGACCTCGTGAAAAACGGTGGAATCATCGTCTTCTTCTTCTGTGGGGCGTGGGCGCATATTAGGCTAACGTTGGCGAACTTAGAATCGATGCGAATGGTCATTCTTTGCTCATTATCTGGATTTTAGCTGATAACTCAAATTTATTTTTTAATGTAATCTGTAAGCAAAGTTTGTTGATGAAGTAATTGAAATAAGCTTGTCCCTGAGTCCACCTCTAACTGGAAATTCGCACCCAAATACTTCTATTGTTTGTAGCAGTTGACGTAATAGATATCGCAGTTCTTCATCTCTTTTATGCCTGGCATAATCCATCGCATTTATTAGATGGTGGTTATTTCTTCTTTGCCGCATTCCAGTGCGTCTGGCAATTCTCTGGCTGCACGTTAGATAATTAAGGATCTAACCTTCCATGTGCAGATTCGGAGGTCTTTGTCCTTTTTCGTTTGCTTGGGTCGTCAACGCTGAAATCATTATCGTTGATTGTTTCGGAACCATAAACTTTAAACGCGACTGGGTAGTTATCGCCACGTCACGTTCTGGTCGTTCTGGCCAGGTCCTTTAGGATCCTCTTGGACAAAACTAACCGTTTCTATAATCCGTAGTCATGAGGAAGAGGATTGGTGTGAGAGCTGCCGTTATCAAACTATTTATCAATAACCTTCTTCTAATCTACATACAAAAAAATGTATGCAAAACAGCGGTGAGCCCCGGGGCCTGGTGCATTTCTCACACGCACGTGAGGAATGGAGGAAGTCTTAAATTGTTTGCCGATATCGATGAATCGAAAAAGAGCTTTTCATGGCAGTAAATTTAATATCGGAGGTTTGTCAATTCCTAACGAGAGACGGTACCCGTGAAGAAGCTTTTCTTGTTTTCTATTTAAATTGAAACCACGAATAATTTAGACAATTGCAAGAAAAGAACAAAAAATTGAAAGCTTAAAGTGTAAATCGTAGTCATAAACTTCAAACACATGTATGTCCATACTTTGAGGCAGATTGGTTCACTTTCTTTTAGGGTAGCATTTCAACGGTTTTGCATTCGAATTGGGGTTGAAAGATTGGTTGTTCTTATATTTGAACCAACTCGTAAAGTCCTACGGCAACATTGTATAGCTGAGCCAGAGACACTCTGAGTGTAGAGACACTCTGAGTCACGGTTGCCAGTTTGGTCATTTATGACTAAATCTGGTCATTATTTTTTTACTTGGTCACATGGTCATTTTTTATTCCGTTTGGTAATTTTTTCAACGGAATGAAATAAGAAAAACACTTGGAGTTTTAGGTTCTCAAAAATGAAATCTATACTTGAAGCAGTTCTCTTATCGTATGATGTAAAAAGTGCATTAATAAGTTCCAAAAAAAAAAAAGCCTTAACTTACCGTGAATACCAAGCTGGGCGTTTTTTTTAGCTCTGGGTTTGTCATCAACTCGCCATGAAATAAAACAAGTTTTTTGCTGGGAGAGGTTCAGGTAACAAACATTGATGTCAAATGACACATGTTTTTTTTAAATAACCAGCATGTGTGGTGACTCCGTGATCGAATTTTTTTAACCGAAAACCTAGATTCTTTTTTGCCAATAGACATGACGCTGTACAGCTTGTTTCTGTCAATTACTGTCACACGCGGGTTTTTTCCAAGATCTCCTATGTACTGTAAGAACTTGTTGACGTGAGGGGTTTTCACATGTTCACATAGACAAGACAAGAGATGTGAAGTTAAGGAGACGTATTCCTCTATTATTAATGCAGTTGTAAAGTTTTCCATTCATTGAACATTCTCTATCCCGACTAAATCATGCAGCTGGAGCATTCTCTTTTAAAGAAAATCTCTAGCTACCTGGAAAATTTTGTCGAGGCCGTGTGCAACTCCAGTTTTATTTGATTTAAGCTAACATACGAGCTTGGCAACCCTAATTTCTTCTAGTTTTAGAGTATGGTGTTCTTCATCTTTGTCTGAGTTGAGTCTGGAAAAGTAGTATTTCCAGATCCTCTGAAGAGACTGCGGTCCTTCCTTGCTTTACTTTACTTGCTTGTCTTTACGAGGTTGGTTCTTAGTTTTCCACCTTACTTAATAACTTACTTAAGGTGGCGCTACAGTCCGGGTTGGACCAGGTCCATAACCAACATGATTCTCCAGCCAGCTCGGTCCCTAGCTAGCTGCCTCCAGTTTTGCACGCCAAGTTGGTTGAGGTCCTCTCCTACTTGCGTGCGCCACCTGAGTCGCGGTCTTCCTCTACTGCGCCATCCCTCGGGATTGGATTCGAAGACTTACCGGGCCGGGCATTGGTGTCCATTCGCTTTACATGACCCAGCCATCTAAGCCGCAAGGAGTTTTCCACCTTGGCATGATTTTTTTTAACTTTTGGCACAAACTCTGAAGCTCATACCAATCATGAAATTTCTATATTTCCTCAAACGAGCGCTTTCCTTCCTTTTTCTCTCTTCATCGGAATCAACCATTATTTTGGTCATTTTCAGCTATGGTTGGTCATTTTTTTTTTTTCATTTTTGGATACATATTTCTTTGGAAAGTGGCAACCGTGCTCTGAGTGTAGAGACACTCTGAGTGTAGAGACACTCTGAGTGTAGAGACACTCTGAGTGAAGAGACACTCATAGAGACAGTCATTCGGATCTCAATAAATATTCGGATACAAATAAAATATATTTTCTTTGCTTCAATAGAAAATCAGAACATAATTCCGAAATCCTTTAACTGTCGAATGTTGCTGACCATATTATTTGAAAATCAAGAAACTGTAACCGATGACTTTTGAATTCAAATAGCATTTGCATGTGCGTATACAAAAATTTGCGTATACAAAAATGGAATTTTGTGTTGCAGCAACAAAAGGAATTATTCTGACGGGATTCATATCAATACATCTATCGATTCTGCTATGTTGTTTGTTATCTTTAAATCATGTGTGTAGATAATTTTGATGAAATAGAAAATAAAAACTGGATTAAATAATTTATATAAGGTGTGGGCTTACGTCTTTAATTGGAAATTTGACGTTAGGCTTCGAAATAGTGCATGACTATGTATATTACAACTTTTGAAGCTAAATATCTCAGTAATTTGATGTAATAGAGGAATTTTGAGGCCAGATTTGCATTCAGCGCACATCAAATTATTGGAAGAGCAATGGTTTGTTTTCAGGTTTAAATTTGCACCTTAAACATAGACTCGAAAGTAACTCTAGATTTTGAAGGCTTTATATCTCGAAACCGTGATGTGCCAGAGCAATTCTGAGATTGAATTCGGGCAGAAAAAAACCTCCTGAAATGGGTACAAAGTACGTATATAGTTTGCTCTCTGTGACAAAACCATTGTTGCGTAGTGAATCGAACAATTTCTTGTAGCCTTTATCAAAGAAAAGAATATTATTCAACGCACCTTAGATCAGTGAAAATTTGGCAATTTTAATAAATGAATTAATAGACCTAGGAGTTTCAGAAAGAAACACTTACAAGCTTACAAACAATTCATTCGCTGAAACATTCAAATATCAAATTCAATTATTCAAATTCAAATGGTTTTGGCGGCTGATTCCATCTTTTCAATTCACTCAGTGTGATAGAAAGAGACAGATGTGCTTTGCAAATCGCAAATTTAATCAAACTGCAATGGATCGTGAAAGTGAACTGACATGACGTTTCTTAGAAAATTAATTATTTCCGAAGAAAATTTATTAAGTTTCGACTTTAAATTCATAATTTCCATTCGATTGTTTTGTTAAAGTAAGTGTGGAAACAAATTTAGGCAATTTAAAGCTCTCATTAGTAAATAAAGTCGCGGTTGCGTGTACAGTGGCAGTGTTTTTAATTTTTGTTCCTCTCCAATCATACGGCAAGGTTTTTTATTTAGTTTAAAATTTTGAATTCCCAAGCTCTGAATATGAAGCAAGAGTGTTCAACTTAGTTTTCTAAATGTTATGTTGTATTGTGATGAAGAAAATAGAAGTTTCTTTTGTTTTAATATCGCTTGTTTCGAATGTGTATGAAGAAAAGAAAATCAAATCAAAATGGCCGCTATTTCTTTCAATGTTTCTTGTTCAATCTTGCATAGTTCTTTTGAAATTTGTGCAAATTTAATCTTCATTAAAGAGCTCGTCTAGTTTCTCATTTTCAAAAAATCGGTTTTTTTTCATTTTTCGATAGGTAAACATCTCAAAATTGATGTCCTGAAATAAATTGGAATGATATCTTGGATATTTTTGAAATGGCAGATTATTGGAAGAGAAGCATCTCGGGCGCTCGAACTACACCCATCCCAACACGACGGGCGGGGCGCCCGACAGCTGCCTCGTGCTTAATGTCCTACAATTCCTTGTATTGCCTGCGGCTTAAATTTTCAAATTCTCAAGGACATCTAGATCCTTTGTACTCCCTTCCTGTTAGTTGAATCGAAAACTGCTCTGTAAATTTTAAACGCGTTTTTCTCAAAACTGCATTTTTCAAATTTTCCGCAAATATTAACGAATCGTCTTGAAATGTTAACTGTATACTTTCCATATGTTTTTACATACAGCCATTCACAACTTTTACGATCGGATGAAAATTGTAATTTTGGCAGCCATCGAAAGACGATTTTATTGGAGAAATTTGGACTTTTTTTTTAAATTGCTGCCATTTTGTCAATTTTTAATTTTTCACTATAATTATAAAATGCTGTGTTGGAAAAAGGGTCTACTTTAACGCCATTTTTTTATTTTCTTGTTACAGGTACCAGAAAAATTCAAAAAAGCGGCAAATTGACGTCTTCTAATTTCAAGGAGTTCAAGAAATGGTCCATATCTCTCTTGGATTTCAATATTGTAATTCGAAATCTCGTGACAATTTACATGAATATATCTTATATATAAAAATGAATCGTAAAATGTGTTGGTAAGCGCATAACTCAACAACGCCTGGACCAATTTGGTCAATTCTTTTTTTGTTGTGTTTGTTATTGTCAGGAGAAGGTTTTTATGACATAAAAATTTAAAAATTGATATTCCCACAGGAACGGGTTTGGGGACGGAAACTTAGAAGCTACAAGACAGGTTTCTAAAACGATTCCAGCATTAGGGCTGGTACATTATCCCTCTCCATCAGTAATTTAGATTATATTTCATCCCTATAATCCCACAAGAACAGAAACGGGAACGAGAACCGAAACCTTAAAGTTACTTGACCGATTTCAAAAATTCTTTCAACTCTAGGATGTTACATTATCCCTCAGTCACAATGACTTATAAATGGTTCCTGTCAAGGTTTGTTCCCCATCTTCCCACAGGAACGGAATTTAAAAAATTGCGCGGATATTCCGACAGGAACGGGTTTGGAAAAGAAAACTTAGAAACTACTATACAGATTTCTATAACCCTTCCCCTTTCTGCACTAGGATTGCTACATTATCCCCCTAAATTAGTAATTTAGATTATATTTCATCCCTATAATCCCACCGGAACATAAACTGGAACGAGAACGGGAACCTTAAAGTTATTTGATCGATTTCGAAAATTCTTTCAACTCTATGATGTTACATTATCCCTCAGTGACATAGACTTATATTTCACATATTTCCACAGTAACGGAAGATTCCCACAGGAACGGGGCTGGGAACGGGAGCCTAGAAACTACTGGACAGATTTCAAAGATTCTTTCGTCATTGGGATGCCACATAATCCCAAAGTAAAAACGATTATTTTTCATCCCCAAGTTCCCATTTAAGCGGAAAAACGAGAACGGGAACCTTAAAACTACAGACCCGAGCAACGCCGGGTGGCTCAGCTAGTGTATAATAAACTCCTAAGATTACAGAATATTTGAAGCTATAGTTTTTTTTTTACACGCATTCAAAAAATCACCTCCATTTGAGCCCGAGAAACTTGCCGAGCCCCTTAATATTCAGACTGTGTTGCATTGGCCCTTCTTTTCAGAAAATATTAGAAAAGTGATGTTTTTTTAGTCCCTTGCGGGTGGAAAGATGTGTGATGTTTTTTTAGTCCCTCGCGGGTGTGCATTCGGTTGTGTATTGGCCCCTTTTTTCAAAAAAATGTTAGAAAAGTGATGTTTTTTTAGTCCCTCGAGGGTGGAAAAATGTGTGATGTTTTTTTAGTCCCTCGCGGGTGGAAAGATGTGTGATGTTTTTTTTTGTCCCTCGCGGGTGTGCATTCGGGGGTCTATTGGCCCCTGTTTTAAAAAAATTTTAGAAAAGTGATGTTTTTTTAGTCCCTCGCGGGTGAAAAGCTGTGTGATGTTTTTTTAGTCCCTCGCGGGTGGAAAGGTGTGTGATGTTTTTTTAGTCCCTCGCGGGTGTGAATGATGTGTGATTCTACTTTTTTAATGCAAACCAGAAATAAATTGATGGTAAGTGCCTACAAACTTATTTTTTAATTGCTGTAGATTGTCATATTTGCTTTAAAAAAACAATTTTCCCTTTAACTTATACGATTAGAATTAGATTTTCGAAAACAAGCCGTGAAAACTCCGTAATATATGATCAATAAACTTTTTGTTTTCCTATCTTAGGAAGAAACTTGGCTCTAGCTCCCAAATATCTGATGATATTGTCACCAGGGTTGCGAGTTTATGAATTAAAGAAATCAATTCATAAGCTAGCTTATGTATTAAGCATAATAAATATGGGTTTTGCCCCCACGAAAATTTAATTAAAAATTGAACTGAAATTCTGTCGAAAAATTTTTCAAGTAGTTGTCAGTAGATGTTATAACTACGTCATGGAAATCGTTAGATTTTGAGCTTCTGTTCCTCCTACAATTTTGCAAGTTCAGTTCGGGTTTAAAAAAATTTTAATAAATAAATCGCGGATATACAGGGTGTCCCGTAATTGGTTTTACATACTTCGGGATATGATTCTTGGTCATATTCTAAAAAAAAAATTGTTTTACCATAAAGTTCGTTTCTCAACTCTTACATCACTTTTTGACAATTTAAAAAAAGGCTTACTTTGGTGTACCCTGACATGTGTTAAATTCGATATCTCTGTCAATACTGATGATAGAGACCTAATGTATGTGTTTTCATTTGATGTTTTTTGTGGCCATGGCAAGTGCGGGGCTTCCTTGATATAATTTCGGTTATTTTGTTCGGTTTTAACCCTCCTTTACAAACTGGGATCAATTTGGACACCAGAGCATGTTTGAACACTCATAACTTTTTTGTTTTTCATTTTTTTAAGTGGGATTTATACTCAGTGAACAAAATTAAATTTTTTATTAACTTCTTACGTTAAAACGATTATCAGATGTTTACTGATTTTCCTGCGATTTTTTTGTAAAAAAAAACCCATCCACCCGACCTGGGGTCCATTTGGACCCCACTACTGAAATTTTATGAAAAATCATATTTTTTCTAATAAATAATTATTTTATTATGAAAGTAGAGTAATTTGGGGTAATGTGGTATAGGTGGGTATTGTGGTACAGTCAGTTTTCTCTTAAACTAAGTAGCATATTTCAACGTTTTCTACTTTATTAGGTGCAGATATAAATGAAACTAATAATGCGTGTTTCAACGAGTAAAAATCTTCATATCTGTCAAAAAAATAGTCAACAACAGTGATTGAGGGAGTTTGAGTTTTTTTTTTGGGTGATACAAAAAGTGTTTGTGCGGTAATAAAAGTTCTGTTTCAACAGTGAAAATATGTTTTTCAAAAAAATAAAAGAATCTTCTACGAAAAATACATGTACATTTTGCTAAAATAGTGTTTAGATTATTTTTCATAATTATTTTTGTAAAAGTATCAGCTTCGGCTAATGTGGTATACTTGGCATGGGCTAATGTGGTATAGTATACCACATATAGTATAGTATATCACATTACCCACTATAAAATTCAATTCCTTTAAAAAGTTGGCTATTTGTACTCTTTCTCAAAATCTATGCTTATACTTTTCAATAAAAATTAATTTAATAATTTATCTAAATTTTTTAATTAAAAAAAATACCGCTAGGCTGTATAGTATAGTATACCACATTAGACAGCATAGTATACCACATTACCCTTACAGTTTCAAAAGCGATGACTTAGAGGTCATATCAATATTTTGTTTACACCTTTGTTAATTGATGTTAGAACTCAACACAAAGAAATAAATTTAAGGCTTATTAGTTTTTGGTGAAATGTGCAAAGATTAGGGTCATTTGCTTCACTACTTTTTCTGTTAAGTGTTAAAAACTAACATGTATACCACAATACCCCAACTTCCTCTAACATAGTTTTAGTTTAGTAAGTATTTAACTTGAAGTTTTTGGCAATTCCGGGAGACATTTTACACATAAGGTTCTAGTGGGGCAAAGGCAACAACGTCTGCCACATCCATCCCAGGTGGTTTGGCTTTTATTAACGTCTGCTCTTGGGCAAAGGTGACATCTGCCCCTTTTACAAGAGAGCCTTTCGGGGACTGTTGGTAATACTTTCTGAACTCTTACCAAAATACAGAGAGCATGCAATGCAGATTTTCCAATGTCAGATTGTTTTGCAGGTTGTGAACGGTTATTTAATTCTGACTCAACCAGTTCCTCCGCTAGTTCGATGAGTTTATCACTTCGGAACAAATTTTTGTTTCTTCTAGGCAGATTGAAGTGTCGGAAAATGTTGACAGGTGCTAGGGCTGCTACGTCCAGTAAGTAAACAACCATCGGCCAGCGTTTTGTTCGACTTGCACAAGAATAAACTGAGACCGTTTGGTGGAACACATCGATTCCACCTTTGCTGCGATTATAATCAAGTATCATGGCAGGTTTACTTTGATGACCGGAACTGGCTTTCTCGCAGTTATGTTGTGTTGATAGCAATACCACTTGTTTGTTTGGCTTCGGAACATAACTCACCAACGCCATTTTTCCAGAAAATCCAAAGATGGATGAGTGGACTGGACGATACTGCTTTTTGTTATTGACCTTTACAGGCTCATTCTGGTCATCAAGAACCTCCTTCGCTACAAAAGGTTTAGGCAAATCTCTTTTGTTTTTCAAAATCGTGCCAAGCATGGTGATCTTCTTATCCAGCAACCTCAATGCCAAGTCCACCGACCTAAAGAAATTATCAATAGTGAGGTTGCGCGCAGAATTAAAATATGATGGCATCAACGACATCATTCAAAAAACGTTCGTTGTCTAGTGCAGACGTGTTTTTAATCCGCTCCCTTTATTGAGTCTTTTCTTGTATTCGTCATTTCCCATTCAAATCAATCAACTCATATTTTGCAAAATGACCAAGTGCAACGCGTGCAATATTAACCTGGCTACCGATAATAGCATGCCCCAATTAACGTGCGGTGGTTTGTGCGGTAGGCTTTTTCACCCAACATGTGCTGGTCTAAGCAAACGTTCGCTGATCCACTTTAGCAAATATAGTTCCCGGTTCGTGTTTTTTTGTGATGAATGCAGGGAAATATCTTTGTCCCACATTTTAAAAGCTATCAAATTTAACAATGACTCGTGCAGTGATGAAATAAATAAAAATAATGATAAGTGTCGGCAAATTTTTAATAAAAAATAAAAAAAAAAAAATAAAAAATAGGGTGGCGCAACAGAGCGAGGAGCCCCTGGGCCTAGCGCGTTTCTCACAACCATCCCTTGTGAGGGAATGGAGGGGACCTACAATTTTCTGCCGGTTCCGAACGGCTAATCGAGAAAGCGCTTTTCATGGCAATGAATACTAACGGAGGACTTGCCAATTCCTCGCGAAAGGCGATACCCGTAGAAAAAACTTTTTGCCTCTGGTGGGATTCGAACTCGAACCTCTGGATTAACAGGCGGACATGCTATCCATCACACCACGGGTACCGGCAAATTTTTAATGAAATGGGCAAATTTGATGACCTTATTAACTCAAACGATGAAATTCACTGCCGCCTCTCTGAACTGACCCGCGCAATAAACAATAATTCAAGTGATTTAAATAAAAAAATTGTCAATACTAATGATACCTTTGATGAGATCATTTCGGTCAAATCTTCTCTTCAAAATATGAAAAAAGACATTATCTCGGCAATTTCTAAAATAAATCTTGATGGACAATTAACTACTCTTCGGGATGAACTACTCCGATCGGGTAACAATATAATGGATTCTATCAATTCCCTTAAACCTCACCAACCTGACGATGCCTCATTTTCATCACTAATTGACGACGCCTTAAAACACATCTCCAATTTTTCGGTTGATCTCGTGATGACCATGGACACCGTCAAAGAGTTGATAGATAGTGTGAGAGCATCTAAAAGCTTACGCCAACCTTCCCCTCACCACACGCTGTCGAACGACAATGTGCCCTCGTGCTCGTTTAATGTTTCCTTACATGATGAGCTACAATTTTGTTCCCCGGTCAAAAATCGCAATGAAGTGGTAATCGCTGCTGAGAACGAATCTCACCTCCATAATACAACTTCATCATCTTTACCCCCCATAAATACCGATCCTGTGTTACAACCATCTTCTTGTAACTTACCTCCCTCTGCACCACTTGTATCAAAATTTGGGACCACCTGGACTAAAGCCGAATGGAGTAGCAGACTTAACAAGCTAAAAAATACCAACACAATTGCCCTTCTCTTGAGAAACACTCCTCGCAAAGCCAACAAACTTTGGATACGTGATTTCTTCTCCAGAACGTACTCTATATCGGTTACTGATTCCAGACGTGCAGCGAAACGAAGTTTTATAATCAACATTCCTGGGAAATACGAATGGTTATTTTCTTTCCCCGATGGAAGCTTAAAACTTGGTGATATGACCCTATCGTTGTGGATGGAAGACCCTCGGCCCGAAAAATCAGCAGAAGCGTCGACACATAACTGGAGCTTTAAAACAAATATTTTCCCAAATTTCTCCTTTTCTCTCAATAATTTTAAAAACAATCCTTATCCTCCTAAGCCCCACACACTTCCTGCTAGACCTATGCCCAAGCCCCACATATCTCAAAAATCTATAACTCAGCCTAAACTCTTACCCAAAGCCCCAACACAACCCCAGACTGTCCTTACAGCAATCCGCAGTCCAACAGAAACGTGCTCATCAAAGGGTATCCTTCAATACTAACCCTGATTCCCAATCCCCTCTCTCAAATAATTTCGACCAAACAAAATCCCCCCCTGTTCCTAGTTTCAACCTCACCTCAGGAGCTAAATACCCTAATTTTATAAGCTCTCATATTTTAAACCCAAGCCCATCTCAACCACCACTCGAATCTCGCTCTACTTTCGATCCTCTTTTACCTCCTAATGTCAAACTAACGCAACAGTCCCTCATTGAATCTACCGAGTCCCGCTATGCTCTTTCAAAACTTAGAGATAGTAAGGTGTTTGACAACATTCGTCTATTCCTAGCTTATCTTCACGATAAACCAGACGATATGTGTCGTCTACACACGAAAAGCTATGTACTAGCGTCTATTCAAAAGGAAGGACTTCCTTCTGATCCTAAACACCTAAGGCAGCTCTACAATAAATACCACGAGCTCCTGAATATCTCTTCGGTGCAAGTCTCCAAAGATCTCTTAGCTTTCTCTCGGTACGTTCAATCCAAAAGAATCTCTTACCTGCAAAGAATCTGATCCGAAACTGAAAAGTTTTATCGCTCCTAACACTGAAAACAGTATTCCACCTTCTAATCTCCACCCTCTTTCTTTTTATTACCAAAACGTAACAGGTCTTCGTTCTAAAACTCACTCAGTGTACTTGCAGTCCCACAATCTTCCCTTTGATGTATTTGCACTTACTGAAACAAACCTTTCCCAGGACATCAAAAGCCAAGAGCTGTTTCCTTCGTTTTTCAATGTCTTTCGTGATGACGAACAACCTCATAGCGAACCCCCAAATAGAGGCGTCCTAATCGCTGTCCATAACAAATACGAATCTTCCTTCATTTCATCCTCCTCTTCCAAACTTCTTGACTACATCTCTATAAAACTTACATTCTCTAATCAGTCCATTTTCCTGATGTGTTTCTACATCCTTCCCGGCGAACCAACAGACTCGTACAAATTGGTTGTAGCTGCGATCGACAAAGTGCTTGACATCTCAGAAGCACAAGATGAGATAATTATTTTCGGTGACTTCAATCTCCCCTATCTTCAATGGAACACTTCAGAAGACCAATTTGCTTTCACTCCCTCACCCGTTTCCATCAAAGAATGTCTCTTTGTTGACGGTCTTATACTGATTCAAGCCTTTCGCAAACGAGTGGTATTAAAAACTATGGGCCGGCAACTTGATCTTATCTTCACTTCCGACCCCATTAACTCATCTGTCTCAGAATCCTCATCCCCACTATCTACTATTGACAACTTTCACCCCCCTCTCACTCTCTCTTTTTTTATAACCTTACCTTTTCTTCTACCTAGCCCAAGTAAGTATTCGTTCAACTTTCATAAAGCTTACTTCAAGAAGATCAATGAAATTCTCTCTAATACCTCATTCGACTTTAAAAATCTTTCAATGAATGATGCTGCATAGTTTGTTTTACGAGAAATTGTTGTACTGCATAAATCTTTATGTTCCCCTTTCGCGCGATAAGTCCTACTCAACATCCCCTCCCTGGTACAATCATAAACTACGTGAGCTGCGTAACAAGAGAAATAAGCTCTGGAATAAATATCTACGCTCCTGTTCAGTTTTCGATTACTCTGATTACCTTGGAGTATTTTATAAGTTTTCCAACCTCAATGAAGCTCTTTACAATGACTTTACATCCACCACCCAAGCAAATCTAATTTCGGAGCCAAAATCGTTTTATAAGTTTATCAATTATAAAAAGAAAAATGATGGTTTCCCTCCTTCTCTTCACTACGATACCCAATCTTCCAACGAACCAACAACAATCGCAAATTTTTTTGCAAGTCACTTTAAACTGTCTTTTGCTCAAAAAACCCCAGATCTAGACCAGACTTACTTTTCCTATCTTCGCCATTTCTCTACAGGGCCTTCTAATCTAAGCTTTAATCAGTCAACTGTTCTTAATGGTCTCCTCAAACTCAAAGACGAGTATAATCCAGGTCCAGATGGCATTCCTGCTATTTTGCTTAAAAAATGTTGTTCGAGTTTAGCCCTTCCTATCACTAACCTTTTCAAACTATCCCTTTCAAGTGGTGTTTTTCCGGACTTATGGAAAATATCTGTTATTTCACCTATCCATAAAAAAGGCCCCAAAAACCTAATTTCTAACTATAGACCCATAGCCAAACTCTCTCATATCCCTAAGCTTTTCGAAAGCATTCTGAATGAAATACTTTCTTTCCAGTGCAAATCAATGATATCCTCCAAGCAGCATGGTTTCTGTAAGGGAAGGTCTACAACTACTAATCTAGTTGAGTTTGTTTCCTTCTCTCTCTCTGCAATGGAAAAAGGAAACGAAGTTGACGTCATCACCACAGATTTTAGCAAAGCTTTTGACAAAATTTCTCACTCTGTAATCCTCTTTAAACTTTCTTTCCTCGGTTTTAGTCCTATCCTACTTAAATGGATCTCTTCATATCTTGACAACCGCCAATATAGAGTTCGTTTCCGTTCTACTCTTTCAGTTCCATTTGTGGCTACCTCCGGTGAGCCCCAAGGAAGCCATCTTGGACCCCTCTTTTTCATCCTGGCCATTAATGATGTCGAAAAGATCATCCAATATTCTTCTATCTCACTTTACGCTGATGACGCTAAAATTTTCAAAGTCATAACCTCCGATCGAGATTCTCTCCAGCTTCAAAATGACCTCGATTCATTCGTCTTTTGGTGTTCTAAAAACTTCCTTGAATTAAACACTGTCAAATGCGAGGCAATAACTTTTTCTCGTAAAAGTAATAAACCTCCCCCCAGGTCCTATCATCTTCAGAACCTTCCAATAAACCGTGTGCAGCTTATCCGAGATTTAGGAGTTCTCTGCGACGGCGAATTGAATTTTCGTTCTCATATTGACGAAGTAATATCAAGAGCTAATTCCGCCCTTGGTTTTATCAAGAGACGGTCCAAAGAGTTCCGCAACCCCCTTGTAACAAAATCTCTCTATATTGCCTATGTTCACCCTCTCCTTGAGTATGCATCGCAAGTATGGGCTCCATATCAAGCGGTTCATATTTCAAGGATCGAAAGTGTTCAACGTCGTTTTCTGCTCTTTGCCCTACGGGATCTCTACGACGTAAGAAACTTTCTCAACTTGCCTCCTTACCGCGATCGTCTTACAATAATTAATCTTCACTCCCTAGAAAACAGAAGGAATGTCTTTGACATTATATTCATTCACCGACTTCTTACTGGCAACACTAACTGCTCCTCCCTTTTAGACCTTATCTCCTTCAACACTAATCCCCGAAACGTAAGATCATCCCGATTTTTTTCCTTCCTGCTCATCGTACATCCTATGGTCTCAACGAACCCCTAACCCGCATGATGAGTAAGATTAACTCTGTTCCTTTTCTTTTCGACCTTAATCTTCCAAGTCCTTGTCTGAAAGTCCTCCTTTTAAACCATTTCTCATCCCTGTAGTTTAATTTAGCTTTAATTAGTTTTAATTAGTTTAAGTTTAGTATGTTTAAGTTAATTTAAGCTTGTAGTAAGCTAATAAATGGGGCGGTAGCCCCACCAAAATTAAAAAAAAAAAATCAAAATTAAATTAAAAATCACCACATCATATCCACGATCAAGTCCTGTACTTTGGCCAGAGCTACCAGTTAAGATAGAAAACTTCAGTGGATAGCCCGTTGAGCTTTCATTCAGCCACGTAAACTTCAAGCCATAATTGGAAGGCTTGCTTGGCATGTATTGGGGAAATTCAATCCTTTTAGGGGTCATAAAATTGTTTGATGACCTGAACAAACTGAAACAATGACTATTTTTCCTTTTGATAGACATACCTGACAGGAACAATTGGGGTTGGTAACGTTTGCCCCAAAACACAAGCCCCAAACGAAAATCCCCAAACGCAAAATCCCCAAACGAAAATCCCCAACTCCCAAAATCCCCAAAGAGAGAATCTACAAACCCAATATCGCGCGCGCGATTTGATCGCATGATTCACTACTTGAATATATTTGTTTTGGGGATATTAGGTTTATGTATTACAGCAAATGTAATCCAAAAAATTAAAATTATAATGCTTGTAACGTTTATTAAAATAGAAATACATTTTCGAAATCATTGACAAAATAAATATTCATATACTGATAACGTAACAGTAATGGTAACAAAATGAAATTTCTTTGAAAGTCTTTAATGAAACAAACACAAAAAAAATGAAAAGAGGATACAACCATGCATTTATAGTAATTTGTTTTTAAGAAACTGTTAATCGTTATCATTTATTAATTACAAAAACAACGAAAGAGAGAGATTTTTCTGAAAACTAAATGCACATAATTTATATGTACACAGACTCTGGGGATTTGGAGATTTCGTGGGGATTTTGACAAAAAAGAATGTTTAGGTGTGGATTTCATCAATGTGCATTATCTCAATGGGGATATTAGCTAGGTGGATAAAAATTTTTGGGGATTTTGATCGATGGGGATTTTTTTTTTGGAGATTCTGTACGACACCCGAACAATTGATATGGATGAATGTTACAATAAGTAATTACGTGAAACAGACATATCGAAAGGGATAAGCGGGAATCCCAGATTTGCGAAATTAGGCAGTCTCCATGGATTTTGAAATTGAAAAATTTTATTGATGACCTCCTTCATACCTGCATAATGACATCTCTGCTTGAATTTCATTACCACTGCTATATAAAATACTTAGAAATAATTCATACAATAGCCAGAAGAAATTTAACTGAACAAGATATATCAGAAATCAAAAAAATTTCGAAGAAAAAATCGTGGGGTTTATTTGGACCCCAGTTCGGGTGGACACGACTTTTGCCGGTTCTTAAAGGAGGGTTTAAAAGATGAGTAACGTAAAAGAAAAAACAAAAAATAAAGATAATTTGAAAAAAAAACCTATTGTATTTCCATTAAGACACTCGGGACATAATGCTGGACTTACTTCACACTTCACATGAAATACAGTAAGTTTACTCTTTCAAAGCTTTTTTTTTGCTCTTCCTTCGTTTTTGCCTGAGTTCGTTGAAGCTGTTGAAACATCGTTTACTTGTTTTTCTATTTGTCTTTTCCGTTGTGTCGAAAAGAATAAGTATTTTCAGAAAGGTACTGATTGAGTTTCTTTAACCCCAATCCCACAAAGGCTTTCACAAATAGACTGTCTAAACTAGCCAATTTGTCACCAAATGATGACACATAACCATTCAAATATGATCTACTAAAACTTTCGTTTATTTTTCTGCATAGTTTCAAAATTGCATCCTCCTATTTAAGACCAAAACTATTCATTGTTAAAAAAGTTTTTTTTGTATAGAAACGACAAATTGCTTAAAGTTGGGAGAATGGAAATAAGTTTCGATTATTTCATCTTTAAAGCGGCAGGAAAAACGAAAAAACTCTCACTTTCATTCAATTATTGACTCACTGCATCCACAATATTCGTATTTTATGAAATTTCTCTCAAATGACTATTGATAATATTGTCGAAAGTACTGAGTTGATGTTGTTGACGGAAAGGAATTGCTGATGAATTTCCAATAAAGAAAACAAATTAAAAAAGGGAATAGTTTTTTTGAGTTTCATTATTATAAATAATTTTTTTTTTCAACAACCCCTTACTAATCCAAAGCTTGAAACGTTTCAATTTCGAGTTATTTGTATTGGCTATCACAGCACTAGGTATGCTTGTTAAGGATATTGAGAAAAATATCTGACGGATTTCTTTCTACATATAAATGTGAATGAATTCTAATTTTCAAATGCACTCATGACTCACTCACTTTCAAAACACTTAAATATCCTCTCCGTCTAGCCAAAACTTTTCACAACTCTACTGTTACTTGATTTGAAACAATCTAAGATGAACTGAGCATCTAAACTTTCCGCCACCACTTTTTTGTTTACAACTTAACTTAACTGATTCACTCAATAGCCCTGTTGGTGAATAATCAGGCGCACCTAAAGACGTCGACACATGGAAGCCTTCCCCTTCAATAGGACCTCATGGTTGATCGAACGCAGCTGTAAAGTGTCGCGATAACTTTAAAGTTTAATTAACTAGTAGTGATCCATGGCATTGGTCTCAGTAGTTGCAACTTTTCAAGGTTAATTTTAGTGTGAAATTGAATTTCAAATTATCGGAACCATAAGGAGTAGTTCGAATGACGTGAACAGTAAGTACAATACGAATATGTATAAATGTGCATTTATGTGAAGATTCGCACCTGAAATGACTCTGTAGTCAGGTTCATCAGTTCTTTGGGACCAAAATGTGACTGATGTTGTTACTTTAGAGACGCGTTTATGATTCTAATTTGTAAAGGGAATTTGAAACGACCACAAGGTATTGAATGGGATAAGGTGAAGGGAAATGAAGAGCAGAGAAAAAGCTGAACTCTATTTTTGAAATATTTTCTTTTTTAACTTCCTTACTGATGATATTGTTAGCAGTTATCCACTTCCCTTCTGACTTCCTTAAAGTAGCAAAAAATCTATTTAATTTGTAGATCTTTTGACAAAAATCAGGCAATTCTGGCCTAGATATAAGTTGAATGCAAAACCAGGAGGAAAAATGTTTTCCTATCTTGAGTTTGTTACTTCCATCGCTGTATAATGATGGCTACACCAAAAACTACAACAATTCAATTCAATTCAATTGAATTTATTAACAATTCAAATGTACAAATAAGACTTAGTCTTTTACAGTACCTAACATTGGGTAGTAAATAACAATTTCTTATTCAACAAAATTAATTATACATATTAAAAAAATATCGATAAATCATAATTCTATCATTTCTCATACAAAAAGACTTACACTTTTAAGTACTTTAAAACATGAAAATCCGCAGATATGTCTACTCTCTGAAACTAGGCTAGCTACAAGACATAAGCCCTCCTTCGAAGGATTTAATATTATCAGAAATGAAACTGGTAGAGGAACAGCAATTTTACTGGACAAAAAGTACAAGTGATTTACCCTCAGTGTCTCTTGAATTTATATCTTTTCTTACTTCCACTGGTTCACATTTCCGTTTGCTAGTTGGTAGTATTTGCATTCCAAAGGATGCAGGGCAGCGGTTACATAGAGAACTTGACATACTTTATGCTCTTATTAATAGCTTTGATGCTACTATAATCGGTGAAGATTTGGAGATTTGGAGACCGAGTACATAATAGTAATGGAAACCGTTTGAACAATTGGTTCAACAGCGGCCACTACTTAAATCTTGATATAATACCTTCAAACACCCCACATATCCACGATCATCCTCCTATTTGGATTTTTTCATAATTTCCTCTTCACTTAATCCCGGACGTGTTGCAAGCAGTCCTTCTATGCCCACAACATGCAACACATTCTCAGTACTCTCCGGCCACTTCGGAGTTCTTTTAGAAGTAACTGTCGACGATTTTCACCTTTTCTAATGCCTCCTGTTTCGCTTTATTCTTCTACTTCTTGACTGCCCCGTCATCTGAACAACCTCGTACATTTATGCTTTCAATAGTGTGGTGAATTTAATAGTTTAGTTATTAAGTTATGAGGGTGCAGTGCAATAACACCCGCGGCAATAACCCCTGCAGGGGTTATTTCCCAAACGAAAAGGAAATAACCCCTGCAGGGGTTATTTCCTTTTTAATGTGGTAATAACACCTGCAACAAAAAGGCATTTACACCTGCAGGTGTAGTTGCCAATTTGAATTGGCAACAAGCCCCACACATGGGTTAAGCTTTAACTCTCCATTAAAAAATTGTTATAAAAAGCAACAACGCAAAAAATTACGGTTTCAAATATTGTTGTCAAGCAGGTTGGAACTCTCCATTAAACAATTTTAATAGAAGCAACAACGCATAGTATTACAGTCGCGAATTTTTCAATTTCACTAATGCAAAAAAATAGTCCTGCTGTTAAATTTATATTGGTATATTTTTGTTAATTGCAGGACTACTTTTTTGCATTAGTAAAATTAAAAAAATTCAAAATAGGAAAAAAAATAATCGTCATTCGCGCAGCGGAAAATTTTTTTTGCCCCAGAGAGAATCAATTAGGGGTGTGAAAATAAAAAAATTCGCGCGAATTTTTTTATTTTCACACCCCAAATTGATTCTCTCTGGGGCAAAAAAAATTTTCCGCTGCGCGAATGACGATTATTTTTTTTCCTATTTTGAATTTTTTTAATTTTACTAATGCAAAAAAGTAGTCCTGCAATTAACAAAAATATACCAATATAAATTTAACAGCAGGACTATTTTTTTGCATTAGTGAAATTAATAATTGTAAACAAATAGTTAAGCTTACAAGTAAAATATTTGCATAGTTATTAAATTTAAGCATATTTTCCAAATTTCAGAACTGAATTTTAAATTGTTTTTTTTTCTATTATTTATTACTTTAAATGTTTTTCTTTAGTTTCTTAAAATAAAGCGAATATGGTTATTTTGTAAAATTTGTTTTGTTCTATTAGGTTTGCTATGGTGGGCTTTATTTCCATTTGAAATTGGAAATAATCCCCACAGGTAAAAGGCAATAAGACCTACGGTTTTTATTGCCACATTAAAAAGGAAATAACCCCTGCAGGGGCTATTTCCTTTTCGTTTGGGAAACAACCCCTGCAGGGGTTATTGCCGCGGGTGTTATTGCACTGCACCGTTATGAGTTCTAAGTTACTATAAAGAGGCATTGCCAGATGATATGACAATCTGTATATTTACAATCAATTGCATAATGCATAATCTTATTCTCTTAATGCTTACATGTTATACATTTTTTTTTAATGAGACACTAGTAGCCATAGCGCTCCGGTGGTCTTACAACTCTTCCTGATCTTGTAACAATATTGCTTGGCCGATCGGTTGTACCTATTTCAACATCGACAACGTTGTCACTTGAAAGGTTTTCTGTTTTTTGTTCATTTTCGGAAGAACAACCAATCTCAGTATTTTCGTTGTCGTTGACGATATAGATGTCTTTATTAAATAAGTTTGAAGGTGCACTGTTAAGTGAACACCTAATATGGCACCTGAAAATTTCAAAAAAGCTTTAAAAGATGCACTTAATATTATATACAACTTTGGCACTGTACCTGATTATTTTAAAGAGGGATTAACTATTACATTCTTCAAAAAAGGAGACCCGAACGATCCTGCAAACTATAGAGGCATTACACTTCTGAATACGGCAATGAAAATCTACGCTAAGATCCTCTCGGATAGACTGAGTAATTGGTTAAAAACAAATAATAAAATAAGCGAATATCAATCAGGCTTCAGATCAGGATACTCCACGGTTGATAATATATTTTCGTTATCTAACATTGTTCAGCTACGTTTGATGAAAAAGAAAACTACATATGCCTTTTTTGTAGATTTTAAAGCAGCATTTGACTCCATTAACAGAAAGCTGCTCTTTTATAAGCTGTACAATCTTGGGGTTTCATATAAATTTGTGCAATCACTAAGAGTTCTCTACGATGATATAGTGTCTGCAATATACGATGGGAAAAATCTATCCGATCATTATAAAGTTGAGCTTGGCTTACGCCAAGGATGTAATCTAAGCCCAATCCTTTTCAACTGTTTTATTAATGACATAACAGAAAATCTACCCTGCGGTGTGCAATTAGGAGAAGACAATATAAAGGGATTATTATTCGCTGATGACGCTGTATTTTTCGCAGAATCCCCCGAGTCAT
The DNA here is from genome assembly GCA_949752695.1 of Melanostoma scalare. Lineage (NCBI taxonomy): Eukaryota > Metazoa > Arthropoda > Insecta > Diptera > Syrphidae > Melanostoma > Melanostoma scalare. Next base: position 14,105,827 of record OX456987.1, on the reverse strand, counting down.
TGCAGCTGATGATTAATAAAATTGAAACTTACTGCACGCACTGGATGTTAGAGGTAAACGCCCAAAAATCGAAAGTTTTAATCTTCAAAAATGGCTCAGGACAGCCAGCACGAAATGAGAAATGGAAATTTAGACTACAACCATTGGAAATAGTAAAAGATTATACTTATCTAGGCATAAAGCTTACTCATAATTTCAACATGGAAAAACACATAACCAGTAAGTTAGAAAAGGCTAAAGCTGCTATCGCAGTTAACTGGAAACGAGTTTTTAAGAACAACTGCATACCACACCAAGCTAAATACAAAGTTTTCCAAGGAACTGCTAGAGCCGTTATGTTTTATGGTGCACAGTGTTGCGGTTATAAAAAATACGAGTCAGTGGAATCCTTGCTAAGGTACTACGTTAAGAAAATGTTCAAACTACCTAGCACAGTGCCAAATTATATGATCAATCTAGAGACTGGCCTGTCTGAACTCTTTATGACTACCCTCAAACTACAAATTGATTATCTGCTAAGAGTTGTAGAAATGGATGATAATCGGCTTCCAAAAAGGACCGCTATACAAGTCATCAGAAGCAACTCAATTTGGTTTGCAGAATGGCACAATCTAGCTAGGGAGTGTGGATGTGAACTTTCTTTGGACCTTGCGAACCTCAATTTTTGGAAGCCCCAACTTTACCAACTGATGCAGAAACTAGATGATGCAAAAAGGCAAAACTTCATTGAACAGGCACAGAATTCCTCAGCTAGATTCATGTATGGAACATTAAACCACAACCTCTGCGAGAATAACTATTTCAACAGCTCATTCACCATAAGTGAAATATCTACAATTTTTAAAGCAAGGGGTGAACTGCTTAGCCTTAATTATCGCCCACATAGAGCGGATCTGGAACAACAATGCAGTTTGTGCAATTCAAGAGAGCGTGAAGATATCAGCCACTTCCTAGGAAGATGTCCTATACTCCAAGAAATTAGAAGGGTGTATTGGAATAAATCAACTTTAGAAGATGAAGAAATAAGACTGATACTCAATGGCAGTCAATGGAAAAGGCTCTTAGGGTTTTGTAATGAAGCACTAGCATACAGAATAAATGTTATAAATGAGTTTTTTTAAGTCCACTTATATTTGTTGTAAAGGTAGCGATTTTGTTTTTGTTTATTGTATCTACTCTCGTTTGATTACCTAGTCCACATAAATTAATTATTATTATCATTATTTATATATCACCTAACTTTATTGTTGTAATGATCACTAAATGTAAATAAATGTAAATTAAATTGTCTAAACTTGGCTCTACATTTAACGCCAACAACGAGCGAACAGGGGCGCTCGGGCGCTCTGTGCAAATCAAACCCCCATCGTCCTGGATGCATTAAATCCCATTCATGTTAAATGTAAAGTCCATGTTAACTTAACATTAAATGTTTGAATATTGTGATATTTATTTATTTATGTTTATATAAAATTGTAATAGAATACAAAATATTGTTACCACTCAGACAGACGGCACTCGGCCATGTCTTTATTATGTACGTAAAACCAAATTTGTAAAAAAAAATCTTTTTGAAAAATAAAGCATTTAAATAATAAAAAAAAAAAAAAAAAAAAAAAAAAAAAAATATGGCGTCTATTTCTCCTAAAATTATTACCTTCACTATCAGTTAATAAAGGGTTTTCCAATAAGAGTGTTATTATTTCTTTTTTGAAAAAAACACACTTTTTGTTAAGGAAATTCAAATATTTTTTATTTAATGTGCAGTTCAATCAATACAATTCAGTTTTAAATAAAACATCATTCAAATGGCCACCACGACTTCTTCTGCAGCAACAAATTCGATGAACCCAATTTTCGAGCTCTTTTTCCACTAACTCAAGTCGTATATCAGCAATGGCACGTTCTATATTGACTTGTAAGGCTTGAAGAGAATCTGGTATATTTTGATAGACCAATGACTTCAAATAACCCTATAAGAAATAGTCTAATGGTGTTAAATCACGACTTCTTGGAGGCCATTCAATATCACCATTTCTTGAAAAAATCGAATCTCTAAACTTTTCATAATTCAATTGTTGCATGTGCTGTGCGAAACGTAGCCCCGTCTTGTTGAAACCAAATGTTGTCAAAATCAATTTCTTCCAATTTCGCTCATAAAAAACTGGTTTTCATCGATCTATACCGCTCTCCATTGACATTAATGGTGTTACCAGCTTCATTTTGAAAGAAGTAAGGACCGATGATTCCAACAGCCCAAAAACCACACCAAACTGTCAATTTAGGTGAATGTAATGGTTTTTCATGAATATTTTGTGGATTTTCATCGCCAGTTTTGTTTATTTAACGCACTAGTCAAATAAAAGTAAGCCTCTTCGGAAAAGATGATTTTCTTAAAAAAATCGTTATCGATTTCAAGTTGTTCCAAGACAAAATCAGAAAGTTCACGACGTTTACGGTGGTCCAATAGTGAAATGTAAACTCTTCTGAATGACATACTGCAAATGGCCGAAACGCCACTTCAAAATCATATCATACCTATTGGAAAACCCTTTACATATGACCTATCGTTTACTTTTTTAGAAATTTTTCCATACATCCAATCTCTTTAATTTTTTTTAAACATAATTTTTTGAGCTTCATTCAAAATGGATAGTGGCTTGCAGTTTCTATTATAGTACTCAGCTTGGAGAATCTTCTTCCTGTCTATGCGATTTGAAATTTCTTTCGCATTTATTTTATGCGGTTTTAAATTATTTTTAGTCGTAGGGACTTTGGTTTTTATTTCTCTGCCCATGAAAAGCTGTGCAGGTGACAGCAACATATTTGCCAAAGGCGTAGCATTATACTCCAGAATTCGATACTTAAAATCTTTTTGCTTACCCTCCTTCAAAGCATTTTTTTAAAAATCGCTTAGCAATCGCCACCCCTTTCTCTGCTAAGCCATTACTCTGTGGATAACGTGGACTAGAGAACACGAGTTTGACATTGAACTCGTTCGCGAATTCTCTGAACTTTAGGCTGTTAAACGGATTGTTGTCCGATCGAACTTCAAGTGTAACACCAAATTTCGAAAATATTTGAGATGTTATTACATCTATAATATGATTAATCGATTTATCTTGCAGTTTTTCAACGCACAACCAATCGGAATACTCATCTATTACACACAAATAAGATTTTCCTCCATGCTCCAATGTATTCATTGAAATTTTTTCCCATGCAAAATCTGGTGCCTCATGCTGATAAAGTGGCTCTTTTGGAATGTTATATCTAAATTTCTCGCAAATACGACACCCTTGGATATTTTTTTCTATGTCTTTGGACATACCTGGCCAGTAAAACAGTCTTCGCGCTCGCATTCGTGTTTTTTCTATTCCTAAATGACACTCATGCAACATTTTTAAGACTTGATCTGTCAGACTCAGTGGTACCAATAATTTTTCGTCCAAAAACAAAAGTTCGTCATTTACACCCAATATTTCTTGTATTTTATGAAATTTCTTTCAATCTAAGTTTAGTTTTCTGTAATCTGGCCACCCATTTTGTGATATTTAAGAATTTTACTCAGAACTTCATCTTCCCTAGTAGCAACCTGGTATTTTATTTTATTTTGGTCAGACATACAAACTTCACTCTTATAATTACAAAAGTAGAGTGTCATTCAAAAATCTGTAATATTACAAACCACAAGTATCAATCTATTTCGGATTTGATCAAAAAGTTGATAGACTTACGAAAAATTTGGCTTGGGCAGCTTAAAAGACTCTACTATCTATCTAAATAGAGTTGATCCACAATATAGTGAACTTCACGCCAAAATACAGTGCATAGGCAAAATTATAAGAGAAATTATTAATTTAGACCTAAATAATGCATTTAAATCTAGATTGGAAAAAATTAAACCTTCTCCCCAGGCTTTTAGAGAGATAGACAAAATAACTGGACGTAAGTTTTTCGGAACAGATATCTCGAAAAATATGCTTCTTTATAATGACCAAGAGCTTCATTATGCTCAATCTAAATGAATTGCATTTAAAGATATCTATTCTGCTGATTACTCTGAAAGAACGTCTATTGATGATCAGAACTTTGAAAATTTCTTATACAGTCAACTCTTTCAAAGAAAACTATCAGCTCGAAAGACTGACTACCTCCCCCTCAAATAATGCTAGTGATCCAGGAGCTACTCCTTTCACGTCATCTGAAAGTGTTAATATTGTAACGTGCGCTTAGTTCGAAATAATAAAACTTTACCTTTCAATTCAATTTTACCACTTATATCACTCTATAATCAAAACTGACATCTGGTTGCCTCGGCGGCCTATTTATATCGAATGACATTACATCTAGAACTTCCCAGTAATTTCCACATGGTCTCCACACTCCAGTATTTTTGCTGTCAAACATTTCCCCTCCTGGTATATTTCTACACTTACACTAGTGTTGCCGCTTGTGTTTTCGGTTGAACGTTTTCGATTAGGAAATTGGTATTAAATGTTGGGTTTGCATTACAATATGTTGAAAATCTCGCTCAATAATAAAAAAATCTTCTGTAGTTGATAAAATATCAAATTATTTATTAAGAAAATGTCCGTATACATTGGATAGATTATTGTCAGCAATATTCAACCATTGCATAAACAATGGAAACTACTTGGAAGCAAACTAAGATTTTGATGTTTTTCAGTATCTGGGACTCTTAATCGACTCAAAGATGACTTTTAGCAATCAAACCGAGAGTCTAAAAAAATATTTTCGTTCTACACTGCGGCACTTCTTCTATCTCCAAAAAGTTTGCTCCAATGATCTTCTTAAAAAAATTTATTATGGAATTTTCCATTCCAAATTGCAATATGGAATAGCATGTTGGGGTGGAACGCACTTTAACAAAGTGAGACCTATTTTAACTTTACAAAAATATGTAATTAGGATAATTAGTAGGAAGGGAAGACTACATCATAGTTTACCATTATTTGTAAGATTGAAAATTCTACCAGTTCGACATTTATATTGTTTCAAGGTCCTTAAAACTTTCTTTTTGCGCTCAGGAAATCTGAATTTCAGAATCCTAGATAATCATAATCTACGAAACAACTTGCAATATCTTGCACCTGTTCCCAGCTTTCGGACGACTACTTTTCGTAATTTTTACACAGTATTGTCTTGTAGATTATTTAATAAACTTCCTACTGCGTTAAGGTCACTTATATTACCAAATCTTTTTCAGATATATTTAAAATCTTGGTTGTTTGATTTTGATTGTGGTGTTTTGGAAATAGTTGTGTTTTCTTAAACTATTTTACTTCCTTAATGTTCTGGTGAGTTATTGGAATATCTGATCAATCTATCATTTTAAACTGAATTAATTTTTCTTGCACTTGGCTACAAAACAAAAAGTAACTCTTTTTTTGATTCTTTTTGATTTTATAAAGCAATATTTAAATTTCACTGAATTAAATTTTTTCTGGCACTTGGCTAATAAAACTAATTGTAATTCTTTTGATTCTTTTCTAATTGTAAATATCAATATCAATAATTGAATTTTTAAAATAAGGGTCACCCCACCCAATTTATATTTTGTTATTCTTTAATACTGAAGTGACATTTAAAACTGTTTAAATTTTAACATCTAATGTCACTACCTTATTTCTTAAATAATATATTTCTGTGTTTTGAAATAAATGTATCTAGCATATTATACTTATTATAAATTATATTATTATAAGAAATAAATGAAAAAATGAAATGAAAATGAAAAAAATGATTCAGAGTTTTCTCTGAATCAGATTTTCCTCAATTTTCATTGGAACCGACCATACGAATTATTTTCCGGTGAACTCGGGCGTTCCTAAAGGATCGATACTAGGCCCATTCTTATTCAATATATAGGGTAAACGCACTAGTACCCGGACACTTAACTTTTTTCTCAACTTTGACATTAAACCATTTCGTAACCATAAATGCTACCGCGGAAACTTTTATTGATTGTAAGAATATAGACATTTCTCAATAATATTGCGTTCAAGTAAATTGTAAAGGAATCATTGTTAAAATGAATAAAATCACAATTCAGAAAAGTTGCATTGGCGTTAGTACCTGAACAGCAAAATTTAGTACCCGTACGCCTTTGTTTTAGTACCCAGACACAATCATTTTAAGAGACAAGCCCTGCCTGGATACTAAAAATATATGATAAGCGCACATTTTTTGTATCCATACAGGGCTTGTCTCTTGAAATAATTAAATCTCTCAATGATTAAGTCTCTTAAAATGACTGATCTAGTATCCGAACGCTTTTGTTTTGGTATCCAGACACAATAATTAAGAAACAGCCCCTGTCTGGGTACTGAAAATACATGATACCTAATGGCACATTGTTAGTACCCGGATAGCATGTCTGGGTACTGAAAAACATATTCAATTTTGGTGTTATAGTGCCCGGACACCACAAATAATGGCAAAGATTTTATTAAATTTGGTTTTTTTTTGCAAATTGTTTTAGTTAATCATATTTCCAACGAAACCAATGACTTTCCATTACAATGAATTAACTATTACTTGTTCAATTGCTTACTACTAAAAACTGCTCCCACAATTTTTTTTTTTTTTTACCTAAATCTACAACGAGACCGCACCTTCAAACCTTAAGCAATAAAATGACGAGTAGTTCCTAAAGCACTCATTTCGAGTAACTGAAACTTTGCATGCAAGTATAGGACACATTGGAGGACCCATGTTTATTCTTGTTTGTGGATTTTTTGAGTGATTTATCTATTAATCACAAAAAAGGTCAATGTGTCCGGGTACTAACACTGTCCGGCTACTAGTGCGTTTACCCTACTTACAAGACTTTCCGCTCTCGTACCCTACATCGAATGAACCTGGATCACTACACTATGCAGATGACACTCTGGTATTGGCAAGTGATATACGGCCACTGTTGGCGCTCAACAAAATAAAAGAACAACTCCCACTTGTGGAAAATTATTTTAAAAGGTGGAGACTTAAAATCAACACCCAAAAATGTGGTAAAGGGCACTATCTTGCGGTTAGGGAGAGCAAGTCTCTTTCCTTAAAAATAAATAATTTTTCTATCCCACTACGCTCGGAAACAAAGTATCTCGGAATAAACTTCTACAAAAGGTTTGGATTCAACAAGCATGGAAGGGCCGTTCTCAATAGAGCAAAAATGATTACCGGAACTCTAAAAGAATAAATTAATTCTAGAGTAATGTTAGGAAAAACAAAAGTTCTAATATACAAGACTCTTATTAGGCCCATTTTGACTTGTGGTTTCTGCACATGGTCCACCATATCACCAACGGTAGCGAAAGAAATGGAGGTTTTCGAAAAAAAAATTCTAAGATTTTGTTGTGGAATGATGTGGAAAAGATGGTTCCCTAACAAAGCAATATATGACGCAACTAAGCCTACACCTCTAATGAAATACCAAATAGAGCTTCTTTTGAAAAAGATGGAACGAATAAGTTCCCACCAGAACCCACTAATGAGGTCATTAATGGATTCTAACATCGAAGACGGAGTGGGTGACCACTATTATCTGTCACCATTTAATTTAATTAATGAGGGGTCCGAATCCCTTTGAAGACCAGAAGCAAGCGTCACAATTTTAGCCCCGTTTTATGATAAAGCATCGCATTATAGGGCATGACATTGATGATTTTGAATCATGCAATTTGATTGAGAACATAAGCCTTTGTTTCAACACAGACTGCTGAAGATCTCCTTTTTGTTATAAAGTATGTTTATGAACAAGTAAAGATTTTTTTAAGCATCTGTAGTGAGTGTATGTTTGTAGACTATCTACTCTACACACTATAGACCCCACTAAACCCTGATATTAAATGGTTTTGTTAAGTTTTAATTTTTACGTATTAGTAGTAGTTTAGTTTTAAGATCTAGTCATTAAGTTAAGAATGCCAAAAAAATAGCAGAGCAGTGAATGTACACCGGGAGCAAGTGTACACATAAATAGTTAAACTTATATCATATTATGAAATTAAGCCTTGATCAATATTTACTTCGATATTTAAGGAAATTCGATAAAGTTAGACACATCATTAAGTCAACCAAATGTTAAATTAAGCTTTATAAATAAGAATGTAATGAATTTATGAGATATGCCTCAGTAAAGTTAACTTGTAACTTATAACTCTGCTGGTCTTAAGCAATATCGACATTATAACTATCTCGACTCAAGCTTATCAGTTTTTTTACATTTCCATTCAATAGGCCATAACATCTTTTTTAAATCCAAGTGAACAAATGACGTGAACAATTTTTTTTTAGTTTCATTTTAATAAATAATTTTTTTTTCAACAACCCCTCATTAATCCAAAGCTTGAAACGTTTCAATTTCGAGTTATTTGTATTGGCTATCACAGCACTAGATATGCTTGTTAAGGATATTGAGAAAAATATCTGACGGATTTCTTTCTACATATAAATGTGAATGAATTTTAATTTTCAAATGCACTCATGACTCACTCACTTTCAAAACACTTAAATATCCTCTCCGTCTAGCCAAAACTTTTCACAACTCTACTGTTACTTGATTTGAAACAATCTAAGATGAACTGAGCATCTAAACTTTCCGCCACCACTTTTTTGTTTACAACTAAACTTAACTGATTCACTCAATAGCACTGTTGGTGAATTATCAGGCGCACCTAAAGATGTCGACACATGGAAGCCTTCCCCTTCAATAGGACCTCATGGTTGATCGAACGCAGCTGTAAAGTGTCGCGATAACTTTAAAGTTTAATTAACTAGTAGTGATCCATGGCATTGGTCTCAGTAGTTGCAACTTTTCAAGGTTAATTTTAATGTGAAATTGAATTTCAAATTATCGGAACCATAAAAAGTAGTTCGAATGACGTTTACAGTAAGTACAATACGAATATGTACCTATAAATGTGCAATTATGTGGAGATTCGCACCTGAAATGACTCTGTAGACCAAAATGTGACTGATGTTGTTATTTTAGAGACGCGTTTATGATTCTAATTTGTAAAGGGAATTTGAAACGACCACAAAGTATTGAATGGGATAAGGTGAAGGAAAATGAAGAGCAGAGAAAAAGCTGATCTTAATTTTTTTTTAGAAAAAACATCAAAACTAACCTAATATGGTTTAAAAGAGAATTAGCATTGTTGGTAAAAGCAAAGAACAAAGTTTGGAAAACGGACCGCAGCTTCCCAAATACGGCCGTCCCATTGCTGAACCTGGTGATAAGTTCGGACCGAATGTTGTCGTGCTGCTGCTTCTGTTGGTGGTAACGATGCAATATAAGATTTACTTTTATATGCTGATGTTGTCATAATCGGTATTGAAATGGCGGATAAGCTGGCTAAAATCGGGTAAACATTCGAATCCAGCGAAACGAACACCTCAGTTCTAAAGCCACTAGAGCAGGAAAAAACAGAATCAAACACAATTTTCTAAAAATCGCCAATGACAGGTGGTCATCTTTAGAAACATGCTGAGTCTCCAGAAACCTTTGGCCAGATATTTCCAAGAAAAAAATAGAATTTCTACTCCAGCTAAACAGACCTCGGCTCTCTCTGTTGATTGGCATTCTCACGGGCCTTTACTCGTTGGGTACCCACATGTTGAGAATGGGCATTAGCACATCCGACTTATGTAGAGGATGTCATGATGAGGAGGCAGAGGAGGGATCATTCCACTTCCTCTGTGAGTGTCCTAGCTAGGCCCACACTAGGAAGAAGGCCCTCGGAGAATACTTCTTCGACGAACTGGGTGACATCTCTAATCTCCCATTGAGCAACGCCCTGAAATCTACTCAGGGCTCCAAATGGTTCAATGAGTTCCATACCCCAATAACCATCTACCTCTCCAATCCTCCCATCTCCTCATCCTCTGATTTCCCGGGGAGCACAATGGATCCTTGAGATCCGTGTGAGGTGTTGCCACTTGTAGCTGCACCTGCACCCCCCATGCAACCTAACCTAACCTATGCTGATGTTGTGAAGCATGCATATCTGTAGTTATTTAAAGAAATTTCATTATTATTATTTTTTCGAATCACTGTAGCTGTATAAAGTATAATCCAAGAAGAATGCGTTCTCCGGCTTCAGCAATGATTTCAAGATCCGCATTTGGATTTTTAAATACCTGAATAATGTCGTTTAACTCTGAATTTTTTCGAGGCACATTATTAGAGCTCAATTTTTCCGTGATGAAATAATGCAAATATTGTATCGCAGCCGCCGAAGGCATGTAAGAATAAAATATGGTCTGTGGCAGAAATTTTTCCTCTTCCCGGTTTGAGAAATGAAATGAAATATATGTTTGAGTGCGAACAAAGAGACGTCAGACGAATAAGGATATCTACATCTCCGCCGACAACTATAACAAATTCGAATTCCGATGAAGCGATTACTACAGTATAGATCATAAGCACATCGGCATCTTCCGTGACTTGTTTGATCGTGAAATTTTCAGCTTCAAATTTGGTCTTCAGCATTCCCATAAGACGATTTTTGTTTGTATCATTGCCCAGGAATTTATTTTGTGACACGGTCGACATCACTGTCTCGTCAAAAAGTATGTCTACTGAAGCAGTTTTCCGTGATCCACGTAAAAAAAGCGCACCGCTTACTCTACCTCAAGGTAGTGTGGAAATGATTTTTTTTATTTAACAAAACGTGTGTTGGAGTAAACTTTGCGGCGCTCGTACATCAAAACTATTGACTTTATGAAAAAAAAATAGAAATGTAAATTGTAGGAAATTGGCTCTAGTTTCATTTTGTACTATTTTAATCGTAAAACGAGTTGGGAGGGAGATATTCCATAAAAAAAGATTTTATGCGCAATTTTTCCAATATGGCGGCAAAAATACGAGGTCGCAAAGTTGAAATTCGGATAGAGCACATCAAAATCTAAAAATCTGCCAATTTTCATAACTCCCGGAAAACTTTCCAGGTAAAACTACCACGACTAATGACTGTACTATTAAGACGACGCAAGAAATTCGTTCCACCTTCTGACGTATCTTCAATTTATAAAGCCTACATCCACCCAAAGCTGCGGTGGCTACAATTCCTTTATCTGGTCAGGTGGTCAGGTGCTAATTAAACATCTTTGCGCCTACTTGATATTGTACAAAACAGAGCGTTAAGGCTGATAGATATTATTATTCTCTTGAATATCGTCGAAACATCACTTGACTCACTCTTTTTTATAGCTTTTTTTATAAACACTGATTTAGTGGAATAGTCAGTTGCATTCTTCCCCTGAAACAATTTGGTCGCAACACCCGCCTCGCTAGGAACACTCACTAGTTTTACCTTCAGACGTAAAAGTCAAGTATAGACATTCATATTTTAGTCGCACCACCCATGGAACAATTGGGCAGACTCTGTTTTTCCGCAGCATTTCGATTCACAAAAATTAAAAGGCAGTGTGCAACTGTGTTTTCTATTTAATCCCTTCGTATCTTCCTAAATCTGGTGGTACCCATGGCGTTATGGTTGTAGCATGTCCACTTGCCAACCTTGAGGTTCGAGGTTCGAATCCCAGCATCAGAGGCAAAAATGTTTTTCCACGGGTATCGCCTTTCGCGAGGAATTGGCAAGTCCTCCGATAGTAAATTCATTGCCATGAAAAGCGCTTTCTAAATTAGCCGTTTCGGAACCGGCAGAAAATTGTAGGTCCTTTCCATTCCCTCACAAGGCATGGTTGTGAGAAATGCGCTAGGCCCATGGGCTCCTCACTCTGTTGCACCACCCTATTTATTTATTTATCTTCCTAAATGCTCGCACTGTGCTTTATAAAATTATTCATAACCCCTTGATGAGTGAGCTTATTATGAAAAAGGCCTCTTATTGTCACTCCACTACCCACAACAGAGCCTCTTTACAGAGGAGAATACCACATTCGTGAACTGCGAATGTTTCTGTATCCAGTGACTGTTTCTTGATTGTTTCCAATGAAATACAAAAGCTCCAACTAAATGGTTTAGTTTATTTGAACAAACTCTACAGGTGTCTCTTGTACTGCTCGCACTCGCATTCCTTCCATAAAACGGATTATAAAATATAACGAACGTCCACCAAATAACGCTGTGTTGAAATGATATTTTCAGACTTGCAAAACTAATTGTTCCTGCGAATTGGCCTTTGTGATTTCTGAAGCCTGAGGAGGGATGAGACATTGCTGTGTCTCTCAAAGAGCCTTATTCCTTTCATAGAAAACCTTTGACTAAATTTGTTGAACGAACTTTACTTTTAAAATTAGTTTCAACTTATAATCCTTGAGAGAAGGTAACTATAGGACAAACGGGGAAGAAAAACATTAATTTTTTTTTAAAATAATAATTTGATTCAAAATCCTCTCAAAAACAAAGTTATCCGTGTAAAGAAACCCCTATAAAGACTCCCTTAACGGCCGAATAAAGAAATTTGATTCTATTTTCAAAATTTCAGTTTGGTTGAAAGTTATATTTAGTTTGAAAATTCTGTCATTTTGTGTTCTTTTTTTTTGTAGGACAATCCAAGCTTTTTTTCAGAATGGAAGCATGCCTTTGCAACACCACTCAAAAGCTCTTTTAATGTTCTCTTGCAACAATATTTACAGAGAGGATAGATATTTACAGAGAGGATAGTAAAAACTGCGCATGCTTTTGCTCAGTTCCGATTGAGTAGAAATGGAAAGAATGAGTGGTATCTCAATTTCACCCACATCCTGAATTTTTTAATTTTAATTTAATTTTGGTGGGGCTACCGCCCCATTTATTAGCTTAATACAAGCTTAAAATAACTTAAACATACTAAACTTAAACTAATAAAAACTAATTAAAGCTAAATTAAACTACAGGGATGAGAAATGGTTTAAAAGGAGCACTTTCAGACAAGGACTTGGAAGATTAAGGTCGAAAAGAAAAGGAACAGAGTTAATCTTACTCATCATGCGGGTTAGGGGTTCGTTGAGACCATAGGATGTACGATGAGCAGGAAGGAAAAAAAAATCGGGATGATCTTACGTTTCGGGGATTAGTGTTGAAGGAGATAAGATCTAAAAGGGGGGAGCAGTCAGTGTTACCAGTAAGAAGTCGGTGAATGAATATGATGTCAAAGACATTCCTTCTGTTTCCTAGGGAGTGGAGATTAAGGACTGCGAGACGTTCGCGGTAAGGAGGCAGGGTGAGAAAGTTTCTAACATCGTAGAGATCCCGAAGGGCAAACAGCAGAAAACGGCGTTGAACACTTTCGATCCTAGAGATATGAACCGCTTGATATGGAGCCCATACTTGCGATGCATACTCTAGGAGAGGGCGAACATAGGCAATATAGAGGGATTTCGTTACAAGGGGGTTGTGGAACTCTTTGGACCATCTCTTGATAAAACCAAGGGCGGAATTAGCTCTTGATATTACCTCGTCAATATGAGAACGAAAATTTAATTCGCTGTCGCAGAGAACTCCTAAATCTCGGATAAGCTGCACACGGTTTATAGAAATGTTCTGAAGATAATAGGAGCTGGGGGGAGGTTTATTACTTTTACGAGAAAAAGTTATTGCTTCGCATTTGGCAATGTTTAACTCAAGGAGGTTTTTAGAACACCAAAAGACGAATGAATCGAGGTCATTTTGAAGCTGGAGAGAGTCTCGATCGGAGGTGATGACTTTGAAAATTTTAGCGTCATCCGCGTAAAGTGAGATAGAAGAATATTGGATGATCTGTTCGACATCATTAATTGCAAGAATGAAAAAGAGGGGTCCAAGATGGCTGCCCTGGGGCACACCGGATGTTGCCACAAAAGGAACTGAAAGAGTAGAACGGAAACGAACTCTATATTGGCGGTTGTCAAGATATGAAGAGATCCATTTAAGTAGGATAGGACTAAAACCGAGGAAAGAAAGTTTAAAGAGGATTACAGAGTGAGAAATTTTGTCAAAAGCTTTGCTAAAATCTGTGGTGATGACGTCAACTTCGTTTCCTTTTTCCATTGCAGAGAGAGAGAAGGAAACAAACTCAACTAGATTAGTAGTTGTAGACCTTCCCTTACAGAAACCATGCTGCTTGGAGGATATCATTGATTTGCACTGGAAAGAAAGTATTTCATTCAGAATGCTTTCGAAAAGCTTAGGGATATGAGAGAGTTTGGCTATGGGTCTATAGTTAGAAATTAGGTTTTTGGGGCCTTTTTTATGGATAGGTGAAATAACAGATATTTTCCATAAGTCCGGAAAAACACCACTTGAAAGGGATAGTTTGAAAAGGTTAGTGATAGGAAGGGCTAAACTCGAACAACATTTTTTAAGCAAAATAGCAGGAATGCCATCTGGACCTGGATTATACTCGTCTTTGAGTTTGAGGAGACCATTAAGAACAGTTGACTGATTAAAGCTTAGATTAGAAGGCCCTGTAGAGAAATGGCGAAGATAGGAAAAGTAAGTCTGGTCTAGATCTGGGGTTTTTTGAGCAAAAGACAGTTTAAAGTGACTTGCAAAAAAATTTGCGATTGTTGTTGGTTCGTTGGAAGATTGGGTATCGTAGTGAAGAGAAGGAGGGAAACCATCATTTTTCTTTTTATAATTGATAAACTTATAAAACGATTTTGGCTCCGAAATTAGATTTGCTTGGGTGGTGGATGTAAAGTCATTGTAAAGAGCTTCATTGAGGTTGGAAAACTTATAAAATACTCCAAGGTAATCAGAGTAATCGAAAACTGAACAGGAGCGTAGATATTTATTCCAGAGCTTATTTCTCTTGTTACGCAGCTCACGTAGTTTATGATTGTACCAGGGAGGGGATGTTGAGTAGGACTTATCGCGCGAAAGGGGAACATAAAGATTTATGCAGTACAACAATTTCTCGTAAAACAAACTATGCAGCATCATTCATTGAAAGATTTTTAAAGTCGAATGAGGTATTAGAGAGAATTTCATTGATCTTCTTGAAGTAAGCTTTATGAAAGTTGAACGAATACTTACTTGGGCTAGGTAGAAGAAAAGGTAAGGTTATAAAAAAAGAGAGAGTGAGAGGCGGGTGAAAGTTGTCAATAGTAGATAGTGGGGATGAGGATTCTGAGACAGATGAGTTAATGGGGTCGGAAGTGAAGATAAGATCAAGTTGCCGGCCCATAGTTTTTAATACCACTCGTTTGCGAAAGGCTTGAATCAGTATAAGACCGTCAACAAAGAGACATTCTTTGATGGAAACGGGTGAGGGAGTGAAAGCAAATTGGTCTTCTGAAGTGTTCCATTGAAGATAGGGGAGATTGAAGTCACCGAAAATAATTATCTCATCTTGTGCTTCTGAGATGTCAAGCACTTTGTCGATCGCAGCTACAACCAATTTGTACGAGTCTGTTGGTTCGCCGGGAAGGATGTAGAAACACATCAGGAAAATGGACTGATTAGAGAATGTAAGTTTTATAGAGATGTAGTCAAGAAGTTTGGAAGAGGAGGATGAAATGAAGGAAGATTCGTATTTGTTATGGACAGCGATTAGGACGCCTCTATTTGGGGGTTCGCTATGAGGTTGTTCATCATCACGAAAGACATTGAAAAACGAAGGAAACAGTTCTTGACTTTTGATGTCCTGGGAAAGGTTTGTTTCAGTAGGTGCAAATATGTCAAAGGGAAGATTGTGAGACTGCAAGTAAACTGAGTGAGTTTTAGAACGAAGACCTCTTACGTTTTGGTAATAAAAAGACAGGGGGTGGAGATTAGAAGCGGGATAACTGGATTCAGTGTTAGGAGCGATAGAACTTTTCTGTTTCGGAACGGATTCTTTGCAGGTAAGAGATTCTTTTGGACTGAACGTACCGAGAGAAAGCTAAGAGATCTTTGGAGACTTGCAACGAAGAGATATTCAAGAGCTCGTGGTATTTATTGTAGAGCTGCCTTAGGTGTTGAGGATCAGAAGGAAGTCCTTCCTTTTGAATAGACGCTAATGGAACGTGAGCAGAGCCGTAGCGAGCCTATCTGGCGCCCGAGGCGAATTCAAAAATTTGCGCCCCCACCCTCCGAAAAAGTTGAAATTACACAAAACTCGATTGCAGAATAAATTATAATGTAGTTTTTTTTAAGCATGTATTTTTTCATTGCAGAATCTACAGGTGTATATTTTATATTTTATAAAAAACTTTCATAATAATAATTGGATTTTGCGAGTTTTATCGCTTCAAATTCATCGATGATATCATCAAAATTAATTTTACTTGCAACTCGATCGATAAAATTTCTAAATTAGTCAATAAGTCAATCTTTCCGTATCCATTGTCGATCTCAGATAGTTTTTGACGAGTTTAAGTTTGCTAAAGCTACGTTCACACGTAGCTATAGTTACAGGCATCGTCAAAAAAAAATTCGGAATGCAATATCGACGTTCGGGTACGATTCTCTCAAATTATAATCACGGATCAATTGAAGTAATTCCAACACCGTCGCGGATTTGACGTCATGCGAGTAAATTGACAAAACTACATGCTTAAAATCGGAAATCTCATCGACGAACTCAACCACGTTAATGTCTTTTTATACTTCAATGCCAAATCAGTTGCTGCTTTTCTCAATTCAGTAGTGGTCATTCTCTGCAAGGACTCACCAGACAAAAATCCAAAATCATCAGAAACCACCATCATTTTCTCATAACTCCAGCTGATTTCAGTAATCAGAATATCGATGGCGGCGGCGTTGTTGGGATTTACACGGAGTTTTTGCATTTCTGACAAATTTGGCCCATCGTCTTCTTTTTCGTACAGCTCCAATCGCTTCTTCTTTCTTGATCGTTCGCCCATTCTTTTCAATCCAAGAGTACCAGCCAGTGTGGATGTGGATGCGCGTATGAAATTCTCTTCAAATCCCGTATCACGAAGTTCTCTCAGTGAATTCTTCAGTCCAGAAATCAAGTGTGCTGCTTTTCCACGAATAAACTTTTCGCTTGCAAAGGTGCAGTGACGCGGTTGATTAGACCTAGAATCTGATTCCATGCATCGAGAAAAAAAAAAAGAAACTTTCGGTCAATATTTCTTAATAGACTTTCAGCGGACAATTTTGAGTCAGGATTGATTGGATTGGCGATAGTATCTTTAAGTACTTCATGTAATTCTGTAAAAATAGTAGTGTAGTTCGTTCGTGCTCGAAGCCTCAGTGCTGCCAGGGAATTTTTGTCAGATATCACCGTAGTGTGGCGTTAAAGTCACCGTGGGAAAATGAAAAATTTTAAAAATATTAGACTATCATGAAATGATATTAAACGCTGCACATTTTAAAAACGTCAGTTCCAAAATGGAAAAATATGGTGTTAAGAAATGTTTGTGGGAGATAAAATTTTTTTTCCATGATAAGTTGACCAAATTTTGGCGCCCCCGCAGCGATGGCGCCTGAGGCAAGTGCCTCGCTCGCCACACCCTCGCTACAGCTCTGAACGTGAGGGGGGGGTTAGTTCCTGGTTCATTCTCATTCAGCTAACTGGAGTCCCACCCAATAGAAAACTAACTTCTCTGTTGTTTTTAAAAATTTTTTTTTTTTTTTTATAATTTGCGCACACATCAAGGGGTTATGACTACCCTTATAATGCTATAGAACACAGTGCGAGCGTTTAGGAAAATAGGAGAGGATTTGAAAGGAGACACCGAAGCACGTTGCTTTTGAATCTTTGTAAATCGTAATGTAGGGGAAAAACAGGGCCAGGTAGAGCATTCCACATTCGGGTGGTGCGACTAAAATATGAATCTCTATACTTGACTGTACGCCCGAAGTTGGGCTCAAGGTAAAACTGATGAGCATTCCTAGCGAGGCGAGTGTTGCGGCTAAATTGTTTCAGGGGAGGAATGCAGCTGGCTATTTCATTAGAGCACTGTTTGTAAAAAAAGCGATAAAAGAGAGAGAGACAGGTGACGTTTCGACGATGTTCAAGAGAATCAATCGATTCTACGATTAAACCATCACCTATCAATTTTAACGCTCTGTTTTGTACCCTATCGAGTAGGCGCAAAGATGTTTGAGAAGCACCTGACCAGATATGAGAGTTATACTCCAGTTTTGGGCGGATGAAGGTCTTATAAATTGTAGCCAGATCAGAAGGGGTGAAGAACTTCCTGCATCGTCTCAAGAAACCTAAGCATTTAGCAGCGTTTTTGGCGACTTCAAATATGTGGTCGTTCCAACGAAGATCATCGTTTACACATACCCAGTACTGACAGCTTTTCGGTTTCTTCGATGCAGGTACCATTCATGGATAATGGCAATGGGGGAATGTTAAGCTTCAACGACAAGAGACAGCATTGAGTTTTCAAAGCATTGAATTCTACTCGGTTCATAAGACCCCATGCAACAATGCTGTCAAGGTCAGAATTCAATGAGCTTATCATACGCAACCGTTCCAGTTCCACATCCGAAGAGCAGGGACGTGAATTTGGGAACGAATATGAAAAGCTGAGGGTCGAGTCGTCAGCAAAACAGTTAAGCGGATTAGAAGTTTCAGACAAGAGATCATTAATGAAAATGAGGAAGAGAGTCGGAGACAAAACGGAGCCCTGGGGCACACCAGCGTTTATGAAGTGGGTATCAGACTTAAAACCATCCAACACAACTTGTATTGAACGGTCGGAGAGGTATTTTCTAATCCAACGAAGAAGAGACTCATCGATACCAAAAACACGCATTTTCGATAAAAGAGCCTGGTGCCAGACTCTATCAAATGCTTTAGAAATATCAAGCGCAATAATCTTACTTTCTCCAAAACAATGTAAAGATTGGCTCCACTTTTCGGTGAGATAAGCCGCATCAAATCACCAGTGGACCGTTTGCTACGAAAGCCGTACTGACGGTCATTAAGAAGCTTTCGTTCTTCAAGATATTTCATAAGTTGACGGTTTATCAACGTTTCCATGACCTTGGAAAGAAGGGACGTTAGTGCAATTGGACGGTAATTGGAAGGGGAGGAAGATTCGCCTTTTTTAGGGACGGGCTGGACAAATGCAGTTTTCCATCTGCTCGGAAAAATCCCAGCAGAATAGGAAAGATGGAAAAGTTTACGCAGTGGTTTTGCCAGCGTAGAAGAACACCTCTTCAGAATAACGGCGGGGATACCATCTGGACCAGCGGATTTATGTATGTTGAGATCTTTGAGGACTCTCGCAACCGAGCGAGTTCGAAAAAATATCTGCTTCATCAAAGAATTTGCAGAATCGAGCTCAGGCGGAGCCAATATGCTATGAGGAAGTGTCGAGTTGGCAGCAAATTGGCTTTGTCGATGGAACTGACATACGGAGAGTCATTGAAGACGACATGTAAAAACTTAGTCCTTTGTATTTGAGCATTACAGATATTTCTAGCCCGTTTGAACAAATTTCGGTTTACTACAGTCGGGTTGTCTTTAAATTTTCGAAAACTACTTTCTCGATCCCTAATCGCCTCTTTACAGCTTGAATCAAACCAAGAATTCTCTTTGGGGATGATACTTTTTAATCTGTGAGGAACAAAATTTCTCATGCCGTTGAGAATTACGTTAGATATCATATCAGCTGATGCATCAACGTTTCCGTCGAGAAAGCACAATGACCAATTAAAATTTCGAAAGAAATTATTCAGGCCGTCCCAATTGGCTTTCTCGTATTGCCATACAGTTCTTTTGGGGACTTTCTCTTTTGTTATCGTTACGGAGAACGAAAAATCTACCGATATGACACAATGGTCCGATTTGCCTAGAGGAGATGATACTACAACCCTGTATTCTTCGGGATGAGAAGTGAGAAATAGGTCAAGAGTGTTGGCCGCATGGCCTTCAATATCTGGAACCCGAGTGGGCTCATCAACAAGTTGAGTTAATTGGTTAAACTTGGCGAAGATCTCAACATATTCTCCTTCGGGTGTTGTCTGGCCAGAATGTCGAAGCCAACCTGAATTGTGTACATTGAAATCGCCCGCAATTGCGATTTCAGTGTGAGGATAAAGAGAAACAATTATTACTATGGAGTCAGATAGCGCATCAAACTCGTTCTATAGATAAAACGGTGAATTTTAACCACATGAAATTAAAGTTCGTATTAGAACTGGATAGAATGATAGTCAAATCCCAAAACAAAAATTTCCTTGCCACAGTAACCAGCCGCCTTCAAGTGGTGTCAAGGTCAACGGGCCACCATAAACATTGTCACCATTTCTACTTTATCACACACAAGAATATCTCTCGACACATGTCATTATTTTTTTTCCACCAAGAAAGGGAAACAATGATGCACCCACATCCCACACATCCTATTCATCGGTCTACATCCAGCCTCTCTCATCATTAAAAACTTAACACGGATCTAATCAAAACGTAACAGTTAAAGATTGCAGATAGAAAACAAAAGAACATTGTTTCCCCATAGAAACAACTTTTAATCAGAGTTGAGTAAAGTTTAGATTCCTCAAATGTTCCTAGGTGATGATGAGATGATGAAAAATTACTGACAACATTTATGATGACGCTTGTTGTTGAGTTTCAAAATAGATCCAATTCATGTAGTATTTCAATTATAAGCAGAAGAGTTTTTCTTCAATGGTCATATTCATATCACATGTACATGTACACGTGTGTTATTACCATGCAGATTTCTGCGTTCAATATTCTGAAAAATAAAATCGACAAGGGCAACGGCCTTGTCAACCGAAAAGAGTCGGTTCCCATTAGAACACCGTAATTAAATCGGATTGAGCGCTGTTAGTGACAAGATGGGGGAGCGTCTTGTACTACCGCGTGCTGTTGTCATGTGTTATTTGTTCTATGTAGTATTTGTGTAGTTAGTCTTGTGGTGTATCAGCCAAATGGTCTTTGTCGCCCGGCTGCAGCTCCCCTACTCCGCAGATTTATGTGTGGAGTAGGTTTGATGTAAATGTAAATGTAAAATCGACAGTGGTAATGCAAGAGTTGAGGTCCAGTCATCAATTTAAAATGCAGTTGATGGTCAAACCAAATTATATTTGATTTTGTAATCCTAGCTCATATTATAAATGTGAAAGTAGCTTTGTCTGCCTGGCTTTCTATGTTACCGTCTCCCGCCCTAACTAATGAACAGATTTAAATGAAATTTTGTACAGAGATAAACTAGAATTTATGGAAGGGCATAGGCGTATAAAAAACTCCAACCGAAGATAAAATTACCTTGACTGCTGATATTAAAGTCGCTAATCCCCCAAACAAGCAAGAACAAACGATTAAAAATAACAACTTGCTTACTTATACTAAGGCGGGCATTACAGTTCGGGGTGAGTCTGGGCGTCAACCAACATCCTTATATAACGACTTCGATTTCGGGCGAGCTCTCTCCTGTTTTGAACTCTAAGTCGGTTGAGGTCTTCATCCACTTGATTGCGCCACCTAAGACAAGATCTTCCCCTTCCACGATTCTGAAATGTGCTTTCAAAAACCCGTCGAGCTTGAGCGTTTGGGTCCATCCGCTCTATATGGCTCAACCATCGTAGCCTCACGATGCGTACTCTTCTGGCTATGCCCATGTTGTGGGTACAGCTCATACCGCTCGTTGTTGTATCTTCTTCTCCACACATTGTCTCCGCATACATGACCAAAGATCATTCGGAGAATTTTTCTTTCGAAACGACCAAGAGTTTCCTCATCCGCTTTCGATAAGGTCCATGCCTCCGTGCCGTACAGCAGGACTGGGATAATTAAGGTATTATACAAGGTCACCTTGGTTTTTCTAGAGAGGGTTTTGTTTCTCAATTGCCTTCTTAATCCAAAGAAGCAACGATTGGCAAGAGTTATTCTCCGTTTGATCTCCGCACTGATGTTGTTGTCCGTGTCTACAGCGGATCCTAGGTAGACGAAGTCCTGTACTACTATACTTCGTTTTGCCCTCATTAACCATCAAACCCATTTTTGCCGCTTCTGTTTCAATACTCGCAAAAGCACCTATGACATCACGCTTTTTTCTTCCCATTACGTCAATATCGTCTGCATATGCGAGTAATTGTACAGACTTTTGAAAAATTGTTCCTCTGGTGTTGACTTTTGAGTTTCTTACAATCTTTTCAAGTATGATGTTGAAGAAATCGAATAATAGTTTGTCGCCTTGCCTAAAGCCTTTTTCGACATCAAAGGTCTCGGTGAGTTTTACCGACCTTGACGGAACAGCGTGAATTCTCAAAAGTAATCCTGCATAGTCGTACGAGTTTTGCAGCGATGCCGAAACTAGACATGGCTCTGTACAGCTCGTCTCTGTAAATACTGTCATAAGCCCAGTTCACACTGTACAATTAGTTGGACAGACTTCGTTTGATGGAAGTTGGATGGTCTGGTGTAGTTTTCGTTCACACCTATCAAGCTTGTCGTCCAACTTTATGTCACATACCCTTCCACTCCATCCAACTTCTAGATTTTCAAAAATTTTTGAAAACCATCCAACAAATTGGACAAGCATTCGTATGAAGAGTTCACACTATCAAGCATTGGTTTGTCAAACCTAGGTTTGTCCAACCAATTGTACAGTGTGAACGGGGCTATACGCGTCCTTGAAATCGATAAAGAGATGGTGCATATCGATATTATACTCTCGGGTTTTTTCCAAGATCTGTCATAATGTGAAAATTTGGTCTGTTGTGGACTTCTCTGGACTGAAAAGTTCGGCATCAATCTCGTTCCTGTCATGGCTCCTCTCAATTTCCTCAAACGAGCGCTTCTCATGCTGCTTCTTTTCCTTTTTGAGAATCCGGTGTTCCTCCCTTCTTTTCTCCTTGTAAATCTCGTTATACTGATCGTAAGCAGCCCTCGTTCGTTTTTGCATCAGCATTTTTCGTGCTTTTTGTTTGGCTGCATTTGCCTGCCTGCATTCTTCATCGAACCATGGGTTTCGTTTTGGTTGCCGAGTGAAACCCAGAACCTCAGAGGCAGCGGTTCTGATGGCTTCTTGGCATTGCTGCCACTGGTCTTCAATGCTTAATACTGGCGGTATGGGATTCAAGGATAATTGAAGGGACACTCGATTGGAAAATGCATAAGCAATCTCTTGCGATTGACGGTTGACTAGGTTGACGGTTAATTGATCTGGAGATCGCCATGTACCTTTATGAGTTTTGAGATGCGGGAAGCGTGTACTACTTACAACAAGATTTAGCCCCGCAGCAAAATCCATTAGCCTAAGTCCGTTTTCGGAGGTTTTGTCGTGGAGGCTATGCTTACCGATTGTATTTCCAAAGATGTCGTCCTTCCCTAGTTTTGCGTTAAAATCACCAAGAACGATTTTCACGTCGTGTCTAGGGCACTGCTCATATGTTTCTTCGAGAAGCTCGTAGAAACAGTCTTCGGAATTGTCGTCGTTCTCTTCTGTGGGGTACTCCAAAGCTTTGTGGCTTTAAATCTCATATTCACCTTTTTTCATTTTTGCCAACCCGTCAACGCACTGTGCATTGTGGAGACGCCGCGCCGTTACATTTTTAAAAAGTCACTGTTTGGCGTGCTCTATGGCCAGTGGGAATCATTGGTCCATATTATGAAGCCGGCGATAATGTTATAGTCAATGGGGATCGCAATAGAGCCACATTTAATAACTTTTTCGTGCTTCATTTTTATGATGTTTTGTTTATATGGACGACCTTGGGTTCCAACAAGACGGCGCTTCATCCCATACAGCCAACGAAACAATAAATTTATTGAGCGCATTACGTCGCGTCGTGGCCCGGGGACTGGGCGACGGCCATTTTTTTTCTTTATAGTAAAGCTTATTTCGTGGCCATTTAATTGAATACTATTCGTTTTATTTCTTCTTGAAAACCACACGTCCGAAAACACACCCTTTCGAAGATATCATAATTCTTTAATCCCACCGCAAATTTGAAGTTGTTAGCTCAAAAAAGGGGAACTGGCAATTACTTCGTTAGTAAATTCATTGTCATGAAAAGCACTTTCTCGATTAGCCGTTCAGAACCGGATACCGTAGGTGGTGGTGTTGCGATTTTCTGTAAAAATTACTTAAATTGTTCTGTTGTCAACCAATCAGATGGCTTGGGAGTTGATTACTTAAGTGTAAAGATAAGTGACAAATACACCAAACGTTTATTTTCTTGTGTTTTCAACACCAACAAAGCTTGTTTTCCGGAACTGTTCTTCACAAATCTCTTAGACTTCTCTGCCAACTACGATCATATTACGATCTGCTAAAGTCGAATTATCCAGCTTCATTGTTTTTGGATTTGGTTGTTTCGACTGGCCAATCCCTTGTTAATAGTTCAATACCTACCCGTTTTAGCAGTAACTCTACCCCTAGTCTTTAAGACCTACTTTCAGTGTCGGAGCCATCTAACTTACTTTTCTTTGATCATCTCTCTTTCATATCTGATCATGAACTTCTTTACAGCACTTTTGACTTCAATTTTTGTAAACATTACAGTCCTTTGTCATTCGGTTACAAAGACTTCAACCGTATTGACTTTCAAGCCTTAGAAGACGGGATAAATTCTCTTCCATGGATAAATTGCAAACAAAGCGCTGATCCTAATGTTAACTAAGACTGTTTGAATCAGTATATTTTTCATCTGTATGATCAATCTGTCCCTACCAAAACTGTTTCGATTGGTAATAGTATATGTTTATGTATGTCCCAGGTACACTTCGGAAGTAATCAACAATATTAAAACGTGGAAAACAAATCGAACGACACGAAATTGGGATAGATTATAAGAACATCTGAAAGAAATCATCTAAAAGAAATTATTTTGCATCTAAACTAAACGCATCGTTGCCATCTAAAAAAAACTCTGGTCAAACTTAAGGAAAAGTGGAGTAACTGTAACTGAAAACAAAGATTCAACAAATTGTGATATCAATCCCGATGATTTAAATGACCATTTCTTAGATCATGGCACGTTACAAAATCACTCTTTTGACTTTGGTAACATCGGAAGAGAATTTCAAAAGCCTTTTGACTTTAAAGTTGTTACAGAGATTGATGTTGTCGAATGTGTGGCTGCCATTAAGTCGAATTGTTTTGGTGAGGATGGTAAAACCAGTTCGTTTTATTAAAATAATTTTGCCTGCCATTTTAAAACACTCTACTCACATAATTAGTTACTGCTTAATGTCTTTCACTTTTCCGCAACAGTGGAAAATCGCAAAAGTAATTCCTATATTGCCAAGAAAAGAAACGCTTCGTCTTGTAATGATTTCAGGCCAATAAGTCGAGTTCACACTGTACAATAAGTTGGACAGACTTCGTTTGATGGAAGTTGGATGGTCGGATGTAGTTTGCAGTGTGAACGCAGCATGATTCAAAGATATACGAGTCGGAATTATTAAAATTTACTACCAAATTCGGAGTCAGTGGCCTCGACGTTAAGAGCGCTACGTCCAATTTATGGTCGTCATAATCGTCCTAGCAGATCAACAATTGAGCGTCTAGTGGAAAAATTTGAGGCACAGTACAAAATATCCCCGTGCCAGTGAGACAAAGAAGTGCCCGTAGTGTCGGGAATATTGCTGCCGCTGAGGCTTCAGTTGCAGAAAGCCCAAATGTGTCTCTCACACGTCGCGTCGTTCTCAAGCGTTGGGCATCTCTGTGACGTCGTTGTGGCGAATTTCGCGAAAAGATCTTGGCCTACATCCTTACGAGATTAAATTGACGCAAGAACTGAAGCCGCTTGACCACCAGAAGCGTCGTATGTTCGTGAATTGGGCTGAGCAACAACTTGAAAATGATTCGGACTTTCATCGAAAAATCATCTTCAGCGATGAGGCTCATTTCTGGATGAAGGGCTTCGTCAATAAACAAAATATGCGGTATTAGTCAGGCAGCATGCCACACGTTCTCCATGAGTCATCATTGCATCCCGAAAAAATTACGGTTTGGTACTTGGCCGTACTTCTTCCGTAATTATCAAGACCGGCACGTTCTTGAGAATGGGGATCGCTACCGTTCAATGATAACCGAATATTTTGGATGATATGGACATAGAGGACATGTGGTTCCAACAGGACGGCCGGGCCGGCGCCACAAGTCAGACAGCGAATGTCACAATCAATTTATTGGAAACCAATTTTGGAGAACGTGTTATCTCACGAAATGGTCCAGTCGCTTGGCCGCCTCGTTCGTGTGATTTGACGCCGTTAGACTATTTCCTGTGGGGCTACGTCAAGTCTATGGTCTATGCCAACAAACCAGTGACGATTGATGAACTTCGTACGAATATCGAACGTGAAATTGCATCAGTGTCGGCGGATTTATGCTTGAAAACTGTCGAAAATTAGGTTCAACGTCTGGAATTCTGCAAGGTCCCCGTGGTAGCAATGCAAAAGAAATAGAATTTTATACAAAATGGCATCAAACGAACTTTTACAGAAATAAAGAATTTTATTGATATCCAAAACCGTTCTTGTTTTATTTAATATGGTAATGCAGCTCTTACAAGTTTTCGGCATCGGCACAAATAAATAAGCTTGATTTGATTCGAGGTTCATCTTCATAAACCAGCACGGTTATTTAGTTGTTGCAGTGTACGCGCTTACAACCCAACCTGATCAAATTATCGGCGACTAAAAGTCTGCAGACTGAGAGGGCTCTAACTTCTTCTTCTTCCTTTACCGGCGTCACAAGCATCGTTATCACAAAAGGATCACTGCTTTCCCTCTCAACTGATTCACAATAGTGATCCGCTCGTTATGTACGCGACTGCAAAGGCTCTATCAAGAGAAAGTCCAATTTAATGGTTAAAAATTTTACTCTAACTAATTCAACAAACTCACCTGTACTGTTACTTACTTTAGACACGTTTTAATTAATTAATTTTGTTTATTTTCAATTTCTATAAAAGCCTTACTTATACAACCACTCTAGATGACCTGCTGAGATTTAGTGTTTTAACAAGTAGAATAGAAGAATCTCACTAATAGTTTAAAATGAAGTGATGAGCCCGCTACTCTACTTACCTTGTTACACTCTTTGAAATGTGGGTCCTTCGAGTGGCTTGCAATATTATAAAAAAATTAATTACTTTTCAATCCCTGCTTTGGAAAGTTTTAAATTTACACACTGCCGTTCAGAAAAAGAACAGAAGTGATATTGGGCTTTGATATAATTTGGAAATCAAGTTACCAATTGCAGAGTGTAAAAAGCTGACTATAGCATTGCTGGTCTGTGGCTTCCAAGCAATGTCAACTTATGTTCAAGTTCATGAAGAAATTAAAAAGCTAAAAAAAATTAACTATAAGCGTTCAATAAATTAATCAACTGAAATCCTTTTGTGACTGTTTTGTGACCACATATGACCAAAAACAAACCTTTCTGTGACAAAAAGGAAACCACATATGACCTAAATTAGATTAGATTAGATTAAGGGGACGGGTAGAGCTTGCTCAGCTCTGGGCACTGCGGTGTCTCTATGAAACCTATTGTGCCAACATATGACCTAAAACAAACAGACCTTTTGTAGCAAAAAAGGGCTCTCATATGAAATTACATAAAATATTTCATCACTTGGCTGGTAAAAAAAATTTAAGGGGTACCATATAAGTGGCCGTAAAGTTAACCTTTTTGTGACAAAAAAGGATCCACATATGACCAAACTGAAACATTTTTGTGACTGTTTTGCGACTAAAAAGGAATCTCGTATGGAAATAAAAGAATTTAAGGAGTGTGATAGAATATTCAAGTTATAGATTTCACTCTGCGAGTGTTATGTTACAGATTCCAAGTATCCAAGGTGCAGATTCTTTCAGTTTCATCACATGATTTTTACAAAATTAGAATTAAAAATCAAACGTTAACTATTAACATAAATTTTTAAATGATTACATGATTTGTAATTCTGTTTTCAGAAGTTGCTAAACAGTCACTGAACAGTTTAAATTAAGCTTAAGTGTAGCATAAAAACTCTCATGAAACTTAGCTACATAAGTAAGTTAGAGTGGCCTTACAATTGGCCTGTTACGTGGGAGGTTCGTGGTTCGAGTCCCAGAAACATCAAAGGCCTCTCGCGTGAAATTTTCTTGTCCTAAGAGAGAGTAATACATACTAACTCGAAACACGCTTTCGAACTAATCCGTTTGAATTGGCATGAGATCATAGGCTTTTTAAGTATGCGCCGAGGCCTATTTGTTTTTGTAAAGCAAAGCTTCTATTTTTCAGCCTAGATACGCAAATGGAATTCAGATTTATCAGGAAAGAAAATTAACTATCACAAACAAGGAAGCTGATCTTTTAACAAAAAAAAAGAATTCAAAGAATTCAAATGCTTGTCACTCGGGGAGGTTTCGTTTTAAAATGAAATAAGTCACCTTTAGTCTAACAATTTTGTCACAAATATCGTAAAAGTGTTTTCCGAAGTTGTAAGGATTTTTTTCTTTTTAGTACGACCGAGTAAGACAAACACTGGAATGCACTTTATCATTGTTTTTATCACTTAGCCAGTAAAATGTCAAGGGAATTATTTTTTTTTTTTAATATCTTTTAAAGGAGCTTTTCAAATAAATTTGTAAATTATTAAAACTCCAAAACTATGTTTCAAACTCAATTAAACTCAAGACTCACATTCACTTTCTTTGAAAAAAGTCTCAGAAAAACCAATATCCTTTTTCATTAATTTAATGGCACTTATTACACAACAAAGAAGAATCATTTTCCACTTATTCTAACTTCAGACTTGAAAAACAATGTCAAAAAGTCAAATTCAAACTCTAACTCAAATCCAACTCTAGTCGATGGTGTTCAAAAAGTGAATATGATGAATTCTTTTAAAGATATGGGTTTTTATAGGTCTGTTATCTGTGTTGGGCAAATTTGTCGCACCTTACGATAATGGATATGATTATTTTTTATTTGTTCATTGTTCACATTTATATACCAGTGATATATGAAGTCATACTTTATACGTCGTATTGGTATCGATGGTATCAGTATCAGTTTATCGCATTTCTTGCGCCTGTGTGGCAATCAGTTTTTTTTTTTTTTTTTTTTTCAAGTATTGCTATGAGTTTTGGGTGATTTTCTTAGCGATAGCACTTATTTATCAGGTAGAAAGTCTAATAACTTGAATAATTCCCAAGAGCTTGGAGTTGAAAAAATGTTCGATTGATTTTTGTGCATTTATGGTTGTGACTGTTTCTTCGATGACATTTCCGTCGTCAGTCAGCGGGGCGGGAATGCTTCATCAACAGTGAAAATTACAAAATAAAGGTTTTCATGTTGCCTAATGCCAAAATATGCTTTTCGAATGGTTTTGGATGTGCTGAATTCGAATCGTCACTTCTGATTTTCTCTTATCTCTGACATCAATACTCAAGAGGGCAACTAACAAAGTCATATCCATGGTACTGTCAGTGAACTTGCAAAACATGACTAGAGTTTTTGAGGCCTTAAACAACTGTGGATGAAAGGATATTCCAAATACATACCAATAAATTAGGATAACTTAGATATCTGTCTATGGATTCAAAAGTAGATAGCATCGCTATGTCCGAAACCTGGTTTCAACCAGGCATATGTCATGGTATCTATATATTTAATGGCCTTAAGCTTTTCAGATGGAGGGGCTTACTTTAGAAGATTAATATGTAAGGCGTAAGGAGTAATATGTAAGGAGTTATCGTCCAACTCTGTTTGGGCGTTAACTGTCCGGAGAGGTTCTGATTGGCAAAATGTGTTGGTTCTACGAGTGCTTTTATTGAAAAAGTTACTGCATCGAAAATTGCCTTTTGGTATTGCAGCAACTATAGTAAAATTTCTCTTTCTCAATTGCCCTTTAAGCTTATCAATCATTTTAAAATGACATAACAAAAATATCAAAGGGTATTAATGAAGTTTCAAGTTCATTTAATATAGCAGTTGCTAATGTCAATTCATTTTCTAGCCCCCATTAGTCGGTTGATATTTCTACCTCTACTGACGACTTAGACTTTCAACTTCCTCTTATTCCTTCTACTTCCTACCAATCTTCAAAATCTAATTACTTACTTACTAAGGTGGGCATTACAGTTCGGGGTGAACCTGGGCCTCAACCAACATCCTTATATAACGACTTCGATTTCGGGCGAGCTCTCTCCAGTTTTGCACTCTAAGTCGGTTGAGGTCTTCATCCACTTGATTGTGCCACCTAAGACGAGGTCTTCCCCTTCCGCGATTTCCCTGCAATGTGCTTTCAAAAACCCGTCGAGCCGGAGCGTTTGGGTCCATCCACTCTACATGGCCCAACCATCGTAGCCTCGCGATGCGTACTCTTCTGGCTATGCCCATGTCGCGGAACAGCTCATACAGCTTGTTGTTGTATCTTCTTCTCCACACATGATCACTCTTTCGAAACGACCAAGGGTATTCTCATCCGCTTTCGATAAGGTCCATGCTTCCGCGCCGTAAATCAGGTCTGGGATGATAAGGGTCTTATACAGGCTTACCTTGGTTTTTCTGGAGAGGGTTTTGATTCTTAATTGCCTTCTTAACCCAAATAAGCAACGGTTGGCAAGAGTTATTCTCCGTTTGATCTCCGCACTGATGTTGTTGTCCGTGTCTACAGCGGATCCTAGGTAGACGAAGTCCTGTACTACCTCGAAGTTATGTCTGTCTATTGTGACGTTTTGTCCAATTCGTCGATGTTCTGTGTCCTTGTTTGATGACAACATATACTTCGTTTTGCCCTCATTAACCATCAAACCCATTTTTGCCGCTTCTGTTTCAATACGTCAATATCGTCTGCATATGCGAGTAATTGTACAGAGTCTTGAAAGATTGTTTCTCTGGTGTTGACGTTTGAGTTTCTTACAATCTTTTCAAGTCTGATGTTGAAGAAATCGCATGACAGTTTGTCCCCTTGCCTAAAGCCTTTTTCGACATCAAAGGTCTCGGTGAGTTCTCTACCGACCTTGACGAAGCAGCGTGAATTCTCCAAAGTCATCCTGCATAGTCGTACGAGTTTTGCAGGGATGCCGAAACTAGACATGGCTCTGTACAGCTCGTCTCTGCAAATACTGTCATACGCGGCCTTGAAATCGATAAAGAGATGGTGAATATCGATATTATATTCTCGGGTTTTTTCCAAGATCTGTCGTAATGTGAACATTTGGTTTGTTGTGGACTTCTCTGGTCTAAAACCACATTGATAAGGACCTATCAAGTTGTTGACGTGGGGTTTCAGACGTTCACATATTACAGCAGACAAGATCTTATAAGCGACGTTAAGGAGGCTTATTTGGTGCAATTGTGAGGGTCTCCCTTCTTTAGGATCGGGCATACGATACTGAGGTTTCATTCATCGGGCATGGTTTCTTCCGACCATATCATGCAGATCAGCTGGTGTATGCGCTTTTCCAACTGGTCTCCAGCTGCCTTGAAAAGTTCGGCATCGAGGCCATCTGCACCTGCAGTCTTATTTGATTTAAGTTTGCATATGGCAAGCTTAACTTCTTCTAGGTCGTTAGGACGGCATTTTTGATCATCGTCCGAGCTGAATGGGGCAATCTGCCTGATAGCGGAATTTGTGCCCTCATCGCCGTTTAGCAGTCTGCAGAAGTGATCTTTCCAGATCCTCAGTAGTGACTGTGACTCTAGAACTATGTTTCCCTGCTGGCCTTTACAATCAGGATCAGGAGGTCAACTGATGTACGGACTAATATACACCATGCTTCAAATATTTGTGAAATTACTAACACCTTATTTCCATCTACTGCACCACAAAAAAAAGTGAAGGCTGCTACCCTGGTAGTACAATGGACCGTAGATTAGGTGTGAGTGCTCCTCCTCTTTAAAAAAAAAATGCTTCAAATAAATAACAAGACCGGAACAGGCCCGTTTATGAAGGAATTTATTCGGGGTCGAAAAATACAATAGCGCGTCGCGCGTCAGCTGTTTCCCAGGTATAAAACCAATAATGGAGCAATAGACGCTCAAATACTCATAGCTTCGTAAACTTTACTGCGATCTTGACTCGAAATTTTAACCCAATGTTCTTGAGATATTATGCATTCATTTAAAAAATAAAAAATAAATTGAAGAAAAAATTTATAAATACTTTACCCTGAAATGTTAAGTGAGCAATCTGACTGCCAATTGCACCAACTCAATCACTGAATTCCGTTAGCTAAATTGATTTTAAAAGGAAAGGGACTGACTTCACTCACTCTCGGGAAAGTAAAATGAACTAAATCTCGGCACTGGTCTCTCCGTTAAACGTAAATATTTTTTCGATTTGTCAAGGCGATGAGCACAGATACCCTACACCTCCATCGCTTTACTGAAAACTCCAAATGGTAAGATTTACCTAAAAGTCACAACCGCACATCTTTCACTTGGTATCACAGCGGAGGTAATATTGGTGTGAGTGTGTCAATTGTTTTCCTGCCAACCATATAAATCAAACCTAGCCTGACCTATGCTAAGCGCTTAAAAGTTTTGGGAA
This sequence comes from Melanostoma scalare, assembly GCA_949752695.1. NCBI lineage: Eukaryota > Metazoa > Arthropoda > Insecta > Diptera > Syrphidae > Melanostoma > Melanostoma scalare. The sequence goes on along the minus strand of OX456987.1, from coordinate 14,073,456 downwards.
CTCTCAGTGTCATCCATGTGTCCTCGGTCGCCACAGTTTCGGTTTTTCTATTGTGAATGATTAATCCTCGCACATAATTATACAACCGCCACCATTTGTTCGGTTTACCATAACATGTGTCCTTTTGTAACAAAGAACGAACAAATGCGGTACACATTTTCACCCAAGACTAGCCCTAATCAAATGAGTCCCCAAATGAATCATCATACATCTCTCCCGCACTTTTCAGATAAAAGAATGGTTTTTAAACATCGTCAACTTACATATACGTACTCGGAATGTAAAAAAAAGAAAAATCGCATGTCCTTACGGAATCGCAGCTACATCATAGCGCTGAGAGTTGTACTGTACCTGTACCCCATCTACATCATGGCGACAATTAATTTTAACTTCCCTTCTGAGTGAAAATACACCAACCTCTTTCTGCTGAATGTCTGCCTGGTCGCTAGCAGTGGCGTAGCGTAGGGGGGGGGTTTTGGGGATAAAACCCCCCCCGAAAATATTTCAGTCGATTATCATTCAAACGCTTCATTTATTTTTTTATTTTATTTTGTTTTAATGATACAAATTTGTTTTCGCAAATCAGTATCTAAATAGATGTATGTTTGTGTTTTTGCCTACATTGAACTATAGAAAACAGTTGAAATGTGTTAGTAGGGCTTCTTTTTATCAAAATCATTGATTTATTAAACATGAACCGCTAGGAGCCAACTTCACGATGGTTCCACTTATTCTAAACGATACTAGCTAACATCATTTCAGCGGAAAACTAGTGAAACATTCTTGACACTGCTAAATAATCACGCTAGCTAAATCACAGCAGATGTCGTTAGTGTTTTAGTTAAGAGTACGATATGGCGGGCTAGTGTAACCAAAAATAAGTGCAACCATTAGGGGTTTTTCTTTTTTAGTTCCGAACAGAAAAGTGAAAAGTCAAAAACGTAAGAGTATTTCTTTTTCAATTCGGCAACACCTGAAGGCTCAAAATGCTTTTCTTTTTTTATTCAGAACAACGCGAGCTCGAGAGCGCACTCTACGTGCTCGAAATAAAATGACGGGGCATCTAGAACAAAAGTCTGAGCGCTGCCAACTTCACATAGCTCAGTTCAGAACACGTTCACGCTGTTCGTTCTCAGTTCAGTTCACTGTTCGGAACTAAAAAAGAAAAACCCCAATTGTTATCCAACTTTTGTATGTAGAATTAATGCAACTAGCAGTCCATGTATAATAAGTCAATGCAATGCTTCAATCGCATTGATCTATTGCGCCAGTTCCATAAAGAAAAATCTCACTGAGCGCTCAATGTCACTTTGACGGAGCGCAAACAGTTTTGTGGAACATAATTCTCAGCTTTTTAGGGCTTATATTTTTTCAACTGTGTCCTTGTTTTCAAACTTTTACTCATCATCATCAGAATGTACAACGAAAATTATGACACATAAATGCCAAACTTGCTGAGAGAAAAACGGTGCATACATTTTTTCGTCTCAGAAATCTCCGACAAAAAAATAAAAGCTTAGCTGAGATTTTATATTGCATTAAAAAGATCTCAAAGGGCTCAGAACTCTCTGTTTGTGGAACTGGCCTATCATAAGTCAACGTTCATGTTCAATCATATCAGCAAAATAAAAATTCTCTCTAACCGAAGTAGCGCCGCCACTAGCTTGATGAGGAGTTGCTGCTCGAAAAAAAGTCGCATCGTGAGACCTACAGTCCTACACCTTAGAGGAATAAAGAACAAGAAGGAAAACCAAGAAGCTCTGTAATTGCCTGCGCATACCAGTGCGATAACGTCGTGCGATGCGATTTCTGTCAAAATGAAATACATGTAATCTTATGGAGGTTTGACTTAACGCAATCGCATCGCACGCACAAATCGCGCTGGTTTGCGCAAGGACTTAACTCTGATTATTGTTTACTTGTTTTTGCTTGGCAATTTAGGCCGTGTGTGAATTGCGTTAAGACTTCTACAAAAAAAAATCACAAATTAACTTTCAATGTTAAAAACATCAATAATAATCAATTCCTATTCAACAAGTAAAGCCCTGTTCACACTGTACAATTAATTGGACAGACTTCGTTTGATGGAAGTTGGATGGTCTGATGTAGTTTACGTTCACACTTATCAAGCTTGTCGTCCAACTTTATGTCACATACCCTTCCACTCCGTCCAACTTCTAGATTTTCAAAAATTTTTGAAAACCATCCAACAAGTTGGACAAGCGGTCGTATGAAGGGTTCACACTATCAAGCATTGGTCGATCAAACTTAAGTCTGTCCAACTAATCGTACAGTGTGAAAAGGGCTTAAGAGAAAACTAGTAAAACAAAATACTAACCCAAGACTACCGAGCAAAGTCCGATTGTGATATATGTATATGATTGTGATTTTTTGTAAATAAAATACGAATTTCCGAAGAGAACAATTTTGAACATTTATTTTCCTATGCTGACCTCATTTTTAAGGATTTTTTTTTTTTTTTTTTTAAAAGAGGAGCCTTATGCTAATCTGGAGAACTCAGACCTAATATCCAGTCCATTGTACTACCAGATAAGCAGCCTTCCCTTTTTTTTTTTGTGTTGCAGTAGTTGGAAATAAGTTGTTAGTCATTTCACATATATAACCTCAAGGGAGGCGTCCATATGAAACTGGGAGGCTGAAAGAAAAGTAGATGCCCAGAGCGGGATTCGAACCCACGCATCCGGCCTCTCTACCAAACACTCTACCACTGCACCACGGCCGCCCTCATTTTTAAGGATACTCAACTTGGTAAGACAATTGTCACGATAGAGACGTCTTTCAGCCAATTTATCCTGTGGCACCATAGCTTCTAGTTGTCTTGCAATTTCAGCGCCAGTTTCTCCCCCATTTTTTGTATTGGGCCCATGGTTTCGCTTACTGCAAACATTGTTGCCGAGTAACGTTCAAAGTAATTAGACATTCCTTCGGCAGTTAAATGAGCTGTCTCTAATGGCCCCAAAAATTCATATCGCATGCCAAGTCCATCGGACATTACACTATCAATGTCTTTTACTTATGTACAATTATTTACATATAACCCCCCCCCCCCGAAAATTTTTTTAGCTACGCCACTGGTCGCTAGTTACTTCATTTGCGTAAAAAAGTCATGACTACACCATTGAGAGCATGATTAGTATTAGTATGATGTTCTAAGCTGGAATAAGACAAGTTTCTCTTTGTCCCCCTCCCTCCCCCTTCACACATTTTTCAAGCCAACGCAAAGTTAAAAACAAATCCAATTAGAGTCAATAAATTTTGGTAGTGATGACAACAACATTGCACGGTCGCGTCGGTCGGTGCGTTACTTTTTTTATTTCTTAAAAGCTCCAATTAAAATTGCAAGACACCGATAAACCAGCCAATTCAAGAAATAAAAACTGATGACGACCGACACGGCCACATAAGAAGTATGAAAGCCGCACATGGGTAAAAAAAACAGGCATGACATTCTCGTACCTTTTACCTTAGCACTTGGCATGATCCAAGAGTTGTCAGTCGTGGACCGTGGTGGGAATGGAAATCAAATTGGAAAGTAGTCAGACGATGGTAAAAGTGTAAATGGAAAATATACCCCACAATTACTGAAACAACTTGGTAGTAACAACAAATTAAAATTATATTGGATACCACACATTTAGATGAAATGAACCTACAAAAATAGGAGCAACTATCACCACGGGAACCCTTTTGTATAGTAACATGGAATTACTTATTTAGGCGGGCATTACAGTTTGGGGTCAATCTTGAAAAACATCTTTCGAAAGCAATTTCGATTTCGGGTGAGCTCTCTTTCCAGTTCTGAACTCTAAGTCGATTGAGATCTTCTTCCACTTGATTGCGCCGATTAGGTATCTCCTTATCGATTTGCAGATCCATCGCGTCGATTCAGAGTTTTACAGGAAGCTGCAGTTCCGATGGTTTGTCAGCATTGCTTAATTGGTCCTCAATTCTAGCTGCATAAGACTAAAACCTAGCTAGAGGGACACTCGGTTGGCTATTACTTTCGATTTTAGTTTTCGATTACATACCGATTCACCCCGTAAGTTCGCGCGGGTCCTTTAAAGAATATCCCCATTCGTACCTTGGCTACAACAAGGTAGTGGTTCAAGTCAAAGTTGGCCGTTGGAAGGTTCAGCCATCAATGACAGTGGAAGAGTGTCTTGCTTCGGTCAACATGGTAGACCGTTGATTGATTAAGGGATCATTATTAAACTTTCTGAATATTGAGATGCGAGAAGGGTGTGCTACTAACAACATGTTTATAAGGTAATAAGATAAGGTATCCTTCTTCCCTAGTTTAACCGTAAAATAGGCAAAAACAGTTTTCGTACATCATGGCTATAGCGCAAATGTGAGCATATGTTTTTTTTTTTTTTTTGAGGAGCTCGTATAGAAACCATTTTTAGAATTCTCGCCATTCTCTTCTGTGCGGGCGTAGGTGAATACTAGGCTAATAACCCTATCCTTGAGTCTACATCTAACGACTAATTCGCATGTGAATGTGGTAGTTTTCATCTTCCTTGTGCCCAGCCCAATTCATCGCACTTCTTTGATGGCGGTTACGTCTGCTTTGCAGGAATTCAGGTCGTCTCCTACTTCTCCGACTGCACGTAGCCCGTTTAAAGATCTTACCTTCCATGTGCACTTTCGGATGTCTTTGTCCTTTTCTCGTTTGCTTGGGTCGTCAACCTTGAAATCATTATTGTTATCCAAGGCTGTTGGTTGTTTCGGACACGTGCAGTTTTTTCGTGGTTGGAGGGCTAGGTCCTTTAGGGATGCCCTTGGACATAGTCTGAATAACTCAGTGTCATACCCTCTTGCAGCGGTGTAAGGGCTGCCGTTGGCTTGCCAGGAGCTCATCCGACACCATCTCTATTTGAATACCCTATCCTTGTATTGAAGCCCTTGTATGATCTTCAAACCAAATATGTTGGAGAAGCTTACTCAGAGGTTTCTGCTTTTTCGACTGCTGAAATCCCCCATTGATTCTGTAAGTCGAATTAATTTGTTGTGATATTCTCAATAAAGAAGGGAAACCCTTACAATTGCCCCAATTATAGAGGAATGAGCCTTCTTAAAGTTCCCTTGTAAGATCTTGTCTGCTGTAATATGTGAACGTCTGAAACGCCATGTCAACAACTTGATAGGTCCTTATCAATGTGGTTTTAGACCAGAGAAGTCCACAACAAACCAAATTTTCACATTACGGCAGATCTTGGAAAAAACCCGAGAAAAAAATATCGATATTCACCATCTCTTTATCGATTTCAAGGCCGCGTATGACAGTATTTACAGAGACGAGCTATACAGAGCCATGTCTAGTTTCGGCATCCCTGCAAAACTCGTACGACTATGCAGGATGACTTTGCAGAATTCACGCTGCTCCGTCAAGGTCGGTAAAGAACTCACCGAGACCTTTGATGTCGAAAAAGGCTTTTGGCAAGCCGACAAGCTGTCATGCGATTTCTTCAACATCATACTTGAAAGGATTGTAAAAAACTCAAAAGTCAACACCAGAGGAACAATCTTTCAAAAGTCTGAAGACGCCTACGCAGACGATATTGACGTAATGGGCAGAAATAAGCGTGATGTCATAGGTGCTTTTGCGAGTATTGAAACAGAAGCGGCAAAAATGAGTTTGATGGTATGAGGGCAAAACGAAGTATATGTTGTCATCAAACAAGGACACAGAACATCGACGAATTGGACAAAACGTCACAATAGACAGACATAACTTCGAGGTAGTACAGGACTTCGTCTACCTAGGATCCGCTATAGACACGGAAAACAAAATCAGTTGGGAGATCAAGTTGAGAATAAGTCTTGCCAATCGTTGCTTCTTTGGGTTAAGATAAGGCGATTGAGAAACAAAACCCTCTCCAGAAGAACCAAGGTATTTCATAAGACCTTGATCATCAAAGTCCTGCTTTACGGCGCGGAAGCATGAACCTTATCGAAAGCGGATGAGGAAACTCTTGGTCGTTTCGAAAGAAAAATTCTCCGAATGATCTTTGGTCCCGTATGCGAAGACAATGTGTGGAGAAGAAAATACAACAACGAGCTGTATGAGCTGTACCGCGACATGGGCATAGCCAGAAGAGGCTACGCTGATGGTCGGACCATGTAGAGCGGATGGACCCAAACGCTCCGGCTCGACGGGTTTTGATAGCACATTGCAGGGAAATCGCGGAAGTGGAAGACCTTGTCTTAGGTGGCGCAATCAAACCAAAAAAAGTCGTTATAGAAGGATGTTGGTTGAGGCCCAGTTTCAACCCGAACTGTAATGCCCACCAAAGTAAGTAAGTAAGTAAGTGCACGATAACTCAAAATCTGCTGGGCCAATCGCTTTAAAATTTCGCACAGTACTTCTGCACATAATTCACCAGGTATTGTCGAGAGGTTTTTAATTTTTTTTTTGTTTTAATTACTAATTTTCTTACAACAAGTTAGCCAATTTTTTGGCTCCCAAGTGCTACGAAAAATCGAAAATAAAACAAAATTCTACCGCCATTTCTTCGAGAAACATCTCCTTTAACAAATGCATTTTGTCCTCCGACAGTAAAATTCATTGATATGAAAAGCGTTTTCTCCATTAGCCGTTGGGAATCGGCAGAAAATTGTAGGTCCCCTCCATTCCCTCACAAGGCTTGGTTGTGAGGAATGCACTAGGCTTCGCTGCTCCCCACTCTGTTGCGCAATCCCATTTATTTGTTTTATCCATGGCATCTTGCTTTAGCATGAGTTTGCAAGTTCAGATTGTTGGTATAGATGGGTATCTCGGTTCCATCTCCATGAGAGATAGTCGGCAATTGAGGGCAGTTAATGATTTCGTAAAAACACTTACTTTCTTAGATGGACATCACAATTTGGGCATGAACCCGGGTACTCAACCAACATCTTACGATAGCGGCTTCAATGTATCTTTGGTTCTAATAACTGTTGCTAACCTATTAGGCAAGGCAGTGTTTCAATCAGTTTCATCTCAAATCATGAACAAACATCGTTCGATTTTTATCCTGCCGGTTGCTTTCAAACCTTCCGTTTTAAAATTCTCCAAAGCTGCTAAACATTAACTCTGGTGACTATATGAAGGCATTAGTTTCAAGTTCCTATAATAATTGACTCTTTTGATTCGACCTGTCTGTTACGTGACATTTGGTTGGTTTATGTTTTCATATTTAGCATTAAATAAAAGACTAATGCAGGAGTTTTTATTGTAAAATAATTATACGATTTGCCCCGTCCACGTATATAGATAGACGCCTTGTTGTAACATAAAAGTGGATGATTTTGTCGTTCTACATGACCGTAGAACGACTACGAAGTGAATCTCATTATCCCTTGGACACGAGAATCTAAATCATAAAAATAAAATAAAACTGGTAGTTATTAACCAAACACCACCATCCACCACAACCCCTAACCTGTTATGCATCTGTATCTCCTGTATGCAACAGTTAGTGTCGTCAACTCTTTGTTGTAACTTAGGGTAGTTCGTGAATTGTTTTATATCTTTGTTTGGGTGTTCGCTTGGAATGAAGAATATCCTCTGAGGTCTGAGATTGCGACCAGACCATATGGTTCGTGAAAAACTTTAAATATAGGAAGGATAGGCTATTTTGTTTCATCTCAGTTCAATGAACTTGTTCACTGACACTTTTTAATGGTTTCAACGGGTGTGTGGGTAGCTGTGCTGTGATGTCTTAAAATATCGCCCCGTTTATTGTAAAACTAGACAATTAGCATAAAAGTGATTCTATAGCGACACCTGTTACACCTTAAAACTTTCCCACAAGTTTACATGGAGATGCATAATTACAAACTCTCCCAAAAACAAATCAAACTCAAATATGAAAACACGTTTCTTGAAATAAAGTCCGGCGTTCCCCAGAGGATGATCACTAGCGTTGCAGCAGATAAATTGAAGATTTGTAAAATGTGATTGATCCCTTCCAGATGGCGATGGTCGTTACGTTGAAAACGAAGAAAAAACGAAGAGTGATCAAACTTCTAAATTGGAAGAGATGATTATAAGAAGGAGGTGAGGAGACATCGACCGAAATGGCCGACATAGGGGAAATGAATTGAAGTAAAGACTTAATCGGAAACGAACGCAACGAAACTTTAGACATGCAACGAATCGAGACCGGAAGTCTTTACGAAGCTTTCTGAAGCAACGCGGGGTACCTACTTGTGTGGAAGAAGTTACTGAGGAACTGTCAATCCTTCGGAATCATGATGATGCTCATAAAGTCGAAAAGGAAGAGGCAAACAATCAAGCGCATTACTTTGGAGTAGATATCATGACATCATTACCCGTGTTTGTATTAAAGCTCCCTTATGCACTTGTGGTACCCGTGGCGTGATAGTTAGCATGTCCACCTGCTAATCCAGAGGTTCAAGGTTCGAATCCCAGCAGAGGCAAAAATGTTTTTCCACGGGTATCGCCTTTCGCGAGGAATTGGCAAGTCCTCCGTTAGTAAATTCATTATCATGAAAAGCGCTTTCTCAATTAGCTGTTCGGAACCAGCAGAAAACTGTAGGTCCCCTCCATTCCCTCACAAGGCATGGTTGTTCCATAGGTTAGGTGGTTAGGTGAAAGTGGCTGTCAGCCAATGGGTACATTGCCTGACACACTTAGGCCGCAAGGGCCAATTGTGATACCACAGAGATCAGTAAGTTAATCACCTACTGATCTCAGAAACCCGATGTAAGATTAACGAGTTGATCACTTATTAATCTTCCATTACGGGACTAGCCGGTTAATCACTTGCTAGTCGAACCAAGCGGAACTTTAAATGTATTTCGAATGACTTTTAGGGTCTATGTAAGCTAAGTCGCTAGTATCATCGAAGAAGAATTCACCGAGATGAGTTTTCCTCCTATGAAGAAGTGAAGGGTATGAGCAAAGAACGTGTTGAACGGTTTCTTCCTCCTCTTCGTCCATGCAGCTCCTGCAGAAATCATTGGAAAACACACCAAGTCTTTTGGCGTGCCTTCCTATTAGACAGTGTCCCTTAAGAACACCTATGGTAGAACCTAGATACAAGCGGTTCAGGGCTAACAAGCTCTTCGATCGTTTTGAGTCTACACATGGCCAAACTTTTTTGGTTGCAAGGCAGTTGTTACTCTCAGTCCATCTAGTGTTTGTTATCCTTGAAGCGTCTTGTCTAAGTAGGAGTTTGCATGTAGCGATAGGTATACCTATGTTGTTCCATTCTGAGCGTAGGAAAGTAATCGTGCCCTTTTTGGCTAGTTCGTCTGCCATACAGTTGCCTGGTATGTCTCTGTGTGATGGACATCTCCCTCGGAGACATTTTACAATTTTGAACCGTGATGGATTTTGTAGAGACAGGCAAGAAATTTAAGGGCTGTCCGAGAAGATTCGAATATCCGTGGAGGATATGACGTTTTCTTTGAGCCAAGACAGCACCTCCTTAATCGCCAGAATTTCCGCTTGGAACACACTACAATGATCGGAATTGAGTTGAAAACTGAGATTCAGTTTTTCTGAGTAGATTCCACTTCCTACACCTTCGCTGGTTTTTGAACCATCGGTGTAGAAGTGTATTGCTTCATTTTCCAAAAGAGTGCAATTTTCCCAAGCTTCTCTTGAAGGTATGGTTACTTGGAAATTGTTGTCAAACACCAACTTGGGGGTGGTGTAGTTCCATGCTCCTCGCTCTGTTGCGCCACCCTATTTATTTATTTTTATTTTTAATGCGCTTGTACTCGTATACACGTAAATGATTTATCTGTGTACGGAAACATGTACCTTGTATTACATGTGTATTTATTAATTACATGAATACACCTGCAACTACTCTTCGCATATCAGCAATTAGTCAATTCCTTTGATTTACATTTTGACACTGCGGATTCCAATGATGACTGTTTTATCATTTGAAGACTTTAATTTACCCAACTTGAGCTGGATACCATCCGATCTCTTCTACAATCGCTTATGGGGTCTGGCTTCTTTGGTTGGTATAACCAACAGATTAGGGAGACAGCTTGATCCTTGCAACTTAGTTGTTAAAGAAAGCCTCGATCTTCTCTCAACCCATGACCAATTCCTAAATCCTCTTTCCCTTGTTTGTACTTTATCAACAAGTTTCCACTATTGATTCAGTAGCCTCCTTTGATTTATACTTTCGTTAGGCTAACTTTGATCAACTAAATATGTTGCCTAGTCAGATTGCCTCAGTTCTTTTACTAACGCTATCATTTCTACCGACATTTCTCTCGCTTTCATCTATGCTTCTATTTTCGAGTGCCTCATCCATGGTTTTCAATATTAGTCACAAAAAAAAATTGTACATCGTCTCTCCGATGGTATGCTAAACTGCGAACGCTTCGTAATCTCAGAAACAAATTATGGAAAATTTTCCTAATCACAACCATGCTTTCTCCAACTTTTCGTCTCTAGGTGAACCTCTTTATGTCTTTATCTTGATAAACTCGGCAAAATGCAGACCTATCTCATTTCGGAGTCATTTTTACCAAATCATTACTGTTAAGAGATGATCCGATGGACTACTTTCAACTTTCAACTGTCTGAACACTTCTCCTTCGGATTCTCAAGTAGTTGTAGGCAAATTTACAAATTCTTTTAAGTTAATCATATAGCGTTAATCATATTATATCGAACCTGACCTTGTTTACTTAAGTTAGCCAACAGTCCACCTACCTCTCTTTTTTCTCCTGATACAGTCTGTGAAAAAAATAAAATAACCTAAAGATGATTATTCTCCTGGTCCTGATTGAATCCTTGTGATATTACATCATAAAAAGTGCATTAATGTAGGTACTCTGTAAAACTCTTTCAAATTCATTTCAACTCAGTTTTTCTGCTTTATGCTTTGCAGTCCAGAAAAAAAGTAGGAAAAACAACAACGAACTTAACTCAATTTGTCTCTATGGCGCTCTGTACGCTAGAACAAGACTACGAAGTTAAAGTAGTTACTAAGGGCTGCTCTAAGGCTTTTAATAAGATTTCTCACCATATCGTTTATCCTTACCTATGGCTTTCCTCTGCTATTTATTCATTAGTTGAGATCGTGTTTTGAGCAACGTTTCTATCGGATAGTCTTCCGTCGCTCTGTATCACTATCCATTTCCAACACATCCAGTGTTCCTCAAGGTAGCCATTTTGGCCCACTCTCATTTGTTCTTACTATTGTAAAAGATGCCACTACATTATTTTATAAAGAACTATTTAAGTCTATATCCCTTTATGTTCCTCTATCTACACTTAAGACTTCCCCTTCATCCCCTCCTTAGTATAATTAAAGGCTCCGCATTTTGAGTAACAAGAGAAACAAATTGTGGGCAGCTTTCCTTCGCTTCGCTATCCAATAGATTACTCGAATTACCGTGGTACCTACCTAGAGTTTTGTGAACTTTACAACACCCTTTATGAACGCTATTTAGTCGAAATGCAATTCAACCTAACCAATGACCCTAAGTCCTTCTATAAATTTATCAACTACAAAAGAAAATCTGATGGGTACCCATCCTCCTTAAATTTCAACAACGAAACATCAACCGATCCACACATTATTGTCTACTCTTTCGATTCCTTTTTCAAACAATCTTTCGCCAACGAATCTTTTGTTAATGACGAATTGACGATACCTATTTTTAGTGTTTGCCAAAATTCTCGTTTGTCTGTTTCTTTCTAGCACTATTGTACTATCTCTTATTGAGAGAAAGCTAAATGAACTTAATGATGATTTCATATCTGGTCCTGATCATATCAATGCCATTCTCCTAAGGAAATGTTCGTCTTCGCTTTCTCAACCCTTTCAAAAATTTCCACTTCATCCCTTTCTCAAGGAGTATTTCCTCAAGTATGGAAAACCTCTTTTATAACCCCTATCCACAAAAAATGTCAAAAATGCGATGTTGAAAATTACCGTCCAATAATCTTCGAAAGTATTTTGTGTGGAACTTTGAGTTTTCACTGCAAATCTCTCATTTCCACTCGACAACATGGCTTTTTCAATGGCAGATCAACAACCACTAATCTTGTTGAACTCGTCTCATTCACCCTTTCTGCCTTGGAAAAAAGAAAAGAAGTCGACGTTATTTCAACGGATTTTAGTTTTTAACAAAGTTTCTCATAAAGTAATTCTTTTTAAAGTATCCACCCTCGGCTTCGAACCCATTTTATTGAAATGGATTTCTTCTTATTTAGAAAGCCGTTTTTATACTGTTCGTTTCAGATCTTCTCTATCAAGCCCTTTTTTATCTACCTCCGGCGCGGCGTTCCCCAGGGAAGTCATTTAGGTCCTCTTCTTTTCGTTCTTACTATTAATGATCTTAATTTGATTATTCACCATTTCCTTATTTCACTGTACGCAGATGATACGAAGTTTTACAAGATCATTTCTTCAACTACCGATTCTATTAATTTTCAACACGAGCTTTTCTATCTGGTGCTCTAAAAACTGCTTGGAATTAAACATTTCCAAGTGTCAATCTATTACCTTCTCTCGTAAGCGCATCAAATCTCCTTCACAGCCAAACCATACCATTTCACCAGTTGAGAAGATTCGCGATCTCGGAATCATTTGCGACCAGGGACTTAATTTCATCTCACATATTGATGATATTATACTAAAAGCCAATTCAGCACTTGGTTTCATTAAACGTTGGGCAAAGGATCCGATCCTTACGTAACCCGATCTCTGTACATTACTTTTGTTCGCCCACTCCATGAATACGCCCGCCAAGTCTGGTCCCCTTTCAAACAACTTCACATTTCCAGAATTGAAAGTATTCAGCGCCGTTTTCTTCGATTTGCTCTTAGAGGTCTTCCTTGGAATAATCCCTTGATTCTTCCTCCTTATCAAGATCGCATCAAGCTTCTCAGCATGAACACTTTGAAAGATCGTAGAGAAATATTCGACATTCTCTTCATTCACCGTGTCTTTTCTGGAACCGTTGACTGCACAACCCTTTACAACTCTATCTTCCTTAACACTAATCCTCGCAATATACGGAATCTTCGCCTCCTTTACCTATCCCCTCATCAGACGTCATATGGCTCAAATGAACCCATCTCCCGAATGCTGAGTAATGTTAATTCGAGTTTAAACTAATTTGACTTCAACCTAAGCACCCCTTACCTAAAACTCCATCTTTTAAATCATTCTCCTCATTAACATTAGCTATTGGCTTCTTAGTTTTTAAGCTAGATTAAGAATTAGCTTGTAGAGGTATTAAGCTGAATAAATGGTGGTTTTGCCTTCACCAAAATTATGAATGATGTTGATAAGATTTATTCCCACTCTGATATGCCTATCTACGCAAATTACAAAAGTTATATGCACACCTCTTGATTCCTCTTTCCCTGAGCAAGACTTAAATATTTTTTAACTTAGTGTCGGGAAAATTTTTGGGAACTCAAAGTTGGTAAGTGCCGATTAATGACTTTTTCACGCAAATACCTCCCTTCGCTCCCACGAAATTACGAATTTTGTGACGTAGCCAATCTGGTAGTGTCTTCTATTCCCGATCTTGCCATTTGTTGCGATAAAGGGCTCAGTTTTAGATTTCATATTGATTGAATTATTGCTAAATCGGCGAACTCCTCCCTTGGGTTTAAGTAAGTAGTAAGTAAGTAAGTGAATTCATTTATTTTTCGTTTTCTTATTTAACAATGAGTTTAACAATGAATTTAGAGCTATGGCATTGCCGTCAGCTCGGTTAGCAGTGCTTGTAAATTTATTTTATTATTGTTTATGGTTTCTTGTGTTTAATTTTTATACGAGAATTCGTTATGCAAATTCACTGATCAATAGTGCTCTATATGTATACGATTCCGATAGGTAATTGTATAGATGTTTCCAGTTGAGTCCGTTCAAGATTTCAATTGCCTCTTTCATGGACAGTGTCTTTTTTCCGAAGTATATCAGGCGTTGTGAAGAAAAAGCTGGGTATATACTTAAAAAGTGAAAAGAGTCTTCTTTAGCTTTAATATTGCATATTGAACAAAATTGATTAAAACTTTCATTGTATGGGCTTCCATTTAAAAAAGTATTTCACATCTTATTTTGAAAATGAGGGATATTTCTCTGTAACTGTACACGTCGCGAAAATAGTTCATCTCTAGCAAATTAGTGTTAAAGTGTGAATATAATATTCTACTCTCAAAATTACGAGCTCTTACTGAGAAATCATCACGTACTGAATCTTCATACTTTTGTAGTATTCTGTAGAGCTGGTTTTTTACAAGATTTAAGTTGTCCACACTTATTACGATTTCTTCATCACAGATAGCTCCCAAATGCTTCCATTTGGACAGCCACCAATCTTCATTCCTCAACTCGTACATCAGCATCTTTTTGGTTAGGCGAGTATCTGCCTGTGAGAGAACTTTAAAAATATAGTCAATAGTCCGGCTTGCAATTTGAGTGTGTAGATAAACAGTTTAGGGAGTATTAAGTGGTAACTTGAACAGCTTCTTTAAAAAGTTTCTTTGTAGTTTTTCGATGGTTTCGTATTCATAAATACCCCAGATTTGCGCCGCATAGCACAAAGTTGACTTAACTACAGCATCGAAAACTTTGTACTTAGCTGAAAGACTGATTCGGCTATTCAGGAAGATGTTTTTCCATGCTACATTCAAAAGGCTTTGAGATGTCTTCGATTTATCTTGAAGGTGTGAGCTTAAATCTATGATACGAGTTAGTTTCACTCCCAAATACTTATACTCGCCTACAATATCCAAACTAGTGCCTTTATAGGTCCAATTGTTTCGGGCTTAAGTTCTGGTGGAGCGGTCAAATACCATTACATGTTAATAACAAGACGCCATTCTTGACAATAGTCTGACAGACGATTGATCATGAGTTGAAGATTTTCTGGAGACTCCGACAGTATGACATTAGTACATTAATTCTTGAACCGGCTATATTGATTCCTCCTGGTAGACAGGTAATCACATCATTCATAAAAATTGAAAACAATAGCGCACTTAGTGGACAACCTTGTTTTACTCCATTGTTTGTTTCAAACCAGTCAGATAGTGTAGATCCGTCCCATACAGCTGCTTTTGACTCCGCATAAAGTCTTTGGATAACGTTGATGAATTTTGTTGATATACCTATTCTTGAAAGTTTATAAATGAGGGCATTTCTGTTGATAAGATCGAAGGCTGCTTTGAAGTCGACAAAGAAGGTATACACACCTTTTTTTTCTTGCTTGGAAAGCTTTAACAATTGAAGTTAATGTGAATAAATGGTCAATCGTCGAGTAATCCTTTCTAAAGCCAGCTTGAGATTCAGACAGTACGTTGTTAACTTCTACCCATGTTTCGAGTCTTTTTACTAGAACACCACAGAATAATTTTGCTACTACATTCATGAAAGAAATTCCACGGTAGTTTTTAATATTGCTTAAATCACCTTTTTTGTGAATTGGGAAAATAACGGATCTCATAAAGGATGAAGGTATATTTTCAGACATGTAGATTTTGTTGAAGAGAGAGTGGAGTTTTTCGTGAAAGGTTTCGGTAGCGTTCTTGAAGAATTCGTATGGATCATCTTCTCCAGGAGCCTTTCCACTTTTTCCTTTGAGAAGTACAGACTTCATTTCACTTATTGTGATTTCACAATCTAAAATGTTATCAGACAACCAAGGTTGAGCAAACGAGAACTTTATTTCCGATTGGCCGTACAGAAGAGATCTGAAGTGAATAGCTAGATCACAAGCAGACACTCCTATTCCAATCTTTAAATTAGTTCCATTAATTTCTCTGGCGGTTTTCCAAAATTCTTTTGTGTTTTTGATTCGACCAAGATTGTAGGCTTGATTGTTTTCAAAAACATTTTTCTTGTTCAAACACAGTTTCTTGTAGATGTCGTTAGCTTCATGATACCACTTTGCAAGTGTATGTGAGTATGAATTTCTTGTAGCTTTCAACAATTCAAACGATTTTTTACGAGCGGTCATGCATTCTTTGTCAAACCATTGTTGTTTGAATCCAGACCTTTTGTTTACGTTTGGGTTACCAATGGTGTTCTTCATGCAGTTGATTAGCCTATTTGCGCTGATTTCAGTTGACTCCATCTCTACGTCTATAAAAGGAGTTGATTTTTGTCTAACTTTTGCTTGTAAATAGTTACATCCTTATCATTCTATTACAACCTGGACAAGAGTTCAAGGGATCTTTCGCTTGTAGCACATTCATCACTCCATTCCAATGTGATTGGCATGTGGTCGGAGAATGGTTTACTCTGAACTTCGAGCTTCTTTACTAAGTCTTTCCACTCATTATTTACCATACAGTAGTCGATATCTGATTTGCCTTGCCGTCCAAGAAAAGTTAACTGGCCTTTGCTGTCTCCATTGGTGCATCTATTTAAAACTGTGCAATCATACATTTGTAGTAGTTCTAGTAAATTTGAGCCATTTTGGTTTTGGGTTACATCCTTTGAATTTCTGTGGAATTCGTTGATTGACGTATTAGGTGTATAACGTACCATTGTTATTTGTTGATCAAAAAAATCGACAAAAAGTAACTTATTATTTAAGCCTGACACATTATAAGATAAATAAACCCTTGGGTTTATAAAACGCTTGTTTAAAGAACTCTCAAGCCTTTATGTTACCAAATCACTAAACATAACGTTCGTTATACCTGTCTTTTAGTTTGCTTCTTGGGTTTAGTCTCCCTTTACGAAATACCCACTCACTAAGAATTGTACATCGAAGATTTCTTCGTTTCGCTCTACGCCATCTTCTTTGGAATAATACTCCTATCTTACCATTCCTCTACTACGAAGATCGGTTACTTTCAATTGATTTAAACACTCTCGCAAGGCGTCGCATAGTTGCTGACGTATTTTTTTGTACCAAAGAGCAACTGGTGTCCTGCACTTCTCGAAAACATCTTCCTAAGTAGCAATCTCTACAGCCTAAGATTCTTCCATCATCATAACCTTTCCACTCAACGCACCAACTATGGCCATTTCAAGCCTCTCACTCGATGGCTACGTTAAGCAAATACAGTAAAACCCGCTTAAGAGAAACCCGCTTAAGAGAAAAACCCGCTTATCTGAAAGAATTTTTTCATCCCCGAGTGTTTGTAGACCAATTACCTATTAAACACTCCGCTTAAGTGAAACTCGCTTAAGTGAAAAACCCGGATACCTGAAACATATTTTCAGTTAAATTTCATATTTTTCATTGAAAAAAACTGTCTTAAGTGAAAAAATTTTTATCGAACAGAACAATTTGAGCCAACAAATGGATGGTTAGATCAGTGGAAAAAACGTGAAAATATTCATTTTAAGAAGATTTGTATTGAAAATAATTCTGCTGACACAGTTGCTGTTAACAATTAACTGGAAAATTTTTGGCCAAACATTCGTCAAAGCTATAACCCAGATGACGTGCATAATGCTGATGAATCCGGGAAAATGTTTAAGGCTCTACCGACGCGACGGTTTCATTGGTAAATAGATGTGAAAACCTTCAGGAATGAAGCTACCAAATGACCGTATCACTGTCCATTTCATTTTCAATTCGATTGGAACAGACAAATTTTTTTTTTGTATTGGTGTGTCTGTAGACTAAGATTAAACACAGTCATCTTTTTTTTTCTTTTGCTAATAATTTTTCTTCTAAATATGTATTGTACATAGATCATAGGTAGATCTCATAATACGAGATGCTTTAAAAAAGCACAATTCCTGTTAACTAATGAAGCAGCACTACAGTTCGAAAAGTTTTGATGCTAGCAGATTTGTATCTGACAATGATTTAGATGTGGAAATTTTGGGAGTCCTGAAGCAACAATCAAAGAAGCTTTTAAATCTCTCAATGTTCTTAAGCAGTTTTCTTAGGGGGATAATGAACTAGATCTAATCTTAGATGAAATTGAATATAAAATGATGAATTGCCAGACTTTGTCACAAACGAAAATTGATGACTTTTTGAAAGAAAGAAAGATTATTTTTGTCTTCATAACACGTAACTAATTATATTCAAAAATATGAATATGTACATTAGGGTGGCCCTTATTTCACTTTTTTTGCGAAAATTGAGTGCGACGCCCGCTAAATCGATTCTTAAAAATGAAAAAAAATTCCCTAATTTTTTCATATTTTTATCTCTAACCCTTCCTGGCCCCATTTTCCTGTCATTTTTGAACTAATCAACGGAAAGACTTCGAATTAGGCTCAAATGAAGCGTCTCTGAACACTGAGCCGCGTGTATCTATGTTTGATAAAATTTAGATCATTTGCTTATACTCTATTGTTAATAAACAAAAAGGCTGATTTTTTATGTCGCTCAATCCGACAAAAGTAATCAACATTTTGACATGGATTATTTTTTCAAAGATATCTACGGCAATTTTAATGACCTAACATTAAATATGATTTTTTTTATTTATCATTTCATTTGTTATTTACAAAAACTCGATAAACAATTTTTTTATAACAGCAACCGTTTTTGAACGGATGATCGAAAAAACAAATACTTCTTAATAAAATAGGGTCAAGAAGGGTTAGGAATAGAAATTTTGAAAAAATTAGGGAATTTTTTTTTCTGATTTAGAACCAATCTGGAGGGCGTCCTCAATTTTTGTTTTTCCTTAGGACCACCCTAATGTACATAATGTATGTAATGTACTTGGGAGTGGACTCTTTTTTTTGCCCAATGTGCCAACGAATAAACCTACAAAAACTCAAATGTGATTTAATTTGATTTATGTAATTTATTTATGTACTACTGCATACCTATGAATTCCAATGTACATACAAATGTTATTTTTGTTATTCAATAATTTATTTTTTTGATGTTTAGTTATTCAAACACTTTTACTTAAATTAATTCCAGGCAACTCCAAAGATAAATATATCAAATTGTTTATTGTGTATATGAAGCATTAAACCTCCGCTTAATGGAACTTTTAAATCCGCTAAAGTGCAATTTTTTTCACTTATCAGGACTCCGCTTAAGTGAAATTTTTTTTCACTTAACCGGGGATCGGTTAAGTGAAAAACCCGCTTAAGTGAAAGAAAAACTGTGACAATTCCCCTTTTCTCTTAAGCGGGTTTCACTGTAGTACGCAGCATGGCCTTGATTTTAATAAAAGCTCTTCTTCCCTAAGAAGTAGCTTATGCTCCAACTTTGCTTGATTCCCTCCATATATTAGCTTTTTAAGATAGGTTAAGTTGCATAATATCTTGCATAAGCGAACTATAATTGCGATTATAGCTTTATATTAAATGTACTAAGCTTGAACTAAGCCGAATATGAACAATTGAATATACTTCATTATTCATAAGGTGTGGCTTTGAGAAATGCGCTTGACCCCGAGGCTCCCTGCTTTTTGGCGCCACTCTATTCATTTAGCTTAATGACTTAAAATGCAATTTTTGGCTTTTAAAGCCAATGTCCCTACGGCAGTAAAGTTGGACCTTGTCGTGCTTCAAAAGACATCTAAGAAATTCTTACAAACTCCAATTGAAAATAGCAAAATTATGTATTAAACGTCTACGTTTAAAACATACTTTTTCAAAAACCCTGCCCCCACACATTTGAACATAAACGAAAGATAGAAGTACATGCCATACTATTACCAAAATAAATGAAACGTTTTCAAATATGACCATAGCCCATGCTTATCACAGGAAATATTATTTCCAATTTCTAAAAAATAATATAAAATGAAAAAATTATCGTCTGGGATTATAGAAGTGCAAATGATCATATCCACCTGTCATAAAACATATAAAACGATAACAAGACATGAACTAGGTGCACGAGTATTTACACATAGAAAGAAATTGATATCGATAAGTTTCTTTTAAAATATAGTCATTTAGACAAACAAACACATACTTCATGAGAAAGCAGCAATCTTTTAACTATTGACAGTTTGACTGTTCGAAAAAAACCAAATACCTACCGTCTTGTTTTTTGTTTGTTTTGATAATGTAAATAAAATTGTGTTCCCTTTTCATTGGACGTGAACGTGACTAAGGAACAACGGCGCGCGGCTAGGGAAAACATAAAAAAAAGGTTTACCATTTACCAAGAAAAACCTTTGAGCTTTTAGTTGTTGCTAAGTGTTTAAGTTTAAAAAAAAAAAAAAAAACCGTCTTCGATAACAGGGATTTCAATTAAACAAGTTGAACGAGCTTAAGAGCTAAAAATTAAAAAAATAAAATAAAACCAGGTCAGGGAAAACTGATAAAAACAAAACACTGATACTGAATTGCTTATAGTTTTTAGTCATAAATCATATACAATCAACGATTGTAATGTGGTCAAACTTGTGCTTTTCTAGATTTAGATAGATAGATATATATTATTGTTTGAAAAAAATTAACAGAGTATAGAATAATTTTTTAAGTCATTACACAGCGCAGAGATATGATAACAAATTGTATCTTACTACTGAAAAATAATATTAGGTTTTGGAATAGCATTTATTTTAATATTTAGTAAATAATTTGAAGGAAACATTTTACAAAAAGCCTCCATTTGAATTGTGTTACTTAAAATTATATCACAGTTTGACCCTTATTTCTACTATTTTTATTTTTATTATTATTTCTTCATTAACGGTTAATATATTAATAAATTATAAGAACAAAAAAAAAACAAAAGTAAATAAATAAACAAATAAATTACAAGCAATAAAGAGAAAACAAACGAACGACTACGTTCGCAGATATGTAAATTATTAAATAAATAAATAAGTTAACAATATTATACAGGGTGATTTGCATAAGGTGTGACAAAAAGATAGGGTGTGTAGGTTGGACTTTCCATTAACGAAAAAAAAAATTTAAAAAAAAAAATTTTTTAGAAAGTCGTTTTTGTAATTTTTGGTTTCAAAAACTACAGGTTATTTTGACATCCGGTTTGTTGTGTTTGATCAAAAATGAATAAGATCATTGAAAATAGGCCAGAAAAATACTACTTAAATACGTAAAATTTTGAAAAAAAATGGTTTGAAAAAAAAAATTATGTTTTTTGATTTTTAAAATTAATATTTCAAAAACTATTCATTTGAACAACTTATTTTTAAATTTAAATTAATGAATAGGTTTTTGGCTTTTCAAAATGCTACAGCGCGACTCTGTAGGTATTACCGTTATTATTAAATAGTTTTTTTTCCGTTTTTAGTGATTTTTTTTCTTAAATTGCACCTCCCGCCTAATCGGGGGAAAATGGACCCCCTCCACCTCCCATACGATTTTTGGCCTGTCTAAGTCCAACCTACACACCCTATCTTTTTGTCACACCTTATGCAAATCACCCTGTATATGTATAAATAAATAAAAAGAAAAAAAAACAAGAGTAGCAAAAAAGGAAAAGAGGACAAACTAACGAATACGTTCGTAGATATGTAAATTATTAAATAAATAAATAAATAAATAAGTTAACAATATTATATAAGGTTTTTAATTAGAGGGTTTGTGCTTAATACATTTTTTTCAAAAAAGTTTTTATTGAGAACTTCAATCTTCTCATCGATTTTTAAAGCGTTTGCTTTTGTGTGTAACTCCTGGGTAGAAAAATGCCAGGGGACCTTAAGGATCATTTTAAGGATTTTGTTTTGTAATATTTGCAATTTTTTTATATGCGTTTTAGCACAGTCGCCCCAGACAGGGGATCCATACACTAATATTGTTTGAAAAACGACTTTAAAAATTTATTAATTTATTATGTTTGCTAAGTAATGACTTCCGGTTAATTAGCGGGTATAATATTTTGATACCCATATTTATTTTGTTTGATATATTTTGTGTGTGTTCTTTGAAGGGCAACTTCTTATCTAAGTAGATACCTAAGTACTTGACAGAGTCAACCCTTGGGATATCGCAATTATCTACATTCAAATTGTGACTGGGCAAGAAACAATCCTTTCTTTTTCTGGTGAAAAAGATAGCTTGACTCTTCCCAGCATTTATTTTGATTTTCCAGTGCTTATAATACTCGAAAATAAGAGCAAGAGCGTTTTGAATTTTATGATTAATATTTGCTGGATGTTGATCGGATGAGTATATCGCGATGTCATCAGCGTGCATACCAACATCACAACTTTGTAAGGCTGGGAAATCAGAGGTAAAAATATTGAAAAGGATAGGAGATAACACTGATCCTTGAGGAACGCCAGCTGGAATAATTTTCGAATCAGAATTGATTCAATTTAGTGACACTATAAATCTTCTATTACTCAAATAACTTTGAATAAATAAGATACGTTGGACATTCATTTAAAATAAGCTTGTGTATGAGTGCATTGTGCAACACCGTGTCAAAAGGTTTTCTACATCAAGTAGCACTAGTCCCGTAGATTTTTTGTCTTTAAATTTTTTCTTTCACATGTCTACAGATTCTAAGAACCTGGTGTGAAGTGTTATGGTTTTTCCTGAAACCGAACTGCTGTGTTGGTATAATATTCTTTTCATTCAAAAATGTTTCCAATTTACTTCGAATTAATTTTTCAAAGATTTTGCTTGTACAACTAAGTAGACTTATTGGCCTATAACTCAAAGGATCAGTTCGTGGTTTCCCCGGTTTCAAAATGGGAATGACTTTTGCAATCTTCCATTTAAGTGGAAAATATTGCATTTTGAAACAGGCATTTACTAGGCTAGTTAAGTAGACAAGTCCACTCCTTGGAAGTTCTTTAAGAAATTGATTTTTTATGCCATCAATTCCTGGGGATTTTTTAGTAATCAGATCATAGATTAAAAATTCAATATCTTCTACAGTAATTAATTCGTCTGTGGAGACGCTTGCTGGAGTGCTGTTTAGTTCGGTAAAAGATGCATCTACGGTCTGTTAAAACTGGATTATAGTTGAGATTCATGGTAGTGACATGATTCTTTGCAAAAGTATTTAGGAGTGCATTTGCTTTGGCTTCATTAGAAGTAAAAGCTGTTCCTGATGACTCAAGGGACGGTATTTGAGTATTTTTTTTTAATTATTTTATGAATGTTCCGAAACGGCTTAGAACTTGGATGTAAGGAACAAAGCTTTTTATTCCACTCAGTATTTTTAAATTTTGAAATTGATTCTGTTATTATTTTGTTAAGACATTTCTTAGAAATCGTATTGCTGTCGGTATCTTTGCCAATGTCACCTGAACATATTTCTCGTTTTAATAACATTCAGAATTGTAGGTACGTGGCAGAATAACTGCTCGTTTGTTAACTGATTTTTTAGGAACTGACTCATTGATACAATCTAAAATGTTTTTTTCAAAATAATAGGTTAGGTTAGGTTAGGTTTAAATGGTTGTCAGGAAAACCAACTGACACACTTAGACCAGTATTTGGTCCGTTGTGATACCATGAGAATTTAAGTGAGGAAGAACCCCACTTAACAAAACCATTTGGAGCTTTTTATGAAGCGAAAGAGATGAAGGATATCTGTGTTCGCCAGATCGTTTAGATCATCGAGGAAATATTTTCTAAGATGCCGTTTTCTTTTAATGGAGAGTGCAGGACATGAGCAGAGGAGGTGTGGAATAGTTTCTTCCTCCTCCTCATCTAAGCAACTTCTACAGAAGTCATCTGAGGGAACACCAAGTCTTATGGCGTGTCTGCCTATCAGACAATGTCCTGTAATGACATTGATTACGGAGCTAAAGTGCAATCTGGTTATGGATAGCAAATGCCTTGTGCGTTTTGGATCAAGTCCTGGCCATAGCTGTTTTGTTGCCACACACGTGGTGATACTGTTCCACCAATGATTTGTTCTATCCATTGCCTCTTGCTTTAGCATAAGTTTACATGTAGCGATTGGTATACCGATATTCAACCTGCTGGTTGATATCGGTAGAACGGTTCCTTTTCTGGCGAGTTCATCGGCCTTACAGTTGCCCGCGATATCTCTGTGCCCCGGCACCCAAATAAGGTGAATATTGAACTGTTCAGCCATCTCCTTAAGAGACAGGCGACAGTTAAGGGCGGTTACTGAGTTCGTGGAAACGGCGCCGAGTGATTTGAGGGCTGCCTGACTGTCTGAGAAAATCCGGATATTCGCTGAGGATATCACGTTTTCTTTTAGCCATGATAGGACCTCTTTGATCGCCAGAATTTCCGCTTGGAACACGCTACAATGGTTTGGGAGGCGGAAAGAGAGACTTACGTTAAGTCGTTTTGAGTACACCCCGCAGCCAACCCCTTCCTCGGTTTTTGACCCATCTGTATAGAAATGAATTGAATCATCTCTCAAAAATTCTTCGTCTTCCCAGGTCGTTCTCGTTGGGATTGAGACATGGAACTTATTATCAAAAACCAATTGGGGGATGGTGTAGTCAGAGTGGCAAGGGATTGATCTGAATGTATTCAGGATTGTGGCATGACCGATGTTGTTATCGGTCCATTGGGAGATAGCTCTGATACGAGTGGCCGTACTTGCGGCCATTTGTTTGCTGAAGATATCTAGTGGTATGAGATTAAGGAGTATATTTAGGGCAGCTGAGGGTGTTGATCTCAGTGCTCCGCTTATACACAAACAGGCTGTTCGTTGGACTTTGCTCAGATTATCGCAGTAGGTCCTTTTATCAAGAGCGGTCCACCATACCACTACTCCGTATGTGAGTATTGGTCTGATGACCGCGGTGTAGAGCCAGTGGGTGATTTGGGGGGAGAAGCCCCATTTAGTGCCAATGGCTTTTTTGCAGGAAAACAAAATAATCAACATAGACATCAATATCTTCACAACATGAAACGTTTTCGAGTCTATTTATAGTTTGACGAAATTTTTCTAGATTTGATTTCAAAGAAGTGCTTGTAAGAACAAATTGC
Organism: Melanostoma scalare; assembly: GCA_949752695.1. NCBI lineage: Eukaryota > Metazoa > Arthropoda > Insecta > Diptera > Syrphidae > Melanostoma > Melanostoma scalare. The sequence goes on along the minus strand of OX456987.1, from coordinate 14,048,644 downwards.
GAGATAAAACCAAAGCCCAAACGCCAATCAGATCTGTTCTGCTGATCATATTTTCCATTTGAAAATATTTTACATAGCGAGCTATACAAACGTAGTTATGGAAAGAGAAAATAATTTGACAGTTGTTGTTTTTGTAGATTAAAATTGATGCTTTTTGTCGCAATTCAGCAAGAGGCTTATAATGATCCTTAGCACTCACACCTAATCGCCGGTCCACCATGTCCAGAACCGGATTTGAACCCACACGTCCAGTCTGTCTACTGAACACTTTACCACTGCACCACGCCTGACCTCATTTTTAAATACGCTTACTCGAGTGGTACCCGTGGCGTGATGGTTAGCATGTCCGCCTGTTAACCCAGATGTTTGAGGTTCGAATCCTAGCAGAGGCAAAAATATTTTTCCACGGGTATCGCCTTTCGCGAGAAATTTGCAAGTCCTCCCTTAGTAAATTCATTGCCATGAAAAGTGCTTTCTAAATTAGCCGTTCGGAACCGGCAAAAAATTGTAGGTCCCCTCTATTCCCTCACGGTTGTGAGAAATGCGCTATGCCCAGGGGTTCCTCGCTCTGTTGCGTCACCCTATTTATTTTTATTTACTCGATGATTGATTATACGTTATCAAGAGTTGCGTTACTAGTGATCATAAATTTCAGATCTATCTCAGATATTTGAACTCTTAACACTTGGGAAGAACATTTTCATTCAAATAAATGCTTGGAATAGGTATTTCTGTCACAGACTCAACTCAGTTTTTTCTTTTACTGTAACTGCATTCACTTTCTTTTTTTATACGAGGTTTTACTTTGAAGTGGTGGGGGAGCTTCCGTTTCGACACTCCAACAATCCAGTTGCAGAGTCAAATAACCAAGAAACCTGTCTGGCAAATCCTCGATCGAACCCTCAAAGTGGGTGCCGGGCGGGCAATGTTCACCACATATACTTTATCAGTGTCTGTACGATGTCAGACGGTGACAGCCAAGGTTCGGTTGGATCGCTGAGTGGTGACTTCTCAATAGCACAATCCTTAGAAATCCAATCTCACCATAGATACGAGGTTCCTAGTTTCAGTGGTGGTGTGAGCATTTATAATCCGTTCCGAAGAATTAAAGACTGGAGGATAAACCACTCTATAACCAGCTCTTCTGGATGCTTGGCAGGGTCCAGAATAGACTAGCCTTATCCCGGTACACGGCTCTACCTGGGCTGACCTTTTCCTTCCGGAGTTACTCGTGGTACTTTCTATGGAATTTTTAAAAACAAACAAACAAACGAACAAAAAGACAATGAAGAGAACGAGGGGGAGGCAACGAAAGTTGTACACATTCTCCGGCTTGGCTGCAAAGCCGAAGCAGGAATGTGAGCCAACGGACAAACCTTCCACAAGGTTCGCACACATGTCCTGAACCCGCTGCAGAGCCAGTTCAGATCTGTGCAGCAGGAACCAAGAATCCTGACTCTGGCGAGCAGCACAGCCCGCTGGAAATTTGCCAAGAGTAGGCTGCAAAGCTAGTTCTAGCCAGTGAACCGGAGGGCAAACGGACCACCTCCATTCCCTCACAAGGCATGGTTGTGAGAAATGCGCTAGGCCCAGGGGCTCCTCGCTCTGTTGCGCCACCCTATTTATTTATTATAAACGGACCGCCACTGCTAGTAGAAGGGACGAAGCCCCCAATATTAGTCTGCTTTTGTGTTACCAACGACATCTAGGCAGGACGAGGTGAAAATAACAAAGAGGGGAGATGGAGGGGTGGTCAACGACTCCGTCTCCACTTCGAATGCCCTTAAAATGAATTACAAGGGGAGGGCCGTCCAGACCGGCAGGGTTAGAGAGGCGATTAGCAATTCTACCCCTGCGGGTCAGAACGAACCCTCGTCGTGTACGATCAATCCTCTAATTGGTGGAGCAGGAGAGGTGATCAACAACTCCAGCTCAGCCAAGAGGGGACTCAAAACAATAAAAGGCAGCTCAGATGCGTCGGCAAGTCAAAAGGGTAATTGAAGTGGTGGGTGGTAAATCCGCAGCGGAGAGAACCCCGAGTGAGGTTGACGAGCTGAAGGGGGCAAACAAAATTGTCGAAGAGACCAGCCAAGACTCTACGTCGAAGCGAGATAGGTTGTTTAAGGTTGATAAACCTCAACCCAAGAGTCGGGGCTAACGTCCTATCGGCACTGTGGCCGAGGCAAAGCTTTGGTGACGTGGTCAAGGGACTGATTGTGGTCGCGGTCATCGAGGCGACGGGAGCAATATGGATGAGAACATCTCTGCCAACAGATGGGCGGACGTCAAGGCTCACCTCGCTTTCAGGTTTATACCTGTTATCGAGGCGAATCCGGGTACCCTCCCAAGCGACGCATTTTTCTTATCATCACACATACCGTAAACTCTATGAAGAGTAACAGTTATTTATTTTTGCAAACCCAAACTATGGAGCTACACCAGTGTGCGACATTAGAATTTTCTATTCGCACTACCCTAATGCGAACGTCTCTCAATTATTATGCTGCCTTTTTAAGAAGCCCAGCAATGAGTTAGCTCTTGCAATACCAGAGTTAATATGATATTGGAATGTGAGCTGTTCATCAAATAGAACACCAAGATCTTTTACAGTATTAACAATTTTCAGAGGCTTCGTGTTTAAGGAATAGGAAGGAACAATAAGATACATGGTACGATTGTAGGACATGGAAGTACATTTGTCTACAATGTACTTTAATGTTTCAGGTAAATCATTTACATGCAGTAAGAAAATGGGGGGCTCCAGATGACTTCCTTCCTGAACACCCGAAGTAACGTATATATCCTAGAACAATTTGTTTACAGCCATATAGATATGACTTAAGCCAACACAACAAGGCACCTCTAATTCCATAAGCCTCAAGCTTTTTCAATAAAATTTTCAAGCTAACCTTGCTGAATGCTTTAGTACAATCTGTGTATATTACATGAACCTGCTGACCATTCTCCAAAGCATTTATAGAGAAATTCGTGAACTCAACCAAATTCGAAATCGTAGACCTACCCTTGCAAAGACCGTGTTGAAAATCACTAACATGCCCTTTTATCAAACCAATGAAAATATCTTTTACAAGACAATCCAATAATTTTAGAATTATGGAAAGCTTTGTTATTGTTCTGTAATTAGAGATGTCATCTTTCTTACCGGATTTGAAAATTGGGGTTATAACTGAGATTTTCCACTCATCCAGAAAAACACCACTGGATAATGATTGGTTGAACAGCTCTGTTGTAGGGACAGAAAGTGAGTTAGCACACTGTTTTAAAACAACAGGATAGAAGCCTTAAATATCTGGCTTATGCTTGGGATCAAGCTCATTTAAAAGTTTAATATTCATTCAATAAATTTTTTTTTTTTTTTACTTTTTCAACAACCCCTCCCTCATTGATCCATGGCTTGAAAAGTTTTAATCTCGAGTTATTTGTATTCGCTATCACAGCACTAAGTATGCTTGTAAAGAATATTGAGAAAAATATCATATGGGCTACTGACGGATTTCTTTCTTCATATAAATATTAATGCATTTTAATTTTCAATTGCACTTATGACTCACTCACCGGCAAAACACTTTAATAGCCGCTCCGTCTAGCCAAAACTTTTCACAACTCTACTGTTACTTGATTTGAAACAATCTAAGATGAACTGAGCATCTAAACTTTCCGCCACCACTTTTTTGTTTACAACTAAACTTAACTGATTCACTCAATAGCACTGTTGGTGAATTATCAGGCGCACCTAAAGATGTCGACACATGGAAGCCTTCCCCTTCAATAGGACCTCATGGTTGATCGAACGCAGCTGTAAAGTGTCGCGATATCTTTAAAGTTTAATTAACTAGTAGTGATCCATGGCATTGGTCTCAGTAGTTGCAACTTTTCAAGGTTAATTTTAGTGTGAAATTGAATTTCAAATTATCGGAACCATAAGGAGTAGTTCGAATGACGTGAACAGTAAGTACAATACGAATATGTATAAATGTGCAATCATGTGGAGATTCGCACCTGAAATGACTCTGTAGACAGATTCATCAGTTCTTTGGGACCAAAATATGACTGATGTTGTTGTATGTTTTAGAGACGCGTTCATGATTCTAATTCGTAAAGGCAATTTGAAACGAACACAAGGTATTGAATGGGATAAGGTGAAGGAAAATGAAGAGCAGAGAAAAAGCTGACCTCTATTTTTGAAATATTTTCTTTTTGAGCTTCCTTACTGATGATATTGTAAGCAATTTTCCACTTCCCTTCTGCAGTTTATTTATTTATTTATTTATTTATTTGTTTTTTTGTTGTTTGTAATTTCACTTCGTGGTTAAATCATTTTAACCCTTTCGGGACGCAATTTCAATTTCAATTTCAATTTATTTATTTAACAGATTGTTTGTACATTAAGACATGATGTTTTATAGTACATGGTGTTTTCATATCAGTTATAATAATTTCAAATACTTAAATCTAATAACAATATTTATCAAAATCTAAGGAGTGAGAGATAGGATAGAGGAAAGAAAGGTGGTGGGTAAAGAGGGAAATATTTTAAATGGATGAGGAGGAGAAATGTTGGAAAATTACACTCTTGAAATTGTTGGGATTTGAAATATTCTTCAATTGAGTGGGCAAAGAGTTCCAAAGTCTTACAGTATGGATAAAAAATGGGCACGACTGGGTCGCACGAACTTGCGATCGTTTGCTAAGTAAAATACCAAAATCTTAAGACTGAGCAAAAGGTTTTAGTATTCGTTCTTAATATATTTGGTTTAACAGGGTTGCCAACTACACATTAATTGAGAAAATTGAATTAAATCACGAAAAGTATTGAAAAAAATTAAATTAAATATTCCAAAAGTTTGAAGCGAAAATCTAAAAACGCAATTTTTTTGCAATTGCTTATACATATAAACCCTTAAAATTTAATCAAAATCGTTAGAGCCATTTTTTAAAAAACTGGTTTTTTATTTTTAATTTTTTTAAAAAAGGAGGTTTTCAAAATTCAAGTACACAAGTTTTAAGATCTTGCTAAAAGATGTATTGACAAAAAATTTGAAATAAATCAAATATATCGTTTTGAAAATATTCGGAAAAACAAATTTTTTTTAAAAAAATTAATGAAAATTCGAAAAAACTAAATTTTTCAAATGTAGATAAACAATCTTTCTCAAACAACTTAGGACTTCTTAAATATGAAATTTCGTCAAAATCGTGTTAGCCATTACCGAGAAAGTCGGTTTTGAAAAAAACGGTACTATGGGGGGTACCGTCTTTAGGCTTTCTCCAAAAAAAATTTTTACATCATTAGAACAGTTATTAAAAAATAATACTTCACGTAAAATTTTATCAAAATCGTTAGAGCCGTTTTCGAGAAAAATAGGTATTGTCATATCGGTTGTATGGCAGGTACCGTTATTTCAAGACCTAGAAACCCAATTCCAAAAACCCCTCTGTAGGTTATTCCAGAGACCATAACTGCAAATTTTGAAGAAAATCGGTCAAGCGGTTCAGGCTGTAGATCCATATACGGACAGACAGACAGACAGACAGACAGACAGACACACAGACAGACAGACAGAATTGCAGGACCCACTTTTTTCGTATTCTCTATCATCGTAATGTCATTTTTAATTGTTATCTCAAATTTTTTTTTCTGCACGATTGCAAGACTTGCCTTATAGTACCTATAATCGCAAGTAAAAATAAGCGTGATGAGTTAAGGTAATTGTAACGGTAGGGAATGAGGTTGATGGTTCTTGAAGAGCGAGTAAAATTAAGTCTGATATATAATTATTTTGCGCCATAGGCGGATCCACGGGGGGGGGGGGGTTTCGGGTCCGGATAGACAACAGTTAAGGGCATCGGGGCTAAGGCTGAACTTTTTATTAAAACAAAAAAAAATTGAAAAAACTCAACTAACTTAAAGATGTTTGCCGAGAGTATTATAAGGCCCTGTGTGTTCAAATTTCACAGCGAATCGATTTTGACGACGAAATTTTGAGATCTATACTAGGCGTTGACCCTTTAAATTTAGCAGAAAGTGCAACTTCAATAACTTCTTCTATTCCTGATTTAATTATTAAAAATGAAATTGAAAACCTTGACATGTGTGGCGAACACTTCTTAACCAAACTATGGTTTCTAATTCCTTAGAAATAGAAAAATTTTGGTCAGAAATTTTTTCCTTAAGAAATGTTCTTAATGAACCACTGTTGTTGAGTCCACACAGCAGCGCAGCGGCAGAACGAGTTTTTTCCCAACTGTTTATCATTAAAGATAGAAAATGGAACAGATTGGAACTTAATACATTAATGTAGTTATGAGCTGCAAGGAATTATTAAATGCAGTTGATTGCTGCAAATGGATTCCTTTAAAACAACTTTTGAAATCTTATAAAAAGTGTAATAATAGTTTCTTTTTGTAATTTTTGTTACACTTACACTTTTATATGAATCAAAATACCTTACTTGTTTCAAAGTCACTTGTATTTAATGTATTTTAACGTGCACAATAGTTTCCTAGTCTTGATTAAAGAAAAAAACAGTGAATTGACCCAATGCCATTAGACAGATTTTTTTTTATTATTAAAGAGATATATGTTTCACCATTTTTTATTAGAATTAATAATTTATTTATTTTTGTTGTTTTTTTTTTTATTTCGCCTAATTGATTTTTTTTATTAAAATAAAGCTTAAACAAAAAATTTATTTATGAAAATGTCTGTACTACTATTTTTTTCAAAATACTCCCCTCTTTTAGCTGCAGTACTACCTTCAAATATTTTTACCCGGCAACACTGGGTCAGCGCATTTCTTTTCGTTAAATTCTTGTTTAAGAAACAGTTGCCCGAAACTTTGGAAAATGGATTTGTGTTCCGAGAACTGACTTTTGAGTTGAGAAATGATCGTATCAAGAAACGGAATGTAGAAATAAATTCTGTAGTAGTCTTCAATACTTTGTGCTTGAACGTTGCAACGATTTTTTTGTTGATTGCAACAGCGCGGCGTGGCAATTTCATTGCAATTTCGTATTCAGAACAATTTCTAGCAACATTTTCATAAATAACGTGGAAAGTAGAATCTGCGTTTTCGCGTTTGTACGTAAATTTGCCATACATATATGAGCAATCGACGTCTACATCATGTAAATAATTTCTGATTTAATCTTCTAAACCTCGGATATATAAATAAAATTTTGAGTAATAGACCCCCCCCCCCCCCCCCCCCCCCCCCCATGCCTAAATCCTGGATCCGCCACTGTTTTGTGCAAAAACATACAATTCCTAGCGTTGATATATTGTTCCAGAGTACATCCAAGCAAACCCGTAGCAAACACAAAAAATATGGTCATATCTACGTATACCATAAATATAACGCACAGCATCATTGAACGCAACTTGCAGTTTTCGCTGGGACGAAGAGTCAAGACTGCTGTAGACCACCTCAGCATATATTATGAGGGGTAAGACTAGAGACAGTACCAGCTTTCGTCTTGTTTCTTGAGGTGTAAAATAAGCACTAATCTACAGTTTACGAAGACAAACGTAAATACGACCCGCGACAACGTTTGTGTGATTGTAACCAGACAAATTACGGTTGATTACATAACCTAGACTAGTGACTGATTCCACTGCTTTGATTTTATTATTATTAAGGTAAGGAAGGAGACAAAGGTCAAAATTGTTTTTAGATATGGGTATTATCTGAGATTTTGATGGATTTAGAAGAAGCCCAGTAGCTTCAGGCCAGGTTGTAATATGTTTTAAGTCTTCATTCATGAGAAAAACAAGTTCATTGAGGTTACCTGAAGCTTTGAAGCTTCTGTTGGTTGATTACATAACCTAGACTAGTGACTGATTCCACTGCTTTGATTTTATTATTATTAAGGTAAGGAAGGAGACAAAGGTCAAAATTGTTTTTAGATATGGGTATTATCTGAGATTTTGATGGATTTAGAAGAAGCCCAGTAGCTTCAGGCCAGGTTGTAATATGTTTTAAGTCTTCATTCATGAGAAAAACAAGTTCATTGAGGTTACCTGAAGCTTTTACTAGATGTAGTTGGACATCGTCTGCATAAAGATGTACTGAAGTATATTTGCACACTAGTGGGAGGTCATTAATAAACATGCAGAATAGTATCGGGCCTGCTCCTCCCTCCCTGCTTTATTTCTTTCAACTGTGAAAAACGTTCACCAGAATTAACCTTTTGCGATCTGCCAGAGGGGAAGCTACTGATCAATTTCAGAGTTCTCTCACTGAAACCAAAGTCATTCTTCAGCTTCCAACACAGAATTTTTGTGCAGCAAACACAGTAACGAAACATGACCCCGTTCATAATCTTGTCTCAATTCTTCAAAGAGGTTAACCATAGCTGTAGAGCAACTGTGGTTAGCTCTAAAACCAGATTGTTGAGCATACAGCAATTTGTTCAGGGAGAAGTGTTTCGTTATCTGCTTCGCTACAAGCTTTTCAAAAACCTTTGATAGACATGGCAGAATGCTCACCGGTCTGAGATCAGCAGGTGCAGATGCATTTGTTTTCTTTGCTATTGGCAAAACTCTTGCAAATTTCCAGTGCAGAGGAAAAGTTGACGTTAGTTAATTGTATGAGTGAGATGCGAGACAATTTCAGGTAAGATAAGCTTAACAAATCGAATTGGAAAGCCATCCTCACCTATCGAATCGGACCTTATGGCCGCAACGCATTGAGCAATTTCGACTTCCGTGGCTACTTCAAAACTTTCGAATATTGGTGCAGAGGCTACACAATTTACTGTTTGATTAGAAGTTGAGCTGCCAGCAGTAGGGTCATCACCCAAGAAAAAATTGTTCAAGTCATCTGGATCCAGAGCACACATAGAGTTGTTCTTTTCAGCAGACATTCCGATCGTCCTTAGGTTGCTTCAAAGTTTCTTTGGAGGAAGGGAAGAGTTTAGTTTAGAAGCATAAAAGTTTTTCTTTGACGTACGAAGGACTGTGGCTGAGTAATTACGAGCAACTTTGTATGTGGACTAATTTACCTCACATGATCTACGCTTCCATTTGCTGTATAACTTGTTCCTCGTCTTAATAGAGCGGACCACCTCCGGAGTGAACCAAGGACATGCTTTGTTCTGAACTTTCACTGTTTTCAAAGGCACACATTCGTCGTACAAGTTTAAAAGTATTGATTGAAACGGTCTTACTTTTTCATTTGGATCACTAGCCAATCGGCATTGCTCCCAGGGAGCACAAATTGTCGCAGCTTGGAGGAAACTAACATCAATAGAGTTAAAGTCTTTGTAGGTAAAGTCAGGGATGACAGCTCTCGAAAAATTGATGTCATAACAACAAAAAAGTAGATCATGGTCAGAAACATCAATTGAAAGTTGGTCGAATAATTTAACAAACGACGAACACGAAACAATTATTGAGGTGATAAAGTAACAGAATTTTTGCACTTCGGAATAAGTGAAAGGGCTTTTAGATAAAAGCAATCAATAAAAAAATTCTGATTCTAGGAATGTTTCCACTTTTGCTGGTAAATATGAGTATCACCCGTCTTGAAAGGGTTAAGATTAGAACCGAAAAGCTGTTTTTTTTTTTTGGGAACTAGACGCTATACAGCCTGTTTTTTTTTTTTTATTAATACTGTCATACAGCGGCGGATCCACTGGGGGGGTTTCGGGTCCGGTAGTACTGCCAAGACTCGTAAAATATAATCGACATTCTTGAACGACTTGCTATTGAATATCGATTGATCAGATTGATGTTTGCATATGTGACTCGATCCGATAAAAGGGACTTACTACGCAAATCGGTTGTTAGATCATGATTGATTACATAAGTTCTTTTACTGAATATTCATGAAGAGCAATCAGAAATTGTAACATCGCTATTATTTCACCCAATATAAATTCAGAGAAACGATTTCTTACATGGGTTTGAATGGTACATCAGCGCCTTTCAGAGCGTGCCGTGTAAGCTTTCACTTTTGCCTAAAAGGTGCCTTTTCTCGGATCGCGTCACATATAAACTTTTTTACATGTAAATTTTTCATCGAAAGATACTAACCAGTAAAGCATCAAGAGCATTTTGCACGGCCAGAACCGTGGATTCGTTGTCTCCACATCTTGACTTCTGACAAGATTTCTTTTCGTTAAATTCTTGTTTAGGAAACAGTTGCCCGAGACTTTGGAAAATGGATTTGTGTTCCGAGAACTGACTTTTGAGTTGAGAAATGAACGTATCAAGAAACGGAATGTAGAAGAAATTCTGTAGTAGTCTTCAATACTTTGGGCTTGAACGTTGCAACGATTTTTTTGTTGATTGCAACAGCGCGGCGTGGCAATTTCGTATTCAGAACAAATTCTAGCAACATGCTCATAAATTACGTGGAAAGTAGAATCTGCGTTTTCGCGTTTGTACGTAAATTCATTCAAAGCGTCATCTGCCAGCTTAGTAGCCTCACCCAGATCTTGGTTTTTAAATTGCAATTCCCGACTCAAAAGCAAAACAATCGAATTAACTGATTCCATAATGTGACAGGCGATTTGGAATTCAACCGTCAAAATCGCTGTCAAAAGATGCAATGCCTTTGCGAAGTATCTCGATCTTTCCACGTTTTGATTTCTTCCAAAGATTCAATAACAGCCGGTTGCAATTCAACGTACGTTTCAACTGCTTCATGAGACTGAGCTCACCTGGTAGGACAAACAGACTTCAACTTTTGTTTGTCATTTTTGAAATTTCTTATTGTGTAAAACGTCTTGTCTTTAAGGCCAGTGAAAAAATGCTTCAATCGCTCCGATAGTTCCTAACGCATTTCTGATTGCTGATACTTCGCATGCTGCATTGAATGCCAAACTAAAGCTATGTGCAGCGCAATGTACATAAATTGCCAGGGGGAAATACGATCTCAGATCAGCCTGTGCACCATTGAATTGGCCAATTCATTGCCGGAGCTCCGTCCTATCATTGGCCATTTTGAGTTTTTTCAATTCAAACAACCTCAAATAAGTTACAGTCAAAGTCATTCAGTAGATTTATCATTTCTTGCATTACAATGGTTTTCTAGTCGCGGAGCGCCATTCATTGTAGGTCAAAAATAACATACATGGTCCGCTCGAAATAAGCGGAAAAAAAAACTAATAAATGCTGGAGTTTACTTCTCAAACCATGAGTAAAACATTTTCTATCCCTACTAAGAATTTTCCATTTCAAAATTCTTATCATTTAGATATCTACGCTCTGCCTTAAGCAAATGCTATGTATCTTTACAAATTTTCTATTCTAAGGAAAATAAACAGAATATCGATCGCTTTAAAATATATACTCATGTGTGGTTATGTACCTACATTTCCATTTAATAATAATAAAAGAAATATAAAAAAATATATCAACAGGTATTCTTGTTATCAATTATTATTTTCAATTTCTTGAGCATGTACGTATCTATCGTATTCGTTTTAGAATCTTATCAACAGATAACCGAGGTGTTGAAAGTGTTTGCTTTCGATAAACTGAATAGTTCGTAAACTGCACGTAATAAAAATTTGAGGCTACTTTTTGAAGAAAAACAAGTTCTTAAGCCAAATAAAGGGTTAGGCTAGGAGAATGATCGAAGCATTTTGTATGTACATTGTGTGTGTTTATTGATTTAGGGCCTTTCAATTTAAATCCAATGACTCAAATTTTCTTGAAAAATCGAGCTTAAGTTTTTTTAATTCCATTTTTTTTTTTTTTGTTTGCAAGGAAAACACATTCATGAATTTTTAATGGGTCTCTGGATTGTGGGAATTTTTGTTTTTTTGAAAACATTCTCTGGATTATCGTAGTTTCAAGAGTTTTGCAGTTTCTCACACACGCATTTCCTTTTGTGCTTAGAATCACATAAAAATTATAATTTACCACATTGTTTGTTTCAAATTATTTAAAATAGAACTTTAATGGTATCATATGCAAGCAAATAGACTTTTTATAGGTACTCATAGCACCACGACTCGGCGTACCCCACAGGCGGATCACTAGTGTGAAGCAGAAAAGTGGGAGAGTTGTGATCGCTTCAAGATCACTACTCGTAACGCCGGAAATGGAAAGAAGAAGACTCATAGCACCACGACGTGAAAATCGTTCTTGGCGCAAAACAACGGAAGGAGGACATCTTTGAAAATGCAATCGGTTATCATAGCCTCCACGACAAAACCTCCGAAAACGGACTGAGGCTAATCGATTTTGCTGCGGGGCTAAATCTTGTTGTAAGTAGTACACACTTCCCGCATCTCAAAATTCATAAAGGTACATGGCGATCCCCAGGTCAATTAACCGTCTACCAAATTGATCATGTTGCGATCGAGGCAAGGCACTCTTCCAGTGTGTTAGATGTCCGAACTTTCCGAGGGGCCAACTTTGACTCGGACCACTACCTTGTTGTAGTCAAGGTACGAATGAGGATATGTTCACGACCTGCACGAACTAACGCTGTGAAGAGATATGACGTCGGAAAACCACAATCGCAAGAGATTGCCAATGCCTTCTCCAATCGAGTGTCCCTTCAATTATCCTTGAATCTCATGCCGTCAGCATTAAGCATTGAAGACCAGTGGCAGCAATGCCAAGAAGCCATCAGAGCCGCTGCCTCTGAGGTTCTGGGTTTCACTCGGCCACCAAAACGAAACCCTTGGTTCGATGAAAAATGCAGGCAGGCAATACAGCCAAACAAAAAGCACCACAAATGCTGATGCAAAAACAAACGAGGTCTGCTTACGATCAGTATAACGAGATTTACAAGGAGAACAAAAGGGAGGAACACCGAATTCTCAAAAAGAAAAAGAAGCAGCATGAGAAGCGCTCGTTTGAGGAAATAGAGGGGTGCCATGACAGGATAAAAAGATCCTGCCAGGGTGGCAAGCCCCGAAACTCAAGTCTGTAAAGGCCAGCAGGGAAACATAGTTGTAGAGTCACAGTCGCTACTGAGGATCTGGAAAGATCACTTCTGCAGACTGCTTAACGGCGATGAGGACACAAATTCCGCTGTCAAGCAGATTGCCCCATTCAGCTTGGACGATGATCAAGAATGCCGTCCTCCCGATCTAGAAGAAGTTAAGCTTGCCAAATGCAAACTTAAATCAAATAAAACTGCAGGTGTAGATGGCCTTGATGCCGAATTTTTCAATTCAGCTGGAGACCAGTTGGAAAGTAGCATGCACCAGCTGATCTGCAGGATATAGTCGGAAGAAAGCATGCCCGATGAATGGAACCTCAGTATCGTATGCCCGATCCTAAAGAAGGGAGACCCTCACAATTGCGCCAATTACTTCCTCCTTAACGTCCCTTGTCTGCTGTAATATGTGAACGTCGGAGACCCAACACGTCAACAACTTGATAGGGTCTTATCAATGTGGTTTTAGACCAGAGAATTCCACAATAGACCAAATTTTCACATTACGACAGATCTTGGAAAAAACCCGAGAGTATAATATCGATATGCACCATCTTTTTATCGATTTCAAGGACGCGTATGACAGTATTTACAGAGACGAGCTGTACAGAGCCATGTCTAGTTTCGGCATCCCTGCAAAACTCGTACGACTATGCAGGATGACTTTGGAGAATTCACGCTGCTCCGTCAAGGTCGGTAGAGAACTCACCGAGAGCTTTAATGTCGAAAAAGATTTAAGGCAAGGGGACAAACTGTCATGCGATTTCTTCAACATCATACTTGAAAAGATTGTAAGAAACTCAAACGTCAACACCAGAGGAACAATCTTTCAAAGTCTGTACAATTATAGGCGTACGCAGACGATATTGACGTAATGGGCAGAAAAAATCGTGATGTCATAGGTGCTTTTGCGAGTATTGAAACAGAAGCGGCAAAAATGGGTCTGATGGTTAATGAGGGCAAAACGAAGTATATGTTGTCATCAAACAAGGACACAGAACATCGACGAATTGGACAAAACGTCACAATAGACAGACATAACTTCGAGGTAGTACAGGACTTCGTCTACCTAGGATCCGCTGTAGACACGGACAACAACATCAGTGCGGAGATCAAACGGAGAATAACTCTTGCCAACCGTTGCTTCTTTGGATTAAGAAGAAGACCTCGTCATAGGTGGCGCAATCAAGTGGATGAAGACCTCAACCGACTTAGAGTGCGAAACTGGAGAGAGCTCGCCCGTAATCGAAGTCGTTATAGAAGAATGTTGGTTGAGGCCCAGGTTCACCATGAAATGTAATGCCCGCCTAAGTAAGTAAGTAAGTAGCATACGTCACCATTCGAAAATTTGCTGAAATAGAGTAAATATTTTTTAAACTACTTACCAACAGTTATTTCCAGATAAAAAGAGCTAGGATTGGAAATCCGAATATATGTACCTCAATAAAAATGTAATAACTTCAACTACCTATTCGTTGAGACAGTACCTACTTAGGTGCGAAAAGAAATTTGTTGTGAGAAAAGTAACGAACTTAAAAGTAAAAAGATTGTCGATTGCAGATCTTGTCGACCCCCAAAATCAGATTTCGACATTGTAGACCCCTGGGAAACTGACCACTTTGGAAATCACTGATCTAAATGCACCATCATGTTGTTATTTGAGGTTAATGTTACTCGAAGATATTCTGCCCTAGCGAGGTATCCGTTCGGAGAGGAAAATTCTCCGATTTTGTACGATTCGGAGGTTTTTGCTTTGAAGTATTCTTCCGAACAGCTTTTTGGAATTTTTCTTCAATATTATTTCAACACATAAGACGGCGTTGGAATGCAATCAATTGCTTTGTTTGTGAAATTTCTGACAGCTTATTGCAAAAGTTTTTCCGATTTCGTCCGACGATGCGGACAATTTTCCGCTCCGAACGGATACCTCGCTAGGGCCGATTTATAGAGCTCCACTATCTCAACTGGTTCTCTTTCGTACTACCACACATAATTTCCGTGTCTCTGCCTCTTTCCTCTGCCCAAGACCATTATTTGGGATCTATCTACTCCGCCCTGTGGATGTTGTAAACGTTTCTGACTTACTAGTCACATCCCAAACTTTTGCTACATAGTTTTTATACAAGTATATTAGAGTATAAATGCCGAAAACCTGCTTGGCACTTGCTAAGTATATCATTTTTATCAACCCAGCTCGACAACCTTTCAACAGGATACTTCCAAAAACCTTCAATGAGATTCCACTATAATTTTCGGCCACGTTTCGGTCTCAATGCGATTCAGAATTTTGATTTCTCTAGAAAAAACAGAACATCTTTAGTTTTTCTTGTACACATTTATTAAACATCATTAATAATTTGTAAAGACAAAATCATTTACTATAGTAAATCAATATATTAATAGAAAATATTCTCTCTTCTTAAATAAAAAAAATATTTATAGTATATCCGCAGTAATTAGAATTTAAACCTTTAGTTTGGTTTCCTCGTTTCTGATATTTTGTTAGTTCAACACACATACTATTATGGGTCTAATTGTGATATATATTTATTCTAGGTAAGTTTTTTGTCGAAACTCAGCAATCCTATAATCAGCTTAGCCAATGCATTTTATCACTGAACACAAAAACAAATCAATACTGAGCTAAAAGTTGTCGATTGGTTTGCTTTCGTATTCTGAGGTGAAGGGCATTGCTGAGCTCATTATAGAATTGTTGAGTTTCGACAAAAAACGCACCTGTTAATTTCTTTCTTTATTTTGTATTTTTGTAATATAATTGGACAAATTACACGTAAAAGAATGTTGTTATTGAGTTTGTGTATGAATGCAAGTTAGTTACTTTTTTCTTCCTTTTTTTTTTTTTTTTGTTTATTGGATTGAGCGTTATAAACGTCAATAAAGTGGTTCTTTTTTGTGTTTTTAAATTACAAATGGTCAAGTTTTCGATATTTTATTTTCGTTTTACCACACCTCACATTTCTCTTTAGGGTTCATTCGAGAGCCAATAGGACAGTTGAATTCGTTGGAGAATTCTTTCAAGTTGGACAATGGGCCAATCACGCGATATTCTGGTGGTGCGTGTGGATCCTTTTCTATTTGTAGAGTAGCCGCTTCGTCTGTAACGGCAGAACACCATACCTTATACGGAATAGAGTAGAAACAAAAATTAAATTATTGAAGCTAAAAGACCTTATTCGTTAGCTCACCTGGGCAAATGAGACGAAAAACAATTGCCGATGTGTTAAGTTCAAGCCTGGCAATAGCAAAAAGTCAGCGTCCTTGTCGTTCTTCGCACTTACGTATGCGTTAAATGCAGCCTTCAAGCCACCGTTGTCAGCTATATTTTCTCCTAAAAAAGAAAATGGGTTTAAATCATCCTTGAGTTGTTGTTTTTTTGGTACTTTTGGCTTTCCAATGTGCGAAGAGGAGGAGGAAGAGGAAGAGGAAGAGGAAGAGGAAGAGGAAGAGGAAGAGGAAGAGGAAGAGGAAGAGGAAGAGGAAGAGGAAGAGGAAGAGGAAGAGGAAGAGGAAGAGGAAGAGGAAGAGGAAGAGGAAGAGGAAGAGGAAGAGGAAGAGGAAGAGGAAGAGGAAGAGGAAGAGGAAGAGGAAGAGGAAGAGGAAGAGGAAGAGGAAGAGGAAGAGGAAGAGGAAGAGGATGAGGAAGAGAAAGAGGAAGAGGATGAGGAAGAGGATGAGGATGAGGAAGAGGAAGAGGAAGAGGAAGGGGAAGGGGAAGAGGAAGAGGAAGGGGAAGAGGAAGAGGAAGAGGAAGAGGAAGAGGAAGAGGAAAATATAAGAGCCATCAACGAGTCGAAATCATTAAAATTTACTACCAAAATTCGGAGTCAGTGGCCTCAACGTTAAGAGCGCTACGTCCAATTCATGGTCGTCATAATCGTCCTAGCAGATCAACAATTGAGCTTCTAGTGGAAAAATTTGAATCTACAGGCACAGTATAAAATATTCCCGTGCTATTGAGACAAAGAAGTGCCCGTAGTGTCAAGAATATTGCAGCCGCTGAGGGTTCAGTTGCAGAAAGCCCAAATGTGTCTCTCACACGTCGCTTCGTTCTCAAGTGTTGGGCATCTCTGTGACGTCGTTGTGGCGAATTTTGCGAAAAGGTCTTGGCATACAGCCTTACAAGATTGAATTGACGCAAGAACTGAAGCCGCTTGACCACCAGAAGCGTCATATGTTCGTGAATTGGGCTGAGCAACAACTTGAAAATGATTCGGATTTTCATCGAAAAATCATCTTCAGCGATGAGGCTCATTTCTGGATGAATGGCTTCGTCAATAAACAAAATATGTGATATTGGTCAGGCAACAATCCACAAACACTCCATGAGTCATCATTGCATCCCGAAAAAATTTAAATTTGGTGTAGTTTATGGGCCGGCGGCCTCATTGGGCCGTATACTTCTTCCTTGATGATCAAGACCGGCACGTTATTGTGAATGGGGATCGCTACCGTTCAATGATAACCGAATATTTTTGGCCCCAATTGGATGATATGGACTTGGAGGACATGTGGTTCCAACAGGACGGTGCCACAAGCCACACAGCGAATGTCACAATCAATTTATTGGAAACCAACTTGGAGAACGTGTTATCTCACGAAATGGTCCAGTCGCTTGGCCGCCTCGTTCGTGTGATTTGACGCCATTAGACTATTTCCTGTGGGGTTACATCAAGTCTATGGTGTATGCCAACAAGCAAACGACGATTGATGAGCTTCGTACGAATATCGAAAGTGAAATTGCGGTCGATTTATGCTTGAAAACCGTCGAAAATTGGGTTCAGCGTCTGGACTTCTGCAAGCGTCCATGCAAAAAAATTGAGTTCCATACATAATGCCATCGTACATTTACAGTAATAAAGAATTTCATTGATATCCAAAATCGTTTTTATTTTATTAAAAAAAAACTTTTTCAGCGCTCTTATTGAAAAACTCGGGGGAGGAATGTGATTACATTTATGCACCGAGAGAATGCTTTCCCGTGGTCTGGCCGATACGGGTATGTTGGTATGTTATTTTTAAGACCCTAAAGTACCTTTTAAGACAACAAAAATTCGTTTTTTTCAAAATTCTAGACCAGCGTCCCCCCTAAGGCAAATAATC
This sequence comes from Melanostoma scalare, assembly GCA_949752695.1. Lineage (NCBI taxonomy): Eukaryota > Metazoa > Arthropoda > Insecta > Diptera > Syrphidae > Melanostoma > Melanostoma scalare. The sequence goes on along the minus strand of OX456987.1, from coordinate 14,030,600 downwards.
AAATAGTCAAATAAATTAAACTCACCAACAGTTTGCTTTCCATTCAGGTTCATTCCATTCACAGAAAATTTACTATACTGCTTGATGATGCAGTCGGTTTGTTCAACAAAATTTTCAATGCTTTTCGGTTCCCACCACTTGTTAAGATTCCCAAATTTGTCATATTCCCTGCCCTGATCATCAAATGCATGGGTCAACTCATGACCCATTACAACTCCCATTGCGCCATAGTTCAAGCTTTTGGGGTTATTTACGTCATAAAAAGGTTTTTGTAAGATTCCAGCTGGAAATACGATTTGATTTTTTGTAGGCGTATAATACGCATTTACTGTCGACGGTGTCATCCCCCATCCGGTTTTATTAACAGGCGTATCTAATTTTTCCAAATTCTTTTTCAAATTAAATTGATTTATGCGCAAATTGTTATTAAAATATTCTTTAGCATTAGTTTCAAGATCCTTATACTTTTCATCCAATTCGGTTTTGTTGAGGATGTATTCGGGGAAGCCAATCATGTCTGTTATGGCATCGGCTTTTTCTTCAGCTGATTCTTTAGTTTTTTTATCCATCCAAGGTGTATTGCGTAGGGTCTTTTTGAATGCATTTCGAACTTCTTCAATCATTTTTTCAGCTTGGGGCTTAGCTTTGCCTTGGAAGGTTTCTCTAACAAAAATAGCACCTACTGCAAAGCCGATGACATTGTTTGTATCACTGACACAATAACGCCAAGTTTCTTCGGTCCCATCAGAGCCAAGGAGTGCCTTGCGTACTCCTTTGTAGGCATCACGAAAGGGCTTTGATAGGCAGGTGGTAAGCGTGCGTACTCCTTGCCAAACTAGGTAGTTGTTAATAGCGCTAAAAACAGATTTTAAAAATGATAAATAAACTTAAAAAAAATTATTTCTGTTTTTAACTATAAAATGCGTGTTGATTTTCGGAAATAGAGACATTTTAAATTCGAAAAGATTAGACGCTGTTGTATTTTTGCATGAAGTCTATTAAAAAATTCGTAGAAATCATTTCATTTCATTTATTTCATCAACTAACTTACCTTTTTTTCTGTTGGAGGTTTTTAAAACACCAGCTGGAGCACTCAGACCTAAATACCGGTCCATTGTACTACCAGTTAGCAACCTATTTTTTGTTATAGCTTTCCAGATGTTCGGAGAAAAGCCAAAAGACGCTGCCATGATAAGGAGCCTAAACTACCAGCTCTCACCATGTCTGCGCCGAGTATCTGCAACCTCATGCGAGAAAAAGCAGGACATTCACAGAGGAAATGCTCTGCGGTGTCCTAATCTTCTCCACAAGATTCACAGAGTGTGGTATCACTTAAGCCTAACACGTTTAAGTGCTTGGCAAAAGAGAAGTGTCCGCTGGCCAATAAGCTTTCTACAATCTTTTCTGCTTCGGGATAGCAAAAATGTTGCAGTCTTCTTATTAACGTTTGGTCTGCCTGCATCCAATGGAGGCATGCCATCTACGGTTGTGCTCTTCACAGATCCAATCGTTGATTGAAACCCTCACTGAGGACGCTGACAGACCTAGCGAAGGTTCAGGTCCTGATAAAGCTGTCTGAGATCCCTGTATAGCAAGTTCATCGGCGATCTCATTCCAGTTATGCCGTGATGGCCCGGAACCCAATTGAGACTCAAGCAATTTAATCTTCCGATCGCATTTAGAGAGCTCTTGCATTCCTGGATCACTTTCGAAGTGGTTAGAGGGTGGAGAAGGGCCATAAGCACAGCTTGGCTGTCGCTGCAAACAAAGATACTTCTCTCCGTCCATCCGTAACGTGGCTCAAGGCCATTAGGATAGCATAAGCCTCCGCCTGGAAAACGGATGCGTATGATCCCAAAGATGTGTGCAGTCGTATGTCGTCGTTTTCCACAAAGGCACCAGCACCAGAACCCTCGTCGGTTTTGAAGCCATCTGTGAAGACTCAATAACAGTTCTTTCCAGGCTCAGATTCTGGAGCGAACCAGTCCTGAACTGAATGAAAGTAGACTGCGTAGTTTTTACGTAGTTTGCGCCTTTGGATCATCGTGTCAGACAGCATATCCATTAGACGTGAGTCAAAAGATATGCTGCTTGCGAGCTCCTCAAAGCTTCAGTGCGAATTGTGCCAGTGGCCACATCTCTTCAAACGAGAAATGGTCTTGAGAGTATACCCCATGATGTAGGTATCAAGGGAAGGAAGGTTCAACAGTGCGTTGAGAGCAGCTCCCGGTGTGCTGGGGAAGGTCCCAGTAACACCAAGACAAATTGTTCTTTGAAGTTTAGCAAACGAGGCAATAACGTATTTACGCGAGAGCTTATTCCACTAAACAACTGACGCATAGGAGATGATTGGTCTTATCATAGCCGTACGTATAGATCCAAAGGAACCTTTTCGGTGAAAGACCCCATGTCTTGCCAAAGGCTCCTTTTCCTTTGCATTGCCAGAATACTGACAGTGCTTTAGTAGTTTAAGACTGTTTAGACCAAAGAAGCTTGTTATCTAGGATTACTCCGAGATGTTTGACTTCATTTGAAAAGGGGATGTTGACGCCTTTAAGCGCAAGTTGGGTCAGACCAGTCAATTTTCTACGTCTCGTGAAGAGGACAACCTCGGTTTTAAGAGGATTGACGGAGAGACTGTTTCTAACAAACAGAGTGTCAATAAATCATATAAAGCGCAGCCTGTGCTCGGGAATAGACAGCTTGGAGGCTGCAACTAACCGAGAGCACGGCGACGTCGCCGTCGTCTACATATGCTTGGGCATGGGCGTGAACGTTAGATCCATTGAGCATTACAAGTAAAGAGTCGATCAACATGCACCACAGAAGAGGAGATAAAACGCCACCTTGTGGACAGCCCTTATTCACTCCTGTTGCAACAGATTGTCCACACTCCGCCTCATCGATTACGGTTCTATTCGCTAGCATTGCTTTAATCCACAACACTAATGATTCGTCCAAACCGTGTTCTCTGGCAGCATTGCACATACCATCGAAGCTAGCGTTGTCAAATGCCTACCGCAGATTCTTTCCTGCCAAGCGCGCATTCAATCCTGCTAACAAGATTTTTAAGTGCGGTCTCGCAAGATTTTCCTTTTTGGTAGGCATGTTGCATCTGAGACAGAGGGTGTGTTTGGAGTGAGGTTTTACATATGTAAATCTCAATCATTCTTTCCAGCGTTTTAAGCAGGAAGGAGGTAAGACTGATGGGTCTGAAGCTCTTGGCGAGTGCCAATAGTGCCTCATACCAATTTTTGGTATGAAGGCGACTCTAACCCTTTGCCATGGAATTGGTATACGCTAGAGCTAATCAGCTCAATGAGGACTCCTGGCCTTAAAAATACGCCAGCCATATTTTTAAAGAAGTATTTATCTTTCCCTATCAAGGAGGACTTTCTCAGGTACGGAAAATCTTTTGTATAGCCCCCCCACACATAAAAAGGCCAAAAATGCGATGTTGAAAACTACCAACGACCTCCCTTTGCCGAACTTTTAAATGTGTCTAAAAATCTTCAATTGCTTCCATTCCCTTTCGATAGCATGTCTTTCCAAACTTAGGAAAAGAAGTCGATGTTTTTTTCAACAGATTTTAGTAAAGCGTTTTATAGGTTTTTGCATAGACTCACACAAAGTCTTTTTCAAAATAGAAAATCCTTGTTTCAAATATGTATAAGAGCTATGTCTGATGGAAGCAGGCAAAAGAGCTTTAGGTGTGTAATGGGAGAAGCGAAATTAAACAGAAGTCGCATATAATCGAGCTAATTGCTGCTCTCCCTTACTCCTAGGCTTGGATCATCAATGGCTTTCATGACCACTGAATAAAAGGACGAGCGGGAAAAGAAGCAATCACATGATTCTAACTTTTTTTCTGTATACTTTGGCTTACGTTATTAGTTATAACTCTAAGCAGTAAACGGTCAAAGTTTGGAATAAAAAAGAAAATTTCCCAATAATTTCATTTTAAAATTTTAACAACCCTAATTTATATCAACCAATGAAATACTCACACTTGTCCTTTTACAGTCTTGCGATAATGGCTAACAAGTGATGAAAGATTACTTAAAAAATCTGGTGCATAAACAATAACTCTTTCATTTTGAGATATATTGCGTCCAATAGTCTGCAAGGCGTCAGCAAAGTGCATTGTAAAATTCATAAAGGGAGCCAATTCATCCACCTCTCTTAAGGTCATAGAATGGTACATAGCCTCCTCATTTCGTCGCTCTTCTGCTGGAGCTAAAAAAGAAACAGAAACAACACCCCGCACAAGAATTACGTTCTCTATCTCACTAAAAATTTATTCTTTGAAAGAATAAATTATTATCTCACGGCTACATTGATAAACTTACCAGTAATGCTTGCAATTTTAGTCTCAACTTCAAGGACATCTTTCATTTGACGTCGTACATCGTCCTCCTTGCCGCCCAGAAGGACTCCTGTCTTTGTCATATAATCCAGATAAGCTGTTAGAACTTTCTCATGAGCTGTTGTGTTCAAATAATGTTCACGAGTTGGTAGTGCCAAGCCACCCTGGTCAATTTGAATGACATGGTTTGATGAATTTTTATCATCCTCTCCGATTGCCCAAGAGAAAAATCCTCCCATATTGTATCTTAATACAAATTAAAAAAAAAACTGAAGTTTTTGAGTACCTTAAGGTTGTTAGATTGGTTGGGAGAAGGGAGGGTGGAACAGGGTTCCAGATTATAGCAAACAACACCTCATTTATCTTTGTTTTATAAAGATAAATAAGACAGGGAGGTAGAAGGAGCCTAAAAGATTGATGGCAATTGAGTTTGTGGTCTAGACTCTAGAGCACAGAGTAGAACAAGAAAGTCCACAGCGGCAAGGCAACTCACGACTGGGAACCCAGTTTTCATCAGCCTGAATGATCGGAGTCAACTACCACTGTAAAAACGCATAGAACAGGATAACCATAGAAACGGGCTACTCACGAAATATGACGGTAAATACTCGCACTGTGTTTAACATTATAAAGGTATTTACAACCCCTTGATGTGCGCGCTAATTATAAAAAGAAAAAAAAATTTCACGGGTATCGCCTTACGCGAGGAATTGGCAAGTCCTCCGTTAGTAAATTCATTGCCATGAAAAGTACCTTCTCGACTAGCCGTTCGAAACCGGCAGAAAATTGTAGACAAATGGTTGTGAGAAATGCGCTAGGCCCTGGGGCGCCACCCTATTTATTTTATATATTTTTTATTTATGTAAAAATCGGCGTCAACAGGAATCTGGCTTGGAAACAACTTACCAAACGCCCAGTAGTCGAACGACTTCAATTTTTATTTTCTTCAAAACTCATAGCTACTGTCACTCCCAACACAATACTCAAACTGCGATTATGCGACTTGATGTGTTCGGAGAGAATTAAGCAGTTTATCTAATCTAGTCTCGTCTTTAACGAGACCTTCATAAGATTGTGGTTATCAATACGAGTAGTATTATTATTCTCATCAGACCAAAACATTTCTTTGTGACAGACTTAAACTCACCTGTTTTGCAGCATCTGCAATGAGCGGTCCATTGACCATTTCTCTATACGAAAACCGTGTGTAGAAACATTCCAACCACCAACTTTATTTATGAATTCAATCATTGGTTTTGCACCTAGTTTGTCCATAGTCTCATCTTCGTCCATGCACGATTGATAATAAAGCTTAGCTTTCTTTTCAGCTTCGGATTGGAAAAAGGTGAATGGTTTCTCTAGTATAAAAGGATAATAATAAAAAATATCCTGGTGCCTCAATTTAAAAAAACATTATTTACCCAATATGTTCCTTATAACGAGTTGATTGCGCATTTCCAGCTTTGCAAATGTACCCCAAATGGATTTGCCATCTGGCAGAGGGTTTTCCCGAATCCATTGATTACTTTTCAACGATTTTGAATTGTAGTAGAAATGAAAAGAAAAGATACAAGTGACAAAGATTTGAAGGGAAGAGAGCGAAGTCATTTCATTCAAACTTCATGTTAACGCCCCATCCTACTCTTTTATTTGTTATATACTAATCAGTTGTGATCTAACCGCGAACCGATACAGGTCGAATAAATCTTCTAAACTAAAACGCGATTGTCTTTTCATTTCATTAAAAAGTACCTGAATTTTAAACTCAGTATTCAACAATGGTCCTTCGAGCCGGATAGCAAAAAGTTAAATTTACTTTTTAAACAAATTTATAACAAATTTGCTCAATTTAAACCGCAAAACATCACACGATAATCGACATATAGTTCCCCACGCTAATTCCTACTTGAACCCCAGTGCAACAGTTACATATATACATAGGTGCTAATAGAAGCATTGTTTTCACACACACACACACATGCATTTTTTGGCAAACCATTTCTTTCTCCCTCCCGTAAATTCCATCATCATAGTAAATTCCATCATAGTGCAACTGTTACGTTAATTAATCGAAGCGAATTTATTTCACATAAACACATACATACATGCATACTTTGGAAAACGCGCACTCGTAATACAAATGCTAGTGTGCAACGGCTAAGCACATAAGCACATACGAATAGAATCATTTTCTTGTATTCGTTGGAAAGCGGTTTCTTTATTGCAAACATTCTACAAAGTACCGTCGCGTCGTCAACGTACGCCGTTTTTTCTTTAATAGTAAAAAGTACAGTGTTCAGTCTCGAATTCGATTAAAATTTATAATTGTGTTAATTTCTTTTTATCGTGGACTAACTTTTTCGCTATGACCGGGAGAAGTAGCATAATAAAACGTGATGTGGCGAGAAACGGTGTAAAAAGGTGTTTAATCGCAAGCAAAAAAGCCGAATCATTGGATCAGGCAGAGCTAGACGCTTATATCACCCTCTTGTCCGATCATTGGAGCAATTTTATGCTGGCTCAGGAGGCCGTCGAGCTCTCGTGTGGTGATGAAACGCTTGAGGATCAACAGGCGGAAAGGGAGCAGGGAGAGGACTGGTATCGCGAAGCCCTGTCAAATTTCAAGAGAGCGATGTGCAGGATGAGCACTGAAATTCCACCAGTCATAAACGATAGTTCGTCCGCACCAGTTGTCGCTAAGATCCGCTTACCGCCTCTTGGCCTGCCAAAGTTTTCTGGGGAAGCAAAGGATTGGAAGCCATTCCATGATTCATTTATATCAGTGGTACACAATGCGCCATCTTTGTCCGGTGGACAAAAGTTGCAATATCTTCGGTGCTCATTGGCGGATAGCCCACGTGCGCTCCAAATCGTAAACGGGTTGCCAATAACCGACAATAACTATGAGCAGGCTTGGGCTCTGCTCACAAAACGTTATGATGTGCAAAGGGTGCTAATCGAAGCTCATTTTCGCGCAATTTTTTCTTTAAAAAAGCTATTCAATGAGACTTCAGCAGGCTTGAGGAATTTGGTTGACGCAACTCAAGAACACTTCCAGAGTCTTAAAGCGCTAGGCAGACCTGTTACCAACTGGGACGATTGGTTAGTGCACTTAACCGTTAGCAAGCTTGACTCCGAAACCCATAGGCAGTGGGAATTATCACTATCGGAAGACACCGTTCCCAAATTCGGTGACCTCGTGGCTTTTTTGGAAATGGTTATGTTTTTAATGCAAAGTGTAATAATACTAATGCTTTTTTTAAAAAAAAAGTTTAAACTGTGACTATAATACAATAGATCTTATTAGTTCTGATACAGTTAAGCTTTCTTTCACTATTAACTCTGCTAAACTAGTTTTTATGTGTTAGTGAAGATGTTTTTATTACTGAGCATTCCTCTCTTTTGAATGACACCAACGTTAAAAATCTGTTTATTGTGTGTGATATTAATATCGATATCTTAACTGAATCTTTAACTGTAGATAATTAGTAGTAGTAGTAGTAGTAGTAGTAGTAATAGTGACTTTATTTAGCAATATTTATAAAATTGATGAGCATAATTACAATTATAATTATTTTGGGATATCACTAATTATAGCGTTGGCTTTTGCCGTCAGCCAGAAAAAGAAAGTTAAACATATAATTTGCAAAGCTTTATATAAATTCAAATTATTCAGATTTTTAAAATTGCAATTGTGAATTCTGTATGTAATTTTGTTGTTGATTAGAATGCTACGTTAGCTTAGAGCCGAAGTGACGAATTTGGCTAGTGCGGTCCAGTTCTGTCCATTTAGGATTTCTTTGACTTCCTCTACGTTCAAAATACTTTTGCTTAAATAAAAGCGGCGGATCGATTTTAATATAGGGCAAACTCCTAGAAAATGGAAAACATCTTCGGTTGCCTGGAGGTAACATAAGTTGCATTGGGTTTGTTCGTTGGCGCTATTTGGTTGGTAATTTTAACGAAGAAGTTCTCCTTTAGTCTTAAAGATAAGGGATATAAACTTAATCGGGATTTGAACGTTGAAATAATTGTTAGAACCCATATCTAATTGTAGTTCTTTGTATAGAACTCGGGATTCACTTTGACGTGCTGACACCGCGAAATTAACAAACATTTGCTCTTCTATTTTCTCCAATAACGGTGGGAAAACATTTTCCCAGGTTTTGGAATCCATCTCTAGTAATCGAATGCCATGTTCCAGACCAATGAGGGTCCATTCTTCGAAAAATGGAGTTCTTTTCGCAAGTAAAAATCTTGCGATAACATTTGGGAGCCGATGACTTGGAAGTGCCATTACCTTTGCAATGTACTGGAAGTGCATTTTAAGCGTGAAAATGAATATCGGTGCAACTCCTGTTTCCAAATGAATAATATAATTTGGCGTATTCATAGGGAGCCAAAACATCTTCTTGATAAAGTACCTTAGTAGTTTTTTTTTTAGTTTTTATAGATTGATTTTATCGATAATTTTGAAAGAAAAATGACACCGACTCACTCGATCACTGATACGGTATTTCGACCCCAGTTCAGAAGCGACACTTTACCACTTAACGACTGTATTTAATGGTAAAATGGTTGCTGACCAAATGATAGGATTGCGACAGAAACGTACCTATTAAGAAACTAGATTAGTCTCGAGACATCGGCTTTACTTTGAAGAGTACACTTTATTCCGTAGAGACAAAGATCTCGCTAAAACTGGCACTGCCGTTTTAGTAAAATCTTCTTTTCAGTGCCTTAAGGTCATTATCCAAGATTTGGTTACTTTTGAAGTAACCTGTGTAGTCATACCCCTCGAAAATAACGAAGATATCCTTCTGATATCTTTGTACAATCAATGCGCTGCATCCCGCGCTGACATGGGACACGACCTTGATTTGCTTAACGCATTCTGCCAAAATTACTCCCAATTCATAATTGGAGGCGATTTCAACGCACACCAACAACTTCTTGGATACTCCCCAAGGAGTTGCTATACCTGACTGGCTATGTGATAATTCCCACAACCACTCTTTCGAGATTGTGTCTCAACCAATACCAACATTTCCGCGATCCCCTTCGACACTTGACTTCTTCATGCGCTCACTCACTTAATTTGTAGAATTCCAACACTAACTAACTTCTTCTGCACTGCAATTGTATCTGACTCCGATCATTTAGCTGTAAAGTTAGACCTTCGTCTTCAGACAAATTTTAATATTCTTGCTACTCCTCAGCAAGAATATATTAATTACGCAAAAATCAACTGGCGAGTTTTTCAAAATTCCTTAACGGAAAAGCTACAAAACTGTACACCTTCCACTTCAGCCAACCTGACCAATGAAGACATTGATTCTGCAATCAATTCCATTGAAAGCTCAATTACAAGTATAATTGCAGAGCAAGCCCAAGCCCGAGATTTTTCACCGTACTTTAAGTACCCACGGAGATGAATACCAGAGTGTTCTCTCACAACTCAAGTGTCTCAGTACCCTCATCGACCAAAACACCAAAACCTATATCGACTCCCAATTGAGAAAACGACTTAACGTCATAAAACCTGGTCCGAATACTTTCATGCAAATTAACCAAATTGTAGGAAAGAAATCTCCTATACTTGGGCAACTGCAACACAATGACGTCACTCTTGCATCCGACCAAGAGAAAACTAACGCTTTTGCAGACTTCTTCGAAAGCAATTTCAAACCCACTCTTCCCATTCATTTACCTGTGTTTTTCTCAAACGTCAACAATGAGGTCTCATTATTAGTTTCACAAAACCCGGAACCGCTCACAACATTCAGCGAAGAAAATTCATCAGTCTTCACAACAACCTATGATATTTTCACAAATCCGCTTGACCTTTACGGTTCAATCCAATGCGGTAACTCCAAAAAATCTTCGGGACCTGACAAGGTTTCCAATTTTGTTATCAAGAAACTCCCTCCGACTGCGATTATAATTCTTACGATTATTGTCAATAACTGTCTTATCAACAGTTATTTCACAAGTAAATGGAAAAAAACGGAAATATTCCCAATTACTAACAAACCAGGGGCGAATTCTGTTAGCAGTTTTCGACCTATCCCGCTCCTCCCAAACCTCAGCAAACTACTTGAAATGCTAATTCTCAACTAACTTCGCTCACTATGCTCCTCAATAGGTACAGTGCAGCATAACCAATTTGGGTTCAAAGCATCCCACTCCACTTTCGACCCGTTGTTAAAGCTTCACGCAGATACAACCCTGGCTCTTATCAAAAAAAAGGTAACAGTAGCCTGTCTGCTTGATATTCAAAAAGCATTTGACACCGTTTGGATTGATGGTGTTATTTTCAAGTTGAAATCATTTCACTTGCCTAGACATCTTATCACAATCATATTCAGCTTCTTGACCAACGTTAGTTTTACGTACGAGTATAGGAAATACAAAGTCTGTATTCAAAAACATATCCGCAGAGGTTGCCCAAGGTTCGCGTTTTGGAACTGACCTCTTCAATCTCTTCACCCTCGACCAACCAGCAAACACGAAAAAGGCAAAAACCTTACTATATGCTGATGACTCCATCACTTATAGATTATAGTGCATCCATAAGCCCAGAAATAGCTCTCCGTAGAGCGAAGGAACACATCCTTAGGCTCAGGGAGTACTACCTACAATGGGGAATTAAAATCAATCCCACTAAAACAGAGTTCAACAGAGAATCCCCCTTAGGAATCCCTCGCATAATGGCATAGCCACAAGATGCAAACACCTGTCCCTGACACTCCCCGATAACACAATTATCACACCTAAGCAAAGCGGTAAATACCTTGGAGTTTGTTTCTTCGAAAGTTTGAAGTTTAACCAACATGCTAAACACACTCTTCGCAAGGCAAACGGTGCCTTAGCTCTCCTTCGTCCTCTTATGAAAGCAAGAGGTGGTCTCCAAACACGAACGAAAATTCTGCTTTACAAGCAACTAATTCGTCCTATACTAACTTATTGCTTTCCTATATGGTACACAATAAGCCCAACATATTTGAAGAAAGTGCAAGTATTCGAGCACATCTTTGTGTAGAAAACCAAATTCAGTCCGCTACTACAGCAATGAAAGACTCTACGAAACAACTAAAATTGTTCCTATTAGCCTTGTTCACACTGTACAATTAGTTGGACAGACTTCGTTTGATGGAAGTTGGATGGTATGATGTAGTTTGCGTTCACACATATCAAGCTTGTCGTCCAACTTTAAATCACATACCCTTCCACTCCATCCAACTTCTAGATTTTCAAAAATTTTTTAAAACCATCCAACAAGTTGGACAAGCGGTCGTCTGAAGGGTTCACACTATCAAGCATTGGTCGTTCAAGCCCAAGTCTGTCCAACTAATTGTACAGTGTGAACAGGGCTATAGACAAATACCTACACAACCTCAGCACCAAAATACTGAGGAAAATCCCATCCCATCCCAGCCCTCTTATTAATATAATTGCAGGTAACGCAGCCCCCGACGACCGATATCTCCAGGTGCTATCCATAATGGATCCAGCATTTCAAATGACTTCTACGTCGCTGCAGGAAGAGGAACGCAGCACAACAGAGGTTGAAGACACCAAGAGACCCAAAAAAGTGCAAATACAACAGCTTCCAGGACCGAAGCGACCATCCAACTAATATTCCTCGCCCACCAACATTACAGCCAACGACCGTCAGCATTGCTCAAGCCGACGAGAACATACCAATTATTTATTTAAGAAACACGTAAATGTTAGATTTTAAAACAATAATGTTAGTCTAAGAATTTATAATTATATCAAATATTGTAAAACAAATTAGCTTTACAATAAAAACTTAAATTGTAAAAAAAAAACTATTATTACACATATACATACACACACACACTCTTTATAAAAATACAATAGTCCTTACCAGGCATAACCATAAAAATCCTCACACGGATCAACAGATAGATCTATGGACTTAAGTATATCGCTTGCAGCGAAAATGCAATATTTATCGAGGCAGGGCCCTGCAGGCGTTGTATTCTTAAAAAGTTGATCTCGCTGTCCTTCATATTCGTATGACAGCTTCTCCACTATTTTGTTAGTTTTAAGAAACGGTTTTAAGTTATCACTTGTAGGCTGCCTTAACTTTGTTGGGGGCGGCTGTATGAGCGGTTGTACAGGCGTTTGAATTAATGCTTATTTAATCGAAAACAAAAAAAAGTGATTATTATTTTATTATAATAAAAAAAATACAATTGATTGGTTTCATTCTATACCGAGATTAGTTTTAGTGTGCGGCTGTACGTGAAGTATACGGGTCGTTTTATCTCTAGGAAGTGTAGCAATCAAAATGAATAGCACAAAGGTTATTATTGTCAACAGTCCTGTTGCTATAATGAGGAATCGCTCTAATTTTGTTCTTGATCGCCAGTGTGAACTTGCCTTTACCAAATAAAAGAAGTGGAGAAAAAAAAATTGGTAATTTTATAGTTGTAGGAGTAGTTTTCTTTCATTACTGAGCAGTACTGAGTTGCGAAGAGAACGCACTCATAATCAATAGCCTATTACTAAATATATATTATATAAAATAAATGACACTAACAAAAGTAAACTTCTATTCCAAATTGTTTTAAAAGAAATTATAGATTGGTCAAATGCATCGGGTGCTAAACTATCAATCCAAAAATGTAAACTACTCCATATTTGCCGTAAACTAAATTGTACAAAACCTGTAATTAACATAAATAATATAGAAATTGAAAATGTTAGCAACTTAATTATTTTAGGATTAGTTTTCAACAAACAATATTCTTGGAAAACACACTGTTTAGAGCTTAAGAAATCCCTAGCTGCGAGAACCAACATTGTAAGATATCTAGCATCGAAAAAAAGCAATATGCATATAAATACTTTATCAAGTACAATTAAAATGTTAATTTTAAGTAGAATTGATTATGGGCTGTATAAATATGGGCATTGTCCTAAATCAACTTTAAAAAAAATAAAACCAACCTACCACGACGCAGCAAGAAGAAGTATAAATGCATTCCCGACATCGCCTATTGCAAAAATTCTAGTAGAAGCAGGCCTTCCTGCCATTGAAGAAAGAAGAGACGATATAACAATGAAACTTTTTGCTAAACTAATCTTTACAAAAAATTCCATAATCGAATATGATGTAAAAAATGTCACTAGAACACAAACTAAAAAAAAAATTACCATCTGCCATCGCCACAATTCTTGCCAAAGGAGCACAATTTGGTCTTCCAACTAAACAAGAACGCAACGTATCCGCACGCTACCCTCCATGGTTGATAAGCCCAGAGTCTCTAATATTGACTCTTGCCCAGCACAAAAAATCAGACACCAACCAAATGATATACCGACAACTGTTCACAACCATTTCAACCGATTTAAAATCAGATGGGTGGAAATTCATCTTCACTGACGGTTCAAAAACCAGTGACAACACATCATTTGCTGTTACCCTGGAAAATGGAAATATAGCCTGCATCGGCAACTTACCTGACTTTGCCTCAATCTTTACTGCAGAAGCATTCGCCATATATCAAGCCACCAAGTTCGCAATTAATCACCGTGGTAAACATGTCATATGCTCTGATAGCATATCGGTGCACAGCGTCATAAACAATACCAACAACAACACTGAACTCATATCTGATATAAGATACCAGCTAGCCAAATTCCCCAACACTATAAAACTTATATGGACGCCTGGACACGTTGGAATCAACGGCAACGAACACGCAGACTTTGCTGCCAACTCCGCCAGAAAATCGCCCGTATACAACTTTAACGTTTTCACAAAATTAGACCTGCTCAAACTTATAAAAAAAAATTTAAAAGAAAATGTTAACCACGACTGGAGCCTATACCATCATCATTATAAAAAAGTCAACCCAGAAAAACACCAGCCCGTATACCCCACAAACGTGTCCAAGCTCAAAATATCAAATTTTGTCCGTCTGAGACTTGGACATACCTCAGCCACTCACCAACACCTCCTCAACAAAAACAACCCCCCAACGTGCACAACCTGTAACACCGCAGATTGGACATAACTCACATACTAGAACACTGCCCATTGTTGCAACCTCTAATCAAAAATTTATTTAAAAACAAAACAGTTTATGAAGTACTCCAAAATCCCAGCCTAAAAAATATAATAAGTATCTCTGAATTTATATCAAAAACCAACCTAAATATATAATCATAAAACCTCGAGCCAATAGTCTCAGCAGCTAGGCTCTTTAATATTAATTATCATGTAATTTAAATTACCTGTTAATAAATAATAATAATAATAATATTACTAAAGACATTTCGAAAAAAACGTGTGTGTGGAGGGGAATTGGCAACGAAAACTAAAATATGAATTTCATACTTCCGGGCTAAATATTCATCACTTTTAAGCAAAAAAAATGATTTGAAGAATGAAATTGATTGATAAAAGTTTATTTTTACAGAAAATTCAGAAAATAGGTACTTGAAAAAACTTATTAAGAAATGGGTCCAAGACTCTTTAGACGAGTATCGTACACCCCCTTTTCTAATGCGAATATCAAACAAACAAATTTTTTATATGCCAGTACTCACCCTAGATGTATGATAGCGCAAGTGATACCCAGAACTGGAATTTGTTTCTGTTAGTTGAATAGCTCCAGTCGAACTTGTGTCGTCATCGTTAAAATCAGCATGTTTGTACCGCGTCATCTAAAAAGTGAGAAGAATTAGATTTTAATAATAAATAAGAGGTATGTGTTTACAAAAGGAACGGTGTGGCGTATGAAAGGTGCGGTGCAATCGCAAAAAATAGCCAGTACTGGGCATGTCAAAAAAATATCGATATATCGAAATATAGACACTTTGATTTCGTTATATCGATATACATATATCGGTGATATATTTTTTGCCGATATTTCGATATATCGATACTAAATTTCCAGTACGAAAAAGTGTAAAAAATCAATATTTTTTACTCGTTTGAAGATATACTAATCTCATTGAAAAAAAAATATTTCAATATACCTACCGCTACTCGGGGCTAGAACCGCTCAGAAAAGAATGCAGAAAACTTTTCAACCGAGCTAAACAATCCAAAATCTCAATAGACTGGGACTCCTACAAGGAATCCCTCAAAACATATAAATATCAATTGAGGAAAAATAAAAGAACTTCCTGGAGAAACTTCTGTGGAAAAATAGAAGATACTTCAGAAGCTTCTGGATTAAGAAAAATCCTCTCAAAGAGTCTAACCATGCCTAGGAGTTTGAAAACAGCTGACGGCTGGACAGAATCCTGCAGAGAATCGCTCAATCTGTTTCTGGACACTCACTTTCCAGCCAGCTGTAAGAACTTATGCAACTATGATTCCATAGAATCAGGTAGCATAATAACAAACAACCCCGATGTGATGTGAACTATATTGGGCCATTAACAGCTTTGACCCATACAAATCCCCTGGACCTGATGGTATAATTCCAGTCGAAATTCAAAAGGCCGCGGATATTATTATCCCTGTCCTTGAAGTAATTCTCATTGACTGTACCACTTTAAACTATATCCCCACTTAGTGGAGAGAGGTCAAGGTCGTGTTTATACCTGAGGCTGGGAAATCATCCCACGTAAACCCAAAAGATCTACGACCAATAAGTCTCATCTTTCCTTCTTAAAACTTTACTACGACTGATTGATATCCACCTGCGAATAGCTGTAGATCTGATTGTTAGCACAACACGCCTACTGTAAGGGAAAATCTGTAGAAACGGCCCTACACACCCTGGTTCGTACTATAGATCCCTCCATCACAAAGAATACAGTCTGGCCGCTTTCCTCGACATAGAGGGTGCCTTCAATAACGTCAACAACTCTGCAATTACAGAGGCACTGACGAAGCTCAAAGAAGATGGTTCCATAGTGGAATTGATAAATCTAATTCTAAAAAGCAGGAGAATCAACTCAACTCTAGGAAACTTCTCTGCAAAGAGATCTGTCAGTAGAGGAACAAGTCCTATCCCCTCTTCTATGGAATCTATAGTCATCAATGAACTTCTAATTGACCAAGAAGCTGAAGGATTCAAAGTGATTGCATATGCAGATGACGTCTCCATTGCGGTATCTGGTAAACATGCTCACGTCCTTATGGATCTGATGTAAACCGCTCTAAACAAACTAGTAAAATGGCCGAAAAAATGTGATCTAGGGGTCAACCCTCAGAAAACTGAACTCGTTCTCTTCACCAGGAAATACAAAATTCCTTAACTAACAACTCCATCAATAAATGGAATCCCACTTCAACTTTCAAACGAAGCCAAATATCTAGGTATAATCCTAGACAAAAAGCTAAACTGGAAAGTCAATACACAGGAAAGAATCAGGAAATCCACCGTAGCCTTATTTTCCTGTAAAAAAGGAAATGGGGTTTCTCCCCCCAAATCACCCACTGGCTCTACACCGCGGACATCAGAACAATAATCACATACGGAGTAGTGGTATGGTGGACCGCTCAGGCCCCTCTTTACCACTGGGCCCACTGGGCCCAGGCCCAGAGCCCCGCAATCACTAGGGGCCCCAAAATTCCTCAAACATCACTAATACTAATGTTCAGCAAAGGTCGTTGTTCAACAAAGAATTCGAATTCGAATCATTCTTCATGCGTCAAAAATTCTATTGAAATATTTATTTTCTTTAAATCACATTCCCTGTGAAATTTTTGTCAAATTAAAACAGGAAGCACTTATGAGCAATCCAGCAATGCTTCGTTGTGAAGTAACTATCTAGTTAAGTGGCAATGCAGTTTGCTTTCTGACAAAAACAAAAAAAAAACACACACACACATTTTGAATATAACTGTATAAAAAAAAGGTAATGGTGTTTCTATATATTTGCAACGCGCACACAAGTTTGCATCAACGCAGTAACTCATACATAGGCGATTTAACTATCCGTCGGATGAACGGCACTCAATTTTTTAAGATTTCAAAGTTAAGAGGAAAAAGATTTTTTGTTTTTGTGCATTCAATGATTCAATTCGATGTAGATTTGTCACTTTTGTACCATATGCAGGGTAATCATCACTTGGGTGATGCACTACCCGCCTTATAACGGCCATCAAAAAATTGAAGAAGCTTTGATGTCTATCGCCAACGATTAAGGACAGGCACGAGAGGCCAGAGAGGAAGCACTTAGTCTTCACCATACTTACAGAACCTTATGGAACTATCTGTACGGCAAAGAAATAATAAAACAATTACATTACTTCAAAAGCAAAATATTACCCTAGATGTTGCAATAAAATTTCTGAGTGCAATCGATGAATTTATAACCGCGCTCAGGAACAATTTTGATGCTTTATAATCATCAGCCAGACAAAATAACCCGGATTCCGAATAAAAGGACCTTTCTCATGCCAGACTATTTTTGACGGGGACCCTGAGTAATTATGACTGGGAAAGAAAGATTCAAAATTGAAAATTTCCCATTGTCGGCACTCTAAGCGTTCATTTTAAACAGCGATCAGGTTCATATATGAAGATTAGCCAACGTTTTGACATTTTTCGATAAAAAAAATTTAATTCAGGTTAAAAAAAACCTGCAAATCTTTTGCTAAGATTTGCACTTAAGATGTGAACGGAGATTTAATAGATACATGCTGAATGTCTGAACTCACAAAAATACTATAAAATCAGTCGACACTTAAATGAAAAACTGACCATATTCCAGAACTTTACACTTTTTAAAAGCAAATAAAGTTGGAGATGAGTTTCCACTAAGAATTTTCTTAAGTATGATGATGATCAATCGCAGCGAGGAACGTCTTTCTCTAAGTAAAAAAGAATGAAAAACGAATTAAAGACTACAATGATTCAAGAAAATATAGTCTGTGTCTTTTTTTGCATATCAATATATTGTTCTTTAAATTGCATTCTGGATAACTTATCTAGTTGTCTGTAATTTAAATTTTGTTTATTTTTGAATTTATATGAAATATTTATTTTTTGGTTTTTATTTTTACACTGCTTATGTTTATGTTTTAAATGCTGCAATAACTGTTTATTTTTTTAATGAGCTAAAAAAATATTATTTATTTCAAAATTAAAAGAATAAATCTTCTTCTTTCCATTTCCGGCGATCTCAACTCTCCCACTTTTCTGCTTCACACTAGTGATCCGCCTGTGGGGTACGCCGAAAATTAAAAGAATAAATAATAATTCAAATTCATGTGATTTCTTCTGTATACCTTTATTACACAAACATAAGAATTTTATATTTTCATACAAGGGGCCCCATATTCGAAAAGTGCCCAGGGCCCCCAAAAGGGTAAAGACGGCCTTGGGACCGCTCTTGATAAGAGGACCTACTGCGGTAGTCTAAGCAAGGTCCAACGAACAACCTGTTTGTGTATAAGCGGAGCACTGAGATCAACACCTTTAGCTGCCCTAAACATACTTCTTAATCTCACACCACCAGATATCTTCAGCAAACAAATGGCCGCCAGTACAGACATTCGTATTAGAGCTATCTACCAATGGACCGTTAATAACATCGGCCACGCTACAGTCCTGAATTTATTCGGATCAATCCCTTGCCACTCCGACTATACCATCCCCCAATTGGTTTTTGATAATAAGTTCCAAGTCTCAATCCGACCGAGAACAGCCTGGGAAGACGAAGAATTTTTGAGAGATGATTCAATTCATTTCTCAAACCGTACTCAAACCGACTTAACGTAAGTCTCTCGTTCCGCCTTCCAAACCATTGTAGCGTGTTCCAAGCGGAAATTCTGGCGATCAAAGAGGTCCTATCATGGCTAAGAGAAAACGTGATATCCTCAACGAATATCCGGATTTTCTCAGATAGTCAAGCAGCCCTCAAATCACTCGGTGCTGTTTCTACGAACTCAGTAACCGCCCTTAACTGTCGCCTATCTCTTAAGGAGATGGCTGAACAGTTCAATATTCACCTTATTTGGGTGCCGGGGCACAGAGATGTCGCGGGTAACTGCAAAGCCGATGAACTCGCCAGAGAAGGAACCGTTCTATTGATCTCAACCAGGAGGTTGAATATTGGTATACCAATCGCTACATGTAAACTTATGCTAAAGCAAGAGGCAATGGATAGAACAAATTATAGGTGGAACAATATCACCACGTGTGTGGCAACAAAACAGATATGGCCAGGACTAGATCCAAAACGCTCAAGACATTTGCTATCCATAACCAGATTGCACGTTAGCTCCGTAATCAATGTCATCACCGGACATTTTCTGATAGGAAGACACGCCATAAGACTCGGCGTTTCCTCTAATAACTCCTGCAGAAGTTGCTTAGATGAGGAAAAGGAGGAGACAATCCCACACCTCCTCTGCTCATGTCCTGCACTCTCCTTTAAAAGAAAACGGTATCTAGGAAAATATTTCCTTGATGATCTAAGGTCTAAGCGATCTGCTGGCGAACACAGATACCCTTCATCTCTTGCGCTTTATCAAAAGCTCCAAATGGTTTTGTTAAGTGAGGCACTCAGTCGCATAATTTTTATTGTATCACAATGGACCTAATATTGGTCTAAGTGTGTCAGTTGTTTTCCTGACAGCCATTTAAACCTAACCTAACTTATGGGGGTCTAGGGTGTCAGTTGATTTTATAAAAAGGGTCTCTTGTTCAAAATAGTTTGGGAGTCCCTGGTGTTGGGCGTGATTTGTTGTTGCGTTTAAACTTTGGACTTCTTTTAAATACACGTTTAACGTCTGTAACCACAAAATTTAACTTTTTTTCTCATTTGAAATGTAACACCGGAATGCCAATTTTTGGTGTCTGTCATACTACCACATCAGTCGCAGAGAGTCAACGTATTAGTCTAAAAAAAACATGAGGAATCCAGTGAACTTGTAAAACCTTTATTCTTTGAAATAAATTCAGCGTCCTCTAAAATCTATGGCACCCGAAACAGCGCTACCTCTGGACCGCTGCCTATATTCACTTTTTACAAACCTTTATTCTTTGAAATAAATTCAGCGTCCTCTAAAATCTATGGCACCCGAAACAGCGCTACCTCTGGACCGCGGCCTATATTCACTTTTTACAAATCCAGGAACCAGGACCAGGACTGGCAAGTTCTGACTTAATTTAAAAAAAAAGCATTTTATCTATTTTCTATTCACTCGTATAGGCAAATATGGAATATTTCAACAGTTTTTATTTAAAGAGTGGATGGGATATTTTACAATCTATCAAAGGAAATTAATGAATTACCAGAACGAGGTAATAAAACAGATGCAAAATTTATATTTTCGAGTGTGTCTAAAGCAAACTTATCGAAATTCCCTAAAAGCGTTTTGTTTAGACTCACATTTTTATCACACTCAATTCCAAACAATAAAAGAAAATCATAACAGAACATCACTAATGACATGCTAACCACAACAAATATACTCAGACTCACCCTTATTTCAACGAACTCTTCTTCCACCCCCCCCACACTCTGACGTCGCGTGCGTCCGTCGGTTAGTTTTTCGAATAAAAATGAATTTCCATTTACTAACTGCGACAATTAAAACGCATTTTATACTGAAACTGAATAGCGAATTCTTAAATTAAAAAACAATAAAATAAATTGAATTATTTGCGCGCGTTCTGACTATAAAAAGTCGTAGATATCCACAAATTAAATATACACACGATATTAGTTCACCGAGTTGTACTCAACTGCAAATGTTGAATTTTCCTTAGAATTTATACTCCTGTGGTTCACAGTTCAGAAGCTACCGATGATGTTTTTGAAAAACAAAATAAGCAGAGCAGCTAAAAGAGTTCCCAACTAAAAATGAAGCTTTGGATGGAAAAATAAAATAAAATAAACGCGCGCGCACATTTAATTTACATTAGATATTTTGTATATGTGTTTGCTCTCCCTAATCTTTGTTGTCACAGAAATAAACAGAAGATAACTAAAAGTTTTGCAACTAGAAACGCTTAAGAAAAAAGTTGGAAGCTTCAGACGTATGCGGGTGGGTGGTTGTCGAACGTAAACGATGCCGATGTTAAACTCAATGACCACCTATTATGCAAATTGAGCACTATCTAAAAACTCGGCATTCAAATACGATAATGTCTGTATACATAATTCATGCTTTGCTTACACTCGTCGTGACTGATAAACAGAAATAATCGTTTTGAGATTAGGGATAAGAAGCGGCCGGCAAAGACAGCTGTTCCTTGTGTCATAAGATTTCACCCCTATGCCACAACCCTTTGTATGCAAAAGGAATGATAAATTCAAAAAATAGTGTTGCAATCAAATGGTAAAATAATTATATCCCGTAGGAGTACGGAGATAAAATATATACTGTGTGTAACTCGGGCTCAATGTAGCATTCTGTTGATGAAGCAGTTTTTCAAATAGATCTAGTTGTTTCGGAGTACCTCACGAGTGAATCACTAGTGTAAAGCAGTTAAGTGGGAGAGCTGTGATCCCTTCGAGATCGCACAAAGCTCGGAATGCTCAAAAAAAAAGAAATAAGTTGTTTCTCTACAATCCCAGTTGAATAGCGAATTCTTAAATTAAAAAACAATAAAATAAATTGAATTATTTGCGCGCGTTCTGACTATAAAAAGTCGTAGATATCCACAAATTAAATATACACACGATATTAGTTCACCGAGTTGTACTCAACTGCAAATGTTGAATTTTCCTTAGAATTTATACTCCTGTGGTTCACAGTTCAGAAGCTACCGATGATGTTTTTGAAAAACAAAATAAGCAGAGCAGCTAAAAGAGTTCCCAACTAAAAATGAAGCTTTGGATGGAAAAATAAAATAAAATAAACGCGCGCGCACATTTAATTTACATTAGATATTTTGTATATGTGTTTGCTCTCCCTAATCTTTGTTGTCACAGAAATAAACAGAAGATAACTAAAAGTTTTGCAACTAGAAACGCTTAAGAAAAAAGTTGGAAGCTTCAGACGTATGCGGGTGGGTGGTTGTCGAACGTAAACGATGCCGATGTTAAACTCAATGACCACCTATTATGCAAATTGAGCACTATCTAAAAACTCGGCATTCAAATACGATAATGTCTGTATACATAATTCATGCTTTGCTTACACTCGTCGTGACTGATAAACAGAAATAATCGTTTTGAGATTAGGGATAAGAAGCGGCCGGCAAAGACAGCTGTTCCTTGTGTCATAAGATTTCACCCCTATGCCACAACCCTTTGTATGCAAAAGGAATGATAAATTCAAAAAATAGTGTTGCAATCAAATGGTAAAATAATTATATCCCGTAGGAGTACGGAGATAAAATATATACTGTGTGTAACTCGGGCTCAATGTAGCATTCTGTTGATGAAGCAGTTTTTCAAATAGATCTAGTTGTTTCGGAGTACCTCACGAGTGAATCACTAGTGTAAAGCAGTTAAGTGGGAGAGCTGTGATCCCTTCGAGATCGCACAAAGCTCGGAATGCTCAAAAAAAAAGAAATAAGTTGTTTCTCTACAATCCCAGTTGACTCCATCAAATGGATCTTGGGCTATTTGCACCAATTTTTTTTAAATATTGGTTAGCCATACGCTACGCCCTATTTATTGGCTTACTACAACCTTAAAAGCTACTCAAACAATACTGAACTTAGATTAATTAAAAATTAATTCAAACTACATATAAGGATGAAAGACTGTTGAAGAGGGGGACTTTTAGACAAGGACTTGGAAGGTTCACGTCGAAAAGAAAAGAGACAGAATTAATCTTACTCAGTGTGTGGGTTAAAGATTCGTTGAGACTATAGGATGTACGACCAGTAGGAAGATAGAAAAAGCGGGATGAACTTACATTTTGGGGATAAATGTTGAAGGAGATAACATCTAAAAGAGGGAGCAGTAAGTGTCACCAGTGAGAATACGGTGAACTTTTAGGGAGTAGAAACTATTAATTGAGAGATGTTCGCGGTAAGGTGGCAGAGTGAGAAAGTTCCTAGCGTACATATCCCGAACCCGAAGGACAGAGAGCACAAAACGAAGTAGAGCACTTTCGATCCTTAAAATGTGAATCGGTTTTTTTTCTTTATATATAATTAGCGCGCACATCAAGGGGTTATGACTACCCTTATAATGTTATAGAACACAGTGTGAGCATTTAAGAATATAGGAGAGGATTTGAAAGGAGACACCGATGCACCTCTGCGAATCGTAATGAAGGGGAAAACAGGGTCAGGTAGAGCATTCCACATCCGGGTGGTGCGACTGAAATAAGAATCTCTATACTTGACTGTACGCCCGAAGTTGTGCTCAAGGTAGAACTGATGAGCATTCCAAGCGAGGCGGGTGTTGCGGCTAAATTGTTTCAGGGGAGGAATGCAACTGGCTATTTCACTATTAGCACTGTTTGTGAAAAAAGCGATAAAAAAGAGAGAGACAGGTGACGTTTCGACGATGTTCAAGAGAATCAATCGGTTCTACGATTGAACACCTATCAATTTTAACGCTCTATTTTGTACCCTTTCAAGTAGGTGCAAAGATGTTTGAGGAGCACCTGACCAGATATGGGAGTTATATTCCAGTTTTGGGCGGATGAAGGCCTTATAAATTGTAGCCAGATCAGAAAGGGTGAAGAACTTCCTGCATCGTCTCAAGAAGCCTAAGCATTTAGCAGCGTTTTTGGCGACTTCAAATATGAGGTCGTTCCAACGAAGATCATTGATGCAGGTACCATTAATGGATAATGTCAATGGGGGAATATTAAGCTTCAACGACAAGAGACAGCATTGAGTTTTCGAAGCATTGAATTCTACTCGGTTTTTATGACCCCATGTAACTATTCTGTCAAGGTCAGAATTCAATGACCTTATCATACGCAACTGTTCCAGTTCCACATCCGAAGAGCAGGGACGTGAATTTGGGAACGAATATGAAAAGCTGAGGGTCGAGTCGTCGGCATAACAGTTGAGAGGATTAAAAGTTTCAGACAAGAGATCATTTATGAAAATGAGGAAGAGAGTTGGGGACAAAACAGAGTTTTGGGGTACACCAGCATTTATGAAGTGGGTATCAGACTTAAAACCATCCAATACAACTTGTATTGTACGGTCCGAAAGGTAGTTTCTAATCCAACGAAGAAGAGACTCATCGATACCAAAAACACGCATTTTCGAGCTTTCGATAAAAGAGCCTGATGCCAAACTTTATCAAATGCTTTTGAAATATCAAGCGCAATAATCTTACTTTCTCGAAAACAATGTAAAGATTAATTCCACTTTTCGGTGAGATAAGCCGCATCAAATCACCAGTGGACCGTTTGCTACGAAAGCCGTACTGACGGTCATTTAGAAGCTTTCGTTAAGATATTTCATAAATTGACGGTTTATCAACGTTTTCATGATCTTGGAAAGAAGGGAATTTATGTATATTGAGATCTTTGAGGACTTGAAGCCCACTCAGGACGAACGTAGGTGATATGGATTGAGTTGGCAACAAGGGGTTTGTGGAACTCTTTGGACCAGCTCTTCATAAAACCAAAGACGAAATTAGCTCTTGATAAAATTTCATCTATATGAGAACGAAATCACGGATAAGATGAAGATGATACGATCATTTACTTTTTCAAGAAAAATTTATTGTCTCGTTGTTGCAATGTTTAATTCATGGAAATTTTTACAATACCAAGTGACAAATGAATTGAGATAATTTTAAAGCACGAGAGAGTCCCGGGACACGAGAGAGTCCCGGGACACGAGAGAGTCCCTACTACTTTGAAAAATTTTGTTTCATCAGCATAGAAGAAGACAGAAGAATATATGACGATCTTTCCGAAGTCATAACTGGTAAAGATAAAAAAGATGGATTTAAGGTGGCTACCTTGACGTACACCGGAGGTTGCGAAAAAAGGAACTGAAAGAGCAGAACGGAAACGAACTCTTTATTGGTGGTTGTCTAGATATGTATGAAGAGACCCATTGGAATACGATAGGACGAAAGTTTAGAGTGAGAGATCTTCTCAAAAGCTTTGCAGAAATCTGTGGTAGATTAGATTAGATTAGATAGATTCTTTATTTCATCAATAGTTTAACAACAAGGTTTTTTTACAATAAGGACATGCCAAAACTGCCGTCTGCCTTAATTGACATTTCGTATGATTTTTAAAGAATAAAAAATAGGAAAAATGTGAAATTACTACTAAAATATATATCATATATTATATATACTCAATTTTACGTGATTTGAAACACAAACGACGTGATTTTAAACGACGCGACGAATTTCCTGTAACATTGGACAAATAGCCAAGAAGTCATCAATATCTTCTTTCTCTCTTCTGTTGCATAGACTACAATTTTGCAGTAGATCATCTCGGTAAAGATGTAAAATTTCAACTCTAGCTCTTAAAATGGTCCCTATTTCGACAACTGAATATTCTTTTCGGAAATAACTTGCATCCGAAGCTATTTGGTGGTTTAACTGCCTGTAGATGTTTCTGGATGGAGACGAATTTGCTCTAGAGAGATTTTCTATAAAAAGTTTATGGTCAACTTTTGCAATCTTATCTGCAAACTGAACTTGCCAATCATCAACGTTAAATTCTATCAAATATAGGGAAGAGTCATGCCTTATTGCTAGCTCATTCCATTCCTTGAAAGGAGAGGCATTGGTTTGAAGCAGTTTTTAGGTTTTGTATGTATATTGGTGTTATACCTGACTCTACATATATTGCATAACTTGGGGTTGAGTTTAGTAGCCGAAATAAGCGTTTAGAGAAATGTCTTTGTAGACTTTCGAAAGCTTCAAGTTTAATTTATCCAAACACTTGTACACCATAGCACATACATGTATTAACCGTTGCATAAAAGACTCGGTATTTGGGCGTCAAATCAATACTTTGGTTATGGAGAAAAACTTTGTCCACATCATATTGTAACGTGAACCCAACATTTAATACCAATTTCCTAATCGAAAACGTTCAGCCGAAAAACACATCTGGGAGCACTAGTGTAAGTGTAGAAATTCTAGGAGAGAAAATGTTTGACAGCCAAAACAGTGGAGAGTTGCAGACCATGTGGAAGTTACTGGAGAGTTCTAGATGAAATGTCATTCGATATAAATAGCCCGCATGAGACAACCAGAGGCAGTTCTGATTATAGAGTGATAAAGTTAAGAGTGAATTGTTGTGAACAAGTGATAGTCCAAAAGTCGAGTTGAGTTCGAATAAAGTATTGATACTGAATAAAAGTGGTAGAAATAAATTGAAAAGTGAAGTTTTATTTTTGCGAACTAAGCGCACGTTACATTGGTGTCAGAAGTGTAAATAAAACTTATTTGATAAAAAAAAAAAAAAAAGAAAAAAAAACTAGTTAAGTGCAAAAAAAAAAAAAGTTAAATACAGTGAAAATGGGTAAGTTGTTGGAAGAGCTCAACTGCACTGAGCTTAAAAGTGAGTTAGGTAAGCGAAATCTTTCTAGAGCGGGATCGAAGAATGAGCTCGTCCTGCGCTTGCGCAACTATTTGGAACAGCAAGGGGAAGACGTAAGCACTTTTGTTTTTGAAACAGAAGTGGAAAAAGAGGAAGAAAGTGAAAGTGTAGATTTTTCTAGTATGATGAAGCTTTTATTAGAACAACAAAAGAAGCTGATTGAAGAGCAACAGCAGAATATTCTCGGACGTCTGGAAGAGCAACGAAACGATCAAAAGAAGGAACAGCTGAATGTTCTCGAACAACTTGAAACACAACGAAACGAGCAAAAGAAAGAACAGCAGAATGTTCTCGAAGAACTTGAAGCACAACGAAACGAGCAAAAGAAGGAACAGCAGAATGTTCTCGAACAACTTGAAGCACAACGAAGCGAACAAAAGAAGGAACAACAGAATATTCTCGAAAGACTTGAGGCGCAACAGAATGTTTTGGAAGGTCAGAAAAATATTCTAGAAAGCAAATTGGGTAACATTGAGAAAAATGTTTGTGGCCTAGAAAAACGCATTGAATGTGTTGAGAAACGATTTTCCAAGCTTGAGAGTCAATGCGAAAGTCAGCTTGCCACTTTGGAGAAACGAATCGAAAACATGGCTAAGGAACTAGACCAGATGCGGAAAATGGAGCTACGGAAAACTTGTGGAGATTGTCTAAAGCAAAGAGAAGTACAACCACCAACATTCGATGGACAGTCGTCTTGGTCAGTTTACAGGAGACAATTCGAGGCAGCTGCGACAGCAAATGGCTGGGTTGACGAAGACAAATACACAGCACTGACTCTTGCTCTTAGAGGACCAGCAGCTGAATTACTTCAAACTGTTCCAGCTGGTAAGAGCAGCGATTTCAGTTCTCTCGTGGCAGCTATAGATAAACGCTTTGGTGATAGCCACTTGAAAGAAGTCTTCCGAGTCCAACTCAATAACAGAGTCCAGAAAAGGGGTGAAAGTCTACAGCAGCTCCAAGCAGACGTCGAAAGACTGGTTCACCTGGCATACCCGGATGCTGGAGAAGAAATCATCAACCATCTGGCTGTTGAGTCCTTCGTTCGTGCCATTTCTGACAAACATCTTCAGAGATCTGTGCGAACTGCTAGAACACGAACTCTTTCTGAAACTCTAGAGTTTGCATTAATGATGGAAGCATCTGAGCAAGCTTCTCAAATGGTACATTGTCAAAGAGAAGCCATATTCGAGGCTGGATCATGCCCAGGAGTTAAGCTACAAAGGAACCAGCGGAACGGACTTGCCAGATGTTGGAATTGTAATAAGACGGGGCACTTACAGCGACAATGCCGGTTTCCACCAATTAAAACTGAAACTTCTTGTCGACGTTGTGAAGTCCAAGAAAATCAATCCGTGAGCTGTAGAGTAAGACCGCAGACTTATCAATACCGAATTGGACATCAGGTAGAAAACCCCCAATGGAATTGCTGGGGGAAAGTAGAGACCAAGACTCAGCGGATGAGAATGGAATCCATATTCGGATGGAACAAGGAAGAATTGAGGTCTGCTCAAACGAAGGATCCAGACATCGGACCGATTCTCAAATGGAAAGAGAACAACACGAAACCTGACTGGGACGACATTTCTGACCAAAGCCCTGCTGTCAAAGCCTATTGGGCACAGTGGGATTCGCTTCGCGTGCAAGAAGGAGTACTCCAGCGCAAATGGGAATCTCCTGACGGTAAATCTTTTGTAATGCAGCTTATTGTTCCTCAATCGAAAATCAAGGAGGTTTTACAAAAGATGCATAGAAGCCCTACAGGAAGCCACCTAGGAGTCAACAAGACGCTGGAGAACGTGCGAAAACGCTTTTACTGGCTGCATGTTAGAGGTGACGTGGAGAAGTGGTTCCGAAATTGTTATGTCTGTGATTCAAACATAGAGGTGGGTAGGCTTACAGATAGACCTAATAGAACAGGGACATGGGCCACAGTGTATGGCGACCGGATGAAGACCCGGTATGACACAAAAGCGACAAAGGCAGGATTAAAAGCAGGAGATCGTGTGTGGCTTTATAATCCTCATCGTCAAAAGGGATTGTCACCGAAACTTCAGCAAAACTGGGAAGGTCCTTATACTGTTGTCACGAGGATTAACGACGTGGTTTACCGCATCCAAAGAGGACTAAGAGGCAAGTTAAAAGTAGTTCATTGTGACCGGCTGCATCGATATAGTGGCGAGGCTGCAGATGGAATTATTCGGGACGAACAATCTTAAGGAGGGGGCAGTGTAACGTGAACCCAACATTTAATACCAATTTCCTAATCGAAAACGTTCAGCCGAAAAACACATCTGGGAGCACTAGTGTAAGTGTAGAAATTCTAGGAGAGAAAATGTTTGACAGCCAAAACAGTGGAGAGTTGCAGACCATGTGGAAGTTACTGGAGAGTTCTAGATGAAATGTCATTCGATATAAATAGCCCGCATGAGACAACCAGAGGCAGTTCTGATTATAGAGTGATAAAGTTAAGAGTGAATTGTTGTGAACAAGTGATAGTCCAAAAGTCGAGTTGAGTTCGAATAAAGTATTGATACTGAATAAAAGTGGTAGAAATAAATTGAAAAGTGAAGTTTTATTTTTGCGAACTAAGCGCACGTTACAATATTTAGGGCTAGTTTAGCTTGATTGCTTTTCTCATTAGAGTGTTTTACAAAGCTAAGATTGTAAGTCAACAGAACTTCCAAATACTTAAACTCCTCCACAACCTCAATGCGCGTGGAATTAAGGGACCATATTTCCTCTGGGAGTCTTCTAGTACTTCTCGATTCAAAAACAATAATTTTAGTTTTTTCCGTATTGATATGCAAACCCCAAGTCTCACAAAAAGAGTTAAGTCTGCTTATTTGCAACTGCAGTTAAAACGGATTGTCAGCAAGCAAAACCAAATCGTCTGCAAGACTTTAATCGACGTGTTAGCAAAAAGAATTCCGCCAGGAAGAAAGACACTGATTTCATCGATGAACAGGACGAAGAGTAGTGGACTGAGGACACATCCTTGAAAAACACCTGCTGTTGTTTCAAATGTACTCGAGAACTCACACCCATCCCAAACTTTTGCATTTGACGATGACACTATAGTTTAGAATACATTAAAAGAAACTTTCGCGATAGACCTTAACATGATAACTTGTAGATTAAAGCCTGTCTATTGACTTCATCAAAGGCAGCTTTGAAATCAATAAAGCACGTGTACAACTTCTTTTTATTTTCGATGAACTTTCTTGCAAAACTGGAAACAGCAAAGATATGGTCCATGGTCGAAAACCCTGGGCGGAAACCAGCTTGAAATATAATCAGACGATTGCTCCCCTCAATCCAGTTAGTAAGCCTTTCATTTGAAATTGCAGAGAAAATTTTTCTTAACGAATTCAAAATCGAATTTCCTCTATAATTTTCTGCAACATTTGCATCACCTTTCTTATAAATAGCGAAAATCATGGCTGAATTAAAACTGCTAGGTACAAACGCATCTTTGTACAATCTATTAAAAAAAGTAACGAGTTTTGAAGTCTGTAGTACTGTTTTTATAGAACCCAGCTGGAATACCGTCTATGCCTGGAGCTTTATTGTTCCTCATCTTATGCAATGCTGCTTCCAATTCGAAAGCAACTGCTTAGTTAGGTAATGCGTAGTCAAAAGTATTAAGGTCCTCGTCAGCTGACGGTAGAGTTTTAAAATGAGCTGCTAGCGTATCAGCTTCCAAGGAGTACTTCATACGATGGTTTCGCCCACCAGGTTCACGATCAGTAACCCAAAAAAATTTTGAGTCCTTACGATTTTCCAGGCTTTTTGCCCGTTTTTTAAGATAATCAGTTCTTTAATCTGAACACATCTTTTTATATTCTACATTAATGTAGAGGTAGAGTTCGAGAGTTCGTTGATCTGAAAAGTTTAAGATATGTAAAAGAAAGTTTCCGGAGCTCTCTACAATCTTTATCAAACCATTTGTTAATAGATATAAATGAATTTGCGGGAGGGGAAGCGAGTTAAAAATTATTAACTATTCCATCATGCTCACCAACGGATGTGCTTCAATATTAACCTCGATTTTCAGTCCCTCTTTTAAATTATTCTAACCAAACAAAATTGACTTCTGTACCAAGCTGCGACCGCACCTCAGGAACTGAATATCCTAACTTAATTTGCTCTCATATTTTAAACCCTAGCCGATTTTGGCCACCACCTGAATCGCACTCTACATTCAATCCTCTGATTCCACCTAATGTCAAACTTAGGATACAGTCCCTTATTGACGCTACCGAGTCACGTTATGTTCATTCGAAACTAATAAATAAAAAATAAATAGGGTGGCGCAACAGAGCGAGGAGCCTCTGGGCCTGGCGCATTTCTCACAACCATTCCTTGCGAGGGAATGGAATGGACCTACAATTTTCTGTCGGTTCTGAACGGCTAATTGAGAAAGCGCTTTTCATGGCAATGAATACATACACGTGGAAAAACATTTTTGCCCCTGCTGGGATTCGAACCTCGAATCTCTGGGATAGCATGTGGACATGCTAGCCATCACACCACGGGTACCACATTGTAACTAAGAGCAAAAAAAGTGTTTCACAACATTCGTCTGTTCCTAACATATCTTCACGACAAACCAGATCTATAGATGCTAAAATGAAAAGCTATGTAGTGTCATCTATCCAAAATTAAAGACTTCTTTCTAATCCACAACACTTAAGGCAACTCTACATAAAATACCACTAGTATCCAAACCTCTTAGCCTTTCCTCACTTTCAGTATACGTTCAATCCAAAAGGATTTTTTACCTGCAAAGAATTCTATCCGAAACTGATAATTTCTAAAGCTTCTGACACTACATCCGGATATCCACCTTGTGTCTTCCATCCACGACATCAAGTATCAGCCTCCGAAGGTAACGATTAGTTCAGGGCTTGTGAGATCTGGCAAAAGCCAATACATTGAGTAGAATTTTAGTTAAAAAGATGAAAGAAAGAAGAAGAAGAAAGAAAAGTACTTAAAATCTATTGAAAGGAAGTACCTACATTTGCAAACTTACTCACTACATTCCATATTAATGGAGCAAAACAATAAGATATCCTTAATATTAAACCCACCCTCAAAATATTTTCTTGACATCCTAGTCTTTTGTTTAATCTAAAAAATCAATAGGTTTGTAAACAAATTTCACTAATGTAGATACAATTGAACGGTAGCAGGTATACAGGCACAAGTTCAATACACTTTCTCAGAATTCTTTTGCCGCCTGCCGGCCAATTTTGTGTTCCATATGGCGTGTCTTATCAGAAAAATTCAAAAATAACTATTCCCAACATCCCCATCCCTAAGAGTTCAAAGTAAACTTTTAAAAAAAAACTTACCTTTACGGCCATCATCGTGAGAATACCGAATATCCACTACTGGTGAAATCCAAATTGTAAAGGTTCGATGAGGAAGGATATAATATTTCCTACATGAAAATCGGTTACAGCACTTTAATGTGGAAAATCGATAAATCTGATTATTGCAACAGAAGGTGGTTTACACTGAACTATATCACCCACCCTTATCACTTTTTACCCACACATCACTTTGCATGCGAAAACATTTATTTGTATATAAATGTTAATGTAACACTAATTTTATTTTGAAGCCTTTTTGCGACGCGACGACCGTTCTTGGATAAAAGAAGTGCCCCGTAGCACTATTTTAAAATCTTGAACAAACCGACCAAAAGACCTTGATAAGATAACGTTTTTTCAATGTCCACACTTCGTGTGTTTTCATAGAAGTGATACACCACTCTGATATCTGAAGATAATAAATTTCTCTCTGGCTTTCGCAGCCAGGGTGGTGCTGGTGTATTGTGGTGTCGTCTTCGTCTCTGACATGAACAGATGAAGCATAATAGATGCGACTTGCTGCGCGAGATGCCACTTGCGAGATGCTACTTGCTAGTTGAGCGAAATTTTGTTGTGCAACTAAGAGAAAAACAGGATGAGAGAAGTCTGTATGACAAGACAAGAGACAACCCATTTCAGTAAAAATAAGGAGTTGGGAGCGGCGATACTATTTTGCTCCAATTGAAGCAAATGTACTTCACTTTCTTTTGCAGATTATTTAAAATCTACTTTTTTGTGGATTTCAACTTCAAATCTCAAAAATCTCAAAGCTCTTAACAAATTCCCAAAAGTTTCCGTTATGCCGTTCGCCGCTGAAAATGTAAATCGAGATCAAAGGCCACAGAAAATAATTTTTGCAGCTATCTCATTTATGATCACAGTTATTGAAAGCATAGAAAAGCAAACAAAAACAATTCTGTTTTTTTTTTTTTTTCAAATCATCTTACAACTCGCGCGAATTCTTACAACACCATGATATTTTCACCACAAATGACTATAATAAGCTCATTTTAAACTGACCATTAGGAAACCTTGTTCATCAGAGATGATTTAAGACACAACGCACACTGTAGGTACATAATGGACATTTCCAATAGCGTTTTTTAGTTGCAAGCAATTTTTTTTGTTTATAAGATAAAATTTAATGTTTCTTACTTACTTACTTAGGTGGGCATTACAGTTCGGGGTGAACCTGGGCCTCAACCAACATCCTTCTATAACGACTTCGATTTCGGGCGACCTCTCTCCAGTTTTGCACTCTAAGTCGGTTGAGGTCTTCATCCACCACGGAGCGTTTGGGTCCATCCGCTCTACATGACCCAACAATCGTAGCCTCGCGATGCGTACTCTTCTGGCTATGCCCATGTCGCGGTAAAGCTCATACAGCTCGTTGTTGTATCTTCTTCTCCACACATTGTCTTCGCATACGTGACCAAAGATCATTCGGAGAATTTTTCTTTCGAAACGACCAAGAGTTTCCTTATCCGCTTTCGATAAGGTCCATGCTTCCGCGCCGTAAAGCTGGACTGGGATGATTAAAGTCTTATACAAGGTTACCTTGGTTTTCCTGGAGAGGGTTTTGTTTCTCAATTGCCTTCTTAACCCAAAGAAGCAACGGTTGGCAAGAGTTATTCTCCATTTGATCTCCGCACTGATGTTGTTGTCCGTGTCTACAGCGGATTCTAGGTAGACGAAGTCCTGTACTACCTCGAAGTTATGTTTGTCTATTGTGACGATTTGTTTGTTTGATGACAACATATACTTCGTTTTGCCCTCATTAACCATCAAACCCATTTTTGTCGCTTCTGTTTCAATACTCGCAAAAGCACCTATGACATCACGCTTTTTTCTTCCCATGACGTCAATATCGTCTGCGTAGAGGGGTAATTTTACAGACTTTTGAAAGATTGTTCCTCTGGTGTTGACGTTTGAGTTTCTTACAATCTTTTCAAGCATGATGTTGAAGAAATCGCATGATAGTTTGTCGCCTCGCCTAAAGCCTTTTTCGACATCAAAGGTCTCGGTGAGTTCTTTACCGACCTTGACGGAACAGCGTGAATTCTCCAAAGTCATCCTGCATAGTCGTACGAGTTTTGCAGGGATGCCGAAACTAGACATGGCTCTGAACAACTCGTCTCTGTAAATACTGTCATACGCGGCCTTGAAATCGATAAAGAGATGGTGAATATCAATATTATATTCTCGGGTTTTTTCCTAGATCTGCCGTAATGTGAAAATTGGGTCTATTGTGGACTTCTCTGGTCTAAAACCACATTGATGAGGACCTACCAAGTTGTTGAGGTGTGGGGTTTCAGACGTTCACATATTACAGCAGACAAGGGACGTTAAGGAGGCTTATCCAGGGTTGCGAATTTATGAATTAAAAAATCCCTAAATCATAAGCTAATTGTTGACTTCTGATTTAAAAAAAATGTAATTCGCAAGCTAGTTGCTGATTTAGAATTGAAAATTTTTCAAGTCATAAGTCAGTTGGTGAATTATGAATTAAATTTTTTCAATTCAGAAGCCAGTTGGTGACTTGTGAATTAAATCTTTTCAATTCATAAGTCAGTCGGTGAATTATGAATTAAATTTCCCCAAGTCATGAGCTGATAAGTGAGTTATGAATTAAATCTTTTTCAATTCATAAGCCAGTTGGTGACTTGTGAATTCAATTTTCCCAAGTCATGAACTGATAAGTGAGTTATGAATTAAATCTTTTTCAATTCATAAGCCAGTTGGTGACTTGTGAATTCAATTTTCCCAAGTCATGAGCTGATAAGTGAGTTATGAATTAAATTTTTTAAATTAACTCAATTCTTCTTCTTGCTTCATTTGCTGCATCACAATATTCTTTAAAAGGTAGTGATTGAAGTATTTTAAATCTCTTCTTAGTTACATATATGTTAATAAACAAACCTCTAAAAATCTATTTTCGGTATAAAGTAAGTAGGTACTTTCCATTTTCTTTTGCTTCAATATGAATGTTTTAGAAACTGCGACAGTTTTTGAGGTCTTTTCACTTCATTACTTCACTAAGAGCTTTGAATGCTAAAAAAGAAACTAAGGGCTTAGTTATGGAAAATTGTGGAAAAAACAGCTAAGAAAATTACCAATTTTACAAAAAAAAATTGACTTCGATACAAGCTTAAGAGATATGTATTTTGTCGGTGTGTAGTTTTTTTGATTTCAAGCATTCTTTTGTCTCAACTTTTTGTACTCATCGATCTTTTGTGGCATCTTTTGCTATTCACCTCGTCTGAGCCAGTTGATTTCAAAACATCAGTGGTGAATTTATGTTGTTGTAAGAGAAAGTTTTATCTTGAGAGAAAGCTTTTATGTTTGCGATGATACATTAGAAATTACTTGCAATTGCATAAATCACTCGTTAACTATTCCATTTTGGTCTGTTGATAAGTGAAGTGAAAAAGTGCAAGTGCAAAAGTGTATATTTCTTATAAAAGAAAAAAAAAAACTTAATACAACTCTCTTATCATCTTCAATGCGCTTCCCATACTCTCAACCTCATTGCAAGTAGCGACACCAACAGGGCAATAGACGAAACACCCTCCGTCAAATCGATGCATTTTAATGTTATGAAAAAATGCAACGCATTGTGGAATTGCTTACGCTCTCCAAAATGTAGGGAACAACTCAATTGTTTTTTGGGATGCAGTTTAAAAAGACCCGTTGTTACACGCTGGAACAGCTTGTACGATAGCTTAGAACAGGTATTCCAGCTAAAGGAAAAGTTACTTGAATGCGAACTCATTTCAATTAACGAAAAGCTATTGCTATTTTACGAAATCGATTTCGAGTACATTAGTGAGTATTTGCGTTGGTCAAATCCGCTTTCAAAGGCAATTGACATTTTGCAAGGGGAGAGCAATTGCCATTTTGGTTATGTGTTGCCCTCAATTCTTTCCGTTAATCGGAAATGGGAGTGTCTCATTGATAGTGCCGAACTACAATTTTGCACCCCCATCGTCGAAAAATTGAAAATTTCGTTATGCACACGTTTTAAAAATTACTTCGAAATAAAAGATAAGGGTGAGGTAGCTGCTTTAGCATCCTTAACTCACCCCAGATTTAAAATAGCATGGATAAATCTTCTAACCTCAGAAAAACAACTCAAAGTTAAGAGCCTAGTGCAGAATTTAACAAATAAACGTTCGTTTGAAACGTCGGCAACGAATCAACGTTCAAATGATTTCTTTGATTTCGGGGACGTTAGTAATAACGCAATAATAACATCTCTTATTCCCCAAGAAAGTGAGGAGACAGAAGTCATGAGGTTTTTGGTGAATCCAAGCTCTAGCCTCGAGGTTTTAAAAAACTTTCCTCTCATGCGATCACTGTTTATAAAATACAATACAGCCTTGCCATCTTCCGCTCCTGTGGAAAGGTTTTTTTCTCAAGTTACAATGCTTGACTTACCGAAAAATAACCGCATTAATGACTCAAATTTTGAAATGCGAGTTATTTGCAAAACAAATGCAGATTTAAGATACAAGAAAATTGATTGAAAGATATTTTTTTTGGCTATTTATACATTGGTAGGTTAATGTATTTTGTTATTATTTTAAACTGTTTTGACAAAAAATTGGAAAAAAAAAATCATAGATATGTTTTTGTACAAAAAATCAAAAATTTTTTTAAAATTTATAAAAATTTCAAAAATTAAAATTTTTCACATTTTGAGATGCATTTTTTCTTCAACAACTTAGGACTTCTAAAATACAAAATTTCGCCACCATCATGGAAGCCACTCACTAGAAAGTCGAGTTTGAAAAAACGGTAGGTACTATGGGAGGTGCCATTTTTAGACTTATCATCGGAATGTCATGTTTAATTGTTATCTCAAAAATTTTTTCAGCACGATTGCAAAACTTGTCTAGTCCGCAAAAGCGTGTCGAGCAAAAGACCTATCTAGGTTAGGTTGGGTTAAAATGGCTGTCAGGAAAACAACTGACACACTTAGACCAGTATTAAGTCCATTGTGATACTATAAGAATTATGTAAGGGAGTACCTCACTTAACAAAACCATTTGAAGCTTTTGATAAAGCGAGAGATATGCAGGGTACCTGGGTTCGCCAGATCGCTTAAATCATCAAGAAAATATTTTCCTAGATGCAGTTTTTTTTTTAAAGAGTGCAGGACATGAGCAGAGGAGGTGTGGGATTGTCTCCTCCTCCTCCTCATCTAAACAACTTCTGCAGAAGTCATTAAAGGAAACGCCGAGTCTTATGGCGTGTCTTCCTATCAAACAAAGACAATGTCCGGTGATGACATTGATAACAATTGATTACGGAGCTAAAGTGCAATCTGGTTATAGCAAATGTCTTGTGCGTTTAGGATCTAGTTTTGGCCATATATGTTTTGTTGCCACACTCGCAGTGATAACGTTCCACCTATTTTGTCTATCCATTGCCTCTTGCTTTAGGATGTAGCGATTGGTATACCATATATATATTAAAACTGCTGGTTGAGATCGGTAGAAGGGTTCCTTTTCTGGCGAGTTCATCGGCTTTGCAGTTACCCACGATATCTCTGTGCCCGGCACCCAAATAAGGTTGAATATTGAACTGTTCAGCCATCTCCTTAAGAGATAGGCGACAGTCTGAGAAAATCCGGATATTCGCTGAGGATATCACGTTTTCTTTTAACCACGATAGGACCTCTTTGATTGCCATAATTTCCGCTTGGAACACGCTACAGTGGTTTGGAAGGTGGAATGAGAGACTTACATTGGTTCTTTCTGAGTACCTACACCCCGCAGTCGATCCTTTCCTTGGTTTTTGACCCATCATCTCTTAAGAATTCTTCGTCTTCCCAGGTAGTTCTCGATGGGATTGAGACTTGGAACTTATTATCAAAACCAGTTGGGGGATAATGTAGTCGGAGTGGCAAGGTACTGATCTGAATAAATTCAGGATTGCAGCGTGAACAATTCTTTCATCGGTCCATTGGGAGATAGCTCTGATACGAATGGAATGAACCTAACTAACGCGCTATTATACTCCAAAAACCGTCTAGTAGATTTGCCTGTGCGAGGATTTGAAAAGATTCAATTCATAAGTCACCAACTACCTTACCAGATAATTTTTTTTTAATTCATAACTCACTTATCAGCTCATGACTTGGGAAAATTTAATTCATAATTCACCGACTGACTTATGAATTGAAAAGATTTAATTCACAAGTCACCAACTGGCTTCTGAATTGAAAAAATTTAATTCATAATTCACCAACTAGCTTCTGAATTGAAAAAATTTAATTCATAATTCACCGACTGACTTATGAATTGAAAAGATTTAATTCACAAGTCACCAACTGGCTTCTGAATTGAAAAAATTTAATTCATAATTCACCAACTAGTTTCTGAATTGAAAAAATTTAATTCATAATTCACCAACTGACTTATGAATTGAAAAGATTTAATTCACAAGTCACCAACTGACTTATGAATTGAAAAAGATTTAATTCATAATTCACCAACTAGCTTCTGAATTGAAAAAATTTAATTCATAATTCACCAACTGACTTATGAATTGAAAAAGATTTAATTCATAACTCACTTACCAGCTCATGACTTGGGAAAATTTTATTCATAAGTCACCAATTAGCTTAAGAATTATTATTTGTTTAATTCATAATTCACATATTAGCTTGTGAATTAAAGACTAGCTTAAGCTAAGAAAAGAATTAAGCTTTTGCAACCCTGGGCTTATCCCTCTGCAATTGGCGCAATTGTGAGGGTCTCCCTTCTTTAGGATCGGGCATACGATACTGAGTTTCCATTCATCGGGCATGCTTTCTTCTGACCATATCCTGCAGATCAGCTGGTGCATGCTTCTTTCCAACTGGTCTCCAGCTGAATTGAAAAATTCGGCATCAAGGCCATCTGCACCTGCAGTTTTATTTGATTTAAGTTTGCATTTGGCAAGCTTAACTTCTTCTAGATCGGGAGGACGGCATTCTTGATCATCGTCCAAGCTGAATGGGGAAATCTGCTTGACAGCGGAATTTGTGTCCTCATCGCCGTTAAGCAGTCTGCAGAAGTGATCTTTCCAAATCCTCAGTAGCGACTGTAACTCTACAGCTATGTTTCCCTGCTGGTCTTTACAGGCTTGAGTTTGGGGCTTGCCACCCTGTCGGGATCTTTTACCTTTTGGTAAAACTTCCGAATCTCGTTCCTGTCATGGCAGCTCTCCATTTCCTCAAACGAGCGCTTCACATGCTGCTTCTTTTTCTTTTTGAGAATTCGGTGTTCCTCTCTTCTTTTCTCCTTGTAAATGTCGTTATACTGCCCTCGTTCGTTTTTGCATCAGCATTTTTCGTGCTTTTTGTTTGGCTGCATTTGTCTGCCTGCATTCTTCATCGAACCATGGGTTTTGTTTTAGGAGCCGGGTGAAACTCAAAACCTCAGAGGCAGCGGTTTTGATGACTTCTTGGCATTGCTTCCACTTGTCTTCAATGCTTTATGCTGACGGCATGAGATTCAAGGATAATTGAAGGGACACTCGATTGGAAAAGGCATTGGAAATCTCTTGCGATTATAGCTTTCCGACGTCATATCTCTTCACAGCGTTAGTTCGTGCAGGTCGTGAACAAGATATCCTCATTCGTACGTTGGCAGCAACAAGGTAGTGGTCCGAGTCAAAGTTGGTCCCTCGGAAAGTTCGGACATCTAACACACTGGAAGAGTGCCTTGCGTCGATCGCAACATGGTCAATTTGGTTGACGGTTGATTGATCTGGTTATCGCCATGTACCTTGATGAATTTTGAGATGCGGGAAGCGTGTACTACTTACAACAAGATTTAGCCGTAGTCCGTTTTCAGAGGTTTTGTCGTGGAGGCTATGCTTACCGATTGTATTTCCAAAGATGGTTGGCAACGCTGGCTAGCTAAAGTGTAGTTGATAGTGAAATTAAGCTCCATAAATTTTGTAATAAATTAATATTATTAGAAAAGTTTCCCTTTTTTTAAAGTGTTTTAATTATCAGAAAATCATCGTTGACTTGAAAATCTTTTATTCGAAGGTGAGCTAAAGTAGTGCATTGTAGAATAAATTGCATAAAAAATGAGTAACCTACAAAGGACACCGCCAAATAAGAGCTATAAGCACAATAACAATAAGCCGTTTAATAACAATAGAGGCTCAGATCTCACACAATCGCAAAAACAACCATGTTCTGAATTTTCACCAGAGTTGCATTCACGTTCTCAAGAAAGTAGTTCTCCAAGCGCTTCCCAAATCGGTAATATGCAAGTGGTGGATCTAAAAACACTTGAATGTTCACTTGCGGCATTACTTGACGATCGTCTCAAAAACTTGGCGACAAAATCTGACTTGGTTGAAGTCAGAACGAAAATGGAGGGCCTAGAGCGTAGCAATGTAATGCTTCAATCTAAACTTCAGCAAGTTGAGAATAAATGTCAGATTCTCGAACGTCAGATTGATTTTCTTGAAAAAAAATCCAACGAGAATAATGTTGTACTGCATATTCCAACGCTGGAGGATGATCAGCATGTAGTCGAGAAAGCAAGAAATGTTTGTTTGGATCTCTTACAACAAAATAACCCGGCAAAAATTACAAGAACAAAAGTGATTCGCTCTAGGAACAATCAAGTATTGTTATTGTAGAACTGCAGCAAAGCGATGACGTAAATCGTTTGATGAGGGCTGCCAACAAATTACGTGACACCGGAATATCTATGCACCGCGATTATACCAGAGCAGCGCGGGAAAAACGAAGACACCTTCTGCAGATAAAATTGAACATAATTGCCAAGAACAGAAACACCAAAGTTCTTATACGTGGTCAAAATCTTTTCATCGAAAATAAAACATTTTTTTTGGACCAGAACAACATATTAAAGTCCAAAGACGAGGATGGAATGCAAATATACAACAAAATTATGACATACGACAATGACAGCTTACAATTGACGGAGACTGATCAACAAGTCAACAGCGTCGGTATTGCAGCAAACCTGCCAGGGCCCAGAGGTGTCGGTAGGAGTATAAATAGTTGTGTTTAGTACTAAAGCCGTCTGCCAAACTATGAATAACGTAGCAATAAATGTTTTAAATAAGACAAATGAATATTTTAAGATTTTGTCATATAATGTATCAGGGTTGAGTAACAAATCATTATTTAGTGAGTTTTTTAAATTTGTAAACAGCTTTGATTTAATATTTTTATATGAAACGTTTGTAACTGAAATAAACCTTGCAAGTATTGAAAATAAATTGATAGACTATAAGTTTAAATGGATCCCAGCAGTCAGGAGTAGTACGCGTGGCAGAGCAAGCGGAGGATGCTACTTTGGGTTAAAAAAAAAGCTGAAGGATTTAAAATGTGAGTTTCGGATTCACAACGATATAACGTTCCTACACTTGGAAATCAATAATAAACGTCTTTGGTTACTACCATCATACGTAAATTGCAATAATTGGGAGAACGACTTCGAAAGAATAACGGAGATAATAAACAGTTTGGGATCTTCAAACGTTTTGTGGATTGGTGATCTGAACGCGAGAATTGGTCTTGAGAAAGGAGTGATGAACGAAGTAAAAGGATGTTGCAGACAATCAAAGGATACTATTTGTAATGCCAGAGGAAAGAGATTGATTGAACTATGTGACACTTATGGTCTTAGATTACAAAATGGAACCAGTTTGAGCGATTGTTCGGGAAATCTTACATTTGTTGGCAGACAAGGATCATCAGTGATTGATTATGCAATCTTAGGTGAAGATTGGGAGCCTTTTGTGACAGATTTTGAGGTCAAAGGATTCCCTTATTCAGACCATCTCCCGGTGGTAGTAACATTCCAACGACTTGTACAACCAAATGAAGAAAATCTTAACACGCGATTGCTTCCTAGACTCAAATGGAACATTGCAAACGCCCAGACATATAAACAACGACTCGACGTAAATCTTCAAACTCTACAAAATGTAGACTTTTCTATGTTGGAGCAGATTGTGAAGTCATCTTACCCTCATCAACATTTCAGTGCGAAAAGAAGAAAAGTTGCAAAGGAACCTTGGTTTGATGATGAATGTCATAAAGCTCGCAATGTATCTTTTGCATGGTTGAGAAGTTTGCGTAAATCTACCCATGATCTATTTCGAAGAAACTACATCGAGGCCAATTCGCACTATAAGGAGATATGTAAGACCAAAAAGAAGAATTATGAAGAAATACAAGCATCCAGACTGGCAACATGCAAAACTGCTACCGATTTTTGGAAACTTGCTTGGGAATTAAATGGCAAGCAATTCGGGGTGCCCACGAAACTGTGCGCTAACAGTCTATCCGCCCATTTTAATGAATTACTGAATCCTGTCACCATGACAACAAATTGGCATTATGCGATTCCTGGATTCAACAATGAAATACTTGATAAGAAATTTACTATACAAGAACTTGAAATAGTGCTAGGATCCCTTAAAGATGGAAAAGCAGCAGGTGCGGATGGTATTCCCGCGGAGTTTTATAAATACGGTACCGTTATGCTAAATGAATGTCTTGTTACGCTTTTTAACAAAGTAATCGAAGAGGATCTCTCGGTAACTGAATTTCGAGATGCTATTATATGCCCGATACATAAAAAAGGATCCTTGTTAGATACAACTAACTATCGAGGAATTTCCTTTCTAAATGCAACGTACAAGATATTCACAACGATGTTGCAGAAACGACTCCTAACGTGGATTACAACCCAGAACCTTCTAAAAGAGTTTCAAGCTGGTTTTCGATCAGGATACTCTACAATTGATAACATTTTCATGCTTAGAAATCTTGAAGAACACTTCTGTATTCAGCGAAGAAAATTGTATGTATTCTTCATAGATTTTAAAGCAACGTTTGACTCAATTAACCGAGGTGCTTTATTCTACAAGTTATATGGTCTGGGAATGTCGCTGAAATTTGGACGTGTTCTGGAAAAGCTGTACAAAGGAACAAGGGCTGCAGTATGGAACGGAGCTGAGCTTTCAGAATGGTTCAATACTACATCGGGAGTTAGGCAGGGTTGCACATTGAGTCCCACCTTGTTTTCACTCTTTATAGATGACCTCGTCGATTACCTTCCTGGTGGTGTTGACTTTGCAGGAGAGCGTATTAAGGCTCTAATGTTTGCAGATGATATTGTCATCTTTGCGTATTCACCAGAAACATTACAACTTATGATTAACAGGGTACACCACTACTGCTGTCTATTGAACTTAACAGTCAATACTCAAAAATCTAAGGTGATGATAATTAAAAAAGGCGGTGGACGCAATGCATCGAATGAAAAATGGAACTACAACGGAGAAGATGTAGAATGTGTTAGTGAATACAAGTACTTAGGCGTAGTTCTGTCAAAAAACCTGAGCTTGGAGGCACATTTCAAGGAGAAACTTCAAAAGGCTAAAACAGCGATTAATATATCTTGGAAAAGATGCTTTATGAATGTAAATATAGCTCACAGCAGTAAACATAAGATATTTGAGGCAGTTGCCGAAAGTATACTTCTGTATGGCGCTCAAGCATGGGGATGTAAAAAGTTTCACAATGTAGAGAAGCTCTTAACTCACTATGTGAAGAGATTATTTCGTCTGCCAATAAACACGCCAAACTACGTTATAATGCTGGAAACCGGACTTGCTCCTCTATTCATTAAAACCTTGAAGATGCAAGCTG
Organism: Melanostoma scalare; assembly: GCA_949752695.1. Taxonomy (NCBI): domain Eukaryota; kingdom Metazoa; phylum Arthropoda; class Insecta; order Diptera; family Syrphidae; genus Melanostoma; species Melanostoma scalare. The sequence goes on along the minus strand of OX456987.1, from coordinate 13,986,708 downwards.
ATTATCTCCTGCACGTTTTCAGAATGCCTGAATCTCGGCTCGTTAGAAAAATAGCAATCAAAGCGGTACAAAGCCATAATAACTGGTACGGTGAGTGGTCACGTCTCGCAGAAGAATGCAATTTAAATTTTAATCTAAATACGGAAAATGTAACTCACAGTAAAACTCTTATGTACAAGGTTATAGCGGCAGTAGATGAGAAGTGCAGAACAGAATATGAAGCTGAAGCAGCCGGGTCCTTGTTCAGAACAACCTACAGTAGGCTTAACCATAATCTCGCAGAAAGAAATTACTTCCATGATGAGAACAATGTAAGCGTTATTGTAACTATGGTCAAGTTAAGAAGCGAATTACTCAACTTAAACTTCATACCGCATAGGCCTGATCTACCAATAGAGTGTACTATTTGCAATTTAGCGGAGAGGGAGAACGTTATTCATTTCGTCGGAAGGTGTCCAACTCTCAGGGAAACTAGGAGAAGTATCCTGGGGAGTGATTTTCTAACATAGTGTAACGTGCGCTTAGTTCGCAAAAATAAAACTTCACTTTTCAATTTATTTCTACCACTTTTATTCAGTATCCATACTTTATTCGAACTCAACTCGACTTTTGGACTATCACTTGTTCACAACAATTCACTCTTAACTTTATCACTCTATAATCAGAACTGACTGCTCGTTGCGTCAGCGGTCCTATTTATATAGAACAACACTCATCTAGAGCGTTCCAGTTTCTTCTCCATGGTTTCCACATTTGCTGTCAAAAATCTCTACACTCACACACACTGGCTTACAAGCAATGCCTGTCATTTTATACCATTCCATTATAGTGTTGCCAGTTGTGTTTTCGGTTAAACGTTTTCGATTAGGAAATTGGTATAAATGTTGGGTGTTCATTACACTGCCCCCTCCTTAAGATTGTTCGTCCCGAATAATTCCATCTGCAGCCTCGCCACTATATCGATGCAGCCGGTCACAATGAACTACTTTTAACTTGCCTCTTAATCCTCTTTGGATGCGGTAAACCACGTCGTTAATCCTCGTGACAACAGTATAAGGACCTTCCCAGTTCTGCTGAAGTTTCGGTGACAATCCCTTTTGACGATGAGGATTATAAAGCCACACACGATCTCCTGCTTGGAATCCTGCCGTTGTCGCTTTTGTGTCGTACCGTGTCTTCATCCGGTCGCTGAAGGTTTTCATTCGTTCCCTTGTTCTTTTATGGATGTCAGCGAGTCTCTCCTTGAGGTCATCCACATACTCGTTCGTGTCCTGTGGCTCCTCTGTGGGGCATCCAAATTTAAGTTCGCTGGGCAGCCGCATGGTTTTCCCGAACAGGATGTCAGATGGTGTTTGTCCTGTCGAGCTATGTACTGCACTTCTATAGGCCATCAGGAATAGCGGTACGTGCCTATCCCAGTCTCTTTGGTAGTCGCCTACGACCTTGGTGAGGTGTTCTTTCAAGGTCCGGTTGAATCTTTCAACCATCCCATCAGATTGTGGATGAAGCGGTGTGGTTCTGGTCTTCTTGATGCCAAGTAGTCCGCACACTCCTTGGAAGATGTTTGACTCGAAGTTCCTCCCTTGGTCGGAATGGAGTTCCATAGGTACGCCAAACCTACTTACCCAGTTAAACACAATCTGGTCGACCACCGTTTTGGCTTCTTGATTTGGGATGGCATAAGCCTCAGGCCATTTGCTAAAATAGTCCATTACAACCAGAATGTACTTGTTTCCAGCGTTGGTCTCTGGAAAAGGCCCAGCCACATCTACTGCAATCCTCTCAAAAGGCGATCCAACGTTGTACTGATGCATCTTACCTTGAATCTTCCTACCAGGTCCTTTGGTTGCAGCACACTTGTCACATGTTCGGCACCACTTCTCCACGTCGTCTCTAGCATGTAACCAGTAGAACCGATGTCGCACCTTCTCCAGTGTTTTGTTAACTCCCAGGTGACCTCCAGAAGGTCCGTCGTGCATCTCCCGAAGAACTTCACTGACTTTCGATTGCGGTACGATCAGCTGCATCACATATGATTTACCGTCAACGGACTCCCATCTTCGCCTGAGGACACCTTCTTGCACATATAGTGAGTCCCACTGTGCCCAATAGGCTTTGAGAACTGGACTCCGGTCAGAAATGTCTCCCCATTCAGGTTTCTCTTCATTTTCTTTCCATGCGAGAATGGGTTCGATATCTGGATCCTCCTGTTGAGCGGTCCTCACTTCCTCATTGCTCCATCCGCATATGGGGTCAGCTCTTAGTCGCTGAGCGGTAATATTTTCTTTGTTTTCTTGTCGCCTACAATGCTTGCAATCCTCTTTGCAAGGTCTTCGGGACAATGCGTCGGCGTTTGAGTGCAGCTTTCCTCTGCGGTGTTGAATCTGGTAATCATAAGTCTGCAGTCTTTCTATCCACCTTGCGACTTGACCTTCTGGATTTTTGAAGTTCAACAGCCAGTTCAGAGCACCATGGTCTGTCCGCAGAAGGAATTTCTGTCCATAGATGTACTTATGGAAGTGCTTTGTTGCCAAGATAAGAGCCAGCAGTTCCCTTCTGGTCACGCAGTAGTTTCTTTCAGGACCTTACTATAATATGCCACCACTTTCTCTTCGCCATCATGCACTTGGGATAGTACCGCCCCGATTCCAACGTTGCTTGCATCTGCGTCGATGATGAATGTTTTGCCAGGTGTTGGATGTGCCAGCACTGGAGCGTTACAGAGGCGGTATTTGAGTTCCTGAAAAGATTTTTCACACTCACCTGACCATTTGAACTGCTTCCCTTTTTCGGTGAGCTGATGCAAACTCTTTGCAACTCCAGCAAAGTTCTTAACGAAACGTCGGTAATATGTGGCAAGACCAAGAAAGCTTCGGAGTTGATGTTTGTCCTGTGGTGTTGGCCAATTTTTGACGGAGTCAACTTTTTCAGGATCAGTCTTCACTCCTTGGGAAGAGATGATGTGTCCCAAATACTTAACTTCGGTTTTGAAAAGTGCACATTTTTCCGGATTCAGTTTAAGGTTAGCCTCTCGAAGTCTCTGAAACACGGCTTTTAGATTCTTGCAATGTTGGTCAAATGTTTTCCCGTAAACAATGACATCGTCCAAGTAGACAAGGCACGCTTTCCACGTCAGTCCTTGAAGAACGCACTCCATCAAACGCTCGAATGTTGCCGGAGCGTTGCATAGCCCAAACGGCATAACTTTGAACTGCCAGAGCCCATTACCTGTAGAAAACGCCGTCTTTTCCCGATCATCTGGGTGGATGTCAACTTGCCAGTATCCACTCTTCAAGTCCAGCGTCGAAAACCACTGGGCTCCCTCCATAGCATCCAGGGTATCACTGATTCTCGGCAGGGGATAGCTGTCCTTTTTAGTCACATCATTCAGCCTTCGGTAGTCCACACAAAAACGAGTGCTTCCGTCTTTCTTTTTCACTAGCACCACTGGTGAAGCCCAAGGACTTTTGGAATTTTCAATAAGCCCGTCCTTCTTCATTGCTGTTATCATTTCCTCAACCTCACCTTGTTTGGCCAGTGGAAGGCGTCTTGCTGGTTGACGAATCGGTCTTGCATCTCCTGTGTTGATGCGATGCTGCACCAACTGTGTCCTACCATATTGTCCCTTTTGCGATGCGAAGATGTCAGTGTACTCTTGTAGGAGATTTTCAGCCATCCTTGTTTGTTGGTGATCAAGGTTGGATGAATACAGTATTCTAGCTCTGATGGTTTTGAGCTCCTCCGGAGTTATAGTTTTTCTCGGGGCTTCGTCTGTGATCTTCGTAATTGCTGCAACCGATTCGCAACGTCCAACGACTTCTCCTTTCTTCAACCTTACATCGTACGGTCTGGTGTTTAGTAATCGTACGGGGACCATTTTGTTTTTCGGTGCTACTAGTGTTTTCCCAATGATGACGCTTTGGGAGGAACACTCTGGGTCTGGTATCGAAGGCTTCCAAACTCACCTTCCAGTTTTGTCCAAACGAACACTTCAGAAGAAGGAGGCAGAATCAGATCTTCCGTGATGACAGTCCTCAGTGTCGACGTACTTTCGTTCGAATAGGTCATTGGAAGTTCCTTATTTTGGTACTTCAAAACCTGATTACCGATGTCCAAAATAACTCCGTGCTGTTTCATAAAGTCGATTCCAATGATGCACTCGTCACATATATCTGCCAACAGGAATTGATGAGTAAACACTAGATCGGCCAGTCGGATCTTAAGACACACTTCTCCATATACTCTTGCTGCTTCTCCCGTTGCGGTTCTTAGACGGTAGCTTTTGGTGTTATGAAGCCACGTCGTCTTTACCAGGTCTCGACGTACTATGGAGGCTGTGGCACCGGTGTCGATGGTAGCCACATGTTTGTTCCCGTTAATAGTAGTTTCCACAGTCAGACTTTTGTTGTCTCGTTTGGTCTGAGAGACCTGGATGGTGGTTCTGGGGCCATCGATACAAGAAACCAGCCTCTGCCTCGGCTGATACGTAACGCTGGTGTTGTTGTTACCTTGTTCTGGGTTGGATCTCTTGCTTCCACAATGTTGACAACCGGCTTTATTTGGTGGTAGTCGGCATTGACGCTGTAAGTGCCCGGTCTTGTTGCAGTTCCAACATCTTGCTAGTCCGCTCCGCTGGTTCTTTTGTATTTCAGCTCTTTGGCACGAGCACTCTTCGACTACGGCTTCTCTAAGTCGATGTACTCTATGAGAAGCTTGTTCTGCTGCTTCAATTGTCAATGCGAATGCTAGTTTCAGAAAGAGTACGTGTTCTAGCAGTTCGCACAGACCTCTGAAGATTTATATCCGAAATGGCACGAACGAAGGACTCAACAGCAAGCTGGTTGATGATTTCTTCTCCAGCATCCGGGTATGCCAGGTGAACCAGTCTTTCGACGTCTGCTTGGAGCTGCTGTAGACTTTCACCCCTTTTCTGGACTCTGTTATTGAGTTGGACTCGGAAGACTTCTTTCAAGTGGCTATCTCCAAAGCGTTTATCTATAGCTGCCACGAGAGAACTGAAATCGCCGCTCTTACCAGCTGGAACTGTTTGAAGTAATTCAGCTGCTGGTCCTCTAAGAGCAAGAGTCAGTGCAATGTACTTGTCTTCGTCATCCCAGCCATTTGTTGTCGCGGCTGCCTCAAATTGTCTCTTGTAGACTGGCCAAGAAGACTGTCCATCAAATGTTGGGGGTTTCATCTCCTTTTTCTTTGTAAACTCCCCAGCAGACTCTCGAATTTTTATTTTTCGAATCTGGTCCAATTCCTTGGTCAGAACAGAGAACTGTTTATCGCATCGGCTTTCCAAACGATTCTCTACAACAGAAAGCTGTTTTTCCACACCTTCAACGCGTTCGTCTAGGGCACATACATTTTTCTCAATGTTACCCAATTTGCCTTCTAGAATGTTTTTCTGACCTTCCAAAACATTCTGTTGCGCCTCAAGTCTTTCGAGAATATTCTGTTGTTCCACCTTTTGCTCGTTTCGTTGTTCTTCAATCAGCTTCTTTTGTTCGTTTCTTTGTGTTTCAAGTTGTTCGAGAACATTCTGCTGTTCCTTCTTTTGCTCGTTTCGTTGTGCTTCCAGTTGTTCGAGAACATTCTGCTGTTCCTTCTTTTGATCGTTTCTCTGCTCTTCCAAACGTCCGAGAATATTCTGCTGTTGCTCTTCAATCAGCTTCTTTTGTTGTACTTCGAGTCCTTCGAGAACATTCTGCTGTTCCTTCTTTTGCTCGTTTCGCTGTTCTAACAAAAGTTTCATCATACTAGAAAAATCTACACTTTCACTTACTTCCTCTTCTTCCACTTCTATTTCAAAAACAAAAGTGTTTACGACTTCCCCTTGCTGTTCCAAATAGTTACGCAAACGCAGGACGAGCTCATTTTTCGATCCCGCTCTAGAAAGATTTCGCTTACCTAACTCACTTTTAAGCTCAATGCAGTTGAGCTCTTCTAACAACTTACCCATTTTTACTGTATATAATTATTATTTTTCTTTTTACTTTTACTTTTTTTTTTTTTTTTTTACACTTTATTAGTCAAATAAGTTTTATTTACACTTCTGACACCAATGTAACGTGCGCTTAGTTCGCAAAAATAAAACTTCACTTTTCAATTTATTTCTACCACTTTTATTCAGTATCCATACTTTATTCGAACTCAACTCGACTTTTAGACTATCACTTGTTCACAACAATTCACTCTTAACTTTATCACTCTATAATCAGAACTGACTGCTCGTTGCGTCAGCGGTCCTATTTATATAGAACAACACTCATCTAGAGCGTTCCAGTTTCTTCTCCATGGTTTCCACATTTGCTGTCAAAAATCTCTACACTCACACACACTGGCTTACAAGCAATGCCTGTCATTTTATACCATTCCATTATAGTGTTGCCAGTTGTGTTTTCGGTTAAACGTTTTCGATTAGGAAATTGGTATAAATGTTGGGTGTTCATTACAATAGGATCAAGTTATTAGTTTGCTGAATGAGATGGATGTTTCCAAACTTTATAATTATTGCAAAATTGCGTTAAAATACAGATCTAGAATATTCAACGAATACTTCTGAATTGTGATACATGTTATTTGCTTTTTTGTTGGAAATTAAATTTATATGTGGTAGTGTATTACAGTTATTTAATTTACTTAGTTGTCAATCTGGCAGACGGCAAATGCCATGCTTATATGATTTTTGTATACCTAATTATGAAATAACTGTTAATTGAATCGTAAAACAATAAAAATCAACTATCTATCTATCTATCTATCTATCTATCTATTTCCAAAGATGTCCTCCTTCCCTAGTTTTACGTTAAAATCGCCAAGAACGATTTTCACGTCGCGTCGTGTCTAGGGCACTGCTCATATGTTTGTTCGAGGAGCTCGTAAAAACAGTCTTTGGAATTGTCGTCTTTCTCTTCTGTGGGGGCGTGGGTGCATATTAGGCTAATGTTGGCGAATTTAGCCCTGATGCGGATGGTCATTATACGCTCATTAACTGGATTTTGGCTAATCACCTTTTATCCCTGAGTCTTCCTCTGATGACAAATCCGCACCCAAAGAAGCGCTGTTTCTGTTGTCTGTAGCAGTCGCCATAGTAGATGTCAGTTTTTCATCTTCTTTATGCCCGGTCCACTCCATCGCACTTCTTCGATGGCGGTTATGTCTGCTTTGCAGCAGTCCAGGGCGTCCGCTAATTCTCCAGTTGCACGTAATCCATTAAGAGATCTTACGTTCCACGTGCAGATCCGGAGACCATTGTCCTATTTTCGTTTGCTTGGGTTGTCAGCTTTGAAATCATTATCGTTATCCGATACTATTGGTTGTTTCGGAACCAAATGTTTTTTACGTGGTTGGGTAGTTAACCCTACGCGCAACCCCCAACCTGGAGGGCCAGGTCCTTTTGGATCCCTTCGGACATAAAGGGCTGGAATATCCAGTGTCAGTACCCTGCTGCAGTTGTGTGAGTACTGCCGTTGACTCACCAGGAGCTCATCCGCCATCATCTCTACTTCAATACCCTGTCCTAGTATTGAAAGACCCTGAAAGACCTTTAAGCCAAATATGTTGTAGTAGCTATTTCAGGGGTTTCTGCTTTTTTTGACTGCTAAAGTCCACCGTTGGTTCTGTCATTATTGACGTATACTATAAGGCCCTTATTGCGAGTGTCGTCTAACATTCGATGCGACAAGGGTCGAAAGCTTCGATAAGTTTTTCTTTTGGTATTGCGTATCTCTATCGACAAGGATTTCTGTTACTGTGAATAATGAAAGTAGTCATTGTGAGTAAATGCTATAATTTGACATGTGAATTAATTTCAGTGATAGTCGAACGCAAAAATACAGACGAAAACGACCGAATTCAAAATTTAAAGTATCGAACAATAAGAATACGCAATACCAAATTTCATTTTCGATGTTCGACTATCGACAACCGTCGTGTATCGACAGCCAAACGACACTCGCAATAGGGGCCTAAGTTGCAACATCTGGGCGCCGCCAAGTTGGCACCAGTCAGAGCCTTCCCGAATAGTACAACGCCCATCCACCAGCACCTATCCAAAGGCCCGTACATAGTAGTAATTACAGACAACGAATACCAAAAAGAAAGGACTAAAATAGAATCATATTTCGTGACAAAAAAATTCACTACGATGATTATTTTTGGCGATGGTACTCCGAAATTGTTTTCTCAATCAAGTTTGCGATCGACTTCGCCTTCGGTGTTTTTGTTTTTTCTTTCATTCTCACAGATATAGACATGCTATACAGGTATAGACGACCAGCTCTCTTCTCTATATTCGGCGCCATTCCAAAATAAGGCAGTTTTACGGGAACTCCAAAACTACTGGACTTCTATATTCTCAATTTCTTTCACCATTAGATCTCTACATTATCCCTTAGCAAGTAAGACTTTATTCCTCCCCGCACTCAAACGAGAACGGGAGCTCAAAAACTACTGGACAGTTTCAATTTTTTTAATAATTTTTTCTTTTATTTAATACAAAATTGGGGATTTTCATACTTCGATTCGAGCAGTGAACCAAGAACACGGACCAAAAGTTACTTACTCTGAGTACCTATGTACCTTAACTTGTGCGGCAATGGCACGGCTTTTGTGCCATCAGCCGTTTTAGATTAACATAAGCCCACACTTTTTAATAAGCAGTTTAGCTTTTGTTAAGGGCCCTCTGTGGAGATTGATTTATTGCATTGCCCTTCACTAAAAGAAAATAGTCTCAACAATTTTATTTGTTCCTCTCATTTTTATTAATTTTTTCCAATTAGATAACAATTCTTTTTTTTCCTATATTAGCCAGCAATAAATATCATTGCAGAAAGTAGTTTTTATTTGCATTTACCAAGTTAATATATGATTCTAATAAAATAAACAAATTGTAACAAAAAAGAGGATTCTAATAAAATAAACAAATTGTAACAAAAAGAAGTATGTATATTTTTAATGAACAATAATTACTTGAAAGAATTTATTCTTAATTATTTATGTACAATTATGATCACAACTATTTCAAGGCTTGTACAAATTTATTAACTTTTATTATTGTTGTGATCTGATAGCTACACAGAACAGAAACTAAAGAAAATCCTCTAGTTGGCCTTTTGTTTCTTACTCACGTCGATTTTTTCTGTTTTACTCTTTGGCTTCATGTTGGGAAGCATTTCTGTAAATATAATCGTTCCTATGAACACCAATATTGTTCCAATCCAATGGGCCACGGTGAACGGATTCTGGAAGTACACGATAGAGAACAGCAACGACACAAACTTTCTTAGTGTGACGACAAGAGTCACAGTTAAAGATGTACATTCTGTTGTTAAAACATATACCGAGCTAATGCAAAGATACTGAGTTAAAACATTGCCCAAGAGATATAGCCATGTTATTGGAATGTTTAAGCCAGGTATGACTGCAACTGGATCACTATTTGAGCTGATGACTATGTGTTCCCAGATATTTCTATACATTAATAAGAAACCGGGTAGCGGGAGAAGATGCTGTAAGAAAAAAAAGAAAAATATTTTTAAATACATTGATGGAGGCTGTTCATTCAAAAAATTAGCACGACTGGGTTGCACGAACTTGCGTTTGTGTGCTAAGTACAATACCAAATACCTTGGGGACGAAGGTTTCAAAACAATAGCCTATGCCGATGATGTAGCAATTTCCGTTTCAGGCAAGCACCCACTGTTATATAAAGTTAGATTAATAAGTGTAGGTCAACACCTATATACATTTATATACTAAAGAGCTTAAAAGTATAACAGTTATTGTGAAACGAGAAGAAATGATTTTAATAAAAGACAGTCTTGAATAGACCACAGAACATGGCGCAGTCGAAATTAAAGTTAAATAATTATGACTAAAACAAGAGGACAGTTACTTAAAAAGAAATCAAGTCAAACTAAACAAAAAGTTAAAAAAAGTGAACAAAGTGAAACTGAAAGTAGTTCCAACGATTCAGAAGAGTCAAGTCATTCAGAAAGTGAATCAAACGAAATAGCCGAAAGCAGTAAAATTGTTAAATTATCGACACAAGTTCTTGAAGAATTGAATTTAAAATCAAGGCAACAAAATAGAACAATGGATTTTAAAGTTCCGAGTCATCTGATAATGGATGGAAATCTTTCCTAAAACTTTAAGAAATTCCAACAAAGGTTTGAAATATACATGTGCGCTTCCGAGAGCGACAAAAAACCTGAAACAGTAAAAATTGTAATTTTACTTAACCTAATTGGAGATGATGCAGTTGATGTCTTCTACACATTCCCTGCGGAGAAAGTGAAAACACTCGATACTATTTTGAAAGAGTTCGAAGTATACTGTAATCCTAAAAAAGACGAGGTGTATGAGCGGTTTAAACTATATAACAGAACCCAAAAAGAAGGAGAAACATTCGATCACTTTCTTACTGATGTGAAGCAATTGGCCAGCACGTGCGAGTTTCATGCAGATGAATTGAATAAAGTTATCAGAGACAGAATCATTTTTGGAATCCGTTCAAAGTCATGCCAAGAAAAATTATTAGCTGTCGGTAATATATCTTTAGAGGACACTATAAAAAAATGTCGTTTGTTTGAAATAGACAAATCCAGGCTAGAAGTCGTCCAGAACAAAAAGGAACATGAGGCTATGCAGCAGTCGGGGAGTTCATCAATAGACATTATTAAGAAAGCACCTAGTATCAAGATTAATAAATTTAATAGTTCATATAAAAATAAATTTGAAACAAAAAATCAGACTCAGAGTCCAAATCAAAATTCTAATTATCATTTTTCTTTTAAACAGGATCAATTTACCAAAGGGTACGAGTGTTGTGAACGTTGCCATAAGCAACATCCCCCGAATAAATGTCCAGCATTTGGAAAAGTATGTTTAAAATGCAATTTGAAAAATCATTTTGCTTACGCGTGCAGAACAAAAAAGGTAAATGAATTATTCTTGCAAAATAGTAATGAAAATGACCAGATGGATTGCATTGAAAATGCAGATGAAAATGAAACGAATTTTTTCATATATGATATAAGTACAAAAAAACATAAGTGTTGGATGGAGTCTATCATCGTGGAGTCAACTCCGATCTCGTTTAAGCTTGATACAGGTGCAGAAGTAAATGTTTTGCCAACCTCGTATTTTAGTCGTATAGAAACTAATAAAAAAGTTAAACCGTGCTTGAGAACCTTAGAAGCGTTCGGAGGAGAATTTATTCGTCCAAAATTCAGCATTGTTTTAACATGTTTTATAAATAACAAAAGATTAGATCAGGAGTTTTTTATAGTAGACAAAAATACAGTTCCTATATTAGGTATTATTGCATGCGAGAAATTAGGTTTAGTTAGTCGTGCTAATGTGAATACTATTCAGGATCCAAAACCAAGAGTTATTGAACAGAACAAAGATATTTTCACAGGAATAGGAAAATTCCCCATACAATGTCACCTGCAAATTGATGACACAGTTTCCCCATCAGTTAAGCCACCACGACGCCTGCCAGCCACTCTTATCGAACCGGTTAAAAAAGCTCTCAATGAACTGGAATCAACTGGAATAATTAAAAAAGTACATAGCCCAAAAGGGTGGGTAAGCAATCTGATTATCGTTGAGAAATCAAATAAACAAATTCGAGTGTGTCTGGATCCGAGAGATTTAAATAAGGCTCTTAAACCTGAAAAATTTTTGATTCCAAAATTCGAAGAAATCAGAGATAAGCTCTGCGGGATGAAATTTTTCTCTGTTTTGGATTTAAAACATGGATTTTGGCAGGTTGAATTAGATGAAATCTCAAGTGAATATTGCACATTTAGTTCTCCATTCGGATTTTTTAAATTCACCCGGCTCCCTTTTGGCATTAGTGTAGCACCCGAAATTTTTCAAAAATATACCTACTAAAATTTTAGTACACTACCTGGAACATTTGTTTATATTGATGATTTGATTGTTTTCGGAAAAGATGAGAGAGAGCACGATATAAATTTAAATTTAGTATTTAAAAGAGCTCGAGAAATTGGAGTTAAATTTAATGAAAACAAATTTCAGTACAAAATGAAAAGTGTAAAATATATTGGTCACATATTTTCAGAGATAGGAATAGCTCCAGATCCGGATAGGGTCAAGGCGATTTTAAATTTAGAAAACCCATCAAACAAAAAAGAGCTGCAGAGTATTTTAGGCATGATTAATTACGTTCGTAGTTTTATATCTAACTTAGCTCAAATTTCTGAGTGCTTGCGCGAGTTGTTAAAAAACAATAAAGATTTTGTGTGGTTGGATAGTCACACTGACACCTTAAACAAAATAAAAAAATTAATCGCCCACGCTCCAATACTTAGAATGTTTGACGGCCTTAAACCAATAGTTGTCCAGTGCGACGCGTCAAAAAGCGGGATAGGTTGTTGCTTAATGCAATCTGGAGCGCCTTTAAGTTTTGCATCTCGATCACTAAGCTCATCTGAAGTCGGGTATGCTCAGATAGAAAAAGAGCTACTGGCTATAACATTTGCATGCAATAAATTTCACCATTATATATATGGAAGGCCAATAACTGTTCAGACAGATCATAAACCGCTGGTAAATATTTGTAAAAAGGAATTAGATAAAATATATTGTACTAGATTACAACGCATGAAATTAAAATTAATTAAATATAATTTGAACGTAATATATGTTCCAGGTAAATATTTACATATTGCAGATTTATTGTCGCGATCATATTTAAAAACTGAAATAAATAATGAAGAAGAAGATTTCAATGAAGTTATTCATTCGTTAAATATAAGTGATTATCGAAAAGAACAATTAAAATTTGAAACAGAAAACGATAAAGTCTTAGCAACATTAAAAACAATTTTAAAAAACAAATGGCCTAACAGTATTAATAAAATAGATACAAACTTACAACAATTTTACAAATTACGAAACGATTTATTTTTAGAAGAAGATATTATATTTTTAAATGACAAAATAGTAGTTCCATTATTATTACAAAAAGAGTATTTAGATATTTTGCATGAAGATCATTTAGGTATTAACAAAACAAATAAAAGAGCTCAATCACTTGACATAGAAAATCTCGTAAATAACTGTACAATTTGTCAAAAATATAGAAGTTCAGAAAGGAAAGAGCCTATAATACAGCATGTAATTCCTAAACTGCCTTTTTTAAAATTAGGAATGGATATTCTAGATTTTGCAAATCATCCCTATCTGGTCCTAGTTGATTATTATTCTAAATGGTTGGAAATAATTGAACTTAAAAATAAGTCTAGTTCGGAAATAATCAAAAATTTAAAACACATATTTTCAACTCATGGAATACCACAAGAGATAATAGCAGATAATTTTCCTTTTAACTGTGCTGCATGCTTATCATTTGCTAGAGAAAATGGGATAAAACTTATATTTAGCAGTCCCTATTATCCAAAGTGTAATGGACTTGCCGAAAAATTTGTTGGGATTGCTAAAAATTTGTTGAGAAAGAGTCAGGCTTCGAAAACAGATATTAATATTGCACTCCTTGAGTATAGAAATACCCCGTTATCTGGAATGCAATATTCCCCCGCTCAACTACTGTTTAATAGACGAGTACGCACTAGGGTTCCCATACACGACAACTTACTCACACCGGAAATCCCCACTAACGTTGAAGACTCCATACACAAATCGAAAAATGAAATACAAAAAAATTTTAACAAAACATCATATATGAAGGGAGACTTTTCATTAAATGAATCTGTATGGATGCAAAAACCAGACAAAAAATGGTATCCTGCTAAAATTCTTTATAAATGTCAGGAACCAAGGTCATATATGGTAGAATTAAATGAAGGGGGAAGATATAGACGGAACAAAATTCACATAAGAAAACGATTTAATAATACAATTTCACCCCAAACAGAAGTTGTAATTCCAACTTATGATCGTAAGGTTCACAACACTCGTAGCCGCATATTGTAAATCCAGTAAGTTAAGTTTTTGAATAATGTTTAACAGTATAATTAAAATGAACTTTTGAATTTCTAACCAACTTTTTTAAATCTATAAGTACATATATGTATATTGTATATACATATATATAAAAAAAAAAAAAAAAAACTAAAATATTAAATATTAAATCATAAACTAATTATCGGTAACATGAATTAACGAAATATCTTGAATTTTGAATTATTGTATTTTTTTATTTTTTTTTTTTGATTATTGATTTGCAAAGAGAGATGTTATATAAAGTTGGATTAATAAGTGTAGGTCAACATCTATATACATTTATATACTAAAAAGTTTAAAAGTATAACAGTTATTGATTTGCAAAGAGAGATGTTATATAAAGTTAGATTAATAAGTGTAGGTCAACACCTATATACATTTATATACTAAAGAGCTTAAAAGTATAACAGTTATTGTGAAACGAGAACAAATGATTTTAATAAAAGACAGTCTTGAATAGACCACAGAACACCCACAAACCCTAGCTGAGCTGCTACAAACAGCACTTAACAAGCTTAACAATTGGGCTGTAGATTGTGGTCTGAATATCAATCCACACAAAACGGAATTAGTTCTCTTTACGAGGAAATATAAAATTCCAGACTTCAGACCCCCAACTATTAAGGGAGTAACTCTCACACTGTCAAATCAGGCTAAATATCTAGGTCTCATTTTTGACAAAAAAATGACCTGGAAAACCAATATCGAGGGAAGAGTAAATAAAGCCAACGTGGCACTCTGCTCTTGTAAAAAAGCCATTGGTGGGAAATGGGGTTTCTCCCCCCGAATCCACCCATTGGCTGTTTATCTCGGTAATAAGACCGATACGGGGTGATTGCCTGGTGGACCGCTCTAGACAAGATGATCAACTACAACAAGCTGGTCAAAGTTTAAGGAATGGCTAGTCTGTGTCTTAGTAGCGCACTGAGGACAACCCCATCGGACGCCCTCAATGTACTACTAGATCTCACACCCCTAGATATCTTCAGCAAACAAGTCGCAGCTAGCTCAGCTACTCGACTCAGAGTTACATCACAGTGGACCAATAATCAAATCGCCCACACTACCATTCTAGATAACTTTAGATCCGACTACACCATCCCAAGTTGGTGTTTGATAATAATTTCCAAGTGACCATACCTTCAAGAGAAGCTTGGGAAAATGAAGCAATACACTTTTACACCGATGGTTCATAAACCAGCGAAGGTGTAGGAAGTGGAATCTACTCAGCAAAACTAAATCTCAGTCTTTTCTTCCGCCTAACCGATCATTGTAGTGTGCTCCAAGCGGAAATTCTGGTGATTAAGGAGGTGCTGTCTTGGCTCAAAGAAAACGTCATATCCTCCACGCATATTCGAATCTTCTCGGACAGCCAAGCTGCCCTTAAATCTCTTGCCTCTGTCTCTACAAAATCCACCACGGTCCAAAATTGTAAAACGTCTCAGAGGGAGATGTCAAATCAGTTCAACGTTCATCTTTCATGAGTGCCGGGACACAGGGACATACCAGGCAACTGTATGGCTGACGGACTATAGCCAAAAAGGCCACGACCACTTCCCTACGCTCAGAATGGAACAACATAGGTGTACCTATCGCTGCATGTAAACTCCTACTTAGACAAGACGCTTCAAGGATAACAAATACTAGATGGACTGAGAGTAAGAGCTGCCTTGCAACCAAAATAGTTTGGCCGTGTGTAGACTCAAAACGCTCGAAGAGCTTGTTAGCCTTGGTTCTACCATAGGTGTTCTTACGGGACACTGTCTAATAGGAAGAGACGCCAAAAGACTTGGTGTGTTTTCCAATAATTTCTGCAAAAGCTGCATGGACGAAGAAGAGGAAGAAACCGTTCAACACCTTCTTTGCTCATACCCTGCACTACTTAATAGGAGGAAAACTCATCTCGGTGAATGCTTCTTCGATGATACTAGTGACTTAGCTTACAAAGTCCCTAAAAGCCCTTCAAAAACATTAAAAGTTCCACGTGGTTCGACTAACAGGTGATTAACCGGCTAGTCCCGTAATGGAAGATTAATGGGTGATCAACTCGTTAATCTTACATCGGGTTTCTGAGATCAGTATGTGATTAACTTTCTGATCTGTGATCTCTGTGGTTTCACAATGGGCCAGGCAATGTACTCATTGGCCACTTCCACCTAACCAAACCTAACCTTGCACTATTTTCATGCCTAGATTTGAATCAAACTACACATTTCTGAAGGCTTTTGACGGCTGTACTCTCGATGTGAGAGAGCCAAAGAAAATTGCCCTTAGACGTCCGATTCTTGAGATTGTACTTTAACCTTTTTCCAAGTCTTACAATAAATTTTACATTGACTAAGTTCTTTCATTCTTCAACTCTTTGTTCAAGTTCACTTTTTGCATACACTTACCGTATAATAGAGAGCTTCACTGGGATATTTTCCATAACGCTTATACAATACTTCCTGATAGATTCCCATGCGAGCAGATATAAACAGTGCTACAGTCAATAACGCAATTCCAAAACTCCACCAGAAAAACACAGAGAATTCGCTTTCGGGTTGATTGATATCTTTTAAGTCAGGATTACTTGTGTCTTTCTAATAAAAGAAATAAAATTGAAAAGAAAAAGGAAATTTCATTTCTAAAGTATACTTACCACATTTGATCCTGATACTATTGTACAAATAATTATTCCACCTGTTATCATGCAAACGGAGAGATACTTAGAAAATTCATATCGCTTTTTCAATATTAGAATCCCCATTACCATGTTTGCGATTAAGGATCCCTGAAAGAAGAATTTTTCAAACCAATTATTTGATAAATTAGATCTATTGTCCATTACTCATTTTTATTGAAATAAATACTAAAAAAAAAAAAAAGGTGCGTTCTTTAAAGCCCTTCGTTAGCGTTTGAGGTCTCTGTATATAATTTTTTGAAAAACCTAAAATCGACTATTTACAAATCAACAGATTTGATTTGACCGAACTTCAAATGGCCTCAGATATCATTATCCATGTCCTTGAAGCTAGTCTGAACGGAGGCATAAAAATGAACCGTTTAAAAGAGAGAGCATTCAAAATAGTGCTTATACCCAAAGCAAGTAAATGCTCAAATGTTAATCCAAAAGTCCTTAGACTGATCACCTTATTACCATCCATTCTTCAAACACTAGAACGGCTGATTTATATCAATTTGAGGAGTGCTGTAGTACAAAAGCTTCTATCCACAGCACAACACACTCACTGCAAAGGAGATAAGAAGAAGCTGTAATACACTCGTTGGTTTACACTTTCGACAATGTAAGGGAGCCATCGACAAGACAAGGATTGTGTCACCGAAAAGCCTCCGTTATGTCTATAGGGCTAATAATCTCCTATATGTCAGTTGTTTGGTAGACCAAGCCCTCACGTAAATGCGTTATTGCTTCATTCGCCAAACTTCAAAGAACAAAATGTCTTGGCTGTACTAGGGCCTTCCTCAGCACTCCGGTTGGTGTTCTGGAACCATTCTCTAATCTTTCTCTGCTTGATACCTACATCATGAGATGTGCTCTCAAGACCACATCCCGTTTAAAGAGATGTGGTTTCTTGCATAATTCAGTAACTCGCAAACAGTATATCTTCTGACTTACGTCTAATGGATATGCAGTCTGAGACGATGTTTTCAAGGCTCATACTGTGCTTGAGGCTCTACTCAACCTTCTAACTACTTCAAAAGTCATTCAGGAATGCAATACCTCTCTGAATGCGGTCGGAAGACTCAATTTTCTGAGTTTATTTTAGGTTCCATATAGTCATGGAAGAGCTGGAAACGAGGTCGCCAGGGAACTTGCAAGGCAAGGATCTCAGACAGCTTTCTCAGGACCTGAACTGACGCTTGGTCTACCGGGTTCAGTGAGGGCATCCATCAACGATTCAATCTGTCAAGATCACAACCGTGAATGGTATGCCTCTAAATTTGACTAAATTTATGCTCCTCAACGTCAGAACTGTAGAAAGCTTGTTGGAGTTGCCACGGGACATTTCTCTTTTGCCAAGCGTTCAAATGTGCCTTCAGTGATACCACACTCTCTGCATCCTGTGGAGAAGATGGCGACACCGTGGAACACTTCCTCTATAAATTTGGTGCATTTTCTCGAATCAGGTTAAAGACACTTGGCCCAGACACAGGCAGCGTCTTTTGTCTTTTCTCCGAACATCAGCAAAGCTATAACAAAAGAAGGTTGAAGGTTGAACCGGTATTTAGGTCTGAGTGCTCCAGTAAGTACTTTAAAATTCTCCGACAGAAAAAAAACACCTCTCGACAAGTACCTATTGCTGTACAAAGCACAAGAGGCTAGTGCAAAGTATCACCGACCATCGAAATGCTAATAAGAAGAATGACCATAATTCGAACAGAGATACCTCAGTGTATCCTACCCAATTTATTTTTAAGCCAAATACTGCTCAATAAAACAAATTTGAACTTGAACTTGATACAGACGGACAGACACAGAGACAGAGGCGTCAGTGCAGTACGTTCAGTACATTTTTGATCTCAATTTGAAAAATTGGGTGTTTTATATTCAATATTTTTCGATGTTAAGATGTTTTTAGTTTTTCAACTATGAATAAGCAAGCCGAAAATGAAACATTATAACTAACGTACTTAAATAGAATGAAACTATATGAGTTGCACATAGCTCGAAGAGTACGCATCGCGAAAATACGATAGATAAGACATTAAGAGCTCATCCGCTCAATGGGCATATTGCAACAAAATCGCGGAAAGGGAAGAATACATCTTAGTTATCGCAATCAAGTGGAAGTAGACCTCAACCGACTTAGAGTGAAAAAACTAAAGCAAACTCGCCCAAAATCGAATATGTTATCTTTCGATGAGGCCCAGGTTCACCCCGAAATCTAATGCCCACCTAAATAAGTAAGTAATGGAATGGAATGATTAGAATGATGACACATGATTTGTTTGGATTGCATTCATTACAAAAGAAAATCTTGTTTTAAGATTGGCACTTACCGCTCTAAATATCATATGCAATGGCATCGGTATATTGAAGTCGAATGCATAGTTATTACACACACTTGTTATGAAGAACATGGCAACAAGAACCGAGTAGTCTTTAATTCCAATTCTTGGTTTTTGTGTTCCCCATTTAGCCGTAAAGATGAATCCTTCAACCGCAATAAACAAGAATTGCAAGAAAGTTATAAGATTACCCGCACCCGGATCAGTTCTGTTGTTCAATTGAAAAATAAAATCGGATATTCTTATTGTCTTTGTTACATTACTATGTCATAGTTTGTGCCTTACTTGACCAATAGTTCCAGAAACACAACATTACTGCAGCATCCTACGAAAACCAGTGCTATGGCAAGTGTTGCTTTTGAATTCATATCGCGTTTTAAATTAAACAGTGATTGATTTAAAAAAGAAAAGTTATAAAAAAAAACTATAATTTCTCTTCTCCGCAGCTATAACAAAAAACTAATTTTCAATAGAATTTACTCGACAAATTGAATTCGCGTTTCTAAAGTCATTAACTACACGCAACTAATGTGAAGAACTTTTTAACCTTGCGCGTTATAAAAAAGAAATAGTAGCTGACAAAATGCCTATTATCATTGCCTAAATTGCAAATCATTCATTGTTGTCTATCTGAGATCTCAGACAAGGTAGAAGATAGAAAGTCTTGAAGCTTAAATCAGAAATTACATAATACTAAGCAAAGTGGTTTCTGGTTTCGCGACTATAGGTTGTTTTTCTTTTCTGTGTTTATCTTTGAGCAGGGAAGTTATTTTGGCTCTTACCTCGTTTCCACTTAGAATTGGGTAATCGAATCGGATTATGATTCAGATTTCGATGCAGGTATCTACTTACCCACTGAATCGAGTAATCTAGGTATAAAACAAACTATTTTGAATCGATCCAGCTACAAGAGCTGTATCGGATCGGGTAATCCTATTTCAATTCGATGTAGGTATACACTGGCACTAATTCGAATTGAAGTGTGATTCAATTCTAAGTGGAAACGAGGTATCTATCGCTTGTCAATATTTAAATGAGTACAGGGCGTAGACAAAATTCTAGACAAAGCATTTTTATTGTTCTTGAACACTTTTTGGTTGTCTTCAACCCAAAATTTAATTTTTTCCTTCAAAATAATATCGAAAAAGAAATAAAAATTCATCCATCTGTTTCGGTGTTTGATTAATCTTACTTTTTTCGGCCTCTAATTGGGCAAAAAGTTAGTTTTGAGTTTGATAAGTGACTTTTGACCAGTGAAATGTCAAAAAGAGCTAAATCAACTGAAAAACTGAACTCTGGTGAATGTGCCCGATACATCTATGTGTCGTATTACATTCAGACTGTTTTGCCAAGACGGAAATGAGTGCGAAAGAGAAAGCAGATGAAATAGAAATACTTTAAAAAATCTCAACCCGCAAAGTTTTGGGTTGAGGATTGTCCAGTTGTCTTGGATGGTTTTTGACGTTTCTTTTTCTTGTCTTTCTTTGTTTCTTGTCGTTGCTTTATTGTATCTTCTAATGTTCATGAGTAAAGAAGTAGTATGTCTTCGGACAATTTCTTTAATTTTTCATATATTTTCATGTATTTTCAATATCCATGATGTCAATAATCATTGCTGCAAAATATAATTAAATTATTTACCACTTCAAATGACATTTTGCTCTTTATGAGATTTTTTTTTGTGGATTTATAAATAATGAAGCTGAGCTGCTTTGATTATTTTCACACTTTGACTCTGTGGGTGAGAACAAAAAATGAAAGAGAAGTGTCAAAAAACCCGCAGCCGCAAAACGTCTGAGTGTAATACTGAGAGACTGTCGGGATGAGGGTTCAAAAGAAAATATACGAAACACGCAGCAGGCAAACAGTCTGAATGTAATACGACACTATCAGTAGCCAGTACGCTCAGTAGCTGTGTTCGCGTACCTTATCCCGTTCAGTGTTTACATCACCGGCTCGGGTAGTTGAATCGGTATGAGACATTAGATGCGTTTTTGTCGCAACTCAGGAATTCATTACTGCGTGAACACAATGAACTGCATACGCAGACGGAGCGGGAGCCGCAAGAGTTAAAATCAAGTTAACTTGTCCGTCTCCATCTTGCGTTGTTTTTGTATTCGCTTGTATTTAAATGTTTTGACATTTCTTGCGGCTGCGTCTCTGCAGCCATTGTGCTCACGCAGTTAATCAGCTCCGCAATGAACTTTAATGGTGGATTTACATGCATCTGCAAGTGCAGATGAAAAACGGAAAAAGACACAAATTGTAAAATTTATACTTGTCTGATAGAGAGGGAAGGCACCATCTGCACTTCCTTAGTTATAGGTGCAGATGAAAAATTATAGGTGCAGTGCCCCTGTTCTGTAACTATCGCCTCGATAAAAGCAGGTGATAAACGGTGGAAAATGGAACGAAATCCTACTAAATTCATAGAATTTTGTTCCATTTTCCACCGTTTATCGCCGAGGCGATAGTTACAGAACAGGGGCACAGATGAACATGTTCATCTGCATCCATAATTTTTCAACTGAATAGAAAAAATGTTGGGTGTTCCATTGGTTTTTAAAATGAGTGCTTCCCCGAGTGAAACCAATAGGGGTTTTTCTTTTAAAAAAAAAAAAGAAAAAGAGAAAAGAAAAACCCCTAATGTAAAGTGACATTAGTTAACCAGTGTTTTTAGAAAAATCTTCCATTTCCCTTTGTCAACTAACTTGGTGTAACCAGAAGCAAAGTCAAATGATTTAGTGTGAACGTCTTTATACAGTTGCCTTTCCAACATTCCAATTTCTAAAAGTCGAGTGTGCGAATGAGACAGAGGTAGTGTTTCATTGGAAATTATTGAAACTCAAATCAACAAAATCTAAACGCGAACTGGTCACAATTTCACTCTAATCGAATTCGTGAAAGCGCATTGTTAAATTTCCATTCTCCGTGTTAATTTTTTTTGAGATTTAAGGTAAATAGAGTTTTTTTTTTGTTCCTTTTTTTATTCTTAGCTTAGTTTCGAAGATTCTTTTCTTTTATAATCACAAATAAATTGTGTGAACGTGTGTTCTTGTTTTTATTTAATTTAGCAAAGTGTTTTGTGTGTTTTTTCTTTTGCAGAATCCACAAAACAATGGCACCACCACAGAGGATGCGAATTGCTAACGAGAAAGCCAGCAAAAATGTGGTTATGCGTGGAAATGTTCCAAAATCATCGGTAAGTTATTGTATTTGACACCGAAAAAATTATGCGTACGTGTACATATTTTTTTTTACATTTGTAAATTGTAAGCCCGAAAATTTCCAAAAGTGCCACGACACCTGAATCAGAGAGTTTATCATATATCGCCCTCGTAAATGACCCCATGTTTATTTCATTTTCTAGTAACGTTCTTTGTCATCAATAGAAGCAATTTTATAGTAGGTACGTATGTAGTAGCAGTAGCAACGCAACCCACCTAGATAGCGTGTAATCTGTTGAGAATTGAAGACGTGTCATGTTTCCATACACGTCGCAGTATTGCCTGTTAGGAATTGATGGACCATTCGGATAATGCGTCTCTATATCGTTAATATTTACTTATTTATTCTGAAATCCAAAATATTTATCGATACGAGATGTGAACTTATTTATTTGTTTAGCTGCAAGCTCATACTTTTTAACTCAATTTGAACAACTGTTTTTTTTTTTTTACGTAGAAAGTGTATATTGGTCTCAAATCTGGTGCTTGTTTTACTTATCGTGTTGTTTGTTATGATCATTCCATTCTTTGGGATACGATAAAATCGCTTGTTAAGTGCCTGACCTGGATCCGGAAGGCTGTCCTTAAATTAACATCTAAGTTGGTTAATGAGAGGCAAAGGAAAATGCATTTTCTAAAATGTATCTTTTTTTTTCCTTTCAATATTCTTGTGGTGTGGCGTGTGGTGTCTGTTTACTTCACCTTCCTTGTGAATATGACCTTCTTGATAGACTGAACAAAACAACAGATAAGATCTCAAAGTAATTTTTAATGAGTTCTTCAAATTGTTTTGGAATTTTCTGTTGGTACACAGGTACACTTATCACCTAATGGTAAATGGTTGTATATTATTTTTTGATTTCTTTCTCTTAGCAAATGCTATTTCTCGTATTTAGTTTAATTTGCTGTTCTGAAAATGTCTCTACGAAGTATTGGTAGAATTTTTATGGCAGTAAAGTCTTCATCTATTTCTCGTATTCACGGGAATTAGGGAAACATTTCAATTCGAATTATTGACCGTGTTTAACTACGGGTATACATAAATTCAATCAAATTAAAACAACCCACTTACATTCTCGACGTGAGGTTTGTTGAATACACGAGCAATCCGGCTTCAAATTAAATATTTATCTTTGTTTTCTAGAAATAATAGCTATGGAAACCTCGATGCTCAACACATTTCAAAGACCTACAATTTTATGCCGATTCCGAAAGGCTATGTTAGAAAAAGTCTTTTTCATGGCTGTGTGTAATTACTCTCGGATGACTTGCCAATTCCTCGTGAATGGCGATTTCCGTGAATATTTTTTGTTCTTTGATGTTTCTGTGATTCGAGCTGCAAACTTTTCACGCAACAGCTGAGCTAAGAAAACAGCGGTCTGCAGAAATTCTGTTTCTATTTTGTTTTTTATTGAAAATGTCTGGATATTTTATATAGATGTCTGGAAACCCAGCAAGTTTCTTTAGATTTCTACCTGTCGTTTGGCCGTGTGTGGACTTAAAACGCTCGAAGAGTTTGATTGCCCTGAACCGCATGTATCTAGGTTCTACCATAGGTGCTCTTACGGGACACTGTCTAATAGGAAGACACGCTAAATGACTTGGTGTGTTTTAAAATGATTTCTGGAAAAGCTGCATGGCCGAAGAAGAGGAAGAAACCGTTCAACACCTTCTTTGCTCATGCCCTGCACTACTTCATAGGAGGAAAACTCATCTCGGTGAGTTCTTCTTCGATTATACTAACGACTTTGCTTACATAGACCCTAAAAGTCTTTCGAAATACATTAAAAGTTCCGCGTTGTTCGACTAGCGGGTGATTAACCGGCTAGTCCCGTAATAGAAGATTAATGGGTGATCAACTCGTTAATCTTACTTCGGGTTTCTGAGATCAGTAGGTGATTAACTTACTGATCTCTGTGTTATCACAATCGGCCTTTGCGGGCCTAAGTGTCTCAGGCAATGTACTCATTAGCTGACAGCCACTTTCACCTAACCTAACCTAACCACCTGTCGTTTGCAGTTTTTAGAAAGTTTCTTTGGATTCTTAATTTTTCTTGATCTCAATAAATGTCGGGTCGCGTTCATGAAAATTAAGCTCGTAGATGTTTGATGTGAATTGGAATGTTTGTTTTTAGCAGCAATGAATTTACGTGGTTAAGACTGTCGCACAGAACAGCTTGGGGCCTACTATGAAACTCGATTCTACAATCAAAGTGACCGAATGCCTAGTTTTCGCTATCTGTAATTCTTAAGGGAGGAGTATATAAGAATCTCTGAAGTTTTTGTCGAAATAAGTTGGGAAAATTAGAATCCCATTCTGCTTTCATTCTTATTAGCTTTTAAAAATTGTATTTTGAAAATAACTTTGGAATGTTTCGAAAGTAGAATAAAGTTACACAGTAGGGTCTCTTCGTTTTTGTTGTTGTTGGTTACCCATGTATGGGCGAAGTAATTTTCGTACACTATCAGCGATTGAAGGATAGCTATTTAACTAAAGGGTCCGCCAAATAACTTTTTTTTGAAAATGCTACAAAAACATCGAGTGTAGCTTCGGCTGACTGTAAAGGCCACTCCTTGCTCATTTTCGAAGAAAAATGGCCCAATTATGCTTCTGGACCAAAATCCGCACTAAACAGTGACTCGTTTTGGGTGTATCGGCTTTTCTATGTATGCGTGCGGGTTTTCTGTACCCCAAATGTGACAATTTCGCTTGTTTACAAGATCAAAATGAGCTTCATCTGAAAATACGATTTTTTTTTGGCAAAATCGGCGTCTTCTCTAAGTCGATCGCAGGCTCACTTAGTGAAGCGAAAACGCATTGGATGGTCAGTTGGCTTCAACTCCTGAACCAATTGGGTTTTGTATGGCGTCATACCAAGGTCTTTATGCAAAATTCGTCTCAATGATGTCTCCGAAATGTTCAATTGTTGAGAACGACGGTGAATTGATGTTGATGGCGTTTCACGCACACTTTCTGCCACAGCAGCAATATTCTCGGGAGTACGCACTGTTTTTGGCTTTTCACGCTTTGGTTTTTCAATGAGGATGCCAGTTTCTTTCACTTTTTTCACAAGATAACGAACATACGGAGCTGGCGGTGCTTCTCTTCTTCCAAAATCCGTACGCAATTTTCGCACAATTCTGCAACATTACCATGATTTTCAAAGTAATGTCGCAATATTTCCCAGCGTTGTTCAGGCGTATACACAACCATATTCGTTCAGCGGAAGGATAAAACTAATTATTTGTCAAATCAGACATGAGCTAAGTGTTACCATTCACGAAATAAGTACTAGTTGAAAAAAAACAACGTTAGATTGTGGAACTTTTATAATATACAAAAAGGGTGGCGCAATAGAGCAGTGAGACCCGAGGCCATAGCGCATTTCTCTCAACCGTGCTTTGTGAGGGAAAAGAGGGGACAATTTTCTGCCGGTATCAAAGGGCTAGAGAAAGCGCTTCTCATGGCAATGAATTTATTATAGGAGGACCTGCCAATTCCTCGCAAAAGATTATATCAAGGGAAATTATGTTTTTCCACGGAACTCGTTTTTCGCGAGGAACTGGCTATTTCTCCGATAGTAATTCTATGTCATAAAAACGCGTTCTTGATTAACTGTTCGGAAGCGGTTAAAAATTGTTGTCCTTTCCATTCCCTCATTTAGGCATGATTGAGAAAAATGCACTAAGCCCCAGGACTCCCCGCTCTGTTATGAAACCCTATTTACTTATATTTTAGTATTGAGAATATAGTCACCTTGCAGCTACGCAATCCAAACCCGTATATTCACCCCTATCACAGATTCCATCGTAATCGAAAAAAGTCTAAGTTCGTCGATGTGTAACTATCACGTAATCCATTCGGAGTGGAACGAATTTCTAAATTCGTAGATTTGGTATCACCAAATCCGAGTGAATTGTAAACTCGTCGTCTTAATATACGAAAGAAGTTGTGTTTGCAGAAAAATGTGAATGAACTTGCACATTTGGCGTAAAACAGCTGATTTCGAAAACCACCATGGCGGTATTTAGTGTGGCAACTGGCAATGCTTTCTTAGATTCCATTCGGATTTTGTGAACACAAATGTTCGCAGTTCGTAACTTATCTTTCCGTGTGGAAGTTTTCTACGATGGAATCTGTGATAGGGCTGATTAAAAAAAAATTTGATATTTAAGAGCCATTGCAGCAATACACGTTTTGGAGTTAGGGGGCAGTTGATCACTGGGCGCTTGAAAGTCTTATCGTTTTGTAGGGCATAGTTTTTGTGGTTAAGGCGTTCATCAACCGATGAAATAATTGGTTTTATTTATTTTTTGTACAATCAGAAATAAAAAATTCACTTGAAATCAAAATGATTGAAGCAAAGACTCAATTTACTTATTAAGTTAGGTAGGTATTAAAGTTCAGGGGTGAACCTGTGCCTCAACCAACATCTTTCGTCAACCATTTTGTGCAAATTCTCTAAAGTCTTGCACTTTTAATCGGTTGAGGTCTTCGTTCACTTGATTGTGTCACCTAGAACGAGGTCTTCGTGCATTAGTGATGCGTTGGTGTCAACTAAACTCACTTGGCTCCTGTTCGACACATTACCTTTTGATGACCTTATTTCAGCAATCCATTTTCTTCTGTCTTAAATTTCTCAGCTGGTTTACTTTGCTTAGGTAAATAATAGTGGTGAAACAAAACTTGGAAGTCTCCTCAAGGATAAACAATTGGCCCTATCGTGAATAAAATTTCCTTGGAAACATTTCCCACTTTCGAAAAAGAACCAAAGGGCAATGATTCTCGATGGCAAATTCATCTGTCATGTTACTTGATTTCTTTCACATTCAATTTTTTTAGGCAGATAGAAGTAAACACAGCATTTTGGTTTTGGTTTTATAAATTTTATGAGGGTAAAATTTATTTCGAGGAGGCTCACGATCGCGCGTATTGTTCTTGGGATATTGCCGATAGAGCAGAATGCCTAACGGCAAACTTTGTATAATTTTGTATTTTTTTGTATTTAAAAAAAAAAAAAATACTTTGTATAATTACTTTCGGATAACTTGCTGATTCCTCGCAAAAGGTGAAACATTCATAAATAGGGTTACATAACAGAGCGGATAGCACTATCGCATTTCTCACAGCCATGCCTTGAAAGCAAATGGAGGGGATCTACAATTATCTGCCCATTCCGAACGGCTAATCGAGAAAGTGCTTTTCATGGTTATTAATTTAGTATCGGAGGACTTGCCAAATTCCTCGTGAAAGGTGATACTCGTAAAAAAAGCCGACATGCTAACTATACCGCCACGGTCACAACAAAATGTTATATCCGTGTCACCCTGGCACAATAGGTTTCATTCAGACACCGCAGTGCCCAGAGCTGAGCAAGCTTTACCCGTCCCCTAAGGCATTAAATGGCAATTTTGGTCGGAAAAATGGAAGGCACATCTTCGAATTAAATTCTTGTCTGGCTTTGTATTTATACCCTTTTTCCAGATCCAAAACAACTTTTTTCCAAACTGAAATTTTCCCAAAAAAGTGGAGGAAAAAATGTAACATTAAGGCTAGGCGCGCACTAGTTTGCTTGGGCAGTTAGTTTAACGTGGAAGTTGAAGGTTGTATAGTGCGCGGAACTCACACAACTGAATACCGCAGCCTGACTTTTACCTCATAATGCCCGTGGAAACGCGAGGGAATGTTTCGGGGAACCTGAATTCCCACGTTGCAGGCAGATATGCTAACCATTATGACACGGGCACCACAAGTGAGAACTGGCCCCCTGAAGAACTCTTCTATTGACAAATCAATCATTCGAGGATATTTTTGATTCGTATTTAAAATACTTACTTAGGTGGGCATTACAGTTCGGGGTGAACCTGGGCCTCAACCAACATAATTCTGTAACGACTTCGATTTCGGTTGAGCTCTGTCCAATTTTGCACTCTTAGTCGGTTGAGATCTTCATCCACTTGATTGCGTCACCTAAGACGAGGTCTTCCCCTTCCGCGATTTCCCGGCAATGTGCTTTCGAAAACCCGTCGAGCCGAAGCGTTTGGGTCCATCCGCTCTACATGGCCCAACCATCGTAGCCTCGCGATGCGTACTCTTCTGGCTATGCCCATGTATTCAAAATACCAATGAGAATAAAAGTATAATCGAATTTGAATTTTTCCAACTCCTTTCGACAAAATGTTTCGAGATATATGATAGAGTACACCTACGTCCACAAGAATTAAAGGAATTTGAGGCATTCCAACATTTATAGAATCGAGTCACCAGAGCAGACCGCTTGTATTCCCTGAAATTTCCTAGACGTTTTCAAATTTCTTAAATTAACTTCATGTTATTAGCTAGAAAAGAGACAATCAACAATCAACAAAATCATCAATCAATATCAACATGGAACATTCTATAAACATTTAATTTTTATCTTTTTTTTTTCAACAGAAGGTAAAGGAAGGTCAATACCCTGTCGGACCGTGGCTTTTGGCGTTGTTTATCTTTGTCGTATGCGGCTCGGCAATTTTCCAGATAATCCAATCCATCCGTGTGGCGTAAAAAATTTTTTTTTTATAACTCCTATCATCTTATAGCAAAATGTAACTTCAAAAGCTCTTGAGACTTATTAGTCCAATTCTTTGCCAATAAATTTTAAAATTGTCAATTCAATTTTTTTTTTTTAACGCATGTTCTTTATTCTTTTTCGTTTTCCGACTACACAGAGTATGTTTTTTTTAGCATTCCACATGAACATTGCGTTCAATTTACTCTTTTTTCTTTTTTTAATTATTTTGTTTACCTTCATTTTGTGTTTGGCTTGAATTGGAGAAATTTTTAAAATTTCTATTGTGATTATTTTTGTATCAAAGTAAAAAAAAAAAATAATACCAATGGTATCTCTTCTTTTTATAAACTATACATGTATATAGAGTGAAATAAAAAATATAAAGATATACATAAACGCAAAAGTAAAGCTAAATACTAATTACTAGATTTAAGACTAATAAAAAATACATGACGGTGGAGCCTTCTCTATGCCACACACAGCGGAATGTTTTTTTTTTATTTATCACTACCTTTTCAAATACCACTATCACAAGGTTCGCCGTAACCATGTAGGACTACGAATGCCAAATAGAATACAATAAAAACATGTTCGATATGAATGTTTTGGAACAGATATTTAGGTTCGTATTATGAGTAGCGAATCGAACGTTCGCCTGGAAGCGAATGTTTTAGAGAAACTCATTTATTGGATTATTATCATTAAACTTCGTCCATTCTCTTATCTGACATACCTTAAAAGTCGAAAAAAAAAGTTTTCTATAAAGTTTTTGTTTCTACAACCTATAATACCGCTATAAAAGAAGCTCGCAAAAACATTTGCTTCCAATCGAACGTTCGATTCGCTACTCATAATAGGGACCTTAGAACTTCTAAATATTTTTATCAACTGTGACAAATTTCGTAGCAAAACAATTACTACGAAAGAAAGCGTCTATTACGCTTCCTTTTTGACATTCGTAGTCCGAAATTGTTAGGACGGGCGATAAGGCACGTGAACCGTGATAGGGATCACGATCAACTATTCAGCTTTATCAGTTAAATTCATTGAAGTAATCACCCTTATTATGGTAGGCGTTTTGCTTGAACGACAACTTTCATTTAGGGAAATCGGTATTATGAAAGTCACTATGTAGTCGTTTAACCTAGCGTTACGCCATTTGACATTTAACGTTCAGTGGAATGTAATTTTTTTGAACGACACCCTGTCATTCTTCGGTATTGCAGCTGTCGTTTTATTTCAGTTAAACGACTAGTAAAACGCTATTGTTTGGCGACCGTAAATTTGCAAACGCCAAGATTGTTTTACTTGAATAAAAATGTAAGTTGTAGTTGGTTTCTTCTTTTTTCTTAAATAACTTTCATTTTGACTGAATTTAGGGTGAAAAAAAAAACAAATCAGGAGCATATCAAAACATTAATCGATCTGATGGAGCAAAATCCTCAACTTGCAACAAATTTTCTACGGGGTGTCTCCCAAACGGAGGACAAAAAAAAAAAAAGAATGGATAACAGTTTAGCGGTTAGAACTGAAAAAGAATGGCAAAAGTTAGAATAATTGAGAAATGAAATCTTTTCATGTCGTATTTTTCATGTGTGTATATTTTTAAAGGTTTGGTTCGATGCAAAATTTTAAGTTAAACAGAATTAAACAGATTCTGTTCAATAAATAGCAAATGGAAGTCACTGTAGTTGTAGTTGTAAACGATTCTTCTTTCTCTTAATAGTTTTTTTTTTGTTTCTAATATCTTCTGCCCTTCGTTGTCCTCGCTTTCAACACTATTTCTCATTGCAATTAACAGAGGAAATCTATTCATTTTCGTTTGTTATTCAAAAACAATTAAAATTTCAAGGCAAAACCAGAATTTCTATTCAAATCCCTATCTGTCATGATCAGCTGTTCATGCGTTTGGATTGTATGTAAGTGGCGTTCAAGGCACGTAATACCGATACTTAAACGCCTAAAAAGTGACTCGACAAATAAAGTGACTATTGTCACTCAAGTGTTACGCCTTTCATAATAAGGGTGAATATAGTTAATCCTGCTTATTTTGAAATTCTATTTCGAAAGATAGTTAGTCGAATTCGAACTGATTGCTCTTTGATACTCGAACGATTCGAAAGTTAACACGTAAACCTTCGAATCGATAGAATTTCAAAATACAATTCCTTTGAATTCGACTAATTTGAACTAGGTTAGGTAGAATGGACTGACGGTTGATCTTATTTCCGTCACACTTAGATCAATATAGATCCATTGTGATACCCTGGAGTATTGTAACGTCCTAGAAACCTATGAGTTTATGTTTGGTCAGTTTTCAACCATTTTGTGGCCTTAATGAAGTTCAACAGGCTTTTTTTCGGAGTGTCGGATAATTCTTCTAGTTCATTGAAAAGTAATTGGCTAGAGATTTTTTCCTGGGCAGTGACAAAGGAAGTGAGTGGTATCCTCATGTTCATCTTCGTCATTGCATCCTCTGCACGGGTCATCGGTGCAAAGACCTATTTCCATTTTGTGGAAACCTAGTAGGTTGTGTCCAGTTATGATACTGATAAACATTCGTAATGAAGGTCTATTCAATGATAGCAACTTTTCAGATCCTTTCTTATTTTCGCATTATTTTGTTACCAATGGTCTGCTTGTTTTACCCGTGGCATGATAGTTAGCATGTCCACATGCTAACCCAGAGGTTTGAATCCCAGTAGAGGCAAAAAAAACTTCCCCGGGTATCGCCTTTCGCGAGGAATTGGAAAGTCCTCCGTTACTAAATTTTTTGCCATGAAAAACGTTTTATCAATTAGCCGTTCGGAACCGGCAGAAAATTGTAGGTCCTCTACATTCCCTCACAAGGCATGGTTGTGAGAAATGCGTTTGGCCCAGGGGCTTCTCGCTCTTTTGCGCCACCCTATTTATTTTTTATTTTGATCTGCTTAATTTCACAGGGTGGGGCCCTGGGGCCCTACTCTGTATTTCGTTTCGAATCGTAAGTCTATTCGAAAGTGATTTTCGATCCGATTATTAATTCGTACTCTGTATTTCGTTTTCGAAACGAAAAAAAGTACTTGTTAATATTTTCATTAACGGAATAGATCTGCGAAGTCTTGAAACATTTCTCAAGATATCTGTCAAATTAAGCAAAAAAATAATATCAAAGCATATTACAAACAAGTAAAAATATAAATAAATGAAATAAAAAATCGTTTTCGGATTTGCCGTTCCGAAAGTGGCAAATTCGAATCCGCTTTAGAAATAAAGAGTACAAAATATTCGTTTTCGGAAATTTTTGCTTTCGAAACGAATTACAGAGTAGGGCCCCTGATTGATTGATCAATGAGAGAAGGGTCAAGTGCTGATCCTTTTCTCGCTAGTTCGTCCGCTTTTTCGTTTCCCGGTATACCACTGTGACCAGGAACCCAGCAGAGTCTAACGTTATGCTGTGTGCCAAGAACCCTTAGCTCTTCACGACAGCAAGAAACAAGCTTTGATTTGACAAGAGTGCCAGAAATCGCTTTTATTGCTGCTTAGCTATCAATGAAAAAAGTGATATCAGCATGTGATAGCGCCATCATGGACAACTGTTTTGGCAGCGTTTGCAACTGCAAAGATCTCGGCTTGGAAGACGTTGCTGTGATTTGGAAGTCTGAATGAACTGGCTAGGTTCAGGCTTTCTGAAAAGAAACCTGCACCTGTTCCAGCATCCATTTTCGAGCCGTCGGTATAGATTGATATAGAAGTCCCGTTCAGGTAAGGTGTTTCATTATCCCAATCCTGTCTATTGGGAAAGCTGGTTGAGAAGGATTTTTTAAAGTTAAGGTATGGAGCTATTTAATCTCTGTGTGTCCTGTTTGGCTGACATTTTCCAGGCGTTGAAATGAAGAGACATCACAACAGTCTGATTATATATAATGGTAGTCATAACCCCTTGATGTGCGCGTAACTTGTAAAAAAAGGTCAAAGTATCGATTTTCCAAAAGAAATATGAAAAAATTGATAACCATAGCTCGCCCTTGTCTAAGCGATGACAAGAGAGGAGGACATATCCCAATTGATTAAGTTATGGCAGCAATACGATATTGGAGACGCAATGAGGTACACTTATTTATAGCATATGAACTTTATCTGACCTTAAGATTCCCTTATTCAAAGATCCAAGACGATGGAGTCGATATCCATGGTTTTAGCCAACCCACTCTTTGTCAGATATGCAAACGTGTGGCAAAAGCCTTTGCATCCAAAAGGTCTACTTATGTCAAAATGCGAACAACCGTATCTACACAGATACAAGACATAAACATGTTTTTTGGCATACGTGGATTTCCACAAGTCAACGTGCGCAATTGACTGCACCCACATTCGAATCCAAAAATCAGTGGGACTTAAGGTCAATTCTAGATAAACAGAAAGGGATATTATTCGATAAATACTCAAGTAGTTTGTAACGCATCTCTGAAAATTACTGACATTGTTCATACGACTCCAGTGTGAACACTGCCTAACTCAAAAATCTAGGCGACCATAGTTCGCCCTCTAAAATAATTTACTCAATGGATAAATCTATTACATTTTTGCCTGAAAAGTGGTTCGTCGCATAGCGACGGGACGGCATTCTACTGTCAACCACCAACCAACAAGCATCGTCTTTCGTCTTATTAATTAATTAAAATATTTCTTGGGCCTTCTGCCATTTGCTTTTTTCTAAATTTTCATTTTTTGCCCTTCTGGCCTTAATTAACTAAAGTACAACCTAAAACTTATATATCTACTAAAATCCTACGTGCAAAACAAATAAAAACAAGAATATTAAAGAAAAGAACAAAAGGGCGGAGTTTTTTTTTTTGATCGATCATCGTTGGAATTTTTTATGGAGTTATTTGGTGGCAAATTGTGGTGCATACGTTCATTTGGTCCATCCGAGCGGATAACTACGAGCCACACCACGCTGCATTACGAGCCACACCACGCTGTTTGCGCTCTACATTGCGCTCCACATTGCGCTCCACATTGCGCCACGCGCTCCACTATTTTACGAGGCACACCACGCTGCTTGGCAAGCCACACCACGCTGCATAGCGCGCCATACACGCTGCATTGCGCGCCACATTGCGCTCCACATTGCGCCACGCGCTCCACTATTTTACGAGGCACACCACGCTGCTTGGCAAGCCACACCACGCTGCATAGCGCGCCATACACGCTGCATTGCGCGCCACATTGCGCTCCACATTGCGCCACGCGCTCCACTGTTTTACGAGGCACACCACGCTGTTTGGCAAGCCACACCACGCTGCATAGCGCGCCACACCACGCTGCTTGCTCGACATCACGCTGCTTTGACCATCCGTGCCACGTGGAAGTGTGCCCATCGTCGTCGTGGGACCAGACCGAAGCGGAGTTCCTGTTATTTTTGCAATCTAACTGCTATTGTAAAGGGTAAGTGAGATTTCATTAATTGGCAATTTTAAAGAATTCGATAAAAAAATTTTGTGTTGCACCCTGACCGCCGAATGCGTCATTTTTTCCTTTTGTTACAAGCAAATATATATATATATATAGTATATACGAATTATCGGTAGTCTTTTGTGTTGAAGTGGTTTTTTTGAGCATTCGCTTTCCATCGCGGTAGTGGTAGTTTTTTTTTGGTAGCTTCGATATTGGCAAGTGGTTTTGTTCCCCGCCTATTTTTTGGTTTTTTGTGATTTTTAATAGGCTGTCTTCCTCTTTGAAGAAGTCTGCGTTTTCTTCAACATTTTTTACTTCTGAAAAGCCGGGGTGGTTGGCCCCCAGTAGAATCTGTCAAGCCTGTTGAAGATTCTTGTGCTTCAAAATTTTGATTTTTTTTGAAATTTTTAAATTTAAAATTTTTTACTTTTGAAATTGTTTCTCTCGTTCGTGCCGCACACACCGTTCGTAACGGTGCATCCAAGCCGGGGTGGTTGGCCCCCAGTAGAATCTTTCAAGCCTGTTGAAGATTCTTGAGCTTTAAAATTTTAATTTTTTTTGAAATTTTAGAATCTTTCAAGCCTTTTGAAGATTCGTGCGTTTTTTAATTTTGGCTCTTTGGGATTTTTTTTCCCTCTCTCTCGTTCGTGCAGCACACACCGTTCGTAACGGTGCATCCAAGCCGGGGTGGTTGGCCCCCAGTAGAATCTTTCAAGCCTGTTGAAGATTCTTGCGCTTTAACATTTTAACTTTTTTTTTGAAAATTTTAGAATCTTTCAAGTCTGTTGAAGATTCTTGCGCTTTAAAATTTTTACTTTTTTTTGAAAATTTTAGAATCTTTCAAGCCTGTTGAAGATTCTTGCGCTTTGAAATTTTAACTTTTTTTGAAAATTTTAGAATCTTTCAAGCCTGTTGAAGATTCGTGCGCTTTAAAACTTTAACTCTTTTTTTTGAAAATTTTAGAATCTTTCAAGCCTGTTGAAGATTCTTGCGCTTTGAAATTTTAACTTTTTTTGAAAATTTTAGAATCTTTCAAGTCTGTTGAAGATTCTTGCGCTTTAAAATTTTAACTTTTTTTGAAAATTTTAGAATCTTTCAAGCCTGTTGAAGATTCTTGCGCTTTAACATTTTAACTTTTTTTTTTGAAAATTTTAGAATCTTTCAAGTCTGTTGAAGATTCTTGCGCTTTAAAATTTTTTACTTTTTTTTGAAAATTTTAGAATCTTTCAAGCCTGTTGAAGATTCTTGCGCTTTGAAATTTTAACTTTTTTTGAAAATTTTAGAATCTTTCAAGTCTGTTGAAGATTCTTGCGCTTTAAAATTTTAACTTTTTTTGAAAATTTTAGAATCTTTCAAGCCTGTTGAAGATTCTTGCGCTTTAACATTTTAACTTTTTTTTTTGAAAATTTTAGAATCTTTCAAGTCTGTTGAAGATTCTTGCGCTTTAAAATTTTTACTTTTTTTTGAAAATTTTAGAATCTTTCAAGCCTGTTGAAGATTCTTGCGCTTTGAAATTTTAACTTTTTTTGAAAATTTTAGAATCTTTCAAGCCTGTTGAAGATTCGTGCGCTTTAAAACTTTAACTCTTTTTTTTGAAAATTTTAGAATCTTTCAAGCCTTTTGAAGATTCTTGCGCTTTAAATTTTAACTTTTTTTGAAATTTATAGAATCTTTCAAACCTTTTGAAGATTATTGCGCTTTAAAATTTTAACTTTTTTTAAATTTTTAGAATCTTTCAAGCCTTTTGAAGATTCTGGCGCTTTAAAATTTTAACTTTTTTTTTGAAATTTTTAGAATCTTTCAAGCCTTTTGAAGATTCTTGCGCTTTAAATTTTAACTTTTTTTGAAATTTATAGAATCTATCAAGCCGTTTGAAGATTCTAGAGCTTCTAAATTTTGACTTTTTTAATATTCAAATTTAAATTTTGACCTTTTTTGAAATTTTTCTCTCGTTCGTTACGGTGTATTCAAGCCGGGGTGGTTGGCCCCCCAGTAGAATCTTTCAAGCCTTTTGAAGATTCGGACGCGTTTCTTATCGCGTTTTTTGTACCCGTTCTTGCCAAACAACCGTTGGTAACGGTGTATCAAGCCGGGGTGGTTGGCCCCCAGTAGAGTCTTTCCAGCCTTTTGGAGATTCTAGTGCTTTAAATTTTAATTCTTTTTAAAATTTAATCGACTTCCTTCTTCTTCGAAGGAGTCTGCGTTCTCTTTTCATCGAGTTTTTTGTTCTCGTTCATGTCGCACCGTCATGTCGCATGGGTGGTTGGCCCCCCAGTAGAATCTTTCAAGCCTTTTGAAGATTCGGACGCGTTTCTTATCGCGTTTTTTGTACCCGTTCTTGCCAAACAACCATTGGTAACGGTGTATCAAGCCGGGGTGGTTGGCCCCCAGTAGAGTCTTTCAAGCCTTTTGGAGATTCTAGTGCTTTAAATTGTATTCTCTTTTTTTTAAAATTTAATCGACTTCCTTCTTCTTCGAAGGAGTCTGCGTTTTTCCCTTTATCGCGTTTTCTTTATCGCGTTTTCTTCATCGCGTTTTCTTTATCGCGTTTTCTTTATCGCGTGTTTTCTTTAGCGCGTGTTTGCTTTATCGCGTTTTCTTCATCGCGTTTTCTTTATTGCGTTTTCTTTATCGCGTGTTTTCTTTATCGCGTTTTCTTCATCGCGTTTTTCTTCATCGCGTTTTCTTTATCGCGTTTTTTCTTAATCGCGTTTTCTTTATCGCGTTTTCTTTATCGCGTTTTCTTTATCGCGTTTTCTTCATCGCGTTTTCTTTATCGCGTTTTCTTTATCGCGTGTTTTCTTTATCGCGTGTTTTCTTCATCGCGTTTTCTTAATCGCGTTTTCTTCATCGCGTTTTCTTAATCGCGTTTTCTTCATCGCGTTTTCTTTATCGCGTTTTGTCCTCGTTTAGGTCGCATGGGTGGTTGGCCCCATGTAGAATCTTTCAAGTCTTTTGAAGATTCTAGTTCTTTCAATTTCCCTTCTGAAATTTAAACGACTTCCTTCTTCTTCGAAGGAGTGCGCGTTTTCTATCGCGTTTCTTTTTTTAAACACATACCTTGGCAAATTTTCGGCAATGTTGATCCCAACGAGACTCTAAACGGTACGGCAGCACAAACTGTGCAACAACTGTTTAAGCGCTCGTCATGCAAATGTCGCCTGTCCAAGTAAATATTCTTAGAACCACTGTAAAATCGGCATCGCTCACTGTTGCATTTAAACGTTAACGAAGACGGAAATAGTAAATTACAGTCCACTAATCTCCTT
This sequence comes from Melanostoma scalare, assembly GCA_949752695.1. Classification (NCBI taxonomy): domain Eukaryota; kingdom Metazoa; phylum Arthropoda; class Insecta; order Diptera; family Syrphidae; genus Melanostoma; species Melanostoma scalare. The sequence continues at coordinate 13,949,205 of OX456987.1, read as the reverse complement.
AGTGCAACTAAAGCTCCTCAAATGTCGTCGTCGTCACAGCCATTCGTGCCTCAAGCGTCGTTTCAAAACTTTCATGTCGGTGCCTCTAAGAAAATATTGCTTGCAACGGTACTAGTTTGCATCGTTGCAAATAGTTCGCGCTCTTATCGACCCTGGTTCCGAAATATCCTTTATCTCAGTGGTAAGACAAAAGCGTTTTGAACTTGCCCATAACCAATAAGAATACATCCATTTTCGGAATCAGTGGTAATCTCGCCATACCATCTCGCATTCTCCGCTGGAGATTTATAAATTTGTCTTGTACCGCCGAATCTTGGTCGACCCTAGAGACACTCCATTTCAACGAATCCTCTTTCGCAATTTTTCAGAGTCCTCTAGTGGGACTAACAGGCATTTCTCTCGACAACTCCGAACAAAACACCAACTCATTGGTAGTTCAACAAGAACCGGAAGATTTTCTTGAATTTTTTCGACTCTATCCCGCGCAATGCGCGTATTGTGCTTTGTTTTTCGCTTCTTCGGGTCTATCTCAAAGCAACAACCCAGCAAATACAAGTCTCATGACAACCTCACGTGGGCGGTTTATGGGAAGCCGGCGTTAAAAGTCTTCAAAAGCCATTTAAGAAGGCTGGGGACCAAGACCAAGTTCACGTTCGAAGAATTTGCAACGGTTCTAGCACGTATCGAAGCGTGTTTGAACTCGCGTCCAATATCGTCCATGTCCACAGATCCTTCTGATCTGTTGGCATTGACCCCCGGGCATTTTTTACGCGGCGGTCCACTTTTATCTTTTCCGGAACCGAATCTGGCCGATGCAAATTTATCATTAATCAATCGGTGGGAAAAAGTAAAATGCCTCCAACAACCGTTCTGCCACAGATGGAAAGATGAATATCGCAAGGAACTACATCAACGACACAAATGGAAAACACCTCAAACCGATATTAAAGTTGATGATTTGGTCGTCATTAAAAACGAAAATCTGCCATCCACCGAATGGCGTCTAGGCCGTGTTATAAATATACACCCGGGTTCCGATGGTCGAGTCAGAGTTGCAACACTAAAGACCCAAAACGGAGAAATAGTCCGACCCATAGTAAAACTGTGCCTATTGCCTATTAACTAAATTGCCAATTAATCAAATTTCACTTACTTTATTTTCAGTATTAATTTTTTTTTTTGGCGTATCTCGCCAAGGGGGGCGGTAATGTTCATACGACTCCAGTGTGAACACTGCCTAACTCAAAAATCTAGGCGACCATAGTTCGCCCTCTAAAATAATTTACTCAATGGATAAATCTATTACATTTTTGCCTGAAAAGTGGTTCGTCGCATAGCGACGGGACGGCATTCTACTGTCAACCACCAACCAACAAGCATCGTCTTTCGTCTTATTAATTAATTAAAATATTTCTTGGGCCTTCTGCCATTTGCTTTTTTCTAAATTTTCATTTTTTGCCCTTCTGGCCTTAATTAACTAAAGTACAACCTAAAACTTATATATCTACTAAAATCCTACGTGCAAAACAAATAAAAACAAGAATATTAAAGAAAAGAACAAAAGGGCGGAGTTTTTTTTTTTGATCGATCATCGTTGGAATTTTTTATGGAGTTATTTGGTGGCAAATTGTGGTGCATACGTTCAGACATTGTCTGTCGTTGGAGACGAAGCACACACGACTCACGCATTTTCAGGGAAAGTCGAATAAAACAACGCTTCGAAAATGACGAGTTCAAAGGTCGTCTACTTTTGGATGGAGGATACACTTGTAGCAATATATTGTTCACCCCTCATTTGAATCCGGGAAAACCATTACTTCTCTTGCCCCGCTGCTTCAATTTGTCTACATTGTTGCTTTTGTAACACGAGATCTACATGTCTGTGGTAAATAAAAAGATTAATATAATTTTCAACAGTTAAAAACACTTATTATATTTCCTCAAATGCACATTTCAGAAAATTGTTGAGAATTATATTAATCTTTTTATTTATTAGATTAAAAAGCACGTGGAATATCTCTACTAAAAAACTCATGTCTGTGGTACACGTATTCAGCTGAATATAAATTTGTGTCAGTGAATTTACTAACACCACTTTATTTTCGGATTTCAAACTGGTTTCAATATCTGAAAGTAACATGGCTGTTCTAATTTTCGTACGGATTCA